>CM033623.1:20100671-21300671 GCA_019453435.1 Rhinogobius similis | reverse complement strand
GAGAGGACTGAGTTTCTCTGTTTGAAGTGGCGTCCCTACATTGTTTCCTGACCTCTTTCTGCCGTTGTGTGACACTGGAGTGGGGCCTTCAGGGGACAATGGCCTCCAGACAGACATGTCCCAACAACAGATGACATAGGTCCAATCACAGGTCTTTGTCGCCGTCCTGTTATGTGCGATTAAACGCTGGGTACAGTTTCCACAGGACCAGACCTGCAGCGCTCACCTCCTCTGGACATCCGTGTTGCATAATCTAAACCCA
This sequence comes from Rhinogobius similis, assembly GCA_019453435.1. Taxonomy (NCBI): domain Eukaryota; kingdom Metazoa; phylum Chordata; class Actinopteri; order Gobiiformes; family Gobiidae; genus Rhinogobius; species Rhinogobius similis. Next base: position 21,300,409 of record CM033623.1, on the reverse strand, counting down.
CAATACAACAGACTCTATGTCACACCTACAATAGACATGAGTGACAAGCCACATTTATGTGTTTTATGGGCTACTGGAGAATACAGCGCTGACGCTACAGTTCAAAGACGCTGAAGGTGATCATTAAATCTGAGCTGGCTGCCAAAAATAAACACTTGTTCACTTGTACATGACATCATGTAGGCCGTCAGACAGGCAACAGTTTTATTCCTCTATCCTCAGTCCATTGTCTGTCATAAATATGTTTGGTCTTTAAAACTTCATCATTATCGCAAAGTTATGCTGTTGGACTTATGAACATTTCATAAAACATGTCACTTTAAACAATAACAATTTTAAACAATACAACAATACAATTAATTTGCACTCCTGGTTATACTGTATATTTTGTATTCATAGTCAGTCAAAGTCAATTTTTATTTTAAGACTTTATTTTTGCGCACTTTTCGCACTTAGTGAGTGGTTTAATCCTCTTGTACCATGGTTCCACAAACTGCAATAACCCATTGGTAAATATATAAAAAACTATATGCTGTCAGTTTACTGTCCGAGGGATCAGTTATCTCTGTTCTAGTTGAAGCCTCCTAACAGCAGGACCGGAACCTGAAGCGCCATTAGGTTGGAAGTGTGGATCTACAGCGAAAAGAGGAAAAAGTGGACGGAATAGAGCTTGGGATAGAACATCAAAAAACAGTTGTTACCATGGAAATCCACCATGTTTGCCGCTGCTGTGTTAAACTTATATAGAAAAACATTAGCCAAAACAATGTAAAAAATGTAATGTAAAAAAACTTCTATATTTATCAATATATAGTGTTGAAGTTCAGACGGTGCTTCGCACATCATTCTGGTAAGCAGGTGCGTAGGAAGAAACATGCGTGGCGCACGTAGAAAACTGGTCAAAAGTAGACTTTCGTCAGGCAAATGCCTTTTTGCCTGACGAAGGCCCAGTTGCCGAAACGTTGCTCACCTGTAAATAAAACTACACCTTTTTGCAAGTAGCCAGTGTGCGGGAGTCTACTTTTGATCAATATATAGTGTTACAATACTTTTGAATTAACACAAAGTTTAGTATTTAGCATTTTAAAATCTCCATTGATTTTACATTGGGCTATCTGAAAATTCTGTTATGTGTGACGTCACTATCCTGAGCTCAATAATGTGAATAGAATGTGATTAAGTGTGCTGCTGGGATTATTTTAATTTATTTTACGTCCGTTAACAACCTGACCATATACAAATATTTGACTGCTATTTATGTTGCCTCACATTAGTACAAACCATAGTACACAAAGAAGAATGACTTCAAGATTTTAGATTTAGATTCTAGTAACTCAATATGTAACTAGTTTACATTACTGCTTACTGCATGGAAACTGTATTTTATCTTTTTTTTTACTTTCAGGAGTTCCCATAATGTGCCTTCTATTTTTACTTTGGTGGATGCAGTAAGACGTTCTCCATTTAAGGTGTAAGTCCATTGACACATTATGTTTAATATCAAAACCCCTCACCAACACTGCAGTTGTTCATTCATATTTTAGTTTAGTTATATTTTCAAGAAGTTTTTGTCCTGAATGTTGATGGAAAAACAGAGAACAGTCCACCTAAAATGTAAACAGCAGTTTCTCATTTCTCTGCCTTAATTTCAATGTAAACCAAACCAGCAGCTCCCTGCTCGCAGTCAAACCACCAAACTTGATGGTTTCTTGGTGTTCCTCGCCCCGGGCCCCGCTCTGTGTGGCTCATTACGGCACATACGGTCCCATAGGAGACACGAGGATGCACAAAGGAGAGACCATTGTTTTCTGTTGGCATGTCAGTTTCGGGAGGTAAGAAGCTTGAGTTCTGACTGTATTTCTTTTGTATGTCAGAGTCCAAATGCAGCAGTGTGTGTGTGCACATGTTCAGGTGTAATCACAGCTCTCCTGGGGCGGTTCTCTCTGCACCAGTGTGGACGACACGACCCACTTCACACAGCAGCACAAGCAGCACCAGGAAGTCTCTGTTATGTAAACTTCCATATCATCTGAGCTGTATCACAGCATCAACGAGCGCAATTCTCAGGAGCACTTTAGGGTCTTTTAAATGGGCTGAGCATGTTGGAATACAGTACGCAAAATACAGTGGTGGAAGAAGTACTCTATTTTGTTGCTTAAGTAAAAGTACGGATCCACAAGCAAAAATATTTACTAAAGGAAAAGGAATTTATATCACATAAATATAAAAAAAAATCAACTTAAGTATTTTACAAAGACTATTACATCGAATGTGGTGATTTTTTTCTTCTTTTTTCGCTCAAAGCCGGGACTTTAACTCAAAAACTTTAGGCAGAATCTCATCATGAATGTGCTAAAAATAAACCTCAAACCAAATGGAAATTCATGGTGTAGAAAGTACAGATCATTTGTGTCAAATTTAGTGAGGTAAAAGGAAAAAGTATCCTCTATAAAATGTATTAAAGTAAAGTACAGATTTTTTAATTTTTTTTTATTTAAGTACAGTACAGTACTTTTACTTTTGTACTCTTGTACTTTTGATTTACTTTCCACCATTGTATAAATATGATGTACTGTCTTTTAGATGAAAGGATTCAATTTATCTTTGGTTAATATGGACTTTTTTGTAAGACAGTAGTCATTTCTTCAAGCAAAGTGTTGTCTGCTGTTTGGTGTCAGGTTTGCTGTCAAATTCAGATCGATGAACTGTGCCAAGCGCAGTGGCTCAATCTTTATTGCTTTAACCACTAGCAGCAACCTATTTGCACAGATAACATGATCAATACATAATGAGAAGTCCTGCTGACTAAATTTTTAAATAAACACTTTGGATGGAGTGACATTCAATACAAATGGATCTTGTTTGGTCAGCGGTTCTGAGAAAATCAGTCACAGAATTTAGCAGCCATAAAGCAATCAGTGGAAGATAATACAGACGGTATTATCGACATATTGAGCAATTCCCCGCCTCACGGAGCAGCAGCCACTGTGTTGGCCCAAGTCCCAGCGTCACTTGTTTCCTTGTCAATGTTGGACTAGCTTTCACAAGGCCAAAGCTGTTTGTTAGCCAACCCATGACAGGTTTACTCAGCTACTAACTCTGATAAGTGATAACGCAGGGTTCTCTTCTCTTATGCAAAGTATATGACATAGGATTTCTGTAAAGACTTGACTATCTCTGATACAATCAGACTTTTATCATGAACAGTTTACAAGTTTATTTTTGTAATGGAGGCTGCGGATAACAGCCATAAAGTGGTCATCCTAAATCGACACGACTGCTGTGTAGTTAGTGTTGTCACATTATGTGTCAGCTTTTATCATGTGTCCATGATAAATGATTTTAATGACTGTCTGTAAATAAATTAGCTTGTGGCCACTCAATGCAAAGTTCGCAATTTATCAAAACATGTGATATTATTTTACAACTTATATCCTTGGAGGTGAACAGGACTCAAAAGTCTAGTCATGTTACATGTTACATAATTTCAGATACGTCCCACAGATCACCTTTGTTCTGTGAGAAGATGTATCCGCTTTGTGCCACTTCAGACTCCAGTTCAAGTGTCCTGTACCAGTGTTTACGACTGTTTTCTTTACTGTGCTTGTAAGATTTTAAATTTCAACCATACAACATTTTACTGAATATTTAATGGACCAAACCTGTTCAAACACAAATATCCGCAAATATCCGCATATGCAATGTTGTCATTTTTTCTTTCATTCATCCCACTGTTGAGAGGGCAATGGACCAATGTAAAAAAACAGTTGTGAAACGTTCAGTTACACAATGTAGTCACAATATCTATAAAGGATTGTTAAGGATTAAAAGTAAGACAAAACATCCGCCCTCATGGTACATCTGGTTTGGCCTCTAGTGCTGCTTTCTGCTTGAAAAGGAAAACATATGTAACACTCAGTAAAACTTTATTAGTAGCCTGTACTGTTACTAAATGATATTCTAAAAATACACAAGTGCCTGTTTTCTCAGTTAGTGCATGTTTGTGAGATAAATATATAAGTCGAAGGATCCTCCCAGCTTTCACAACATGTGGCTACATTTTACCAATGAACTGACAAACCAGACACACCACAAGTATCAGTCGTAATATCTACTATTATTGTGCATTTCTGATCGTGACAAGTTGAAACGGCTTTATACATTTTTATTTTCTTTATATATATTATGTCACTCTCATTTGACACTTTTATTGATTATAACATAACATATACTGTAATAATCCTCTAGAAGCAGAATCAGAAAAAGTTTTATTGCCATTGCCGTTGAAGAAAATTCAAAAGCTAGAATTTTGCTTTGGCGATATGGTAAAACAAAAAATAATAATAGTAAAATACAAGGCAAATATATACAACCTTTATCAATCTATATTTCCAAATGGATTTAAGATGATGATTTATCTAACGTCATCTGAAATATTTCAAACTCTTCACATGGTGCAACAAGAAAAAGGTTTCCTGTAATCTTTGTAAACTCCATCTTGTTATTTACTTCTCCCGACAATGGATAGATGTATACAAACATGTGATTTCAACCATAAAACGCTTCTTCTGACTTTTAGAGTTTAGCTCAAATAGTTGTTGTTGTCGAGTGCCACTAATTCACAAGTCATTATGAAAAGGATGAACTTTAGTAATCCATGCGAGGTGATTTAGAAAACTCGAATTGTACTTTTATGAATTGGTGTTTTCCGAGTTTATGAGGGCGCTCGGTGACAAAGAGCAAGTTTTTAGGTTTTGTTATTGTAATATGCCTCAGCAGTGTTTGGAGCATTGAATCTCTTTCCTTTCTGACTTCTGTTTAGGCAGTCCCAGTGGCTCGTAGGAATCATCTAACCCCGACACAAAAGCCTCGCCGAGTGTCGCTTTCTATGTAAATGCCCCTGTGCTCTGCTCCCGTCGATAACTCCAGCTCTAATCCCCGCCTCGGTCTTGGGAGTAAAACATTCCCAGTGAGGATTAGCCACCAGGGTCGCTGTAACTGCAACTAATCTGTTTTTTAGAGAAGCTGTGTGGGATATGTCTTCATAAAGGATACAAAGACGACGCCAGACACCACTGCTGCCATGTGCGTGTATTATTAGAGCGCACAATAGAAGGCAGATGTGAGTGGCATGTACCTTGTCATGTATTCGGGAAAACATATTTTTGTGCTTTCCATGTACTTTGGGAGTAAGATCTGACATAGGAAGGCTGTTTATCTGTTCAAACTATCCAAACAATAGATTCTGAAGGCACAAAATATTCTTGTCATTAGGATACATGACCTCTGTTGGAAAAACGGTATCATAGGTCTAATGTAAACTCTATGTCAAATGTATTTCTTTTGCACATTTACAACAACATTAGATTTCCAAAGTGCTCCGCATGCATGAGAAATAGTAAAAAAAACTGGTGCAGGAGCATACACAGTTTTTCAAAAATAGATAAGTGCTGTTTTTAAAAACTCATCAGAGGATTGCAGTTTACTCTTTGTGTAGCAGTGTTTTCAAAAGCCAAATGTATTTTACTGGAATCAAAATATTATTCCATCCTTCTTATATAAAATCCACGTGAAATTATTTGTATTGATAATTGATGTGTAGAAGTTGGTAACAAAAATAAAAATACAGTTTGACAAATTTTCAAAACGGAAAATATCTCTTCAAATATGAATACAAACAAAATGCAATGATAAAACCCTAAATCAGACAAATTAGCAGTTTTATTATCTTTCAATACCTAGTAAAGTAAAATGATTAAAAAAAGAAAAAAAAGAAAGAAGAAGAAGCTTGTCCATACCATTTAAAATCGAATCTGCGTGTTAGAGGTACTTGCCCTTCTGTTTCACTGAAACCGTTTCGGTGTAGACTTGAAAATGTTTATTGAAATTGTATAATTTTTTACATATATTGTGTTTATACTCGTAATTTTCAAAAATTGAGACTAAAATATAATACTAATATTCAGAAACTGAATGCAGAATTCTCCAAAAAACATTAATTATTTATTTTAATTTTGTTCATAAACTCAAAATATAAAACTAAAAATGAAAAATTGACCCTACTGAAATATATGATACCCCTAATTTTTCCATTTAATATTTTATAAAAACACATTTTTTAAGATGATTAAAAATATTTACATTCTTTAAATGTTTAAATGGAAAACGGTGTGTATCATTAGAGTTTAGAGTCTAGTTTTGCTGTTTGCATGACATTTAAATAATCTTAAAGGTCCAGATAATTATCAAAACATTGCTACTGTTTTAGAAATCAGGGCGTTTCGACTTCCAACTGAATTTTCCATCTGATGGAAATACTGTACTTAATGACATAATATATGAGGTCAGCATTTCATTTTATTGAATGTAGCTTGATTCTGAACATTTTATGACAACAATTAAGCAAACCACAGTTTCTCATCTTCAATAGCTACTAATATTTCTAAAACAATTCACAAACACTTCTGTCTTCGCTGTGTGCTGCAGCTGATAGGGCTTTTGTAACGCTGCAGATACACTTCAGGTGCACTGTGGGTGTTGCCTGCTGGTTTTGTTTGCCTCCAGTCGCTCACACAGGTTAAGTGGAGGTGCGTGCCAGTGTCCTGAACTCCCCTGCTCCCGTGTCCTGCAGCTGAACCATGCTGTCTGATGGGATGGGAATGTATGTGCTGGAGATGAGAGCGATGTCTGCGAGCATGAGTAAAATGTGAGCTGATCAAACAGACGTGGAACAGCAGCAAAAGTGAACACGCTGTCCCAGCCCCTTTAGTGGAATGGTTCAACAGGTTCAGCCTCTTGCCCCAGGCCCTGAGTGTGACATGACTGAGGTCAGGGGAAGATGAGCATTTAGGAGGAAAACATAGACTGTTATATTACTGATCTTACTGTACTCTTACACATAACAGTGGCTGAAGGTGTGACATTACAACTGTGTGGTTTACACGCACATCCTTTCATGATTTAGCTGATATTTTAAACTGTGGCTTAAGTATTGACACAAGTACCAATGAGTTTGGATTCAGTTCACCCTTATGTTGTTGTTTGCTCTTAGTAGAAGAAGTAGTAGTAGTAGTAGTAGTAGTAGTAGAAGTAGTAGTAGTGGTAAGTAGAAAGTGGTAGTTGTTGTTGTAATTGTAGAAGTGGTAGCAGTAGTAGTAATTGTAGAAATAGTAGTAGTATTAGTAGTTGTATTAGTAGTTGTTGTAGTAGTTGTAGTAGTAGTTTGCATCACTCTGCAGTCTGCTGGATGTCTCTCCCCGCTCTTAAATCCAGTCATACGTGATCAAATCAAAATAATAATCAAAAAATAAATACATTTTGTATCATAAATTTTGCCTGGAAAATCCACAGTGATATCCCTTTGTAATGTCATACAGATCAATATCAGTCTGGTCACTCGATTGAAAAGTGGATTAGCCAATCAGGGACACGCATGGTCCGCCCATATTAACTCACTCTTCGTAAAGAATTGAAGTGTATATTCTAAATCCAAGGTAATCATATCTTACAGAGGAGAAAACTAATTCAGCTTTCAGCTTCTTGTTTTGAGGACATTTTCCCTTTCCAATATTATGTTTTAATTTGATAATCGCTATGGCAATGGTCCTAATTTCTTATCATTCTGAAATCCATGAATGGGTAAAAAAAAGTCAGTCAGTGTGGAAGAACTGACCGTGTGAACTGATTAATAGTCGTCTGACATTTCTGTGCTATTTATATATAAAAAAACACACACAAAACAAAACATGGAAACCAAAACTTCACAATCGAGTCGACGTAATCTCTCATTTGTCTAAGAATGGTAGAAAAGCTTACAAGACTTCTGGGTGCAGTTGGAAATGGGTAATTTCAAAAAGTTTTCAGATTATTATTTTTTAAAAAACATTCTACAATTATTTTACGTTATTAGTATAGGATACCGCTATTCTTTTTAACTCCTTATTAACTCCTTAAGCTCTACTTCTGGAGGTCTTCACTTTCTCCCCTTTTTGGCTATTTATATAACGTATTACCATTTTATCCAGACACCAATAACTTCTAAGATAGGACAGCCGTATTCTTTGTCATTTGGAATGGAGAGTGTGCCTGGAGGAGAGCTGAAGAATGGTAAACAGAGTCATCTCAGCTCGGTGGCAGAACACAGGCAGAGCAGGGCTTTTCCACAGCTCTCCTGCAGCTGCCTGTGCCAATCACGCCATGCTGCGTAGGTTCACTGAAACACTTTACTTCACCTGCCCTGTTAGCGCGCCATGGACCAGCTCGGCACCATCTGCTGGCCCTTAGTTTACATTGGCCGAGCGTTCAAAAGAATAGAACGTTTACACATTTATGGACATTAATAACGTCTGGCAGCTGATGTACTGAAAGACTGATACGGCAAAGTGCACACGAAAAGAAGGATTAAAGTGATGTCAAATGTGTGTGTTGTTAGTCGGATATTCACATTATGTTCCTTTCAAATCAGGAATAGAGTTGCCTTTTTCAGAATGGCACTCTTTGATAAGTGGACAGCACATGCAGCTCACATAAAGAAGCTCTAGGAGGTTTTGCGATTCAAGAGTGGATGGATTGTTTAACTATTTATACTTGAATCTGTTACGGGATGGTAACTGCTCCTGACGGATTGACCCAACAATTTTAAAGATGGTTCAAATGCTATGTGCACGACATTTTAGTAATCATTGGTTGAGGGATTTCTGGTGATTGGGAATGTTAGGGGACAGGCGCAGGTTGTACAACTGTGGCTCGTACAGAAGTAGTTTACCTTCATTGAGAATAACACATATATTATAATGACTTTGAGAGTAGGAGTAATTGCTTCGTAATGCAAATCTTTAATGAAATGATTATACAAACTATTATTTAATTTAATATCAAATTGAGGACCTAGCCCTTTTGTCACATAATGCTTTTCGCTTGTGCAGAGAGGTGTAAAAATAGACTAGGTGATTTGACTGCAGCCCGGGCCCTGGGGCATGTGGCAGTTACACAATATGGAGGAGCAGACATTCTCAGGAGACAGCAGAAACAAAGCAGGCCTCTGGGAACATGACAGTTACACAATCCTGCATCTAAGTGACTGCCAGGGTGTCACTTACGGGACACATTGTGCACCCAGTTATATAAATTATCTCCATTACATACAATACAACACATCTGAGAGGGTACTGTGTCAACCATGTTGGCATATCACTCACACAGTGGCTTACTTAAAGGAGCATCTCCCCACTCCAGCACGCTCCCGGGGGAGAGTGGTCATCCGGCTCAGCTTACCTCGGTTTTCTATACACTTCTGTCTCATAAAGACTGTTCTTCTCATGGTGGCACTGATAAGAGATGAATCAAGGTATATGTGGAGCCACCTGAGCCGCTGTTTGTGCAACGTGTCATATGATAGCTGTTTGTCTCCACATTTGAATGCATTTGTCCTATAGAATATGAACATTCACAATATTTATAATGTGCAAGTTATGCTGTACAAGTGTTATTGAACAATATTGCAAGACTGTGACAATTTGAAAAACTGTAAAGTTCACTAACTAAAACTTTCTTTTGTAGCTTGACATTTTACAAGACAAAAGGAAAATCCCCAACCTCTATTGTATAGAAAACTCCTTCTGGTCTTTTCAGAATATTAGCTGCGAATACTGGATTTTTGTGAAGATAAATACTATATTGTATAATTCACATAAAAAAATCTGTTTTTGCCACTCTGTTATTATTTATTTTTGTATGCTAGTTACTGAACTCCACAAACATCACCAGTGCCTTGGGCGTAGGTGTTTAAACTGAGCCATTACTTAATCATGTAAAATTTGAAACATTTGTTAGCTAAACTTTGTATAAGAACCATTTGAGCTAATATCTTTGTTATTTGTTAAGATAATTAAAAAGTGTAAAGTTTTTGTAAAGATATTGCGTAGTGTTACAAAATTAAGAAAATGTAATATGTGATGTGAAAATGTGAGGTCAAAGTGTTTAAATAATTTCCCTTTCTCTCGCTATGCTTTGGGTTCTCATCAGTATTTTTATCTGTGCAGTGTTTAATAAAAGGAGCATTTGTTTGTAAAATAATAAATCATGGTAAAATTGTCAGGACTGTGGAAAATAAAGGATGATCATGGCCATTTGAAACCTCCAGTGCTAGGTGTGTCTGAACTGTTTAATTTTCAGCACTGACTTAATGACCAAGAATTATCATTAATCTAAATGGAACGATAGCTTTACAACTTCACCTGGAGAAAATACTGATACGCTTAGGCCAACAGCCCCTCACACAGTCACAGTGCAGAGTGCAACCAAATATTACACACTACAAAGGATTATATCATACGCAACACTGATACTGTAACTGTATATTTTATTTAGTATTTACCTGCGATTACTCAAGTTTCATCTAATCCACTGCCACACAATGTACAAAATAGTTTATACCTGACTAGCCGGGACAATAGGAGATAAGCTTTGGACCAATGTTGCTTCTTGTTACTAGGTGTGAACGCGCTCCCATTAACAATCACAACTGTTTAAACAAGATAAAGTAGGTCCATTACTAACTCAGGTGTGTATTCTATTCAAAAGTCAACCTATGGGCCAACATTTGAGACACCTGTTCTGATACTGGCCTCCCAAGTTTACCTCTAAAATATTCAAACAAAAGATGAAAATCCCATTTATCAGTATGAGAAATACCAGACTTCTCGGTATCTCTGAACCTGCAATACATTCTTTAACTCACCTTGGACCTTTGCTAATTACCCGAAGTGCATCGCCGCTTTGTTCCTTTGGTTGAAAAGCTATTAACATTCCACACCTTGACAGCAGGTACATACAATGCTCATGCACATGTTCCTCAACTGTCTCTGCGTCACATTTTTCAATCTGGCTCTTTTATAAGACGTCTGCATATTTAACCTACCCCTCTTGACGTTGCTAACTGTCAGTTTTGTAAGTTATTACCCCAAAATCCATCCCCATCCATCAGCGCGTTCATTTATTCCTGTGTGAACTTTCGCGTGACTGAGGGATGATCAGTCACTTGTACACACACAGCAGCCATTACTGTCAGACTGTCTGTATCAGAGCCAGACATCTCACCTGAACGCCTAAACACATGTAAATAACCACATACTTTTACTTGTCGTTTTAGCTGACCACTGGGAAATCTGTTTTTTACGAGCTAAGTTTGGCCTGAGTTACATTAACGGTGCACAATGTAATTTTTCTGCCACTTCTTTCTTTATGGAGATGTTTTTGTTTGCTTTGAATGTTCAATAGTATGACATTCAACTAATCTTTCATTGTCTTCATGGGGTGTTTTTACTGCTCAAAAATACCCTGAAAAGCATGCATTATACAGATGGATGACACAAACTACACCAACACTCAAGGACTGGACTGATAGATGGACCTTTTTGACAGACTTTGGACAAGAAGGGCTTGAGTGATTTTGTTGGATGTTTTGTGTTGCCTATGGATTTTTTACTTTTATTATTTTTACTGTGTCTGTGTCCTGTTGTGTGTGTTGTGTGTCATGCATTATACTGTGAGTGGCGTCACCTCTCCACAGATCTGACCTGTAACTCGCCTAACTAACTAATTAACTAAGTCTGGTGCCATCACCGTCTTCTCTTAATGAAAAATGTTTTCAATGTCTCACCTACGCACATCAAACTTTACCATCTTGTACTGCTACAAGACTTTTATGAATCACACTGCAAAATTAGTTGATATCTAATTCAAAACCTGATTTATTTTAACAAAATTAGAATTTTTACACCGATTGTTAGTGAGAGTTCAGGTTCATATGTTCCAAATATGTGAAATTTGGCCAATTTTAAACATCAAATTACTTCTTTATATCAAAACGATATGTGATGAAAAAACTTGTCTTTCTTTTACAATTAGAAGAAGTTTCAAATTGAAATCTCTCTTAATATATATAATTGTTTGCTTGCGATGTTTAAATTCTGGATTCTCTGATAATGTATTCCTTCTCAATTATTTCTGGTTTTCTGGTGTTCAGTCTGAGCAAGTGATGCCACAGCTGTCCTGGGGCAGACTATAAGAATCACAGCGACCATGCACTGCAGCCACCTTCGACCTGACCTCCGAACAAGAGAGCAGACATCTGCCAACTATCACCACCCTCAGCCTGGTAAGAGTCTGTAACATCATTTATCATTTATCATTCAAATTATTCAGGGAACAGCATAAAAAATCTGCGACCTCAAAAAACCTGAAACATGGGGACTGTATTTTATATTTACTTAGTGATAATTTACAATTCTAAAATAAACCATTTGTTCATTCCAAGCTCCTGGATGTCTGTATACACATCAATAATGGTGCAGTCAAGTCCAAATAGAAAGACAAGAAAGGCAAGTGCTGCTATGAACCACAAAACGGTAAAGAAGTTGTGAGAAGTGCTGGAGATTACCAAAACAAGGCCTATTTTATTATTTCAGATCTCTTTTTGCATCCTTCCTTCCTCGCTAATTCCTGTGGCGTGTTGGGTGCGTTCCGTGGGTTTACATACATTGTATTGGGACAACAGTGGTGCCGAGTGTGCCTGTGCTTGCTTGTATGAGCCACTGTATTGGAATGCTGGCCCCGGGCTTTCAGCAGCTCGCAGCTTTAACTTCTGTAAACAAACTAATAGCATGAGACTGCGGACCACACAGCCTTTCTGATGAAACTCAAACTGCAGCCTGCAGTCTCTCACTGCCAGGGATTCTGCGCTGCTGAGGCAGACGCACATTTATATTACGGAGGAGTCTCTGAGTGCTGGATTAAACAGGGTCGTTTGTCTCTGGATTCAGAATCATTTTGGAAAAGATTACAACATCATATTCCCCTCAATTTCGGATTATGTATTTATAGCAAGCTTATAATTATACATACTGTCAAATTCAATTGAAGTACAATAAAATAATTATCAAATGTGCAATCGTTATGTAAATAAAAATGATAGTTTCATAAAGAAATAAATGTAGTTAAAGCCAAAGATCCAAGACATTAGCTTTTCATTTTTTAAAATTTTCCTTAATTGATGATAAAAGAAAAAAATGAAAATTATAGATTAAATAATATAAATTGCACCAAATGTCTGAGGAAACCATAACCAACACCAACAGATTTTTAATATTTGATTATTTATGTATATATGTATTAATTAATTAATTAATTAACTTACTTACTTATTTACTTCAACTAATAAGTACAATTTTGATTTACACAATCCCTCTTTTATTAACTAAAGCCTTTCGTCTGATGCTGATGAGTGTAGATTAAGCTCCTCTTCACTGCCATGTCAGCACCGAATTACCTTTCCTTTGTTTGGAAACTGATAACCATCCAACTGTCACCTCGTTCTCCACTCAAACAGGTTGGATTACATGTTGAACATCCAAGAAACAGCCCTCCCCACGCAGCAGCCTCCTCCGCTGCATGGAGCCGCGGCACTCACACGCGATGGGCAGACTCCGGTGGTGAGTGAGGATACAGTAACCCTGCCCCAGAGTCACTGCCGAGTGTCGCTCCTGTAGGTGGGGACTCCAGGGATCAAGTGGAAGGACTTAAATGGGCTTTGTGCCAAGTGTTGTGAGAGCAAAAACAGGTCCGGACTTCCCCTGTGTACTCTGATAGCTCTCGCACTGTTACTGCTCGGTAACATGTTGTAATTTGTTGATTTATTAGCAACATTTATTCACTTATTTATACAAAATTCATAAATACTTTGAGGTACAGTAGCAGACTTTGAGGCATCTGTCACATTTGTAAATTGCAGGTTGAGAACACGAGGGTGCTCATTTGCTCAAGTGCTTTTACATCTTTTTTTGTGCGTCTCTGAATAGTATGCAGACATCATACTTTTACTCCTTCTCGAGTGAGATATATATGGAATTAACACAGTAACTCATCACAAAAGCTTTATGTCGACAGTATTGCATAATATGAATATAACATTTATTTGTGTACCACTCTTTCAGATATGATTTTCTTATTCTAATTTGTGGTCCATCTTTTGAAAATACAAAATTTAGAATTAGAATTAACACAACCCTGATAATTGCTTTTGTTCAATTTCATTTCAGTTGTAATTAATTTGACCAGTAATGTTACTCTGGTAATATATTATTTTAAAGTTAAGATACTTTACTGGTTAAAATTGTGACTACTCTTCTCTAATTATTTTGGTCCAGAAATCACCAAAAGAACATTACAATAGTTTTTAATTCTATAGTCCATAATGGATTATGTTTAGCCGGTATGTTGACATATAACAGATGAGCTTTAAAAAGGAAATCAGTGTGTCTTTAATAGTATTTTGATTGTTTCTCTTACAAAAGTTATTAACCAACACTAATGCAACACTTTCTATTTCCTGCTCTACACAGGACGAGTTAATGGGACAATTAATTAAAATAATCATTCTTATAGTTTATTTTGTTTATACTTCAGAAAGTGTGTCCCATGTGAACTCACAACCCAGTTTTTTGCCGGTTCATTTTAGCAGTGCTTTTGTTAGTTTACTGTTTTAATTATTTTTTTGGTGCATATTTGACAGGACAGTGTACTATGACATGGGGATGAGAGATGAAAGGACATTCAGAAAATTGTCAGAGCTGGATTAGAACTCGCAACACATATCCTGGCACAGGTAGAGGTTCTGCATACTGACCGTGTGTCTTTGAGCAGGACACTTCACCCTCCTGCCTGGATGAGTGTGTAATCGAGGGTAATCGGAGGGCGGTAGATGCAGAGTTGCAGCCTTTGTTGCTGTCAGTGTGACCCAGGGCTGCAGTTTATCATCACCATGTTGGGGGAGGGAACGAATAGTAAAGCACTGTAAAACGTTTTGGCTGCAAATGTTTATTTATTTGGTTATTTATTCAAGGGTGCACGGAGGCAGAGTGGCTAGAGTTGAGGTGATTGTGGGTTTGAATCCCGGACCAGGCCAACGTCACACGATCTCTCTGGGTGGAGTCTGCATGTTCTCCCCATGTTACAGTGGGTTCTCTTGTGGTTCTCCTGCCCCCTCCCTCCATCCAAAGACATGTATGTGTAGAAAATGAATGAATGAATTTATTTATTCATTCACTGTCTTATTTATTTCACTTGCTATTTGGACGATGATTGATATCATTGGGTTCTTGTTGTCAATACGCCTTAATATCTTCTCTGTCCAGACTTGTTTTACTCGGCAACAACTAATTAAACAAGGGACTGTCTTTAATTGAGTCTCAAGGTGCTTTACTCAGAATGATTAACTCTCCCATCAATCATTGCTGATTCCCAAAATGATCAAGTAAACAGCTTTACACAATGGACTTGATCCTATTAGTCATAATTAGACCCAATCATGCATCGTGATGATCACTATTTTAAAACATGCACCGCAGGCACGCACGTCCTCTGTCGTCTTAACAACGGTGTATGAACAACCTGCATGGAAAACACAAAATATCACGAGAATGCTGCCACGTCACAACTTCTCCACTTCTGACATACCCGTGGCTTCTGTTTAGATTAGATTTTCCCACAATATGGAAGGATTTCAAGAGAACTGTAGCCGCAATACATCAATATACCACTCCATTGGTGCTGATCATGTAATTTGCATCCTCCCACGAGGCACGGGACAGGACCCTGGCACGCAAACTTCTCAATGTTACGGTTACTGTTTGTTTTGATTTCTACCTAATGAATTGTTTTGGAACTCCTCTTTTATGTTCCTGGTTTCCACATTTACAAGCCCCACTCTGACAAGAACAAATAAATGAAGAACACTCAGGACATGCATCTACTATGTAACTGTTCCACCGTCAAACAGGAAGGTAGCCCTCTATTAATCGTCTTTTGTTGCTGCATGTGGTCTATTGTATGGAGACTTTTGCATGCATCCTGTCATGTATGGTCCCTGTCTGTTCTCTGCAAACTTTGAAGTATTTAAATATATGCTACTGTGGTATTTGAGTGCAGGTTCAATCCTTTACATGTACATCTAATTATGCTGTGTTACAGTGTATTGTCCTCTACTTTATTGTCCGTATTGTATCAAAGTTTGTCCTCTGCAGTGGCACTATAACAGACACTATAGTAAAGGCCTGTGCTCCAAACCGTTTTTATCTTGAGTATTCAGTAAGCTGTGTCTCACTCAAAGCAACTTGTGTCTAGGTGATTCTTAAGGCAAATATATCTGGTATTGACAATTATTGGTTTCTGCCACGTCACTCAGGGAAGTCAGACTCTGTGCCACTGATTCTATCATCATTCTTTTTAGGGTGTTATGTGGACCCTATAAAGCGCAGAAAGGCACTAAAAGCCAAAATCACCTAATCACCTACTTTATTGATAATTAGTATAGCTCTACTACTGTACACAAACCATGTTTCAGTTGTCAGAAGATTTCTTCAAGTCAATTTTGTATGACCTGCATGCTAATCACAAATGCTTATCATTTATCATTTTATGCCAAACTCACTAAAATGAGGCCAAATTGTTTTTTTTTAAATGCAGCTGTACTTGTTGTTTGTAATTTGTTGTTTTAAATGTCTGTCTTGTCGTTCAGCAGCACAGAACGACAGGTAAAGATTGGGACTGTTCTGATTTTGAGCTGTTTATGCAGATAAGGACTACCAATATGGCCATAATGCGTCCATAATCTTTCTACATAAACATTCTTAAATATATAAAATTTACTGCAAAGAACATATTATATTCAAATACTATTCAACTTCTCCTCTTTTTATAATCTGAAGTCATTCCAAGTTGAGAAACATGACCACAGTCCAGGGCTCAGTAACCCAGCTGCAGAATTAGCCTTTTGTGCATATTTTAGGTTGTAGCACGAGGACAAACTGTAAAAACACAATGGTGGAAAAGTATCAAGAAAAAACAAAACATAAAAAACAACAACACTTTTTTCATATTTTCTTTTGTAGATACTTGTCCTTATTTATTTATTTATTTATTTATTTTTACCTTTGAGATTACTTTCAAATAATGTATATCATTGAATGAATAGTACTTATTTTCAAGCTGGAGCATTCCCTTTAAATACACTTATAGCCCTAACAAACACAAGCTCAATGCACAGGTGAAATATAACAACAAATGTCAAAACAACCATAAAGTCATTGTTGTCTTTTCTTTTGAAACACATATGTGTAAATGACATTGCAGCAGAGCTCTTGTAAAAACACACATGCAGACACATACATGTACACGCCACAGAGCTTCAGGCGTCTGGTCTGCTCGGTGACAGGTCGTGGGAGGATCAAAGTTCACATTTTGAATGAATTTTGAATTTGTGAAAGAGCAGATAGACTGAGAATGCACTCATAAAAACAATTAACGTAATAACGAGCCTAAATCACATAATCATCATCTTAGTGATTTTCTATGTTGTGATTTTTGTCATAATTATATATCTCTGTCAGAGGTAAATTTTTGGCATTAGTAGGTTTTATGCATACATTTATGAATTTAAGATTAATTAAGAATTGCATGATTTGGGAAATATTGCATTATTTCTGACAAGACTTGCAATTGCCAACATTTTTTGAGATTCATATTTTAATAAGAACAGAATTATGTTCAAAGTTCATATTTTAAACATGTCTGAGAGTTGCTAGTTGCCTCCATTCAAACTGCGATTTCTATTTAATTGCGACTAATCTTGCTGCTCTGGTTCAAAACTAAAGTATTGCTGCCAAAAAACACTGAAAGTCAAACAGATTTGCTGTACAGTATAATATATTAAATGTAAATGGACAATTGTTAATATGAGAACTGGAATAATTTGGACCTACAACTTTTGTCTTCTTTTGGGTGGCATAGTGGTTAGCACTTGGGCCTCACAATAAGAAGGTTCAGGGATGAATGGGGTGGACCTTTTCTGTGTTTACATGTTCTCCGAGTGTCTGTGTAAGTTTTCTCTGGTGCTCCTTTCTTTGACTTTCTAAACCAAATGGTCCCCCTGGCCAATACTCCAATGAAAGTGAGATTCCCATGCCATGAAGCACAAATGAAGTATTATGCAATTAGAATAAATAAAAACAAAAACCGCTTGAGAACCAAAGTACAAGATCACCTGTTTGGGTCCTCGGTCTGGGCCATAGACTGTTTATATATGAGGTAACTCTAGCTGTGCATTGTTATAGTGAAGTCTAAACAGAAGGAAATCGAGGGTCGTTACAGTAATAGAAAAACACTTTGCAGTATCAGTCTTATTAGTCAGGTGGAAAGCGGTCCACCCACACCCGTCCGCTTCTCGTCTCCTCCTGGCTCAAGGAAGCAGGATGTCTTTCATCCAGTCCGGTCGAGGATCAAAGAGAAGAGGGCTACTTGGCTGAAACTGACCTCAATTTGCACCTCTCCAACATACACAGCCTATAGTCCCTGCGCCCCCATCACCTCCCACTGAACTGCACATATGCTGCTTCCCTTCCTGTGCACCATCCACTTAACACAAGAGGCACCTCCAAGCCATTATTCCACGCTGTTTTATGCCCACGCTTTACCGCTACTGTATTTCTGACTCTGACCCACACAAGCTCAATCAGATATGTTACCGTTTTGTCAAAGAAACTTGTTCACAATTGCATTAGCCTGGACCATTCTTCAAAGTGCAGCTTGTGTTTAGCTTCCTCTGTGTCTTCTTTCCCACTGTTTTCACTACAAACAACAGCTCTCCTTCAACTCGCCACCCACCAACACTGTAGTATGAGCCGGCAATGTTTACTTATATGCATTCTTCATAATACCAACTTAAAATACTGAGTTTGTATTTTACAAGTGTGTGTGTTATTGTTTTGTGTTGTGGTTATAATCCGTTTTCTAGTCACACTCATGCACAATGTTCAGCATTCTTGGCCATCTGATATTACACCTCAGTTATGTAACTCGGCAGTATACAGTACACTACAGCCAATAGTCGAACACCATTTGAACCACAAATCATTTAGATACATTCTGAAAACTACATTCAAGTATAAATAAACAACATATTAAATGATATGAGCAATCAAGCATTTTTAAAAATTGTTTGTAAATTAATTTCTTTTTTTTTTTAACAACTTTTTGCTCAGTCTTAAGTGACACTCTAAATGTTCTTGATAAAATAATGACATTTGTGGTTTGAGCATTTCACAGCAGTTTTTTTTGTTGTTTTTGCTTTCTTGTTTTTGTTTTTAAATTTTATCCCTTCTGTTTATTTGGATATTGGATTGGCTAGAATGTAAATAGTATTTTGTGTTTTTAACTTTTTACCTAATATCTTTACTCTGGTCCATTGAACGTTAGAAGAAAGAGGTTAGAAGTTACGTTCTTGGGCGCCCCCTTCTGGTCAACACTACGTTCCCTGTGTAATCCCTGTGTCGTCCAAGTAGGTTCCTGGGGAAAAATGTGCCACATGCGCTGTTAGTTACTTTTTTATTTATGTATTTAGACCTGTTAATTTTTGTTTAAATAAAAACTAATAAAAACAAAAAATAAACAAAAGAAAACCTGTACATTTATTTTATGTATTTATTGTATGTATTCATTTACACCATTGAGTTTGTATTGCAAACTTTAAACACTGCAGTAAACATTCAGAATTTTTTTTCTTCACACTATTCTTCACACTTTAGGCTATATAATAATTTTACTGAAATAATAGAAAGAGCGCAATAATCCAACGAATTATATTTTACCAAAGACTATTGAGTCAGACAAACAGTTTACTTGTGTTTTTAAAGTAGGATTCATGCCCCAACACCAATATCAAATGACCCATATCTGCTTGAAACTCCTCAACTTCTTTACCTTGATGGTTCCTCCTATAAGAACCAACGATATCCATTTTATTCTAACCACACTGAACATGTTTTGTATTTTCCTTGTCAGACTGTTCCCAGGGAGTTCCAGATTTCGGGGTTGCTCCAGCCTGTGCCTCTTAAGACACAGTAGCCTGTTGTCTGGCCTGGGGGGTCCGGGGTCTGGGGAACCATGTTATGAGAAGGCCAGGAACATGTTATGTTAACCTGGGTGGTACAGGCCTGGACATATTTGGGAAAATGCACCAGTATACCCTCTCACACTTTTGCACAATTTACTTCTGTAACTAGTCTGCCGTGTAATACTTAGAGGTCCTTGAAGTCTTTCTACCTGTCAGTTTAGTCCATTTGCCTAATCTTATACACAGTGTAATTTTCATTATAAATCAAAACAAAGCATGTGTCATTATGAGGGTGCAACAAAACGGCGCCTAAAAACAACCATAAAATATAATTGGATTCTGCAATACATCTTGCTATTATGTTCTGTTATTGTTGTGCTCTCCGTTACCTTGTCTCACCGTGTCTCTGCATGTCCTGGATCTGTTCACGGTTAGCGTGTCAGCTCTCCAACACTAAAGGCTACGTTCTCCTGAAGTCCACTCGCCCATTCTTCTGGGAGCTTTTCCAAGCTAAGCCTGGCACAGGCCTGGATTTCCGGAGCCCAAAATTTGAGCCTATGGGTGTTGGACATGATTGAGAAAGGGGAGAAGCAGGAGTTAGAGCGCCACTGAAAAGACAAACAATCCAGAATATCAGAGATTTATTTGAAATCTCTTTGTCTTCTATTAGCAGTGCAACTGATCAGACATATGTGTCATGGTTTTTAGGGGCTCCCCTCCCCCTTTGTCATGCACTTTCAAACATATTTTACTATAATTAAGCTTAGCATGTTTTTATTGTGCAGTGCCACTGTAACTAAAATGGGAAATAAGGCAGAGGGTGCTCGGAGTTCCTTTAATGGAAAAGAAATATTAGAAACATGTAAACCCACGTGAGGTGCACTGCAGAAACCTGCCCGTGTCAACAGTGTGCACATGATCTCACTGGCCTGATCTTTGACACGAGCACTTCATACGTGTTTGATGTCCTACAGTTGAAATGCCCTGCGCAGGAAGGAAGTGCTCACCCACTGGTCGCCTGTTCCATCTTCAGGAGCACTCTGGGAGGGAGGAGGATTTCAGTGCAATATTTACAGTGACCTTTTCCTCTCACTGGCCAGGGGCCCATGGGAAAAATTGGAGAAGACAAACAATGAACAATAGGGTTCAGGGATGAGCAGTGGTGCCAGCGCAGCGTGTGCCATTACGGGATGTGCATTACAGAGAGCTGGGGTCACCGCGGGATCATCACCAGCGCCTCAGAGCCCACCTGCAGCACCTGCTCAACTCTGCTGCTCTATTTATAACCCCCCACTCTTTCTGGCCTGTCCTTTGCTGTTCAAGAGATCCCTGGAACTATATCTAATTACATCAGTATTTTGTAATCCATTGGATTGGACAGGAGTATAGTTTGTGTTTATGTTTGTGGTTTCCTTAATTTGAAACTGATGTTACTAATCACTGATCTACCAGCTCCATTGCTTTAAGCTGGTGTTTGTGTAGACAAACAGCCCTGTGTTGCATCAGCATCAGTCTAAACTCCCAAGTCACAACTTAATTCTTCAATTAGGAGATTGGGCCATAATTGGACAATATACTTTCCCAAAGGACTGGGCCTTGCCTTATCAGAGGAATTCTTTCTGCCCTGCACAATTTGCAGAGATAAATGTAATGGTATCAGTGCCTGGGTGGTCTCTGTTGCATTTTCAATGATGCTGCACGTTTCCCAGAACAAGTGGAAATGCCTAAGTGATGCACCGTGAAAAGAGAGAGGAGGAAAGAAGAGGTGTTCCCTTTGGGATTCACAATACTCACACAAAAAAACCCAATTAGGTGCATGACCCTGCAAAGGGTGGGGTCAGAAAAGATCAGACTCAAATAATGAAACATTTGTGTTTAAATATGACAAAATGCTGGACTATTGTTGAGTATCTAAAAGCACAGTAGGAGGTAGAGCGTTTAGCTACCAAGCTCCTATGGAATCAGCTCCCTGTTCATGTTCAAGAGGCCGACAGTGTCCACATTTAAGACCACGCTCAAAGGGTTCCTTTTTGAAACAGCTTATAGTCAGGCCAGTTAGGAACAGAAATAAAAACCTGCAGTTTTAGCTGCGCTGCCCTGAGAGCAACTATGTTCGGGGAAGTATGGCAGTTTGAACACTTCGTACTTTCCCTATCAACAATATTTAAGATTTTGGTTCACAGGTAATCTGTTCATTGCTGTTCACATGCCTTTTCTCTTTCTCCACCTCTCTTGGGGAGTGGAGACTGTTTCAGACACTGCGGCGGCTGCTCGTGACGACCTCACGTCTCACGACCCTGACCTCTGGACTTGGATGTTCCCATTTGCCTGGAGGAACTCTCTCTGCACTGGATGAACTTAATTTTTCCCCATAGGGTTTTTTTTGTAAATTCTTGTGAACATTGTTTATTTAAACTACATTCTACCTGTGGCCCATCAAGGTAACTGTTGTGATTTTGAGTGCTACAAAATTAATTGATTCGATTTGATCTTTTTAACTGCATTTTAGACATCTAATCCTGGATGGCAGAAAACTTTCTCCAGCTTAACAAAACTGAGGTCATCTTTCCTGAGGCCCAGTGAGAGAAACTTTTACCCAAACTCCAAGCACAGTCTTTTAATCAATCAAAGCTGGTTTAAAAATCTGGGCGTTATTTTTGACTCTGAGCTGACTTTTATTCCACACATCAAGAACATCACAAAAACATTTTTTTATCACTTAAAGAACATTGCCAGAGTCCGGCCCATTCTCTCTCGGGCCAACACGGAGATACTTATGCATGCTTTTATCACCAGTCGTGTAGACTACTGTAATGCCCTGCTCTCTGGTCTTCCCAAAAAGAAGATTCAGGTTTACAATTATTACAAAATTCAGCAAAATGTGTCCTGACTAAGACTATAGGGGGCGGGACCACACTGGTTTTAAGATCTCTGCATTGGCTCCCCATGTGTTTCATAATTGATTTTAAGGTTCTTTTACTGCTTTTTAAATGTCTTAATGGTCTTGGGCCTTTTTATCTTTCAGAATTGCTTTTACCATATGAAACCTGCGCTCCTCCAGCAGCCGGCTCCTAGTCATTCCCAAAGTCAGGACACACATTCACGGCGAGGCGTCCTTCCAGTACTACTGCCCTTGTCTGTGCCACAGAGAACATTCAGGTTTTTAAGAGCAGGTTCAACACCCACCTTTTTAGCTTCGCTTTTGATTAATATTTATTATTTAGATTGTTGAACCTTACTTATATCAAATCATCTATTTATTGTGTTTACCTATTACTATTTTTTATTTACTTTTATTACTAAGTTTTACTCAATTTCTACCCATTTCTTTATTTATTTCCCCATATTTATTTATCTATTCTTTTATTCATTTTAGACTCTCCAGTGTTTCCTCTGTGGAGCCCTCTGTACCAGGAGCGGTGTTCGCTTCTGACAGCAGAGGCCTGGCTCATGGGCCCCTGGTGGAGGGTTGGTGCCTCATTCATCACTCCTCTGGGCCCTGAGTCTGTGTCCTGGTGCAGACGGCTCCTAGTGTGTAAGTGTGTGCGCGTATGTGTGTGTGCGCGTGTGTGTGTGTGTGTGTGTGTGTGTGTGTGTGTGTGTGTGTGTGTGTGTGTGTGTGTGTGTGTGTGTGTGTGTGTGTGTGTGTGTGTGTGTGTGTGTGACTCTGTGTGGGTGGGTCGTTTGGCTGTGTGGGTCGGGCGGTGGTGGGGGGAGGTTTGGTGAAATGTTGGCATGTGGCAATGTTTTTAATGCACTGAAAAGCACTTTGTATTACATTTTATGTATGAAAAGCACTTTATAAATAATGTTTGATTTGATTTATACTAATGTGATCAAATAAAAGTAAACTACAATTATTGCTATTATTGGTGTCAATTGGTGTCAACAATCCTCCTCTGGAGGAGCACTCTTCCCCAGGAGCGGTGATCGGCTGCGGCTGCAGAAATCTGTCTTGTGGGCCCATAGTGGTGGTCTTCATCTGATGTTGTGTCCTCAATTGATTCATCTGTACTCAGCTTCATGTCTATTAATGTGTGTGTGTGTGTGTGTGTGTGTGTGTGTGTGTGTGTGTGTGTGTGTGTGTGTGTGTGTGTGTGTGTGTGTGTGTGTGTGTGTGTGTGTGTGTGTGTGTGTGTGTGTGTGTGTGTGTGTGTGTGTGGGTGTGTGTGGGTGTGTGTGAGTGAGTGACAGTGTGGACAACCAGGTCAACCGTGAGCTGGTTGTAGGTGGACTACGATTCTGTACTAAAAGCTTGATGAAGATAATGATGATGATGATGATGATGAAAGTGCAAAAATATCACCTTAGAACAGAGGGGGCAAACTAAGGCCCTGGGACCACATGCGGCCCTTTGGGCATTTTGATCCGACCCACAAAGCATTTAATACAAATTTTTATGAGTTAGATATGGCGCATTTATCATTTTATAGTATTTTTTTCATAGTATTTTATAGAGTGCAGTTACTTGTTCATTTAAGATCAGTTTTGAGAATAACCACCACTAAAATAACACCAAACTTTGATGCATCAGCTAAAAAGAGTGACCAACGGCACTATACTGTAGTTAACAACATCCAAGCTGTAAATGGTCCAACCCCCGGGCAAGTGTAAAAATCCAATGTGGCCCTTGAGTCAAAAAGTTTGCCCTGTCTGCCTTAGACCCTTATTTGAAAGTTTAAAACATAATACTTGTTTCTTCTTATTATTTTTTAATCTGCACTTTTTGTTGCACTTTTTATAAGTGATATGATGCTTAATTCATGCTCTCTAGTTTGAGGTATGCACCTTTGGTCAATACATACTTGCAACATGCTTTTTAATATCAGAAAAAGTACTTAGAATTATTATATTTCTTTGTTTTATTGATGCTCTGCCTTATATAACAAAAAAATAAAATAAAAATCTATAAGGTAAGACATGCCCTTAATTTAGGCTACATACTCACTTGCATTATTGTGGGGACTGCGGGCAAACCTTTACTCTGAAAACAGACCTGTACTTGATTCTCGAGGATTTTATTTTGAAACCGGAAATACTAGGAGAGAGACCGGAAACAACGGCAATGAGTTCCTTATGAGAAGGTGAGGTCTTGATTATTGTACTTGTTTTAATCTTAAAACATTTTACTTTACCGCGGTGTTAAATCTGTGCTGTCAATGCCTTTACTGCTTTCACGAGCCATACAATCGGTGTCCAAATATTTGTACGGAGCGCAAACGGATTCTTCCTGTAGCATGTAGCTTAGCAAAGTGCTAACGTTTCCTGTCAAAATTGTCAACAAAGCAGGACTGCTCTGTAGAAAATGTTAAAACAAAGTTCTGCGTCTGACCATTACAAGAGACTATACTGACTATCGTCTTTATGCTATGTTTTGTCCTTACAATTCAGTGTAGGGGTAGAAATGCAGTTATCTCTAATGAACCTATTTGACAGTTATCAAATTGGCTTCATAATAAAGACTTTGCTAGCTTAACAGCTTCAGGAGAAGCTGATATCTCCAGATGGGTAGCATATAACTGTTGTTTGGTATTCAGCTGTGCCTAAAGGTAAAATAAAATCTGCTTCACTGTACTGAAAACAAATGATCGTTCAATGTTTTTCAATATTTCAATAATTTTAGCCCAGAGAGTAGTGTTTTTCTTTTTTTTTTTAAATTGTTATTTACACTAATTATTAGACATAAAATTTGGTCTTGTCAGAGACTTATTGTAATAGAAAAGGTTAATAGCTAAAGTATTGTTTGTTTGAGGCTTAAGATTGATCAGACCATTCATTTGGCTGTGACCAGCAGCTTTTAGCTCTCCAGTTTGTGCAGATTACCACAGGTTTTCCTCTGTGTTGGCATAAATCTTAGGTATATTTTACACGGTTCAAAGGTTATAATATTACTTGTATAAGAAATCCAAAGTCCTCTATGTTATGCTTTATTCACCACACTAAGCCCAGCTTTATTACATGTGGTGTTTTCACACATAACTTTAATCCATAGTCTTATGTACCTTTGGAAAATATTGTTCTTCTTTACTTTCTTTTAAAAGACACATTTCAAGTAAATGAAAACCTAGGATCGTTTTGAGAGTGACCTGATTGACAAGCAGATGCAGACAGATGCCACATTACAGGAACAAGATATCTGTGTTTTGCCATCATTTGCGTCATTAGCTGAGAAATACACTACACAAATTAGTCAGAGCCCGTTAGCCAAGGCCTGAACACAGATATGCACAGAATTGTTGTCCCCTGGCTTGTAATTTCAAAAAAGAAAGGTGGCCCTACTTGTCAGTTTTTTCGGAATGTGGTAGCTTGTGTTTTCGGAGGCTTTTTGTTGGTGCTGAGCCCTGTTCAAGTAGGGTGAGCAGAGTAATGGAGGTCAGGCACAGAGTGTTTGTGAAGCAGCACTCACCCCAGCCCATCCCGTCCGGTGGCCCTCTCCTGCTGACAGGCCTGCTGTGCCACTGGTCACACTTGTCTGCGATGGGTAGTGACTGGAGACAGATGGTTTAGATCAACTACCCAGTCAACAACCACGGATTAGAAAAATGTATTATTTATAAGATTATAATCCCAAAAAGATCAAGTTGTAAAGGTCACAGATTTACAACCGCTAATAATTAATTACCACTTTGAAATTACTATTGTGCGGCTTATGTGACCAACAATAAATTGGTTTCATTCTGCTTCACCATATATTAGGATGTGTAGATTGTATTTGTCAAATACATTAGTTATGGATTTAGTATTTTGGACATCTATTTAACTTGTACATGTAATTAAAGAAGAACTCATAGATTGATACAAGTCAGAAAGTTGCAGCTGTGGTTTATCTTGCTTCTTTCTTCTCTCTTTGACAAATATTGAATGATGAATATTGAATAATGAAAAAATAAAACCTCACAAATATTTGTTAAAATAAGTCGAGGATGTTTGCAAAGATATCCCTATTTTACCGGAGAAGATCTCAGTCTCCAGTCTAATAATCCTCTGAAAACATCATTCTGCATCGGCTGGCCCCAACTTCATATTTCTGTTTATTGTTGTAGGAGCGTTATATGGGAAATTGGGGACTTCACTTCATTAAGCCTAAACCTAAAACGCACTTGAGACTGACAAACAAACAAACATGCAGTCCCAAAAACAACAGAGCCAGAGGCAGACTTCATGATGGCAGCATAGACTGAGATATCTCTGTCCTCCCTCGGTCACTAAAAGTCTCACCACCAAGACTGGCTTTGCCTAGAAACAGAGGAAATGCTGACTCATTGTGGAATAACACAAGACACAAAGAAATGCGTTTTAATTTGTTTCATTTGTCCTTTCCAGTAAACTTTTTTATACTGAAAACTGGGCAGCAGCGAGCACATCGAGGCCAACGGAATAGTCCATTTATTTCAGTATTTCTGAACAAAGAAAAGTGAAATTGCTTTGAGAGTTTTATGCTTTCTCTTTTTGACAATTTACTTTTAACTATCTTTATGTACCTAATGTACTATGTATGTATGTTTATTTGTTTGTGGAAGGAATTATGGCACTTGGCGATTTGCTAATTGTGCCCATGAAAATTGCAATTTTGATTAATTATGCCGTGCTAGTGTATGCTAAAATTCCTTTAAAATGATATTTATTTGATTTTTTTTAATCCATGAATTAGTGCAGGAATTCATGGCAGAGAATGTTAGTCGAGATTGAGATTTAGTCATTTCTAATTATATTATGGTTTTATTATTATAATTTTAAGAGATGTCCACATCCAATTCTATTTCAGTAAAACAAGAAAGGGGGGTATGAGTAGTGTTCAGAGAAATATGATTTTTTTAATTATTAAATGATAATTATAACAATTTTGTTGTTTGTATTGTTTATTAACAAGAAATTAACAGCTATTTTTATTTGTTTTTGATAAGACAAAATAAAATAAAAAACTGTGGTCGATCAATACATCTCCCACCAACATGGAAAATGGAAATAGAAATTAAAACATTTTACTGAGCGACAACAGATTATCTTCTATCTTCATTTAGTGTTGTTATTCTGTTTCAGGCCGGTTGTTGCGGAGGTCTGTGTAGTGGATGAATGCTCACTGGTGGCACTTCAGTTTGATCCAGTTGTATGAAATCTGATGCTGAGACGCATTAGGGGCAATTTGGGCTATTGCCTCCACTTGAGAGGGGCAGGCGCTGACCTGGCTGTGGGTAAATACTGAGGCAGACTGTGTGAGGCCACGCCCCCTTGTGTGATCGGCCCACACATCTCGGGTCGACTGATGTGTAGATGGCTCTGTGCATTCAGAGCCAGGGGATCAGAGATAGAATCTGGTGTTTGTGGAAACCTGGGGAGCCCCGAGTGAAAGAGTGCAGGCGCGGGGGCCAGAGGCGACGGGGCACTGAATCGGTCGCTCTGACGGACGGGAGAAAAGGGGGTAAGGGTGATGAGCTGTCTAAAAGGGTCCCTTTGTGCCACACACGCCCATCACTTTACCAATCACTGCCATATGTGATCCATGGGGACGAAAGCTTCATACATCTCATAAGGCTCTGATAGAGACACCTGTGATTACTCCAGTTGCTTTTTAATAAAACATTTGAAGACTTTCCCCTCAGAAAGACTACAAAATAAAGAGCAAAACCGTGGAGATTAACCCTTAGTTATTGTGCATCATTGCTGTACAATTTGCCAAATTATTTAAAAACGGTAAATAAAATCTACCCTATGGTTAATTTGATTCAGTTTTATTTGTTTATCATAAAGATCTGTCTTGTAAATTGCTGAGATGCAGAATATTTTGTCATTTGAAAAAAGATATGCCAGACAGTATATTTTTGTTGTGCATTTAACAGGTTTTCATGTTGATTATTTTGTTTGGTAGGAAACTAGTACCTTTGGTAAATGTTTATCATAGTTTTATGTAAGTCAAGTGGCAGTGGCAAGAAAAGTTCATAACAAAAATTCTACGATGTTCTAAAATGGAAGATTTATGTCATTCTTAAACATTTACTTTTCAAAATAAAGGTGATGTCAAGTATTTTTGTCATCTAATTCTTAAAATTACATTAATTAGACTTACAGTATTGTTACTAGGTCATCTGCTGCCCTTTTCCAACCAGAAATACAAATATAAATTTCACAAAAATTGTCAAACTAGGGTAAACAAGGCAAAATTTAAGTGAAATGAAAAAATAATGATGTTTTAGGGAAGTGTGTAGTCTGACTTGTCATATGCACTTTAAACTGACTCTTCTTCCATGTTCTAGCAGATTGAGAGTGGCGTGCTGTCCCTTGCGAGCGGAGCAGCCTGGAGATCCCAACCCTCATACTCTCAGATCCCAAACAGATTACACTGGCCTGCTGTTTGTTAGTCAGCCTCCAAGAAAAACAAACCTGCCCGTTCAGCTCTCTTACCAGGGAGACCACGGACGGGCCGGTGGCTGCAGGTCAGACCAGTGGGCTTCCCGCAACATGGATGAAATAATAAATATTGTAAGGGGAATAAATTTAGCCTCAAACACTGCAAAACCAAAACGGTTGTAATAAGATGGTTTGTACTGTCTATCTTTTTAGTTCTTCTATTGCCCCCTTGAGGTGAGAAGTTTTTTAAATGTTAAGACACTATTAATAGAGGTGGGCAATACGTCAACATTTTTATAATATTTTGAATGTTATTTTGAAGATATATCATATATTGTTCATAGTAAAAACTTCTTTTCAGACATTTCGCATTTATTAGATAATTAAACCTCAACTGATATGTTTAATAACATGTTTTTAAACACATTTCTGTTGGATTGACATATTATTGTCCGACTATCATTATAGATATTCCAAAAATTCCGAGTTATTCATTTTTTGTCAATATCGCCCACCCCTACTTTTAACTATACTCAAGACTTTTACTGGCCAGCTGTTGTTCTGTCATAACTGTGTTGTATTTGGTGAACACAGTTTTAGGCAGTTCATTTTGCACTTGTGCATGACCCATAACTTTTTTTATGAAAAGGCCAAAATTTATAGCACATGTCCATGATATTGTTATAACCTTTACCCTTGGCTATTTTCCATGGTTTTAAGTGTAATGTAACAGTAGATACGTAGACTATGATGCACAAGCTATCCATATTTTAATAATTTTTACTTAATAGCATTTTTGAGTATAAATGTTACTGCATCTACTGATTTAAAAAACAAAAACAAAACACTGATTATAGATTAAATATAGTTCCTTCTGTCTTTTAATGATGATACTACAAACCTAAATACATTTTTGTACAGCTTCTTTTTAGACCAAGGGTTTAAAAAATTAGACCAGAAGAATAGAAACATGTCTACTGTATGTTATTTAGGGAAGAACTGTACAAAAGTTTAGAGTTTAGAGATTGTGGCGCACGGATATCAAATCCAAAGCCTAAATGAACAAATTGGCATTAAAAACAAATAGAGGACCGCCCATCATTTAAACGCACTTCCACCAAAAAAACGCCCCGTCCTTTAACGTCCAGTTGGCCCGTGTCTGTACTGCTGCATTTGTGTGAGCTCGTTTGCACGGTTTTTGTCATTGCATCTGACAGGAGACTTGTGCTGCATTGTGTGTGTGTTAGCGCGAGGGGCCTGGGCAGTGTTCCCGCGTCCATGCACAGCCCCCAGAGTAAAGTAAACACAGCGGCTCTTTTCTCATCCCGGCCGTCAGCAGGCTCTCCCCGGGCCCGCGCCAGAGACCACACAGTCAGACCACACACACCAGATCCCTCCTCATGCTTCCATACACACGGACCACACAACACCAGGCAGGCCCCTCGCACGCAACCTGGCCGCGCTGTCATTCTGCCCGCTGCGTATCTCTGTGTTTGTGCACGTGTACGCTCAGTATGGAGACGGGAGACAATAGAAACGGCGCAATCAGAATCGCTGCCCTCCACTGCTCTGCTCTAAACATGTGGCATTGATAAAGGCAATACCAAACTCTTGTTTTAGGCCTGTTAACCTCTTAACGTCTTCGTGTCACTTACACAGCCCTCCCATTTCCTTTGACAAGCACAGGGCAGATTAACAACATAAGACAAATCCTGTCGAGTTTTTCTAGTTAACTCCATGATGTTGGGCTCCAGTAGCAGAGGGACTAAAGTTTCCCAGAGATCTTCATGGGTAGGGCTGTAAAATAGTTTTACTGTACTGACATGAGTAACTTCAAGTACAAGTTTATTATATCATTAAAATATCAATGCAATTTGAGGATTCTATCTTAAAAGCTGGAACACATTTGTGTAAGATTTACCCTGTCTGTTAAATGCTATATTCTCTCTAATGATTATGTTTAATTATTACCACTAAAACGTATGCAAAGAACATTACACTTGTTTCTGCTCGGATCTTTGTGAATTCCTAAATTGTTTGACGGAAACGTGTTTTGGCTGCTGAGCAAAAGAGCGGAAGCTTCAGACAACCTTAGAGAGTAGAGAATGCTTAGCTTATTTGAGCCTGGCAGTCATTTATTAGCAAACATCTGTGCTGTTGAAATACATCCTTTCCCTTTTTTCAGTTGAAGTCTTTGTCTCGCTCTAAAATGAAGTAATTTGCATGGGAGCCCCTTCTCTGGTCTCGGCTCCAAAATCCTTACTGTGTTGTGTGGGCTCATGTGGAATGATTGGGGAGGCCAGGTTTATTTATCCTTCGCCGTGAGGTTTACATTCTTCTTTCCTCTCTGCTCTCTGTCTGCTCACTCGCTCTTGGGTCTCTGCTCTATTTTTCCTATTATCTGAGAGATAACTACTGCACAGCGAACACACATGGTTAGGGCCTAGAGGTTGGGCTTTAACACTGTTGAGAGCAAAGTGTTTTGTCACATTTCTCCTTTGTCTAGAGCTAAACTAAATTTAGAATGATAATTTGATAGGATTTTGAATGGCAAAAAGCTAATTTTTGTGTCATTTCTTCCAGGTGCTGATAGTATCCAGTCCTTTGTCCATCCTGCACCATGTCTCCTGCCCGACAGCCCCCGCTGGTCACGGGCATCTCGCCCAAAGAGGGTCCAGCATGGACCAAGGTTACCATCCGTGGAGAGAACCTGGGAACAGGCCCAGCTGACCTCATCGGTAATGCTTTTAAATTGCATACACAGCCTGCCAGTAGCCCCACAGCACAATTTCAAATCTTAATTAATTTAGCAATACGTGGGTTTCAGAACGATTACCAATTAGGACCGTTGCCATAGCAAGAACACTACATTAAATATCTTCCTCAAAATGCAGCATATAACAGGAAGCAGAAACACATGAATATAGACTATTTATTGTAGCTTTAATTTCTTCCACATGGCATCATTTGTGATGGTGTAATTTCTCTGTTTAAATCACTAGAAGACTGTTCTCTCTACTCTTTAGACAAAAATGTATTTAGAAAATTATTCAATAAACTCAAATTTGTCTAATAATGCCTAATTTGACTTCCTAAACTTAATTTAAGTATTAATTACATTTAGTTCAGCTACAGTGGCACTATTTTATATTAATATTTTATTCAACAACAATTTGTGGAGTATAAAGATCTCTATTAAGCAGTCTTTTTTGAACAGTGTAGTAACTTTTAATGTTTAGAACAATACAGTAAGTACAGTAAATAGAAAGTATGATTTTGTTATGCCAATGTAATGTCCAGGTTGTTTTTAGATTACAGGGGATAATTTTAGACTATGGAAGAGCATCATAGTCTTCTCCATTATGGGAAACACTACGTATTAACTTGAACTATGAAACAGTTTTGACTAGTGTGTTTCTCCATGGACGCTTTGCTAAACAGTAAGACAGATGACTGGGGTTGGGCTGTCCAGACGCTCCACTTCAGTTATTTGGCCGTGAATTTATTTCTGTCCCAAATATCCCTTGGGCCTAGAATTAGACAATTATATGCACAAATGTGGCAAGTGCTTGTGTATTCAAATAAACTTCCAGCAGAGAACAGAGGCAGGAAATGAGACACTAATGTGCATATTATTTACGCCTTTATGGGCTATTTGATGGTCAGCTCTCCCAGGCCGTTTTTTGTGTTTTGATTTCACTCATAAAGCCATCTGAATCCTTTTGGAGTTAAAGTGTGTAGTGTGTGTGTCCCCGTCTGACCAAAGAGTGCTCAAGAGCGTTTAGAAAGGATGACAGATGTAAGTGCCGAGTGTGCAGAGTGCGCAGTGTGCCGGTAATGAGCCACTTAGCACACAATTGAAATGTGTTAAGCTCCAAGTGAGACTGGAGGAAAGGTCATGGCCACACATGCCCATCATGACCCCAACTTGAACTATGACCTCCTGTGACATGTTGATCCAACATGCAGAGAAATGCTAAAGCAGTAAAGCAGTTTGTCTTGTTTTTCCATCATTGTTACAATTTGTTTATTTGCATTGTCACATCATATCAGTATCTCTTACCATGCTTTTGCTTTTCTCTTTCCCCTCACCGATCTCAGGACTGTCAATCTGCGGCCACAACTGCCTGCTGACAGCAGAGTGGATGTCGGCAAGTAAAATTGTGTGCCGCGTGGGACCTGCTAAAGACGACAAGGGAGAGATCATCGTCACAACGAAGTCTGGAGGCCTCGGGACGTCCACCGTTTCATTTAAGCTGCTAAAGCCTGAGCGCATTGGTGAGACTTTGCCATAGTTTGTACAGTAAACCGTGGCCTGTGTTTGGTTTTCCCCATTAAAAACAGTAAAATGAGAGTCCTCTTTGGCTCAAAGACTTTCCTGTAAAAGAGATTTTTAATCTCAGTGGGCGTTTCTATTCATGAAATACAAGAAAATGTATCTTCACAAAATTACTATTTATGACAACACATTTTAAATTATTAATTAGTTAATTAATTCATTCATTCATTTTCTACCTCTTATTCCCGTTCCCGGGGTCGCGGGTGACTGGAGCCTATCCCAGTGACTTTGGGCCTTAGGCGGGGTACACCCTGGACAGTGGCCAACTCGTCACAGGGCTGACACAGACACACGGACAAGGACAGACAACCATTCACTCTCACATTCATACACTATGGGCAATTTTAGAGTTCCCAATTAACCTACACAGTCATGTCTTTGGACGGTGGGAGGAAGCTGGAGAACCCGGAGAGAACCCACGGTAACACGGGGAGGACATGCAGACTCCACCCAGAGAGATCGTGTGATGTGTTTTTAAATTAGTCTCTGGAAAAAAAAACATGTTTATATTTGGGAGAAAAAATGTAATCTTTAATCAAAAATACATTTTCCAAGGACATTTTTTCGAAATAACATTTTTACATTACATTTAAAGGGAAAATATTATGCATTTTTTGTGTTATTAGCCTTAAAACATGCTCTTGAGTACCATAATTTTGCCATCTCATATTCTGAAAGAAAAAAAAAAGTTTATTCTGGACTAAATGACCATTTGTTTCTCTGTTGTTTGCCCTGGCACTGAGTTTATGCTGCGCCTAGCGCTTACACAATTTATTTATGTTCATACTTAAGGGGCTGCGTGAGATGCTAAAGTAGACTAGCATTAGCAGTAATTGTGTTTTAGATGGCAGAAATGCTCAGAACGAGCCTGATGATGATTTAAGGACTTAAAACAGATTCTCTGATAAGTCACGTCTAAAATCGGGAAAAACGTCATTGATTGAGGGGGTTCTGCTGGGAGGGTTTTTGATGGTTGGAGGGGAGAGGATTTTCTTACCAACATTTCTCAAAATAGTGTGAATGAAGTTAAATGCAACTTCAGGTTTGTTTTGGATGATAGAACATTGTTAGAACTAATATGTGTCCTTTAAAAACAGGCTAAATTTCGATTCAGCTTCCAGAATGTTTCTGATGTTGTTTCTGAAAGTGCATGAAACAATCAAAGTTTGTGTCCAACACTTTGAGTCACGTAATCCCTCATTTGTTCAGGACTGGTCCATGGTGGAAAAGGTTTCAAAAGTAGTCATCTGGACACTGTTTTTGAAATTGAGAGGTTTTGACTGCCAATCCTGAATCCATTTTTAATCAGTCCAACATCAGTTATTGTTCTGTTGTACATGTTTGCATGAGTATGCATTGATGAAAGTGAAATTATTTAGTTTTCCATTTTACTTTTCCCTCACTTTTTCCTTTTAAATGAACATTACCTTCTACTTTCCAAATACATTCACCAGAAAGCACTGTCAATGCACTTTTCCACTGACATGTGACACACCCATCCACTCTGTCCTGCGTTGCCCTGTGTTGTTGCAGGTATCCTGGACCAGTCTGCCGTGTGGGTGGACGAGATGAACTACTACGACATGAGGACTGACCGCAACAAAGGCCTCTCCCCCCTCTCCCTGCGACCCAGCAATCCACTGGGCATCGACATCGACAAGTACGTTAGAACAGACACCAGTATACGCACATGCACACAAATCACTCGGCACAATCACAGAGGGGTAAACACACGCGCTCCAGTCGGTGAGTCATGGTTTACTTCCATAAACAGACACAAACTCACCCCATATGCAGCCGTTTGATTTATTTTGCCAACACAGCAATGTCTGAAAACTCTGACCGCTGTACACAGGCAGTGGAAACACAATAATTGTCTTTAAAGTAGGGTTAAAAACCTTTTTGTAAGAAGCGCACACTCCCTCCAAGCTGAACCTCCCACACACTCAGGCTGGCCATAGATGGGGCTGTAATGTATAGCTTGTGTTGTCAGATTTTGGCATTTCTTGCTTAATGTTTGTTTGGTTTGAAGGGGCCAGGGGCAAGTGACCGCTCGTGGCCAGAGACAAGACCCTTATAAACAGCATTACCCATTTACTCAACTCCCCACTGGGCTGAGCATCCATCATGTCCTTAGAATGGAATAATACCATACATGTTATTGTTATGACTGCGGTCATCTTGGGCTTGACAAGTTACAACTTTAAGCTTTTTGTCAAGAAGTTAATCTGTTAGCTTCACTCCTATGAATGGTTTTTCAGTTGTAGATATTTATTATTATTTATCAAGCATGAGATGAGCATTTATCATCTACCTTGTATAACAATATTCCTTAATACTATATTTATGGTTTGGGTACATTTGACATTTATTAGGATATAGCCTTGATAAGCACAGCGCACTAATAACAATATGTAAAATTAGAGATGGAAGATCTGGAGATGTGCAAAATTAGAATATCTAAAATTAACCATTAAGAAAAGGAGCGAGTTAAAAATAAAATGAACAGAAATCTCCTAAACAACATTCTTCTTTCTGCGCTTTAGTGGTTAATTTTATGGTCCATTCACATTTTTGTGTGATACTTTTAGTACATTTTAGCTAATTATTGATGCATTCTTAAAACATTGTCTAAATATAATTACTGAGATCAAGCAAAAACATATACAATTTTTTGTTAATATCCACCCCTATGTATATATCATAATATGTAATACACAGAGTATGAGGTTTAATTAACATCCCTTGTAGAGACACTTGCATTTACTTTCATACATACCTATATATGAGAAATAGCTAAAAGTACAGCAAATATGATGATGTATGAGTAATAATTTTGCTTAAATTATCCATTGTGTGCAATATGACAATCTTTCTTGTGTGAACGCCATCTAAATCTTGGATCTTTTTTTTTCTTAGACATGCAATATTACGGCGCAATATGTGTGTGTTAGTTTGTCTTAATGTGTGAGTGCAAAAGCAGAGTGGGTGGTGATGGTGGGGCTGGGGTTCAGTTTGTGTTGGCCATGGGTCATTAGCAGAGATCAAACTTTCTTAATGAGCACTGGGTCCTCTGGGGGCATCCAGGCGTCACACACTGCACTTCCCACGCCAGACTTTCACAGACTGGAAACATTTGACTACATACTGCCCTCTGCTGGCAAACTCTGTGTCTAACTAGGACTGTCTTTATTTATTTTTCTAATTAATATAGTTCTGCAATAACACACGATTCTGTCTGTGTTGTGTTTTAGAGGAAAGATCCCACAGAAAGACATGGAGCAGACGTTTCCAGGGATGAGTGGAGATTTTACCAGTGAGAACTTCTCAGCTACTTGGTACCTGATGGAAAACCACTCGGGCACCAGGTATGTTTATTTTATTTTCCATGCCACAATGTCACAATACTTTATTATTCTGAAACATTTACTTTAGTTTTAGCTAATATGCAGATACATCATTTGGCCCCTGATTTGCAGAATGAACTTACACTTGTTAGAAATGAAAATTTAAAGTCGGCGTGAAGACTGTTTGGTGACGAGAGACCATTAGATGCAGATGAGAGGAAAGCTGCTGAACCCTGAGCCCAGTTGTCATGTCAGACCAGACAGGAGTTATTTTGGACTCTCCTGGCTTCCTCTCCGTTGCTTTCCCTTCCAGTAACCCAGGCCCCAGGAATCAGTCTGACCAGGAGGCTGTGTTTGGACTTTGCTGGGTGACTGTTTCTTCCTCAGACGGAAACTTCACTATGAGCTGTGGGACAACACTTATAGTCACATGTTGTTCTATAGAGTTTCAAATCCATTTATTTACATGCATACGGTTTAGTACAAGGTGAAATTACTTGGCGTACCATAGTCCAAAAATATTTCAAAACCTTATCTGAAATGGACATATACTGTATTTTTCGGACTAAAACTCGCATATTTTTTCATAGTTTGGCTGGTCCTGCGACTTAGGTGCAACTTATATATAATAAAATAATAATTTCACATGTTCTTAAACGTTAATTCACACTGACTGACATGACCAAGGAGTAAACATTACCTAAAATGCGACATAAGTGCATCTTATATATGTTTTTTTCTTCTTCAGGACACATTTTTTGACTGATGCGACTTATACTCAAGAGCAACTTATAGTCCAAAAAATATGGTACACATAAATTATTAGAAGACAAACTACAAAATTACAATATCAGATGAGACTAAATAATAACTACACTTTAATTAGCCTTAAAAAAGCATTAACAAAGACTAACATCATAATGAACAAATAGTTTAAGAATGATTCAGGCTTAGTAAGTACTTAATTAATGCCCAAACCCTAACACCTTAATTATGTCTTTATTAATGCGTTATTAAGGCTTATCAAGATTAGTTATTATAAAGTCGTACGCAATATTATTTATGTTGCATTTAAAATACACACATACTGTAACCTCCATAGAATAAATGGCTGTATTTCACTGTGGCACAAATGTAAGTCAAATGTGTTTTATTTATTTATTTCTAAAGTTCCATTTTAAGTCATATATAATAAAAACATTTTTTAAGATTTCACATTAGTCAGAGAGGTTTAAAAAAAATAAATAAAACAAAAATAAATAAATAAATATATATATATCGATATCCCAAATATTGGTATCAGTCAGATCTGTGTGTGCTAATGTGTCATTCCCAGTTTGTCCTCAGTGCATCAGACTAATGAGTACAATGTTTACTAAAATAGCATTTAGGCTAAAAATAGAAATGAAGGTTTATACAATCATAAATGACAATAAAATAAATTTAAGACAGTTTGGAAATATGTAACTGTAACATAACATAAATTTGTGGTCCTTGCAATGGATTTCATTGGATTGGAAAATCTTAATATTGGTATTGGCAAATATCGGTTATCGGTCACAACAGCAAGACAAATGTTGGATATCGCACAGCTGAAAAAAAACATTTCTAACCATCCCTATTAACAATTATGTTGGTACACGTTATGACTAAGCTTAGTAATGTCTATCTATGTGGTCATGTCTCTCCAGTTTTGAGCAGCTGAAGATGGCAGCCAATAATTTGAAAAAGCAAGCCAATAAGAAGAACGAGGGCAGCCTGGCGTATGTGAAGGGAGGCCTCAGTACATTCTTTGAGGCCCAGGACGCGCTCGCAGGTGAGAAACATTCATTCACTTGTTTATGGCTCTACACACAGTTAGGAATGTTAACTAAAAATGGTGATCTATTAGACACTAAGTGAAATAATGCTGGAATAATCCTTAAATGTGTCTTCTGACAATAATTGGAACACTAAAATGTGATATCGTGACATCTCTATGCACAATTTTAAATCTATCTCCCAACTTTTGACATTATGCAAATGTGTTCCCAAGATGTGTCCTGACAGGACTTGATTGAAGAGTTTCATAATACAAAGTTTACCACAGGTGCAGACTTTTAGCCTTAGTCTCTCTGTGGGGTATTTACAATCAATTGTTGAACTTTTCATTTATACTTTTGTCTGTTTACTCCCTGCCGCCATCATAGCTACTTAGTTACTTCCTCTTACTATTTATGAATCCAATTTCTGCTTCCATCATCATTATTATTGCTTTCCGCGTGTTTGCGGCGCAGTCGGGATCGACGCAATGTTTTCAGTGACTATCTAAATAAACAGAGTTGCTCTACACAATGCCGGCTGGGGTATTAGGACTGATAATGCTGATAACCGAGCCAGTCAAACCAATGTGAACAATGAGAGTGACTCTCACGTTCAAACAGAGCATGCTTACTGTGTGCCCACTGCCTTAATGGGAAATGTACTGTCTTCATGGAGAAAAAGAGACTGCGGGTATGCATTGACTTTCGTGACCTTTGAACTAGGAATTCATTTACAAAATTATCTTTTTATTACTTTAAATATTTTGCATTTTAGATATAAATTTAAATGATAAGCTGTGTGATTGATTATTTTTATATATGCCATTCATTTCAAACACTGAACACCCATGTGGTTTTTGCTTCATAATATGAGGAAAATAAATCGTATCTTGTGAACACATAAATGCCTCCACTTTTTCAAATGTATTTTCTAGAATATAATAGTGTATTATATTGTGGCCAATGTTGAACTTTGCTCACACGAACTTAGTTCATTTAAACTTGACTCCTGTCTCCTCAGGATGACTCATTACACCACTACAACATCCTTTCTTGGCCTACACCTGGCTTTTACAGTCAGATGAAATTAAGTGGTTAGCCAGCATGGATCATTTAGAGATATTCTGTACTCGAGCTTAGCTTTGCTCAGCCAAACCCACATACCAGCGGCACACGGCGGGTCAGGCAGCCAAACCTGCTGAGACGCTCTGTTTTAGCTCAGTGCCAATCCCCAGTTAGCACAGCTGTTCAAAAAGCTGTGAATCATGTCTTTGTTATTCAGAATTGATTGCTGCTTAAAAGAAATATTGAACTGTTGGAACACATTTACACTTGTCTTTCTTTAAAGTGTTTGTTGGATGTGGTTTAGTGTAGTAGATTTTTTTTAACATAGAAGAATTTAAAATGTATATATCCTATTAAGCAGGAATATTGTTATTGTTAGCGTATAATCGTTTCTTGATTGTTTTGCGATGTAATCATTTTCCTCAATTAACTAATCATTCCCTCAAAGAGTTTATACTTTGTTATCATCAAACCAGTCTATATCATTTAGTGCTTTGCTGATCCATTCACAAAGTTTCTGTAAACTCTCCATGTGAACTGCCATACACCGCTGATAGAAATGGAAAAAGCTGTTTAGACATCAGGAGGGTCAGGTCACTGGGGCTGATTGACTGACAGACAGTGGGCGGGACAATCTGCCCTTGTTTCTACTAAAAATGTTGAATTTTTAGGTTTTTCATTGTTGTGTGAAAAGGAAGTCTCCCAGTGATGCAGGAAGCGGAACGGCTACCGTGGTCCAAAAATGCCTGATTCCCAGGGCCCATTGCCTGCGCCCCCAGCCCCGGCAGGAGTCAAAACATCTCCAGCTTTAGAATCCAGGGACGCTGCTGTATTTTTATTCTTATTCAGTTTTTTGTCCTCAATAGTTCCAGGAAGGCAAGCAGGAGCTCTTCCTTAGGTCCTGGCTTCACGTCTTATCCGGAGTGACCTGATGTTTAGGTTAGCCGTGACGTCACCAGAAGCTAACTGTGTGACAGCGGCAGAGGACACGCAGCTGGCAAAAGGGCAGCGGGGGCGAGGGCTGAGACGTGAGCCAGGCCTGGAGTGTGCGTGTGTCTTTTCTTCCTGTGTGTTCTGCCCTATCAATCACAAGTACACGCACTCCCCCGGCCCCTTTGTTTGACTCTGCATATGGTCATATTCTCTGCTGCTGGTCATCCAAAAGTGAGAGGTGCGCACTGGGTCAGCAATGTCTTTTGTGATTAGGCAAAGGCATGTATAGGAGTAACCTCGCTCTGCCTTCAGGCTTCTGTCTGTCTTCTTGAGCCTCTTATTTATTTACAGAATCCCCCCTTTGCCATTTGCTTGACAGTGCTCTCTCCAGCCTCTTGCCACGAGGAAACAACAGCAGAAGTTTGTACTTTTCTAGTGCTCAGTTGATGCAGCGAAGTGCACATAAATAGACTTTCTGTACCGTCCTTTGTTGTTGTGGTATTAAGTTCAAACTCATAATTTTTTCTCTTTGTCTACTCATGGATTCTAGCACATGATTTCTCATCACCTCCTGTTTTATAATGCCATTAAAAATATCTAAACATTAGAGATTCTTGAAGCTAAGAGCTCTAGAGTGGTCAAAATAATCAATACACAGATACCAATCAGTACTGAAACTAAATATAGACTAGACATTAATTTGAGCAAAGTTCTGAATTAAATATGACAAATTTAGATTTGTTTTTTTTTAATCTCTAATATTAATACTACTATTACTATCAGAGTAAGTGAAAGTATAAAATCATGTGGTAAAATAACAACTATTGTTTTGTGTTAAACATTTATGATTTATGGTGTTGTAGATGGGAGTTAACTATTGAACTACATCGGTGTACTTGATCAATGTTTTTGTTTGTTTCATCATGATTATCATCAAGATCGTAGCCCAAACTTAAAGACGCATATATTTCAATCAAAAATGCTATTGAGTTTAAAACATTTTCTTAATGAAAATTTTGTATCATGACATCACAACTAAGCACATTAAACTTTAACTTTTACTAGCTATGTACAATGTCTAAAGCTAACTCTGACTATGTTATACTGAGAATGTTTTAGAAATGGTTTTCTTGCCTTGATGCCAGAAAAAAACGTCTTTCATTCTTTCACTTCATTCTTGCGATATCTCCTCGTTACATATTTGAACCGCTCCGCAAGTATTTTTTAGAAGTTCTCCTAAGCCTTCTTCACCTCTCCTCCGCTCTGTCAATAAACCCACACAGCGGCTCTCAGCACCCAGCGGCCCACTACTGCACACCATTTATTTATCTACTGCCGCTGCCATACCACACTCTCTCTCCCTCCTTAATTTCTCCATGTTTTCTCCGCTCTTTCAGATTCCCCATCTCGTACAAAGCCCTTCATGCCAAGTGACGAATAAAAGCCATTTGAGATTCTACTCTTAATTCCCCACACAAGTCATTTTTGGCATTTGGAAACGCCAGCTTTGTTCCCCCCCAATGTTATCTTACACGACATTGACACTTTTTAGATTCAAATTACCTCTAGGTCAGAATGCTTTAAATTTCTAAAAACCGCAAAATTGGTAATGCAACTGCTTGTTAGGTGTTTAAATTGATCCAGGACAGCTTGGGCAAATCCTCTGCTCCATTAAAAAAAAAGCAAAAAACAATGTATCTCTCTTGCTTTATCTGTACTGAAAAGGTCTTACAAGGTTACCTGTCTCTTGAGAATTATTACTTATTGATTTATATTCAATTTCTGTAATGAAAACTTTGTCCTTAATTTACTTCAAACAGGAAATTTCTTTGTTTTGACAGTTTGTATTTCTGTTGCAG
Organism: Rhinogobius similis; assembly: GCA_019453435.1. NCBI lineage: Eukaryota > Metazoa > Chordata > Actinopteri > Gobiiformes > Gobiidae > Rhinogobius > Rhinogobius similis. Next base: position 21,257,774 of record CM033623.1, on the reverse strand, counting down.
CCATCCACCAAAGACTGGAGTCTGATGGCACAGAAAGAGTGGAGGGCTCCATGACTCAGCGGCTAGAAAACATCCTCAACCGTAAGCACATGTGTTGTGTTTGTTTGTATTATTGCATTTTAACATATTGTTAGTTTGGGGAATAACAAATTGTACTTTCTAGGACTGTGCAATATGAGAAAAAAGTCTTCCCTTTTTAACTATGCTCCAAACAACATGTTTTTGCCAACAGTTGGAAAAAAATACCCAAGCAATGATTGCAAAATGACGGAATCACAATTCTGATTAATATTAAATGCCCTTGTACATGCAGTTTACGCAGAAATTGTTAATGTCTCCTTCATTTCATAAATGTCAACAACATATTTCAGCATTTTAGCACATTTAGTCTCTGCTGGTCATATTAAAGTGTATGTTGAGATTTAATGAAAGGAACATGATTTGAATTTATAGTCTAGCTCAAAGATAAGTAGGAAGTCTCATTTTATACATAACACACCAAAGGAAATACTTTGTTGTATATTCTATTTCCATCATCCACAATTTTTTATTTTTTTTGCTATGTCAGTACTTACTAACTTTACTAACTGTAGTTATTTAAAATACATCCAGAACACTTTTATTTTGTGTATATCTATACAGTGAATACTTTGAAATGTACCATTCAAATTGTTTTTTTTTTTAATTGCTATATTACATTTGACAAAGGACTAGGGGTGGTTGACAGAAATTAAAAATTGTCTTTGCAGTATATCAATAACTAATATGCAGAAGATATTTTAACAATAAAATGTGCCTGTAAATGGCTTGGTTGAGGTAAAAATCTAAAAAATCATATTTTTCCAATCCCCAAAACAACAATTGCTATATTATCCATTTTCCCACCTCTACAAAGGTCTGTAGAACACTGTCTTATTCGTAGCAAGCTTCTCTCAGACGCTGTGTCAGTCTTTAAGCAGATGCATCTCATGTATGATAATGTGACTCCTAATAGAGGGCTGCTAACCAGGCCCTTTCCCTGGACTGTAGAGTAAATAAACCTTCCAGCCGGACGTACCTTTCATCCCCACAGCTCCAGACGTGAGCGCCGGTGGCCACCATGCCCCGAAAACCTGTGTGTCAAACATACTGCCCCATTCTCTCAATCACCAAATGGTCACAAGAAAATGTTAACCTTGTGACAGTCTAGTTCAGAAGTCCTGTGAAATCTAACTCTTTTTGATTTTTGCATTGTGGCTTTTCTGTGATTAAAACAACTTCACATTAAGTTATGTCTTTTTGATGGCACCTCTGACCACCCACGAAGACATTTTGCTGCTCAAAGGTTCCCCCTAGCAGGCTCAAACCAAACTGTTGCTTTTTCGTGGGAAGTTGTGTGTTAATTAACTCCGTAAAGCAGGGAACATACCAAACCAACATAAAGTAGACTATGTGGCATCAACTTAACTTAATCAATTTATTTTTTCAGTAACCCAGTATATAACATTTGACCACTTCTTTACCATTAAATGTCTTTCTTTTTTATAGGAGCGAGTAATACAGCAGATACACTTTTCCAGGAGGTTTTAGGGCGGAAAGACAAGGCAGACTCGACACGCAATGCACTCAACGTCCTTCAACGCTTCAAGTTTCTTTTCAACTTGCCACTCAACATTGAACGCAATATCCAGAAGGTACGATAAAATGTAGAAACATCTTTTAGCACTATTCACAATACAACATCACAACTCTAAATGTACTAACATATTGTATTTTTAATCAAAAATAATCAGACTATTATTTGGTAATTGCTGAGACTGTTCAAATACATTATCAACCAAATAAAAGTTGAAATATGACTGAAGGCTTTTGATAGAGAATGTTTACAATTTAAGTGTATTATTGATGAAAGTCATAAATTGTTTATTATTTTATGACATTGTCTTTGTTATAAAAGGTGTTGTTTTCTGTTTTAGAGTCTGTATAGTCCAGATAATGATTACAATTTTTAGGTAATTGGTCAAAATAGTCATGATTATGGCTGAAATTAAATGAATCACTCACTCACAACTAACCGGTTTAGTAAATAATCAGCAACTAATTTAATAATCAAATAATTGTTATTTGGACCATGTACTGACTTCAAAACATGCCATGTGTTCAGAAAAGAGCACATGGCATTTTGTGATTAAAACAAAGAAGAATTACAATGACACAAAAAACATGTACATTTAGAGTTTTTGTTGAAAAAAACAAAACAAGAAAACTTTTGTCTGTAAATATTCTCCATCACTTTAGTTTAATCTAGGTCAAATTTAGCAAAAAATCTCATATTCATGCGCTTTTACAATCTAAACCACCAATCGATTAATCCAAAGAATAATCGCTAGACTAATCAATTTGTAAAATTATCATAAATTGTAGCCCTAATCACAATTAGTGGATTAATCGTTGCAGTCCTGTTTACAAGTGATTTCCCTCTCAGGGCGACTATGATGTGGTCATCAACGACTACGAGAAGGCCAAATCTCTTTTTGGCAACACTGAGGTCCCCGTTTTCAAGAAGGGTATGACTCGGATTCAGACGTGCTATAAATATTACAACTGCACCTTAATGTTGTATTTATTTATGAACAATCTATTTCTATTTCTGTTCAATATTGTAGTGTATTCAGAGGTTGAGACTCGAATTAACGCTTTACGGAGCCTTTTGTTGGAGAAACTGCTTCAGACTCCATCAACACTACATGATCAGAAAAGATACATCAGGTATGTACAGTTTTATATTCTTCTAGATTTCTTAATTGTGTTTTGTTTTGACACAATCTGATTCTTCTGGGGATCCCTTTGTTTTTTTTTGTTAAATACCCTTTCTCACTTTTTTATCTGAAGTTGTGCTGCACCAAAATCTATTTAGGCAACTTGATAATATCATCATTGTCGTTAGTTCACACATTTGTTACTTTTCCATCTTCTCTCTAAGCCGCCTTTTTAAACTGGAGCATTTATCTGTTCATACTTGTGGTTTGGTATAATTTATTATTGTTAAGATGAACCTGTCAGGATCACAGAGAGCAGCTCTGAACCGCACAGCGACATCTTTCATCCTGCTGCATTAGGCCTGGCCCGGCGTCTGTTTACTCGGCTCTGGATGGTGGGAGGGTGGGTGTGTCTGTTTGAGCCAATGTTTGATTGATGCCACCTCATGAGAAACACACTTGTAACAGGAATATAATGAGTTCAGGAATAAACCAGAGGAATGGATTAACATGGAATGCATCGGAAAAATACGTTTTGTTTTTTCTGATGAGGCTGATGCACTGTCTTTTTTTGTAGAGAAAATAAATAATGATTTGAACCCAACTTTGCTTCATTCTGGACACCATAGTTTTGCCCTGTTCATTTTAGTGGTGTTTGAGAAGAGTCAGAGATGGAAAAAGTAGCTAAATTTTGTTGAACAAAAGCAACATTACTTTAAAACATTCTTACTCAAGAAGAAGTTAAAAGTAGTGACCCAAATAATTACAGCCAAATAATTACACTATAGTAAAAAAAAACAAACTACTGCTTGAGTACTGAGTAACAGTTTTTCAACATCAACATTTTTGATACAATTTTTATTTCCTCTAATCAGACGACAAAACGTTAAATAATGCACTGATTCTATTTTTTCCAAGAATAGACACAAAAATAAATCATATCTGAAGAGTAGTGTAAGAAGCATAAATGTTCATATAATTTAATATTTTCAACATGATGTTTTTGTGACTTTTTCTCACAGTTGGAAGGGTAACCAAAACTTAAGTAAGAGTATAGTTGCACTACAAAATTTCTGAAGTCAAAGTATGGTGTCTGAAAACGATTCAGAAAAGTACAGTATCTTCAAAATGTTAATTTAAAAAAAAGTTTTTAAAAAAGTAAGTAAGTATCGGAGAACTACACACCTCTGAAAATAATCTTCCTGGGGAACATTGTACATTCTGCCCTGTGTTCATTCCAATGTAATCATAGACTATACTCATTTTAATCTCACTTATAATGTTTTAAGCACGAGAAATTAAATAAATTACATTTTTACAGTCTTTATTGTCTACTTATACATTCATCAACTTCAATGTTCCACAGCAGGTTTACATCAAAAAGTTAAGTTGCTAAAATGTTTATGCATTGATTCAAATATTCTATGCAAAGGTGTAAGCACATCTTCCATAAAGTGTCCAAAGTCTGCTATGAATATGTTTATGTGTTTCTGTAGATACCTGTCAGACCTGCATGCTCCTGGCGACCCGGCGTGGCAGTGCATCTACGCTCAGCACAAGTGGATCCTGCAGCTTATGCAGAACTGCAGAGACGAGTTCATTAGTGGACAAAGAGGTAACATATTCAAAAAGTCACACATGCACACATCAATACTACACCAGAAGTGAACTAACCATTTTTACTGTGTTTTTTTTTTTTTTTTTTGCATGATTTCAGTAATAATATTCAGATGATAATTTAGCAATGTATCAAGAATGTGCTAAAATGTGCCTGTAACTGTCTTTATTGATGTTGAAGTCTATCACAAAATGTCAGTTGACTAGAAAATTAGCCACAAAAGTGCAAAATTATCACTTTATACCCTTGTTTTTTCATACTTTTAATCATAGAATAGAATTTTGCATATTTTTAAAACAACAATTGCATTATTATCCATTTTTCGATGTATCTCCCACTTTTACCATTACTAATTATGGCCCTGTACTTCAGATTTGTTTCGAATGGCCGTAGCTTTGCCCCCATCACTGCTGACAACCTTCCCTCTGCTCAAGTCAGTGTAGGTGTTTATTTTCCCGCTAACGTACGAATGAGATGAAAGCGAGAGAATAGCGGCTTTGGGTTTCAGATCCTGACATGTTACCGCGCACACTTGAATTCAGCTTCACAGATGGATTGGAATAATTAACCCCAATTAAACTTTTTCTCTGTTAAATCAGCCGGCAGAAAAATGTGGATGTTAACTGTCCGCTCAGCCTTTGACACACACACACGTAAGACCTATAACGTACTCGCACAAAGGCACCCACACAAATACATTGTTAGTGGGTGGCTGCCTCACATAGTTCAGATGGAACATAAACATGTCTAATGCTAAGGGTAACAGTGGTTTCCGGGGCTCAGGCTGGAGGGGTCTGGGGGTTGGTTGCAGGACTCCGCAGTTAAATATATTACTTATCATGTCAGGGATTGCCATTTTTAATCAAAGTACGTCTGCAATGAATTGTGTTACCTGAATATTAGCTGAAGTATTGCTCAGGCAAATAAAGAGGGGTTCACAACTGGACTCACACCACATCAAAAGTGGGACAAAATGGGGACTACCTAGAACAGGACTAAAGGAATCCAGGAATAAATCAGTACTAAACCAGGACTAGAGAAAAGAACAAACCAGGTCTACATAAAGTTTTAACTGGGCTCACACCAGAAATGCAAATGAACCCTATGAAATGATGGTTTTCTCTTGTTATACATCTGGAAACCTGTGCCTTTTTCGAATCTGCTCCCAATTAGAGATGTCACGAAAATTCGGTTAATCAATAGTCATGCTTATAATTTTGCCTATTTCAGAACCTATTTCAGAACCAAGTCATTTCAATTCAAGCTGTACTTTAAATAAAAAAGTACACTTAAATGTATATTACTTTTTTATGTGCCTGTTTATATCACAGTAACTTTACTTTTGATTTCAGAAAATTTGATTTCAGAAAGTTGGTCACATATTATTGGAACAGTTATGCATTAAAATTAAGAATTTCACTTTTGTTTTGTTGTTTGTCAATAATCATGAATGATCATTATATCGAGATGTTTCTTATATAATCATAACACTACAATTCGATATTGTGACATCTCCTCTCTCAGTGTAATCATTTTTGCAGTTCAGCCTAAGCCTTTCTTCTCATATCGTCACTGCCCCTTTAATTTTGACACCCTATTTTTTTGTGTTTCTCGGTTAAATAATAACCTCTTTATATAGTACTGGTGTCAGCGTTACACGTGGCAAGAATCCGTCTTTTGTGATAGATTGTCTTTTTGTCCTGCAAATGAAGGAAATGATGTTTAAAGACTCGTACGAAGCAAAGGTCGTTCTAGTATAGTTATGATTCATTTAATTACTTTGCAAATTGCCCAAAATGTGAAATGGATCCATCCATCTTTTTGGGACACTGACGTTTTCCTGTGAAGAAAGTTGCTTCCGTATGTCTAAACACTCCCAGTGTGCTACAGTCGGAGCCGGCTCCAGTCAATTATAAACTGCAGTACTCTTATTTCCTGAACACTGCTTCATCTGCCAATGTCAATACAATTAGGATGAAATTTTGCTGGTTGGAAAATAGATTTGTCAGTTGTTAGAGGGACCAGAGTCCATCCGCTCCACTGGGAAACATGCGGTTGTGATTTTAGGCAGAACCAGAACACCTCTTTGTGGAGTGTGTTTATCACAGCTAAGTGAGCATGCAGATCGGGACAGATAAAGGGAATGAAAGTTAAGTCTTTGTACTGTTTGTGCGGTGAATGTGTGTCACAAATGTCACAAAACTGAGGTGTGTTTAAAATGGGATCAACTATTTATAGTTAGACATTCCTTTGGGAGATGAGGGATCACTTCTGTAATCGCAGTGATTCTGTAATAATGTACTGTAAATGATTCACCAGAAAATAGCCTTTAATGCCTTAGCACATATAGACAATACCACCCAACATCAGTGGTGTCAGCAGACCCCAGGGGTCCAGCCTACACCTGGATCAACAGCAGCTCTCCAAACTTCAGACAGTCTCTGCACGGCTCCATATGGGGCCATGAGTGGAACATGAGAAACCTTTGCATGTTTACTACATAATCCAACTCAATTAAGAATTTCCTTACATTTTCTAGTCTGGACGACTGAAATGTACCATAGCCAACTTTGCTGCTTAGCTTTGGGGATTTCTCAATACTTGCTCTCACACCACATTCCGAGCGTGACTCACCACTTCACTTTCAGTGTGTATCAAGCACATGTTGTGAAAATGTGGCCATCCATGCTCTTCATTTAGACGATCTACATGTAGGCGTTTTGCAGTAAAGTTTCAATTTCATTATAGTTGTAGAAAACCATATCTGTACTTGTTGTTGTTTCACTTTCATTTAACTTTCACCATTAGTGACAGTCCAAAATCATAGATGTGGGCAAAAGGTTTGTGTCACATCTTCTGTGTGGCTTTCCCTCCTCTCTCAGGTCTCTGTTGCCATCTAGTGGCCTTCTGGAGCATAATAAAAGAACACTGATTAAATGTGTCTTGTAAACCCACTTCACCCCAGTGGTTACAAAGCTGTGGGCTGTTTCCTCACACTGAAAACAACGGGACATTCTCTCAGCTGAGGGCCAGGGCAGAAATGGATCAGAACACAAATAAAGAGAGGCCGAGAGGGCGACAGAGGATTGTTTGGTGTCCAAGCCTGCTGAGCTTCTAGTGGAATGTGGATTTATGAAAATGGCTTATTTGATTATTTGATATCTCAAGTATGTGTTTCTTTTCCCCCTCAAAATGAATTTCTCCGTGCTTGCCCCTCTCATGTTCTTTCATTATGTGTCAGTGGGTGTCGGAGCGCTGGAGCTGGAGGGAGATACCCGTGCGTCTGCTCTGAGCCGCCTGGGTCATACCTCGTCCCTGAAGAGAGGAGGCAGCCTGCGAACACCTCGACCCAGCAGTAAGACGCACACTGACATTATAACTTCCTATCCCACGCACTAAACTATGGACACCCTTTGTTTATATCTGCTAACACCTCCACTAGGGGAATCACAGCACATGTGTAAAATGTGAAACCTGTGACTGTCTCCTTCAAGTATACAGTAAATGTACACAATGTTTCCAAGAAATAATTGTTGCTTCTTTTAAAAAGAAACAGTAACAGTTTTAAACACACATCCTTATTTATGACATGATATGCCACTTTTTTGTTTGCAGCCTGGAGGTTTGAAACACCTCAGCAGGTACAATTTGTGGAAAAGTTGTCAGATGTTGTGATTGGTCAACTGCCAAACTTCTGGAAACTTTGGATCTCATATGTCAATGGAAGTTTGTTTAGTGAGGTAATTAATCCAACAAATAAATATTTTCCTGCCAATACAATGCACACAATTGGACTGTCATTTGTATTTGGTAGAAATTGTCTGTATCTTTTTCCAGACTGGAGAAAAATCTGGACAAGTGGAAAAATCCAAGAAAAATGCCAGGCAAAGACAAAACGACTTCAAGGTTTTCAACTTCAGTCAATATTCCAATTTTTCAGAAAATAAATAATTTTGACCTCATAAATCCTTACCGCTTGTACTTCCTGTCTGCAGAAAATGATAGAAGAAGTGACCAATCGGCTGGTAAAGCTTATTCGAGGTGCCTTGCTCACTGGAACACTTCCGGCCCACGAGCAGAACCTTTATGGAGGCTGGGAGAACAAGACGGAGCTGACAGGACAGTGGATGACGCTGATTATACACACTGTCAGGTAACAGGGCACCATGGTGACAAAAGTGAATATCTCAAGGTATTTGGACAGTTCAGGTTCAAATATCAGACAAAAGTGAAAAGACTGTAACCCACAAAGATGCAGAAATGACCTTTATATTCATGTTTGAATGATTACAAACATAAGTTTGTTCCGTTTTTTTTTTTAATCAGCTCTTTTTACTGAATGTTGAGATTTGTATTATGAACGATATACCCAGTATTCAGATGTTGCTTATCTTTTTTTTTCTTTTTTTGAACATTTTTATAAAAAATTATGTTGAAAATAGTGTGTAACATTATAAACACAAGAAACTTTATTATACTGTTGATAATACTATATATTTGATACATAGGGCGAGCAGAGAGCTACAGATTACAACTCTCTGCTGCTCTCATTTGAATCATTTGAAATGTTGCATTTTAAGGCTTGGGACATTATCAGAATTTTAGTTATTTAGGTTATGAGGTTATTAGCAGGGTTTTTGGTCGTTTGGGTCAATTCAGCAGGAAGCCTATCCTTTTCCAGAAAGATACATGTGGAAACCTCACTTCAGCATGCTGCAAGCAATTGATAGCAATTGGGTTTTTTTTTCTTGGAGTATGAGGGGGCCAACTTAAAAAAACACTGGATTTCCATATATTTATTTAAATCTTCATTTAAGTATATGTTTACGTTCGAAGGTGATATTTCCTCTTATACCAATAAAACACTGCATTCCTTATTGGACAGAGGTTGTCATGAAGCTCTATCAGCGCTGGAGATACCGAACGATCTGCTCCAAGTAATCCAGGATCTGTTGGTGGATCTGAGAGTGCAGTGCCTCGTGGTGACTCTGCTCCAAACTACTGAAGGTATTCTGCTCAGAACTGTTCTATATTCAATCCAAGAAATTTGTTTAAAATATGGCTAAATGTTTTTTCTTTCTTTGTTTATTTATAACCTTTGATTATAGTTATAGAAACATATTTTATATCAAATTATGTATTCTGGAAATGTATTTGCACACAGTTGCCTTTAGCTGCTTTTTAGCTCTTGCAGTATTAATATTAGTATTGACTCACACAGAGCGTCAGTTGGGTTGTTTACTTTTAAATGGTTATGCATTAGCGTTAGCATTGAGACACAAACACATCTCTTTATAAACACACAAGTGTCCTTTGGTGAAGTACTCGCTTGTTTTGTAAAGTCTCTGGACTGGACGAAGCCCCCATAGAAATTAACTAGAAAGGAAGTACTGAGCTAGCCATTTTAAAAATAAACAGACCAACTGCCACCTTGTGCACAGAGTCAATTTTCAGTTGGTGAATGGAATTTTGCTTCCAGATCCAGAGTGTTTTGCGGTAGGCGGGATTCTATACAGTCCATATTTTAAGAAAGAAAGATGTGTAATTTGCCAAAACTGAAATGTGATTAATTGTAGTTATTTTCAGAATATTTAATTTTCTTAGAAATCTGCCAAATTGTGGTTTCACTCAATCTTTGGTTTCAACCCAATATTACATGTATATTTTCTCAGGTATAATTACATGCCAAAGAATCCATTTATTTTCTGTAATATTTTATCTTTTGTGTGTTTTCACGCAGACATAAAGAGACTGGCAGAGAAGGAAGACTGGATAGTTGATAATGAGGGGATCACCAGCCTGGTAAAAATCCTTTTTTATTTATTTTCTTTTTCTGTATCAGACAATTATTTTATAATATCTGGTAAATTTTGGCAAATGTTTATTTTTCCTGCAGCCCTCACAGTTCGAACAGTGTATGGTCCAAATGCTGCAGTCTCTTAAAGAACCACTGGAAATCAAACCAGGAGAGATTAACGTAAGCATCCATGGATTGATATAAAATTAATTAATAATGTATATAGATAGTTGTGTATATAGATAAATAAGATAAAAATGTATTGTTTTTCAACTTAAAGAACTTATCTTTAATATCTTTAATCCTTTGAATTCAGGGTTAAAACACTGATATTGTAAATGTGCTGTAGGTGTTGCAAGTAGACCAGGTTCAGGACCAGGCTGCAGAGCTCAGTGTGAAAATTATGAAGGTAATATTTTCTGCACACTTACATTACATCACACTTTAATAATATTTTTCCACAACAAGAAGTCTGTAATGGTTTTCTTCTCAGGTCTTTATCAATTGCTTGGATCATTTGAGCACTAAGACCGATGCGGAAATCAATGCAACTCGGTAAGTACTTTAAACTCCTTACATATGTCGATGTGAAGTACATTTAACAAATATTTGTGTTTTTAAAGCAACATCGCTGTAGACCTGTCGTCTCCAGACCGCTTCAGTGCCATTCAGGAGGACTTCAGCCCCACAGCTGTAAGTTGAACTGTTTTATTATTTCCTGTCACTGCTCTTGTAAATACAGCTGAAGTGCGTCTGATGATCGCTGTCATTGTCACCGATGTGTGGGTTCTACTCGTGTAAACCACAATGTTTTATCAGTCTGTTTCCTGGATGGACAAGAAACAGAGATGTCCTAGTTTCCTGTAAGCTGTTCAGATGTTGGTAAGGAGGTTTGAGCATCGAAGAGGAGGAAAACCAGGGTGTGCGTATGCTGCTTCTGGTAAAGGGAAATGGAGCAAGGTGCACATAAGGGATTTCCCCAGACAAAACCCAAATGTGTGCCATAGGGGCAACGCAGCCAAAACTGACATCTGCTGACCAGTTTATACTCTTTTTTTTAATTAGGTGTACGATATATGAAATACCGTTGCAGGTGCAGTATGTAACTTGTGTCTGTGGAGATGGTATTACTTTGTCTGTAAAGTTCTACAGTATAAATATATATATATACACACACATAGTTCATATTTATTTTGCATTTGTCAAAGTACTGCTGTATTATTGCAGAAAAATGCCTTGAAAACTTGCATTGTTACTGTTAGCGGCCTCTTCACACGTCTAGTCGATGAATTGGTCAATGTGCATCTTGGTCGACCAAAGTTTTATTACTCATCTACATGTTTTTGGGGAATTTTAAAGAATTTGCTATATTCACAATAGAAGAAAGAAGAAGGTATAGTGAGTCATCTTGAGAGTTGGGTGTAAATTGTGAGTTATTGTGAGAATTGAGACTGTCTACTAGCCGTTTTCTGTATAAATATTTGTAATTGCGTGATCTAATGTAGTCTGGTGGTCATACTGGCGCACTTTGGACCAAGATACATGGTCTGATCATAGGGATAGGTTTGAGAGCTTTTGCCAGTGACATGCCCCTTTTTAGTCACCTAATTGATACACAGATTATGTCTTTAGTTGACCAAGAATTTCTTTAGTTAACTACAGCCCTTGGTAATTTTGTCATATCAGACAATAAAACTTTTGTGCCATCTGTAGGTTTGTATCACTTATGTTTTTCTTGTAGGAACAGCGTCTGCTCATCATTCTCAGTAACTGCCAATATCTGGAGAGACACACCTTCCTGAATCTCGCAGATCACTTTGAGAAACACGGCTTCACAGGGACTGAAAAAATCACCCGGGTCAGTATTAGTGGCGCATGTTTTATGTAAACCTGTTGGTGCTGGTGGTGTTTTGCAGTTTGTTATGTTGTTGATGAGTAATTGTTGACATTATGAAAGAGAATATACAAGAAGTTGAATCCCCATCACTATCTCTACAAGAAACATGACTAGATTTCTCTCCAGTCTTAAAGGTCAACCTATAGGCTGCTCAACAACACACACAAACATCTGCACACAATGACTAATAGTTGAATCACAAAGCAAACTGTGTCAGTAAGCAGTAGAGTCCCTAGTAGTATTTGTAGTTCAATAAATGTATGTCTATTTTGTTATTCTACATGTCAAATTTTAATTTAATCACATAATCTATGTATTTTTGTTTTATTTAACCTTAATAAATGTTAATCCAGGTGAGTGTGGAAGCAGTTCGAGAGTTGGACAGACAGCTCTTTGATGCCTACATCGAGAGACGTGCTGACCCCATTGCCGGGGCCCTTGAGCCTGGCATTTATGCTGGTTACTTTGACTGGAGAGATTGTCAAGCACCAATAGGTAATATTTGGAATTTTAAAAATCCAAACCTGTAGAACGACTTCCAAACCCTAATTTGATACTTAGGACAAAAGTTTGATACTCGATAATAATTTCCAATTCCATACCACACTTTTATTTAATTTTTTAACCATAGAATATATAAGAAAATAATAGCAGTCTCTGGATAATTATCATTCTGATATAGGTCCAAACCATTCTAAGAAAGGGCAAACTCTGTCCTGTTTTTTTTTTTTTTTTTTAATGAATAATAATAATGCATTAGTCCTATAAAGCACTTTTCCAGATGCTCAAAGTCTGTTTTGTCCATTCATTCACCTCCATTCGCCTCTGGTAAACTACCACGGTAGAAAGCTGCCCAGGGGCAGACTGACTGTAGTGAGACTGCCAATTTGTGGTCCACCACCAATCATTCTCGCACATACAATTTTCATCTTGCCTAAGGACACAACAACAGTTTGTCACAGAGCTGCCCAGCCCTAGCACCTGATATTCCCAGTGTTCTCCATCCAAGTACTAACCAGGCCCAACTCTGCTCCTCTTCAGAGATCAGATGAGATCGGGCATCGACAAACTTGTTACAGATGCAAGTTAAAATGAGTATTTTCTAGTAGTAATTTTTGATAACCCTAATCAATACAATATGAAACAAAAAGTTGATTGTTTTACACTGTACTGTCACACTGTAAATGTTGTTTGAGATAAAGTCATATTTGGTTTTGTGGGCTGCACCGTAAAGTTCACCTTTTATCTTCCCCCTTTAACTTACCGTAAGCTCTTTTAGGATCCATGATGATAATATCCTGGCCTTTAGAGCATGGCTGTGGGTGTCTGCAAACATTTTACCTGTGGTTTTTGATTTGTGTGTGCACAAGGGTCTCACAGGGGTCCCCAGATTATCCATACCCTAAAGCTGTACTTCACCAATGCAATAATGTGGAGTTGTTTAATGTCATAAAATGTTAGATGCTTTGCTATTCCTGAGTGAGGGTTTGTGTTTGTTGCACAAATGAAAGAGGAACATTTTGGAGTCCAAACCACACTTAGGATATGATACCTTTGCTCGGTACACCCATTGAGGTCCCTTTGTGCGTAAAGAGAAACTAAAACATTAGAAATATAGTTTTTGTCTTCCTTGTTTCTTGTTTTTCTTGATAACCTGATTTTCAGGATCCTCTTTTTGTTAAACCTTTAAATTATTCTTAATCCCAGGTGTGAGAAACTACTTGAAAGAAGCTCTGGTTAACATCATTGCTGTTCATGCTGAGGTAATACAAACTACATTAAATACATGGATACAAATGGATGTAACCTTTGAAATGTTTGTTTTCTCATTCAGGTTTTCACAGTTTCCAAAGATCTGGTACCTCGTGTTTTATCTAAAATAGTGGAGTCAGTTGCAGATGAGATGTGTCGCCTTATGCAGTGTGTGTCATCGTTCAGCAAAAATGGAGCCCTTCAGGTACAATCTTTTAGTCATAACAAAACTCAAGATTCAAACGTTAACCACACCATTTGTATGTGCAGTATTTAATTGTGCTTTTTTATAATATTTTTTGCATTCACAGGCACGTCTGGAAATCTGTGCACTGAAAGATGCCATTGCTGCATACCTAAATTCAAAAAGCAAGTAAGTATCCCACGTAAACTGACCCACTAGCCTGGACAGGAACCCGAGTACTGAGTGGTTTATGGTTTTGAGTGTCATGGTCATAAATCTTAACAGTCACACATCCCTGACTACAATCCCTTCCCCTTATTCTGCTTGGGTTTTGGAAAGGAAGTGAAAGTAATATGGTTGTTCTGTATGCATGCTCTGCAGCGTGGATGTAAGTGAATGCGTGCATATTGACCTGCAAGAGTGATGCAAATTCACCCAAACTGAACAATGAATCTTGGTACAATCATTTTTACTGTTGTTATATGGCATTATGTAATTAATTTTACAAGAAAATGTTTAAAGGGGACTTATGTATGGCTTTTAATCATGTTACAATGGTTTTCTCTCATCATAAACTTACTCAGAGATGTATTTTAATTATTTATATATGTTTGACTAATGCTGTATTGTCCTGCATTTGAGGCTTGACTGCTCAGAAAAAATTGTTTTCACCTACCCCCTATCTCTGCCCTCTGCTCTGTATTTAATGTGATCATTCAAATAATTCAGACTCTGGGTCAAACACATTTGGTTCAAAAATGCCATATTGCTATTTTTCAACAATAAAAACCACAAAACAATTTGATCACATTAAAATCTGCTGCTTGTTACGTTGAAACGCTACTGTGAGGAGGCGGGGCTTATCAGTTCTGCAGTTTTTAACACAAAGTCAATGGACCTGCTTCTATTATCAAGCCATTTTAGAGCAGTTTTTCAGTTTACAATGAACAAAATGGAAAAAAAATGATCCACATATATTACATACACAAAAATACACAAAAAGGCATCATGTCTTCTTTAATTAACGTGCTGAAAGTCATACTGTATGCACACATGAAACCAAGAGGGTCTCATCTTTTTTCTTGACAGAAGTCTGCTAAAATATTGATGCTAGATTACTTTTGATATCTATGAAAACTATGACCGTATATTTTAAGCACATTTTGAATCTGAACTGATTTTCTGCTTACAGTGTGAGCTTCAAACACGCTCTGGACACCCTTCCACAGCTTCACAGTGGTGGTGATAAGAAGTAAGTCATTCTGTAAACCAACCTATCCACAGGCGTCTTGCAATTGCATCTATTTATCTGTGTGTATTGTGCTAGGTTACTGGAGGAACTGTTAAACAAGTTCAAGAGCTCAATGCAACTTCAGCTCACTTGTTTCCAGCCCTCGTCAGTTCAGCCCGTCAAGAGATAAACTACACTTATTTCTGTATTACACTTCTAACCTCTTATCTTTACACTAGTCATTAGTGCTCACCACCATGAATTTCACAGTGAATGAGTGGATTTCATTGTTACCATGCAGGACAGTCCCAGGTGTGTGGGTTATGCTAATCATGTAAGGCCACTCACAACTGTCAATAAATGTCCACAAATGTCTAAGGAAATAATAAATATGCATGTATGTGACTGTTACAAGTGTCATCTTCTGCTTAATTGTGACCATGGGAAATAACAGAATTATACTCCTGACTTTTATAAATGGGAGGCAATTATCAAACAGTATGTGAACATTTTGCTCTCAATCAAGGTTGATGTGTTTAAACAGACTAAATTAACATTCAAGTTCACATGGCCTTAAATAAAAATACTTATAAAATCCCCTCCAAAACTATGTCATGTAGGATGTTCCCTGTTTGCAGAGGTCAGTAAATCAATGATGGTGAACTGACAACAGATGATAATGATGTTTTTATACCTGGTACCTAATTTTCAAACCATAAAAAGATGTTTTTTAATATGTCTAACTTGTTTCACAAACCTTTTGACATATCACTAGTAATCATGTGCATGCATTATATTACACTTGCACAGCTGTAGAACAAGTGTGAAG
This sequence comes from Rhinogobius similis, assembly GCA_019453435.1. NCBI lineage: Eukaryota > Metazoa > Chordata > Actinopteri > Gobiiformes > Gobiidae > Rhinogobius > Rhinogobius similis. Next base: position 21,241,728 of record CM033623.1, on the reverse strand, counting down.
TTGAGTGGACCGCCCTTTCTTACAAGTTTTCAAAAGATATAATGTTTTCTAATAAGATTAAGACAACCTGAAGTGGTCTGATTTTTCAGAAAACAAGATATATTAATTGACAAGAAACAAGTTGGGTTATGCAGCGGTAAGTGCATGTAAAAACACTTTGAGTATGCAGGGAAGTTTGCTTATAATTCACACATAAGTAAATTATTTCCAACACATTGAAATCACTTTTCACTGAACAGCTTGCTAAATTGACTGGTACTAAAGAGACAGTTGGTCACCAAAGTGCTGCTCTGACTGGTGTTGATAAGTTATGGTTTTGAGTACACTCCCTGCATTAGTAAGCATTTTAGCTGTAGGTTACATTCATCTGTGGAGCTCCTCTCGTACTGCATGGCATGTCATCATATTGGTTACAGGCTTATGGTTACTGGGACAAGGGCGTTTTCAGGGTGCGGGTGAGAGTCGTTTTTCATGCCTCTTCACAGAACAGCTCCCAGACTACACAGTGGTGATACTTACTTTTTGACCGTTATGGCTTTGGTGTGTAGGGGCCACAATGAAGTCTCTCCATCCCTGTCAAGTGGTGAAAGTATGATCATATTTGTTGAAGGTAGATGTTATTGTTGTGGTAGGTCTTTCAACTGAAGCTAGACTGCCTATGACTAACTCGGCTTGAGGTTGAGGAAAAGCACAGGTTATTTGAGTACATGTGGGTTTAAGGGGAAATGACCCTAAAACTTTCTTTCAAGAATCTAATCTGTCTAATACACAAACAAATCTTTTATCTTTTAAAACGGAAGTATGTAAATACTTCCGTTTTAGCATTGTCTATTGGCAAGCATTTACAGCATAACCTGGTCTGGTTCTCATGTAGGGGAAAGCCAAACCAGAGCTGTCAGAAGATGTTTTGGTGCTCTGCGTTCTAAACTTAGCTCTTTGTCCACCCACAGATTCATTCACAAAACAAGTTCAAAGAATAAAACCTTATCCATTATCCACTACTTCTAGTTTACAGTAACAGCTGTCGCATCGAGGGGGGTTTTTAAGTAATCCCCTATGAATTCTGACACATTTAGATAGACCTTGGTTTATAGGGTTTCTACATTTTACATATTTTCATCTAGAGGTTATATCAAAATTGAGGTAATCAATTGAATGTTGTTAAGAAGATACAATATGTAAAATTAATATTGAGTATATTGTTTTTAATGGAAAATGCTGCAAAAAGAGATGATTAAAAATAAAAGAAATGGAAAAAGGTATGTTGTAAACTTTCAAATAAGGGTGTAATGTAATATTTCTGCACTTTCACATTTCACATTTCACAACAGTCTGATAATTAAACCTCAACTAATACATTTAAAGACTTATTTTAACACATTTCCGTTGGATTGACATAATATCGTCTTGAATATCATCATTATCGGGATATTCATTTTTGTCAATATTGCCCCTATTGTCATCTCATAAATTCATTCAAATAACAATTTAGTTTGTGAATTTCTTTTAATTGCCTTCTGGAGTCATTGATGTACAGACATTTTCTACAACTTGTAGCATTACTTCCTATCACTATACTTGTTATTGCATGTTTTTTTTTTTTCAGACTTCTCTTGTCTGTTTTGTTCACATTTTCCCGTATTTCTGGTGAATTGTTTATTTAGTGGTGAAGATTGCCCCAAAATGTTCCAGCAAAGTGGTTAAAGTGTCTGTAAGAGACGCAAGGAAGACCTGACTTGAACAGCAGAGCATGAAGCCAGTCTTTCCTCTGATGTCATCTCTGTTTATGATCATGCATCTAACCACACTTCCTCTTACAGTTTGGGCACTGTAGTCGTTTATTGCTGGTTGTCTTTATAGCACATTTGTCAGTCTATTATACATTTCTCAGATACAGCATTAGAAATCATGTACATTGTTATGTGATACAAATTTACAAAGCTTATAAGGTTCCCTGAGTCATTTCACTCATTCAGCTGAAATAACTGAATTTTCCAACTAAATTGTCAAATATAGTGTCTCATAAAAATGTCTAAATATATACAACAATATAACTTAAGAGAACAAGGCATGTTTCATGTTCAAGCACCAACGCTATCACAGTTGTTGAAATAATTAAACACTTTGCTGTTAAGGTAGTTTGATAATCTGTCCTCCTTTAGGGACCCATTCAGTGCCACAGGGCCAAATTGTTAGCCGCAGTTGAGGGAGTTTTATATGTACACAGAACACGAGCTCGACTTCATGAAAAGCCAGAAGCTAAACTATATTTACATTGGTCTAATACTGTCCATATTGTGCTCTTTTCAGTAGTTTTGTTCAGTCTTTAGGCCCCGCGGCGGTCAGTCTTGCAGGCTGCTGCTGCTGTGGTGTGTGATCGGCCTTTGGTAGTCTTCTGGATGAGGAATATGTTCGGGAAGTCCTGAGTGCTCGTATCCGCGGAAGTAATGGTTGCTGGTATGCTGTGTGTAGTACAGAAGCTGACGTGCAAACAGAGGCTCCACCTGGACATGCAAAGATATTTAGTTTGATGTGAGAGCATTCCGTTTGTCAAACACTTCTGCACAGCTAAGTTTCAGAACATAATTATGCAGATAAAGGGGGCACTTTATTCAAACATATATGTTACCTCTAAAATCTGCTTAAAAATAAATGTTCAACATTTGGTAATTATCTGATTTGGATTTTTATTTATTTATTTATACCATATATAATTATATCATATATTTAGGGGCACTGATTCCTGCCCTCCAACTGAGAGGGACATTCTACTATCTGAAAACATAACATTTGTCTATTACAGTGATTTCACAGTTCATATGTGGAACTGTGTGGGGGTAAGGTTTGTAATGCATTCAAACATTGGAAACCGATGTGGTTACAAACTTTCACTTCTTTCATTTCATTTTTATAAATGCTCAGTAGTTTCAGGCAGTATTTATTTTGGATTGTGATAGAGACTGTGGCTGTGGTGTATATAAAAGCACAGGTAAGGACGGTGTCTGACCTGGACTGTGAGGGACCCTCTTTGTCTCCGTGGGTCCAGACACTCATCACCAAAACTGAGTAGCACCTGGAAGCGAGGCAGTGGTCGCCCGTGGAGCCCGAGACTCTGGAGCTCTGAAAAGCACAAAAGTTCAGACAAATTCAGAAGAAGCTCACTTTGAGTGGTATGACCTTTGGGGCAGATTTCACTGGAAAGTCCTGTAACATTTTGTATGCAAATACAATTGGCTCTCAGGCTGACAGATGATTGATGTTTGAGACATGTGGGTGAGTGTATCTCTGTGCTCATGTGACTAACTCACCCAGTTTGAAGTCACTCAGCAGATGTGTGCTGACTCACAATGGTGCAGAAATGCCTAAGAGCTCTTTGTCTGACATGCTTACATTTCCAGATGTTGCTGCCTCACCTGTGAGAAACTCCTGGGTGTGCAGCAGTCGACATGGGACATCCCGCTCCAGTTTGTTGGGCTTGTCTCCATAAGGAGACAGTCCTCCCTGCCAGTACACTCTGCTCTGGCACAGCCTCCGGGCATACAGTCCGTCAGAACCCATCCACAGCAACACCCCTTGGTCCAGGCTGGACGGGGGGCTGGGTGGGCTCTCCTCAGAGTTCTGGGGTGACATGCACCTGTCGGGGAGGGGCACCAGTTCCGGCCCGCCAGGGGGCAGGAAGTGCTTTTCCTCTGGGCTGCACGGGGAGATGTGGCAGCCTTTTACACTAGAAGTGGTCACCTCCCTGATCAGTGTGTCCCGGTAGAACACACACACATGAAGGCGGGGGTCTGTGTTGAGAAAAGGGCAAGTTTAGAATTATTTTTTTTCAATTTAGACATTTACAGTAAATGTAAATACCAGAGATACATTTTAAGTGAATAAAGCATGAATGTTATTGTACTTTTTGCACATATCCAGGTGTATCACAGTATTCCAGCTTGCACATAATTTGGGTAATTCAGAAATTAACAGGGATTTCATTTTCCGGCGCTAGTACCTGTGAGGGGCTCTGCAGGTCTCATGGTGGGGTCCAGGCCTAAGGGTATCTGCTGTCCATCAGATGGACCATATGAATAGATGGAGGCTCGTATTTGGTATCCTGCACAGAGAGGGGAGCAGTTTAGAATATGAGACAAAATACTATTCTGTGATGGTGAAGAAGTTGTGTCTTTACCGTTGTCCATGGGAGGAGCTGCTGTCCACTGAAGGCTGTGTGGAGGACAGGGACACTGGGCGTAGGACAGCTCCTGCTCCTGACAGTAGTCTCTCCATCCACAGTCTGAGGGAGGCATGTACGGCTGCATCTGCACAAACACGTTTGTCACATTTTCCATCTCTCTTTGCACATTTTTATAGTAGTAGTTTAAATTTAACCCACCCCACCATTACATTCACACAACAGTCTTTATGCTTTGTAAACATTTGTGTCTGATCAAATACTGTCTGACTCTGTCCAGTGAAATATACATATGTACCTGCTCTATATTTATTTATTTACATTTATCATTGTACTCAATGTATACCAGTAACAGAAATTCCAAAAAAAGAAATGTTAGTGGTCACTCAAACTGTTTTATAGGCAGCACATGCTCCCTTTCCATGTCATGCAGGAGGGCATTTGTGCATTGGCAGTAATCACCCATACTGTGTTTCTTTGCCCCTCATTCACTTCACTTCACTTTGTGTGTATAAAGAGCACCTGAGGCTGCAGGCCTGGATATGGAGACTGCACTGGATACAGCATGGGGCTCAGGGGACTGTCCTCCGGTCTGGGCCCTGAAAGAGCAGAAACATCTTATGAAGCACAACCTGCTGCAAGCTGCATCTTTTAGGTTCATAAAGCTATTAAAAATAATTGCTAAATACTTCCCCTATCATAGGCTAGTTTTTCCCACAAAATGAAATAATTCAATTTATCTCAATCTCAGACCAAGATTAAAAATTAAATTATTTTTGAGCATCATTGTAAGTGTGGGATTTACTAAACAACATATTATGGCAAATCTAGCCCTTAAAGAGAACTGATCAAGTGCAAATATAATAGATAAAAAGGGTAAATGTTGAAAAGCTTACGTTTCTTCGCTCCCTCCGGGATGATGCGGTACACTTTGTACGGGTCTGAGATGTCCAGCTGGCTGCGCTCCACCAGCTCCTCGAAGTCATTGCTCTTGTTGAGCGCGCAGCGCAGGCGCGTCTTCCAGGTCGGTGGGTCCGGTTTGTCGATGCCCTCACGGAACTTCCCTTTGAACAGAGCCCAGGCCTGTGGACGGTGCACGCAGAGGTTAAACACGTTTAGGCTGCACAGAGTTACGGCTGTAAAGCGCATACTGTTGCTGCAGTGCAAAGATGCATCGTGTAATGTAAACTTTTGACAGTTTTAACAGAGCATCACGGGGAATGTTTGCACGTGTAATGGGCCTTTTGCTTCACTTGACTGGCTGCCTGCGTGCCAGCAGGAGAGCTTCAGAGATGGTCTGTTGTTTCCTTACTTTGAAAAGCGCGGCATCCTCGTCCCTGTTGTAGTCCTGTTTACCCGCGTGTTTCCAAGGGATTCTGAAGATGCTCTTTTCGTCGTTCTCCCACACAAGGCCCGGATATTTGCCACTGTCCACCTGGTCAATGAGCCATTGGCGCAGTTTGCCGTTCCCGCTGCTGCCCGAGCTGCCGTAGTCCACATCAGAGTTCATATCCACGTATAGACCTGATGAATGTGCTCACGTTTACAATCTGCTTTTTCCTACAAGTGACCTTTCAACTATCACTCTAGAGATGTCTTTACCTGAAACTCGAAACCGTCACAAGTCAGAAAGTGTTAATGATGAGGCTCCAGCGCTTAAAAGCCTTGTCCCGGGGCGGCGCCACAGAGATGCTGAAGGGGGACGCACCTGACGCTGCTGTGCGCGCTCCTCACAAGCTCCACTGCGCGCGCACTGCTCTTCAACGAAACACCGGGGAAAACCTGCTGGCCACGCACTGTCACCACGAATACACTCTTTCTTTGAAATCGAATGATAAAAGTTTACCAAAATCACACTAGAAAAATGATCATTGATGTATTACCCGAAAGTCTGACTAACTCTTTTCTGTTCGTCAAATTTAGACTAGACTTTGGATACATTGAAACCAAATTACGAAAAATAATATGGTTCATTTGTAGCCTATATTTAAAAAAAATCTTTAAAGAAACGTATAGGCTACAAACGTATTACAATAGTATAACTGGCTACAAACGTATTACAATAGTATAACTTTACAATTTGTCCCAAACAGAGAAAATTAGCCTACAAATGGTGTAAATAATTAGTCTGATGTCAGTTCTATTAAGCTTCTGTACAACAAAATAGTAGATCTTCCTTTTACAATTTATTTGTGCAATGTAAGAGCCTAATTATTGTCATAGCCTTATTAATTGATGTCAACAATCTCCATTGGTCAAACCTTTATTCAAATTCAAATGTCCCAAAAAGTCTACATGATTACAATTCAAAGGTAATAAAAATAAATTAGTATACAAGAACATAAAAAGCACACAAGAGTTTACACTTACACAACAATTCAAGTACAAAGGGAGCGTATCTCACAGGGCTGTGGTGTGGTCTCATGAGGTGCTACGCTTGACTGGCCTTGCGTGCTGTTTTGGCAGTTAGGTCATGACATTCGATGGGGATTCAACTTATTGACATGTAAAATTCCCCATTCATATGACTATATCACCTCATGTCACTGGTGGGATTTTTTACTCTATTTTGTCCCCAAAGATTAGGCAGACGCAGATTTCAATGGTCCAGATTGAACCCTTACAACAATAGCTTAAACAGAACAAATTCAAGTTGCTAATCGTGGTGTTATGTTGGTCTTCATGTCTTCACTGTTGCTATGATATTTTTTAATCAAAAGTTCAGCAACTTCCTCATCATCATTAAAGAAGTTCTTCCCGTAGCGCTCCTTCCACCAGTCACGATACTGAAAGGAAGAGAACCCATTTATAATAACAATGATAACAGGAACAATAGGAAATCTGTTGTATTTTGAGAGCAAGAGTGATCACTAAAAATCTTACTATGGTGTCTGTAAATGTCTTGTGTCAAGACTAGTGACTATGGAAGCCTAAGAATAAAAAAAAAAAAAAAGATGGGACCTATGATGATTTGAGACAAATTGATTTTGAGAAAAAAGCACAGTATACTTATTTTAAAATGTGATAACATTTTAGTTAGATGAAACATCTGATAGCCACTAACACTGAAGAAAGATTTTGATTTAATGTTTTAATTAAATGGTATGTGCAACTCTTTTTTTTACCAAAGGCTGTTATGCCACAGACACTTTGTATTCGTCCTATGCAAATGCTCATTTTTGACTATTGCGTTTTTTCAACAGGTTAGGAAGGGTTGGGTTTTAGGTACTGTTATTTTGGTTAAAGTTAGGGCTTTTGGACCGGTTCAGAAACAAGGACTTGGCAGAACAGCGGTGGGGAACAAATGACCCACAACAGATTTATTCATGGAAAAGACTAACATGTCAGGCCTTTGGTCGACTACATTTTCTAAAGATGAATTAGCTGCAAGTTTATTTTGCATCAATGAATGATGAGTTTGATCTGCCTTTTTCACATAAGTTGGGTGTTCACTGTGTTAGAATGAGTTAATACACAAGAACATAAGCATAACCCTAGTTATTGCACGAAATTCGATGCGCTTGACGTCTTGAGAGTGCAGTTTGGGTTAGATTCACAATCCTTATTCTTTGAAGCTCCCCTTTCATGAAATGGAGATTTGACGGTTCCCCTGTCTAAAACTGTGATCCCACAAATACATCACATGATAAAAAGAATTACTAATAAGCATTTATATCAGACAAACACACATCATTTGTGGTCTTTATGTTCCTATTATCATTTCAAGTCATTTGTTTGGGATTTTTACTATTTAATTTGCACAAATTTTGGATGACTTGACCCACTGACCAGACAAAGCCCTTCCCCGGTCGGGAACTACAGAGATACATCATCAGAGACAGTACTTAGTTGAGTTTTTGCCAGCGCCACGCCCCCTCTCAGTCAAATAATCTCTGTGCAGGGCTTTGTTTGACCAATATTTCCATGGATTGAGTACTCACTTGTGCCAGTTCGAAGTTCTCAAACTCCTCCAGCTGCCGGAGGAAGCCCAGGTTGGGTCCAGCACAGGGTCTGGCCGCGCGGACAGCAGCCAGAGACTCCACCCAGCCCCGGCCGGTCACCGTCATGATGTAGGCCACCACCAGAGTCACACTGCGGGACACACCTGCCACACTAACACACAGAGACTGCACTGTAGCATTACCCTTCTGTCTTTATTTGAATTACCTGAAGGTGCACTATGTTACTTTTCATGAGGAGGGTCTGCCACCTGCAAAGCATTCTCCACAGAGAACAGACTCTCAACAAAAAAGTGACATAGTGTGCCTTTGAATGAAATTTTAAAAATCTGTGTACCAGTGAACAAGGCAACCTTCTCCTTTCACTCTGGATTCATGGATGAACACAATACTGTCTTTGAAGAACTGGGTCCTGAGAGGAAATACAAAAGACATATTTAAAAGTGTTTTTCATTCTCTAGAACAGTGTTTTTCAACCTTTTTTGAGTTGCCTGGCAATACCTCAAGGCACACTGGTTGAAAATTAAGTTAAGGTTCTGAACGTTTTAATCAAATTGGTTGATCATGTGTCAGTATAATATAGTGCAGTTAGTTGTAGTTAGATCTCCTGAAAGACCAGCTGTATTTCTGAGTGTCATTACAGATTCAGAAAAATGGGTATTGTTAGGGATGCTTGTGCTTTCTTTCATATCTGTATAGGTTCTTATTTCTCTAGATTATCACTGTTTTAACTGGAGATTTGGACTTTGGGTGACCACGAGCAGTGACTAATTCCATAGAGTACAATAAGATGTATTGTGCCCAGGAACAACAACTGCAATAATACATGAGGTAAAGTAACAGTAGGTTGAAAGAATAAATAATGTGTTTGTTCAACTTCAGATTACTTTAATTGTACCTGTAAGTACATTTGTTTTGCAGTTTTGAGAGTGTTATTCCCACACACACGTTCATTCATTCATTTCTATAATAGACAAACAAATAGATCAAAAAGCAGAATAGAGTGTTCAGCGTCCCAGAGCAAAATGGTTTTCGTTCTACAAATAATTTAACACACGTTAAACAACGTTAAAAAACAACAAAAACTGTAAAAAGCTGATCGAGATCATTTAGGTTGTAAGTATGTAAAAAAAAGAAACGTTTTTGTATAATAGTGAAGGTGCTTTTTTGCACACAGCTGTACAGTTGTCATCAAAGTTAAATTTAAAGTCAATGAAAGTTCACAGATATTTATAGGACTTCACACATTTGAGTTAAAGTAGTAGAATTTTTTATTGCTATTTATATTATTACACCAATATATGCTATTATAAATAAATGGAATAATAATAGAATAAATGGAATATGGGATATCCATGGCTCATATTCACCTTTCTCTTTACATGTGACATTTTGATTTGCTCAATGCATTAATGCACGCCAATTAGACAAGTGAGTTTAATAAACAAACAAAACATAGTGATGGCATTGAACGTTTAATTTCAAGTCTCCAAGAGTTTGCCAAAATCTCTAGACGAGAATATTCTTGAATGGGTGTACTTTACTCACAAGTTTTGCTTGGAGTGATCCGATGCTGCTATACAGAGATATGTGATGTCCTAAAAAAGAGTAAAATAAAACATTATCAGATCTTTGTTAAAAATCAATAAAATATTCAAAGCACACATCCTGTTTCGGACCTTGTCGCTGCTCTGTGGCAGCGACACTCAGAGTGTTGCACCTGTCAGCTGACGAACATGAAGGCCCTGTGGACGAAACCAGCTTGTCCCGAGATGACTGCACCACCACAAAAACCCCTGAGGCTTCTCCTCTGGGACAGACCTGGATGTGACCTCACCATGTACCAACTAATGATGCAGCAACTATCAATTATTGCTGTATCATTAGGAAATTAATATGCTGCTTGAACTTTACTGACTCTTTATTTCAATGTTGGCTACAGTTTGTTGTAAATAAAATACACCACATTTACTATGATTTCTGCATAGATTTATTAAATTATCAGGCATCACTTAATAATAACTACATATTTATTTGCCTTAATAAAGTATGAACAAAGACTTAATTCATAAGTAGTTTATTAAGAATGATTTTGGCTCAGAAACAACAACACTAAGGGTTAAAGCTTAGGCATAGGGTGTTAATTAAGTAGTTACTAAGTCTGAATCAATCATAATAAACAGTGTATTCATTATGAATTAATGCTTTATTAAGGCTATTAAAAATTTAGCTATTATAAAGTGGTACCAATTATCAAGTTACTATACGTCAATTGGATTTGCTATTGTCGCTTTATGATAAAATAATACACTAATAGGTTAGTCATTAGTAACCACTGCTTGATAATGTATTTTGTTATTTGATTGTATTTATTTTATTGTTTTTAATAACTTTCTGTTGCTTTTTTAGATCATTTTAAAGCGCTCTATTTATTATTTTATTTACTATTGTTGTTTGTGATACACTTTGGAAACTATCACGTTCATAAAATCCACTACACAAAGTATATTGGATTGAAAATTGTTCTAAAGTTATCTTCCTCTTTTGTAAATATTGTCTAGGCTTACTCAGTTTTCTCGTCAGTTGAAGAGGTGTATTGAAGTGTATAAAAATATTCGATACGTAACCATATAACCTTTGATTTTTTGTTTTGAAAACCTTGCATTGGAACGGTATGTGCATCGGAGCGGATACCTCTTGCTTAGTCATGACAATTGATTTCCAAGAAAATGATCAGTGACGGTTAGTCTGTTAGTTATGCAAAAGAGCCATTCCATCTGTGTACTGGTAAAAGGACATGAGTCACCATCATAATAACCTCGATTATAGGCATAAAAAGTGTGTATTAGTGTAAAAGTGCACTATATAACTTTTCTAGACACTCTATCACCAAAGTTACATAGTGCACATTTACACAAATCCACAACGATTCAGAACCAAACAAATCTCAGGTCAAGTATTCATTACCCAGTTTGGGTAGTGATACTGTTATGGAAGTTGTCATTTCATTTTGGTGTTTTGAAACATACAAAGTAAAAGAGAGAAAGTGTACAGAAAGCTCACAGCACTTTTCATGTTCGCTTTCATCAAGAAAATGTGAAAGTTATGAAAGTGGACTCTGAAAATCCAAAACAAAGTCGAACATGTGTGTTGTTAGCATAATTCCAATTCCAAAAGGGTAGTATCAAAAGTCATGGAAGAAAAAATGTAAATCTGTTTCAAAGTCCGTGCCCAATCGTCAGATATTGGGCACAGACTTTTACATGTAACCTGCATGACAAGCACACTCTTGTACAGTAGTCACATTAGGTATTTAGACATGTATTTTTACCTCAAGGACAGCCAAAAAAAAAAAAAAACAGTTGTTTGTTGCCTTGTGGTCAATTGGTTTATTGGATTTCACAAGAACTGTTACGCAACTTTAGTTATAATCCATGTGATATAAAAGAAGAGTGGTGACGTAGATAAGATTAACAAGTATCAAAGAAGCCGTACCTACAAAGACCCCGTGCTCCTTAAATTACTCTTTGGAAGGGCAAACAATTCAAACGTACACATAGGTTTATTTGTATTATGGAAAAAAACATCCATGATAATTTAGTAGCTGTATTTTAAGTTGAGCCGATTGGTGATAATTTCCATAAGAAAAATTTGAATAATTTGTAAACATGATAAGGTTGAATGAGTATAGTTTTGGAGAAATTTGAAGCAATGTTTTTTCAATCCCAGAAGGGCAGTATCAAAAGCAGTGGAAGAAACAATTTCAAAGGTTTGTTTCGACTGCCATCCAGACGTTATTTTCAGTCTGAATTCAAAAACAGTTTTCTACCATGGACACAATGATGGATTACACTGACTCCTTTTCAAAAACATTATAACCATATCACATTCTGGTTTAATGCATTCAGCTTTCAACTTAATTCAAACCTTTACTTTTGTTAAGCTTCAAATGCTCTGTGTAACTTTATTGGCCGAGCGTTATGCCATCTTGTCTCCATGATGATGATTTTTGCCTAGAATGGTCCATAGAATGGCATTAAACTTAAGTATCACCATGGCGACATGCAGGTGACGTCACCAGGTCAAGTTACAGGCCAGATCTGTGGAGAAGCGACCCCTTTCACAGCAAGAATAGATGTTTATATGAGCGATAAAACACCCATAATTAAATAACTGCTAGATGTGTTTAGTGTCTTACTTTTGAACATTACAGGGAAAGACATCTTCATGGAAACTAACAGGTGTCAAAACAAGTTACACAGTGCAACTTTAATTCAAAGAGCAACAAAACAAACTTGAAGAAAGTGTTGCACAATTGGTAATTAACAAAGACAAAGCAGGATTAGTAATTTTTGACTGAAATCACTTTTAACTTAAATGTTTTAAATGATGTTTGTTGCTTCCTTGATTGTGAGTAAATAAGACAGAGCACATCATATTTTACAGTGGAGTTAAATCTTTTGGAGTTGGTGAATATGATCTGTTTCTAGAGGATTTTTTTTGTAAATAAAGTTTAGATGTATAGTTTGTATCAAGGCCCGGCCGCTCACCTCCAGAACAGGTGCAGCAGTGTCGTGGATGGACAGGATGTGGGTGATGTTATGGGCCTTTAGTAGCTCTGTGTCCTGTGCATCTGCAAATTATAAGAACACATATCAAACAGGGTGTAGTTTGTCTCTACCCAGCATTACACACCCTCCCCAAACGGCTCCCAAGCAAATTTTGGCTCAAAGCTGCTGCTCTGGTTATGAACTGAAAGAAAAACCGGAAAACCAATGATACTAAAACAGTCCAACAGCTTGTCCCAAAAGCAAGAAACAGTAATTCTTTTAATCAAATTTTGTTCTTTCAAGGGAAGCCAAGTGTTTTCTAGTTTGGACAGATGTATCCTGAGGTCATATTTTTTAGGTTTTGCTCATCTGCTGCAGGCCTTAACATTCTCGAGGCCTTGAATACTTTAGCAGTGATTTCACACAATGGCATCATGTACCTTGCAACATCTGATATAAATAGATTAATCTCTCTGCATTTGGCATTATATAACTGCAGTTGCTAAATGACACAGGTCTAAAAGTGTTGAGTGTGAAATAAATATTTTATGAGGTGTCGGTTAACAACCTGGCACAGATATTGGGCACGGACCGTTACATACAACCTGCATGACAAACACACACTACAACACAGTATGTGGATATTCAGACATGTATTTTTACCTCAAGGACAGAAAAAACACAAACAAGCAATTGGACAAAGACTTACTTATTGCCTTGTAGTGAATGAATGAATTAGTTCACTGGATTTCACACTAAATGTTATGCAACTCTTGTTATAATCCGTGTGATATAAAAGAAGAAGTGTTAAAGTAGATAAGATTAACAGGTATTAAAAAGTCGTATCTACAAACGTCCTGTGCTCCTTAAATTACTCTTTAGAAGGGCAAACGATTAAACGAACACACGGGTTTTCTATATGTATTATGAAAAAAAGCAAAAACATTGATAATCGTTTAGTATCTGAATTTAAAGTTGAAACAATTGGTGATCATTTCCAAAAAAAAAAAAAAACTGCACTTAAGGTTGAACAATTACAGTTGATTCGATTTACTTGTACAGTTGAGAGTAATTTAGAGTAATGTTCTTTCAAATGATAATACTCACAAACATGTTTAAACTATTAAACTTGAATAAAAGTCTAGATGCAATATTATTAATGCCCATATTTTCCTAAACCGTTGAGCTCTAGACACACAATTCCTCTCCAAACTATCAGAGATACAGCGTGTGAATATTTTAACAGTAACCATTCATATCTTTCTACAAGCTTCTGAAATTCATTGTAATACTGTTTAATGCACTAATATCACCGCAATTTGTACCTAGTAATTATTGTGTGTGGTTGAGGCGGCGTACTTCATGGAGGGACACCCCAACATTGAGTGGGACATTCCCCTCGACACTGAACCTGCATCAGCCTTGCTTCCACCTTCATATTAACCCACACAGGAATAAATTCACCACATATGTCACTTTTAGCCCCAAATTGGAGTTTTCTTTATCACTGATTCTCTTTAATAGAAACCAAACCCATTGTAGCATCCCACCACAATTAATATTTTCAGAAGGAACTGAAACAATGTCAGAAATATCAATCAAAACGAGAGCCTTACCTTTTATATTACCAAGATAAAGACCAGGGAGGACCTAAAACATGAAATGAAACACATTAATGATGATGAATTCAGGCTTTTCAAATATGATCAACAATGATTTTACCTTGTTGATACCGTTCCCCATTTTCCCTCACAATGGCTGCTCTTCCAACTGATTCCTTTATGCAATAGTTTCCGAAATTGCCTGATGAACGTCCTACGAAGCTTTGAGTTCGAAAGCTTCCAAGTTATGGTAAAGACATCGTAAAGCTCTCGGCGTGCAGTGAGGGACGGCGTGATGGAGAATGCTGTCTGGAATGACGTAACATGACCTTAGCAGAGGCTTGGTTGTTTATATTTAGGCCCGGCTGTGGTCATGCGATGTGGATGAGCACATACCAAAACAGACAAAGATGGGAGAAGGCCAAAGGGCACCGCGATGTCATCCAACAGTGGGTCAAAGTCAGGCTATCGCTGACGTCCGCGGAGAGAGGACACCATAGAAGGAGCACTGCAGGAGCGCCTGTGGTCAAGATGGTCACTGTCAGCTCGGGCTTTGGCAAGTATTCTGTACAAATTAAAGGTGCACTGTCGCTTTTCTCCATTGTTTTGTTATTGAACATTCCACAGTATGCATTAAACTTATTTATCTCGCATGTATTTCATTATGGCCATTCTTACTGCTCAAAATACATGGAAAAAGATGTATTCATACTCCAAGTGAGCTCGCCTCTCCACAGATCTGACCTGTACATTGGCCTGGTGACTGCTTTTTACCATGGAGACTAATAAGTATAATGGGTAGTGTGGATAATTCTAGGTAAGCTATAATCTCCATGGAAACCCTACACCAGAAACGTTACATAGTGTACCTTTAAATAGCGTTTTGAAAAACAGTAAATGCAAAATTCACAAATAACAGTTTTATGAGTGACACAGGTGCATTATCACAGTTTCCTATTGATTACGTTTTCCTGTCAAATGTCTAAAAGGTAAATTCCCAAATGTTGAAGGTAATTTTTTCTGTTAGTGACAAGATCCTATAACTTGCCATATATTTCAACAAAAACCTACATTTTAACAATTCATTTTAGCTGCCCCCATACATAATATAATACAATAGGAAGTCATGTCAAAGTAATAAGGTGCTACAGGAAGTGAGATCATTTTGGAAAAAAAAAAAAGCCCTTTTACCGAAAAGAACATATAAATCACTGATGGACTAGCTTATGTTTTTCATCAAAAACACTACATTTGCATTTCCTGTTTCATTTTTTAAATGTAATTCTTGATTTGTCTGAGTCATAAAACCTCTTCTCTCAGAACATGGCATGTTTTGGAGTTTATAAATAGACCAGATAACAATTATTCAATTAGTTGACAATTATCCCAACAATCCTTTAGTTGTGATTAATTGATTTACGTGTTTCAGCCCTAGTTAATTTAAAAAAAATCTTTGCTATATAAGTAGGCCCATAATTCATTTAAACTCGAAAGTCATCTTTTTAGCCTAAACATTACCGTTGACTATGTTACATGCATTGTATATTTTATGAATGATACAAGCACATTTCAATGAGTTTATGATCGTAGTCCCGCTTTTTTGTCATTGCTCATAGGTCTAAATGTAATTTGTATTTATGATGTAGAATGCTTTTTTGTTTTTTAAGACTAATATGTCTAATTAAACATGTCAAACAGTGCTTTTATGCAAACATTTGAATAATTTTGTCCAAATCCGTATAAACTTCAGAAATCAAGTCAGACAAGGCCAAAGTGAACATCAAAGATAAGCTGAGTGAAGAGGAGTTTGGAAAAAGTGAACATAATTGATCTTTGTAAAAGGTTGTTTATCATTTACATTATTTTCTACATTTCCAGTAAGCTCTCAAGTGCATCTTCACACATTGCTCTGAAGTGGCGGAGGTATTTTTAGCCCCACTGTCTGGTGTGTGCGTGCGTGTGTGCGTGTGTGGTTGTTTCGTGTGGCACTACTCACTCACTCAGGCAGATCATAGTGGAGGCGTTTCCAAAAAGCTGCCTGTCTGAGAAGGTCTGCAGACTCCCATGTTGTGTGTTACGGGGCCAGACTGAAGAGACATACAGTTTATACAGAAGGCATGACACACCATTGCCCCAGACACAATGCCCCGTTTGTGTGGGTGTGTGTCTGTGCGCCAGCGTAGGGGCTTTTCTGATCAAAACACAAGTTAAATTCAAATACCGGCGCTAAAAGAAAAATATCATCCGCCTCATGGCATAACGGCCAAATTTTTTTTTTTTTTTTTTGTCTCATTGTGCTCTCCAGATCTATTACTGGCTCCATTTGCAATAAAATCAGAAGGTTTTAACAACCAAGTATGTCTCCCGTCAGTAAGTCATCTCTATAAGTGTGAAGTATTTTTCTTTATTTTCACAAACCTTGAGAAACGACTTATTGCTGGCTATATTGCCGACGATACATTTGTTATGGTTTTTACTAAAGGGAAAAGTCAGTCTGTTAACTTTATAACAACTTTACTTCACTATGAGGGCCTTGTCGTGGATTTAAAATTCATAAAGCAGATTCAACATTTTGAAAGAAAGCTTGTTCCCTTTTTTTTTTTTTTTTTTTTTAATAAATTCTGATGTACATAGCCAGACCAAAGTTGAGAACTTCTCAAAAAAACTTGGAAAAAGAGCCCTTTTTGATCCATTACGTCTTTAATGAATCTTTAGAATGGGAACTTGTGGAAATATATATGCTCCCATTCGATCAGCACATGTTTCTGTATTTTTTTGTGTGCTACACTTAGACTTATACCGTATAATCTTGCCCTTTAACTCTACGGTAACCTGTGGCAAAAAAAAACATATCAATGGAGTGGATCCGTACTATGAGTAAAACAGGCTCTGGTGCTGCTTGCTGGAGCACTTGGCAAGTGACAGAAATAACAATGCTACTTTCTCTCCACTCACTTTTCAGTTTTGCCGTGGAAGGTGCCCCCTGATGACTCTCATGTATTACTCAGACTGATTTTGGGCCACAGTTAAAACATTTACATAAGAAGCATTTTACAGTTGTGGGGTGGGATCCCCAAGGAAATGGACAGTCCAGACCTCCTGACAGAAACTTCACTCAGGACTTCTTTGAAATAGATGCAAGTGATGCAGTGGATTTGATGCAGGTTTGAGTGTTAGTCACCCACGGGCCCATTCTCCTCTGGTTACAAACTCATTTGTGTGCATTCCAGGCTTTCATTTTTAGTTGTTTTGGGGCAGTTGCTTTTCATTCAAAACAGGACATGAAATTTTACACACATATAGTCGCCCCTTTGGGGCATTATATAAGTCCTCTAACCGTTCCTTTAAAACTGGGTTCTGGATGAAGGCCGAAACCTCTCAATTTAACAAAACATTGTCCAGATGACTTTTAAAACCAACTGTAGCAATTGACAATTTAAAACAAAATATTATATCTATTAAATGGGCAAATGTCCTCAAAATGTTGCAGATACAAGAAGCTGAAAGCCATGAACAGGCATATGTGTTGTCTTCTTACCTGACTGTGACAACCTTCTGCAGCCATCAGATGTCGCGGTACACGGTGTTGAGATTTTTGCAAAAACTTGGGAAGCCTGAGTGAAAGGAAAATTTAAGTTTTGAGCAGAGCTTTGAAAAAGGGCAAATGATTTCCATTATAAAAAACACAGTAAAAAACTATATAAATTGTTTAGGCCTGAATGGGTGGATCTCTTTTTGACCATTAACCCTCTTTAAACTTGACCTTGACCCTTAACCCTCTTTGACTTGAGCATTAGTTGTCCCAGTGTAAGCGTATAGTCAACAAAAAAAATATCAAATTACATATATATATATATATATATATAACAAGCCTGGTGTCTGTCCCAATCCTGGAACTAACTTGTGTAGTGCAAAAAAGCAAAAGCAAAAAAGAAGAGAAGATCTGCGGCAATCGGAGTGACAATGAAAGTATTTTATTAAGCTATTGGGAGATGCCACTTTCATCTCTTTGGGAATGCTGCAGTGCATCATTTGACCCCATATTGGTGCACAACTCTCCCAAGACTCCCATGTCACGTGTAACATTGTCAAATACAGACAGATAAAGAGGGCATGACTCACCACTACTATAGACTCATCTGAGTGGGAGTTTGTCTGTACCAGCATAGTGGCTTTTCTGAGCTGCAAACGTGACCAATTGGTGTTACATAAATACTTACTAAAATACATGAAACTAGGAGAGTGTTCGGCGGTCTCAACAGGCTCAAACACTGGGTTCTACTGTCAGAACTTACTTACAAACTTACAAGTATAAATCCTGTTTTTAAAAAAGTTGTTGATTCGATGTCAGTTACTGCTGTGGTGTCTTTGGCCAAAACACTCCAGAGCCGAACTCACACCATCTAAGTGCAGTGGTTCTGCAGCTGGGGGTCACGAGATGATTTCAAGATCTAATCTGAATAAATATGATTCAGTATTTGGTCTATTTTTTAAATTAAAAATAGTATCTTTTAGTGAAATAGGGTCAAATAAGACAATAAACTATTCAAATAACCTATATTAAACCTGATTTAACATGCTTTGACATGTGAAATTATATTTTATTTCACTTTGGGGGTTGCATGGTTATTTTGGAGGTCCCGACCAGAAAAGACTGGGAAACCCTAATCTAGTGCACTAATAAATGAGCTGTATGTTAACATTGGGTACATTAACATGGATAGAATTTTTTTTTATTAACTATTACCTAATAAATAGATCAGAAATTTGATCATCAAAAACATCTGGTGACACGTATCAGTTAATTAGAGAATTTGGAGAAACTTTGGAAGTTATATTCTGAAGAAAAAGTAAAATCTGAAACATGTTCTCTTCGATTTATCTAGTTTGTTGTTGTTATTATTATGATTATGATTATTATTATTGCGTGTTTTCTGTTTAATTTAATTTTTACTCTTATCAGAAGTCTGTTTACATGACATTTCAATAATCTGACAACTCGAGAAATCAGATAATGATCAGACTTTGGGTGTGCAGAAACAATGACTCAAATAGGCCAAAGGAAAAAAACCAAACAAACTGGTTTACCGAATAAGGCCTAAAGATTCTAACCAATGCTGTTTATTTATAACCTGTAATAGTTTAAATTTTATGGCGTTTATCATTTTGACGGTCCTTTCACTTTAATATTTGTTGTCACGTAGGCAGACCAAAGCAGCCAAACTGTAGCTTCCTAGCAAAATAAACGTGGACGAGCTCTTTGTAATCTATTACAAATTCGAATGAATGTTTAACCCACTCATTGTCCGTCAGGTCAGAAGAGTGTGCAGTGTTTGAAGAATGGCATTATTCTTGCTCGGGAGACGCATCACCTCGACCAAACCTCAGCTTTGGAAAACCATGGCTGCGATACAGACTTACTGGTAAATGATCTAAGCCTGGAATCAAACGCGTTTTGCAGATGACCAAACCTTATGGCTAATTTCTTTAAAAGTTAAACTCAACCGTGAACACGATACCACACTCTGGAAACTCAGCTTTCCTCGTGTGCTTAAGCTGTTATAAAAGCATGGACAGTCCCCATATCATCCACTAGATGGCGCAATGTGCCCATCAGGCTGAGCAGTCATGGAGCCTACTGGCAAACAAGATACAGTAATCCAAAAGTAGCCCAAATGCATTAGGATACACAATAAATAGTGCAGGCTACACTGGTGTGTGCTGTTGTCCGTGTGTTTAAGATGTGTGTTGATTTAACCCTGTTCATTTTCTCTGTTTATGTGTCTTATGTTTTTCCTTTAGCTCTGCAGTGACCTCTGGTAAAACGCACGTCAATGGAGTGGATCTGTTCTATGAGCAGACGGGCAAAGGAAAGCATGCTTTGCTGCTGCTGCCGGGTGCACTTGGCAAGTGACAGAAAATAATGCATTTTTCAGTTTGTGCAAAAGCAAAGGTCATTAACCCCTAATGCCCCACAGGTAGTGCTCGGACTGATTTTGGGCCACAGTTAAAACATTTAAATAAGGAGCGTTTTACAGTCGTGGGGTGGGATCCTCGAGGATATGGACAGTCCAGACCTCCTGACAGAGACTTCCCACAGGACTTTTTTGAAAGAGATGCACAGGATGCAGTGGATCTGATGCAGGTTTGAGTGTTAGAAAGTCACAATATTGTGGGCCCATTCTCTTCTTTGGGTTACAATACTGTCATTTGTATTGCAGGCTTTAGGTTTCAGTCATTTTTCCTTGTTGGGATGGAGTGATGGAGGCATTACTGCAATGATTGCAGCAGCCAAAAACCCTGACATGATCCGCAAATTAGTTGTTTGGGGAGCAAATGCTTTTGTTTCAAAGCAGGACCTGGAACTTTACAATGGTAATGGTAAATGTTACATTATTAAAAAGATGATTAAAAAGGCCATTGCTGATGTGTGTTGTGTTCTTACTTACTATGACCCTCAGCCGTCAGAGATGTTTCCCGATGGAGTGCTAGGATGAGACAGCCCATGGAGGAAGTGTATGGTGCTGAGGTTTTTGCCAAAACTTGGGAAGACTGGGTGAAAGGAATTTCAGAGTTTGGAAAAAGACCTGAAGGTTTTCAACATAAACTAATAATTCATTAATATTCTATTATACTTTTTAATCTTGTATTATTTTAGTCCTTGGAGAAACTTGTTCACAACAGCTGTATTCCATTTTAGTGCTGTAGACAGGACAATATCTAATGGTATCATTATAGTGAGCTTTAGCAACACTTGAATTTTTGTTAATTTACTTTTTTTTTGTCTGGTAGGGACAGAAATCTGTACAAACTAACAATTTTTTTTTTTTTTTTGCGTGATTCAACCATAGCTGAATAATAATATATTTTACGATTATGATTGTAGGAAATATCTGCATGGATCTTCTGCCTTTAATTAGCTGCTCCACTCTTATCATTCATGGGGAGAAGGACCCCATGGTCCCTGGCCTTCATCCTCAGTACCTTCTTGAACACATCAAAGGATCTAGGTAAGACGAACAGTGACAAAACAATTTTAAAATGTGGACCATAACCAGTAATCAAACTTCTCTGAAAATCCAGGTTGCATAAGATGCCAGAGGGAAAACACAATCTGCACCTGAGATATGCAGCAGAATTTAACAAAATGGTGGAAGAATTTCTTGAAGACTCATTTGTCTAATGCTGGATAAAAGTAGCCCTAAACCTGGCTGCTGGACTGCAATTAATTATTATTTTAACAGTTGACTATTAGCAATTAAAAAAAAAAATTTAATAATTATTTCTATTGTACAGAATATATTTTAATAAAATAAATGTTGATTGAAGGCTAAAGATCTTATTTACTAGTTTATTTTTAGACACATTTTATAAACATAAGTAAAAATTCAAATCAACCACATAAACTAACAACAAAGTTACAAAACACTAACCATACCAAGAAACATTTAGGCATACAGTAATAATAATAATAATATGGTTATCTTGATAAAAATCAGAAAATGTTTGAGAGTTTTGACATTTTTATTTAATGATGCTGCTATCTTTGTTCATTAAAGTATTTTGACTTGTAGAGTCTGTATAATATAGATAACTATTACTCTCATCAAAACACAATTACAATTAATATAATAATTGTCGGCTGGTCACAATTATTACCTTACCTGGTCGGATCTCTTTTAGACCATGAGTCTGTTGATCCTGATGTTAACCTAATGATTGTCTTTATTATCAACTGAAAGGAGAATAAATTGCAATAAACAGTTTGCGCTTTTTGATTGAACTCGATTGGTTTGGCCTGGCGTATTCCCCTCAAACCCGGAAGTCACTGTTTGTTTCTGTTTCTGGATGGTGAATGCTTTTCAGATGCTGCAGATATTACATTCTGTCATAAAAAGGTTATCAAAATGAGCGAGATAGAAAACATTGCATCATTTGAACCCATTTTGGTGCACAACTTCTCTGAAAAGATTTTGGAGCAAGTAATTCACTTCCACGTTATGAAATTGAACGAAGGCTTTTTCCTTTGGGTTGGTTCTACTCCAGTTTTGTCCAACTTGGCTGTATCGATGAGCAGCAAATACGTAAGTGTTTTGTGAGTTTGGTGTGTACCTTGTTATTTGTGTAGTGTCGATGTATTAGGCCTGTAGATTCAAACATATAAATAAGTCTGACTGTCTATGGATTCAAGCCTAAGAGATTTTGAAATTTGTTTTGGTAATAATCTTTAAATTAAGTCCGGATAAAACAGAATCTCGTGGCTTTTTTTTTTCTAATTCGTTTAAGATTATGAAGAAGTCAGCATTGATTTAATGAAAACATGTGCTAAACGCCAAGGCTAACGGTGACCCCTAGTGGTCAAAATCAGGACTGCCAGCGCGTTATTTAGTCCCCTCACCTGCAAAAACACTAAAACACAAAACTAGAATAATCAGATGACACAATAATAAGATCTGATTACTGCTGTGTGTTTGCACAAGAGAAATCTGATGTGCCAGATTACTCACATCAGTTACAGTTTAAATGTCATTTCAATAATCTGATAACACCAGAAATCAGATAATGATCAGATTTTGATTAGATTATTGTGGTGTGTATGCAGACATAGCTATTGATATTATCTTATCTTTGCTAGAAAAAAAGTCCCTAGGCCACTCCACCTCTGCTACTTATAATAATAATAATGATAATAATAATAATAATAATACATCAAACTTGTATTAAGGTTTTTTGGACACTCAAAGACGCTTACCGGTTATCCGCAATTCTGCATCAATGCATGTTAAAAATGAGAAGAACAGCAAAAAGGGACATTAACATACATCCATTGTGGGATTGATGCTATCATAACTGTTCAAATTGGGTATGCATGTAACATATTATATATTTTAATCACTAGGATTCAATGCCATTATCTTCACTAGTCTTGGGGGATCCATCAAATACAGCTGCAAATACCTTGGCACAAAGATTAGGTAAGTTTGATATGCGAATTATTCATTAGTCATAAAAAGGACTTATACAAACATTGTCTTTTTTCTGGTAACTCTTCCAAAAATGTGATCTTATGTAATGTTGTAATATATGTGTTGCTTTCTTCACAGCAAAGAGGACCAAAAAACAAGTGTTTGTGAGCTACAGTCTTGCTGTAACAGACTGCAACTTGAGCCTTTTAGTGGAGAATCGCATCAAGAAGGAGCTAGAGCTTCACCCTGAATGTTTTTAAACTCACAGTAATGCAGTAATAGTTGGTGAACAAAAGGGTAGCTCTTCAATGACATTGTAATAATACTGTAATGATGCAAGACAAAACACATCTTTGTTACATCAAGTATTTTATTGATATAATAAATTAACTGGTTTATATCAAAACATGTATGCCTATGGCTTTTTTGTACAAATGTGTCGTATTAAAAAAATAACACTTTGAATTTGTGTCAAACTAGCAAACATGTTGAAATGTGTGTTTTAAAAGGAAAATGTTTAGAACTGTGAATTTGCCGATGGTGTATCTATGGGATGTGCTTCATACTTCTAAAAACATGATCGATGGCATTGGCACATGAACACGTCTTGTTTGAGACAGCCCTAAAGGTTACTATTACAAAGCTGAGTTTATAAGAGATCACTACTCACAATTAGCCTCTATCAAGAAATAAGAGGCTCTATTCTAGTTGACACATTTTTGCTTTGAATTGTTGTGCTTTTTGGTGGGAGTCAGTTCCTAGGAGAGTTACATTACCACAGTACAGAAACAAACAGTGGGGATGTTTGATAAACACAGAGGTAATTGCAGTGCCCTGGGCAACATGACAAAATAAATACTGTTTTTATTTTTCCTAAATACATTGCGTGCCCTGTTTAAAAACTGGGCAATCAAAGTAAAGCCATTGAAAATGCTGTAGAGCATCATAAGACGTACCTTTGGACACCAAACAGTCCATTCAGCTCTTAGGCGTTGAGCACTAACCACAGTCTTCATAGGCTACAGTCTGCTAAGGTCTCCGGCTGTTAGACAACCATCATACACCCACATCAGCAGCAGTCATTTCAAATGACTACACTGACCTCACATCTGAGGATAAAGTGCCACATTGGAAATGTTTAGGGACTAAAAGAAACAACAAGGAAAACTAGTTGTGCCCTTTCATGCAAAAGAGTGGTAGTGGTTTAGCCTATCCCTGCTTTTCCAATGTGCTGGCTTTTAAACACAAACAGCTGATTGTGTTTCTAACATTTAGTGCAAAAGAACATGTAAAGAAATAAACAGTAAGTTTCACCTCTACAGGCAGGCGCCTCACAGAGCACACCTGCTCTACACGGTTCTTGCATTAGTCTGCTTCATCTTTAAATCAGTCATTAAGAGCAGACACTGCAAGACACCAACACCACAACTTTCATATCAACACACACTAATAGCAGTTTCTGCCAGACTCAATCCAGTACAATATTTGTGGCAACTCCTTATAAAATCATAGTCACTAAAACACTGGCTCAATCCCATTATCTTGTCCCTGTGTACCATTGAATGAGTACCGTATTCTTTATATGAGATGTCACACTCCATTGGCGATAGCGTGATTGCCAATGACCTCTCCACCGGTGGCCAGGGCGTAAGAAGCTGGTACCGCTGCCAGAGCGGTAGCAACTGCTGCTGTGGCGCCCCCTGTAGCTGTGAGATGTAATGGCGTGTCATGGACCCGAGAGTAGTCCCTGTCGATTTTAGACAAAAGGAGATGTTGCTCCCCTGGGTGCAGGAGCGTTTGCCGGGTGAAAGTCTCTCCATCAGCTAAGCTCTCAGGAAGTGGCTGGCCCCGGGGCTCCGGCAGCAGCAGGAGGCAGATGATGCACAGCAGTGTGCAGCAAGCAAAGATGACGTGGTGCAGGAAGTAGCCCTTCTGGTTGTGAAGCTCCATGATGGGTGCAGTCAGCATGCCAAAACCAGCACTGGCAAGAACTAAACCAAGACCTCCACCCCTGTAAGACACACAGAAGGGCAATCTATGAAAGGCAGAGCTCAACAGACTTGAAGATTGTGTTAAAGGATAACCACAAGGTGGAGCCAAAAGACAACCTACCCTTCCATAAAATCTCCCCTTGTGCTTAACATTGTGCTACACTCAAAGGGAGATTTCATTTAAACACATTCATGAACACAAGAGTGAGGCTCACCTGATGACAGTGGGTGTAATTTCAGCACAGAAAAATATACTGAGTGTGCTGACAGCATGAGACGAGAACATGCCAATGATGGAAAATGCCACAGAAAACTTCCTGTTTAGACTGTCTCGTAGAACTAGGAAAAACATTTAAAAACACATGTTGTTATGCAATACTATGCAAAACATAGTCTTAGTGTAAGTGTATGTCGGTATGTACCTGTATCATGGCGGAGGCTGTACTTTCCAATCACTGCAGTCATGACAGAATGAAGACATTATATTAGTAAAGTTCCAAATCTTGCGCCTTATTATGATTTTGGCGATGACTTTTCCACAGTAACAAATTACTTACAATTAAGCAGACCCAGCTGCAGCAGTGAGGCGAGGGCCGTGATGATCATGAAGGTGAGCAGACCTCCCCGACGGCCCATCAGGCCCACGGCAGGACACACAGCCAGGCACGTGGCCACAGCGATGCCAGCCATGGTGTAATAGTCTGCATGGCACAGAGCTGTGGGCCGTGCCTCTGGGTCCATCATACTCCGTGCAAAACAGTGGTGGATCCCATAACCTGTCAATCTGTAAGAACACACAACAAATGTTAAGAGAATTGTGGTACTTCCCTCAGCAATAAACAATGTCAATATGGCAAGGTCTGCACTCACGAGTTCACACACAGCACCACAATATTTTTCCACAGGTTCCTTGTGCTCATCATCTTGACAATGCAGCTCCTTTCGGGCTTCTTATGCAGCTCCTGCTCCAGCTCTGGTAAAAAATAAAAATAAGGAAGTAAACCTTAAGACCTTTCTCATTTAAGAGGAAATGAGAAACCTGCCCCCAGGTGCCTTCATCCGAGCGAGCAGACAAAAAGTATATGTCCGTCCCTTATCTAACTCCCAGGGAAAGACAGTATCAAGGACAGAGGTGCACAGGAGTCGCAGTCAGAAGTAAAGTAGCTCAGGTTGTATAGTCACTTTAAAATACTATGTAATCAGAGAGTTAACATTTCTGTAGTGCAGGCAACTGGACACAAAATGAAGCAGACCATTAAAACGCATTTTCAAAGATCAAACATCTAAATGATTACACATATATTACAATATTAATTTGAGGTCTGTGAGTTTTCTTCTTTGCCTTCATCAAAAATGCTGAGACAATTATAATCAACTAAATAAATAAATACTATACCCCCCATCATTCAGTAATTTACAATGTATTTGTTTATACACTTTTGCAGGGTCAGTAAGGTACAACATAGCCTTTGAGAGCAGTTTGTTATAATGTCTGAGCGATCTAACTTATTACTCCATTTTAATTGGGATTGTGGGTGCTGGTTTAAATCCATGTTATTAAATAGTTGGCAATCATCAGATGAGGAATCACATGAAACTGCCAAAATACAAAGGTCTTTGTGGGTTTCTATATAAGTCCATCTGTAATCCTCACCAGTTAGGACTCCACTGGGCTCTGTTGTCATGTCGACCTGGTTCTTCCTGGCAATGCGTAACATCATGGCTTTGGATCGCCTGTACTGCTGGGTGGCCAGCAACCAGCGCAGGGATTCGGGAAAAAACCTGGAGTGAGAGAGAAAGCATGAAGGAAAGTTACAAGAAGAACGAGAACAGACTGTTTGTCAAAAGCAAGAAGGCAGACAATAAGAGAAAGACAGTATTGTTAGTGTCCAAGCACAGCGTGCCAGTGCTGTGGAGTGCAGTGCAAGCCGATGCCTGGCTCAGTAAGTGAAAAATCAAGCCCACGCTATGGATTCCCTCTGTGGGAGACTCACCAAACGTACGGCAGCATAAGAACAAATGGAGAGATTATGACGATCTGGAGGACCTGCCAGTCATCGCGGTTCGGCCAATTGCGGCACAGAGCAGCCACTCCGGGCATGAGGAGCTGTCCGCCTACCATCAGAAAACTGGCCACCATGGTCATGGAGAAGCGCCAGTCCGGCAAGCACAGCTCAATCCCTAATGAAAGAGAATGGTCCAGATTAGCCCCCAGCAGCGGCATGCTCAAACAAAGTGTGAATTATTCAGAATCTGTGCAGTGTGAATGTAAAGCCAATATAAAAGCTGCTTCCTAATGACTCAAACGCATCTGATCTGTTTGTTTAATGAGACCATTATTATATTGGAGGCCTACACTTAATAATTCAAGCCTTGTATTCTGACCCTTCCCTTGAGATCACGCTGGTTGAACACATTTAACACACCACATCAGCGCATACCAATAAGACTCCCCTCTTCCCCAAGAATTAGAGCTGTAACTGTAACCTTAATTTCCCACCTCCCTCTCTGACTAAGCTCTTATCCCTTCCCCTGCACACAGTAACATGGTACAGTCCAGATGGCCTGGCCCATATGGCAAGGTCTTTCTGAAGGTGACCATTGATGGAGGGAGGGGGCCCAGAAACCTGTGCTGCCACTTCCCATTGTGGGAGCGAGTCTGGGGCTGAATACAAATGACTTTTCTCACCAAGTACTTAAGCCAAGATACACTTTGCAAAAGGACAGAGATTGGAAGCATACAAATCAGACTAGGCATACAAACTAGCCTATTTACCAGACAAAATGTGAAATGTAAGAAATAATTAAGTATAATTCCTGTTGGGAATTACAGAAGTTTAAAACAGCCAGGCTTAGACAAATACAGATTTATAGTTAATTTAACCAAAGCATCTAGTCTTTTAGTGCTTTTCGTTCGGACTGCAGCTGTGACAATGACTGTGTGTTGTAGCAGTAAACAGTCTGTATGGTTCTCTTGTCCACAATGATCAATAGGCTTGGATCAGAGAGAGCCAGTCAGATAGGGACAAATCAACAGGGACAAATCAACTGTACCTTGGCAAAGGCAATGCATCTCTAAAACAGTCCATCACACAGTAGCCATCGCCATTCAGCTGCGCACAGATTGACATTTCAATCAAATGGTGTAGGTCCTTCTATCGGCCAAGGCTCCTCCAGGGATGGTTTGTTGAAAACCAGAATTTATATTGCCTTCTTTGGTAGCACAGTGCATAAATTGAACATCTTGCTCTACTTAAAATAACTTGAAACCAGTTACCGATTTAATTTTTGTACTTTGGACCAGATTAGATTTGACCATTTCACTGGCTTCAACACATTTCTGACTGAAATTTTACTAGAAATAAGAAAATGAATTTGCCCATCTGGTAAGTAAAAACATTCTTACCCCATTGGAAAAATTATTTGACCTCAAATAAGAGGAATATACTGAAACAAGTTAAAAAAAAATTTGAACAAGTAAAATAAACTAGGTCGATCAAGTATATGCATATTACCAAAAGAAAGGTAATGAAATTATGATTAAGATCCCGAATTCAAGTCATTTTAAGGTATGTACAGTAGTTTTTTTTTGCAGGGCAAGTTTAGAATTTAGGTTAATTCTGCACATTAGTAATTGTTAAATCAAACGTTTTACATCTGTCTCTTGAAATAGTATGACATCTGATTAATTCTCAAAACTTTAAACTCTAAACTCCTCTATTGTCAAAACTACAGCGTGCTCCCAAACACACAAGTTGCAGATGCAAATGTGGGCTTACAAACATGCAGAGGCAAAGACCTTTTGTTCCAGCAGAGTGGGTGAATGCTTCTTCTTGTGCTGTTTATCTCATTGCCCCCTGTGAGCTGACCCCCCCCTCTGTCTGCCCATTCTACCCTGTTACTCACTGCCCTCTGTAACCCCCCCATCCCCCACCGCTTACCCCCTTCCTTCTCCTATTCATACTCTTTCATTCAGGCTTCTCCACTGTCCTTCCTCCTCAAAGTGAACTCAGCAGCGACTTCAGAAAAAAACAACTTTAAAGGGAGAAAGAGAAACAAAAGGAAAGCAACATAAAGCAGATGATCCAAATAGCGTGCTCTATCTTTGATGACAAATGGCTGACAACTCTGCCTCCCATTCTCTGTATTCTCTGTGTTGTCCACTGCTCCTCTACTAACCTTGCCTGGGGCATGAGAACAGAGTGGCTCTCAACAGCCTGACGAGACCATGCACTGCAGCAAAAGATGTGAGAAAGATGCCAGGCCACATAAAAGGGCTAATACAATCACAAGCAAAGTGGAGTGAAGTACTGAGGTATTTATGGGTTTAATACACGCCTGTCACAATAAAGAATGTTTAAAAGTGATATATTGCTACAGAAAAATATCATGATAATATAGAAATTATGTCATGCCCATGTCACAATAACTCTAAAGGAGGAAAATCACAATAAACTCTGTTCTAAATGTATTATACTGTTTGAAAACATGAGCTGCAATTTAAAAATCAGAATGAAGCACTTATTCACTTCTCACAAGGTACTTTTTTGACCCATTTTATCCCATAATATCGTGAATGTTGTTTTGAAGACTTCGAGTATATTACAGTAGAAAAAAAAAAGAGCTGAATACAAAAAAAGATATGTTGTAAACTTTCAAATGAGGGTATATGGTGAAGTTTCTGCCCTTTTGTGATTCATTTTACAGACATTTCACCTTTGTCAGATACTTGTTTTGACACATTTCCATTGTACTGACATAATATCATCTGACTATCTTTATTGGGATAATCAATATTGCCTACATGTACTCTTATCATAAAACAAAAATACAAAAAGCAAAATAAATACTTTCCAGCTATTATTTATTGAACTATGAGGCAATTTTGTAATTATTGTGACAGGCGTAGTTTACTTCTCTCAAAGTATCATTGTCATGTCATTGTATGCTTGCAATAATAACTACATAAACGTTTGCAAGTCATTTTTACATGTTCACTTTTGCTCTTGTGAGATGCCTGACAGGACACAGCTGAGTCAGCAGAGCTCCCCCTTCCACACTCCTACTGTATGTCACTGCAGGTTTTGTCCAAAGAGGTCTCAGTGACACACACAAAACAATATAGAATCAAATCAAATAAAAACTATTAAAAACTCATACATTGTTTGTAACCCTTTGCAAAACTCAAGAAATAACAACAGTGTAGATACAGGAAACCCCACTCCATTACAATGATTAACACTACATTTGAACTCCTTGGAAAAAAAAAAAAAAATGTAATTACATTGCTTCTTTACAGTGCTTTTACAGTCTAGACAAGGGTTTAGACAGAGAAAGAATGTCTTTGAGGCACAGTAACTAGACTTAATGCATCTAGTGTTTAATAAGTCTATGTTTTTAATGGTCAATCCCAATCCATAATCTTGTGTCTCTTTTACATTACAGCATTTAGCACTGTCCGACACAATTCACAATGAATGAAGTGAATATAACTATACTATACTAAATATTAACTTGGAACAATGTGTTTTGTACTTTCAGACAACCATGACAAACTTGGAGGAGGATAGCAGAAATTGCATTGATTGATTGACAACTTCCGTAAAATACACAATCAAACAACAAATAAGCCTTGAAAGGACAGTGGAAACAAACATATTTACATCTGCAAGCATCCACAGAACACTAAAAAGGCCAGATCAGGGAGTGACGATGAGAAAATTGAAATAAGCCTTGGAACAATAGATAAAGACATGAGATAAATAATGTAGAATAGAGGACTAATGTTCCCAAGGAGGAGAGTTTCTTGTTTTTACGTTCTAGATTTTGAAACAACGACTTTTTCATTTTGCCAACCAAATATTTACAAGACTTTCAGAGAGGCGAAAAGCCTGTCTTAACAGAAACATGGCTTCTCCAGGTTTGCACGTTACACAGGAGTGAATTTGCATATTTCATGTTTATTTTTGTGTCTATTCTTTTGATCTGCTGCATGCGGCAGACTATAAATCAGGCCAGTGATATGCTTACTTAGAGCCTCGCACCAGTACTGCAGTTTATAATTGAAACGGCTTTAAGTGCACACTCAGCTTTCACATTAACGCTAGGTCGCTCACCATGGAAATAAAAGGGTGCCTCATATTTACAGTTTACTTTGCACTTGGCAAATTGGGAAAAAAGAGAAAATGAAACCTGAAATTGCCTTTTTATGGTTGATTGTTTTGCATTTAGCTGAAGTGTAATCATTTTCCGCTAGTGTGGTGTTGTAGTAAACATAAAACATACTGCTTACTGTGATGTGGAGAGTTTCTTTACTAAAACAAGGCAGTCTATTAATTAGTGTCCGTAATGTGTTTACTGAGCATTTCAAGGCAGTTCATTTCCACAAACTCCAAAGATACACTTCAAATGCAGAAATCTTATATGGAAGGCCAATATGTAACAAGTGAAGCTGTTTTGTTCTCAAACAGATGGTAATAACAGCAGGAGGACAAAAAAAAGTGTGACTAATTCCCGTGCAGTCTGATACCAGGAGGCCCATTAAATTTCATCCTTAAAGCAAATTAAAAATCTGATCAAATTACCACAGATTTGACACGGTCCAGCAATAGAAAACCAACATAATGCTGAGAAAAGCACGGATAAAACTGTTTTGTAAATGGTAATGGTAAGATTTACCCGCCTAATGGGCCAATCTCCCTGGTTAGAACGTTCTTAAAATCCCTGCATCACTCCCACTTGGCTTGTTACTGTGACAGCTCCATGTTTTGCCCACACACTTCACACAACATGTGATCCCAGTCCACATTCCCAGCTGTCTGTGACTCTGACTTACAGCTTTTTACTGTACTGATATAAGGTGCATGTATTTAACTTGTTTGTTTGAAGAAGCAGAGGTTTATTGTGCTGCAGAGAGGGAGGAACAGCAGACCCCCTTATTCAACCTAAGTAAGCTGTATATCTGGCAATGCCTCCACACATAATGTATGACTAATGTGTCCCTGGCCGGGCAGACAGCAGAGGCTTGAAGAAGGGCGCAGGGGGACCAACATTCTCAGGAGAAATAAAAATATCACTGACTTCTTATGTCACCAAACAGCAGCAAGACAACCGCACATTCTCAGAGGCAACCGGCTACACAGGTGCAGAGACAACCAATGCAAGTCTTAACCGCTTTAAGTACAATAACCTTTGTTGTTTAGGGTCTGAACATGTCTGGCTTTATAAAAGAATAACCTCAAAGATGGTTTGTATTGGAAATCATTAATTATGTTTTGAAATCAGGGAGTAGGTCTTCTTTTAGGAGTTTAGTTTGGAGTTAACAAAAGTGACATGCTTGTTTAACATTTATTAAAGGTGTGTGTGCAGAAATCTCAAGATCGTAGAGATTAAGTGTAATAATAACATAGACTAAAATGAGACTGGTGACTGCTCACTCGAAGCCTGCTGTGTTTCCAGATGTAAAAATCCCATTCAAGACTTTTCAAATTAAATTGAATATTAAGAGTTTGAAAGCTTCTATTGGATGGAGATAGATCAGTTTATGCAGTTTATGTTTGTGGTAAAGTAAGAACCATGGAGACCAGCCGGTGGCTTGCCCATCATCAGAAATGTTACAAGTTAGATCTGTGGAGAGACAAGCTATCTCACAATAAGAGTATATGTTTTTCTTTTTTTTGTGTGCAATAAAAACACAAGTAAACACCTTCATTTCAATCTTCAATGAAATCTTACAAAGTGAGGCATTAAGTATGTTTTTTGACAGAAAATAATTGGGACAGTTTATGCTGAGAGCTTTTCTTTTCTTAAAAAAAAAAAAAGTCTTCTGCCACTATTTTTTTTCTCTCTCTCTGTCAAGTTCTGTGTTTCATATTTTGTTGTATCAAATATAAAACTTCGTTATGGAGCCAACATTAGTTCCCACACAGCTTGTTAGCCCTTGTATTGCTTTTAAACTCTTAATATTTGAATTTTTTGAAAAGTCTGTAGGTAAAATAAAAAGGAAGTTAACTAACGCAGTAGATTTCACGGTGGGTAGGAATGTTGCGCTCCATAATTAACATAATTTTCTGCTGTAAAGAAAAGCCAATAAGTAGTCTTTCTACTTCTTGGATACAATTGAATGAGCATTTTATTCCCCACATGCCGCTCTGCACACTGCATGCATAACTGATGAGATGATTAGCACAAGGACGATGTGAGAATGCTTAAGGGGAGCAGACAGAGCAGGTGGCAGTGTGATACTTACTGAGCACGTAGAGGGAGAGAGCAAGGCCCGCCAAGCAGAAACCCTCAAAGAAGCGCAAGGTGCTGAACATAGTGACGTTGACAGAGAAGGCAACACTCACACCGAACACCAGCATGAAAAGCACGCAGAGAATCAGAACTGGGTGTCGACCATACCTTTGGGACACACAGGTAGAGAGCAGGAGAGACAGGGAAAGAAAGGTCAGAAAACATCTATGTCCAGTACGTTGATCTGTTACATGCAAATTATTATTATTAAAGTAAATCCTTCAGTGCAGTCTCAGTCATCTAAAGCCATCACAATTTGACCCATGTCAAACCTGCACACCCTTTTCCTTGACCACATTTCCCCATTTCTATCATGTGTTCTATGTGTTTGCTGAGAGCTGCGCCAAGTACACTTCTTCTTCTCTTCTTCTCTGAGCAGTTTTTATTCCAACTTGAATAATATATTTTACAAAGACAAAAGCTTTATGTTGACCTTTTAAATTGAACATTTGTTTTTCTTGGACTGCTCCTTTGGATTTCTATTTTTTGTGTATATCCTATCCAGACTTTGTGCATTATTCAGTCCTTTGTCCTTCAAATTACATTAACTTCAAATGATAAATCATTTATTTACAATTTACGTCCCAGCAGTTACTCCAACAATTCTGCTAACTTAAAGAAGCACAATGTGACTTTTCTGCCCACATTTCGCTGTCTTCTTGTCTCCTTGGAGATGTTTTTGCTTTAACTGATTGTTAAACAGTAGGACATTAACCATATCTATCTCCATGGAAATAAGAACTCCCCTTTTTTTTAGAAAAACAGTTGGATGAATGCAAGAGAGATCATTTTAATGCCATACTGTGGAACATTCCACACAAGCCAATAACAGTTCAATGTTATTGAACTCCAGAAAATTCACATAGTGCGCCTTAAAGTTGTCATTTCCATCTTTTTACTCTTACTTGAGTAATATTATTTTTAAGTATCTGTACTTATACTTGAGTACAATGTTGGCTTCTGTTTGTAGACAAGATCAAGTAAGTAGACAGGAACAGACGAGATACTTTAGCTGAATTTTAATACTGACTTTTAGGTGTCAGAACACACTGTGTATTAGAGTCACATTTATAACACTTGTTTAGTGGGAATCTATAGGCCATATCTATTTTTTGCTGTAGCTGTCTATTGAAATTTCCTGGCCCATTTTTGTCTTATTTTTCTCACCCAAAGCCCAGTTACAGCACCTAACAGTTTCAGCTATAGTTCACACTAGGGCTGCAAGATATATCACAATGAAAAGCAAACCACAATCTGAACGGGCACAATTAGCGGATCGCCAACGCAATTATTTTAGCAACATAATTTCTTCTGCAAACAACAAATTATGTTGTCTTATTCTATATAAAACCTGCTAGCACTGTAGTTCAGAATGCATGTTTGTTTAGCAATTCATATTTCAGTCATAAAATGTTATGGCTGCTGGCTGTGTTTGAAATTTGAACAGAATCTAACTAATACAAAAATACATCGGAAATCTAAATGGAATTGCGACGCTTATGAGAACAATCACAATGATTTTTCTCACAAGCGTTTTTTGAAATATTTCATGTGCATCTCCGCTGTTTTGAACAGAAATACATGCATTGTTATTGTTGTCAAAAACTAATACGATGTGAGTTTGGGAATGCTCTGTTTTCCACAGACATCAGTGGATGTACTGTTTAAGGTCACGAGGTCAGTGGGTCAGACTAAAGCTCATTTCTTTACATTGTTTCCTTTACAATACTGGGACTTTTTCCCACGATGACGCAATAAACTGTTTGGATGACGCTCAGGTGGTAATCAGGATGTGGAATACAATGAATGTTGAATGCCACTTAAACAAACAATACAGTTTCTCTGTCACATCTGTTGCTAAAACAGATTGTTGTTGTTTTTTTCAGTCAGAGATAGGACAGGAAGAATACATTATTTTCTCTTTCTTCACAATTTTTATTTAGTTTTAAAATGGCTTTACACTTGAATTACCTGAACATTTCCTGAACTCGGCTCAAAACCATATGCTTTTACTGATCAGCATTTGGCTCTTAATTAAAAAGACCATACTTTGATTGATTGGAAAATAACTGACAAAAAGAAATGACTGAATCTCCTTCACGATTTAATGTCTACACATTGCAGAGCCCTAGTCCAAGGGCTCAATAATAAAATGATTTTTAATCGTCTTAAATTCAATCACAACAAATACATTGGCAATTACTTGATTAGTTAAATTGTTGTCAGAACATAACATTATAAACTTAAGATAAACAACTGCTTTCCACCATTACTGCTTCAGTCACTATTTACACATTTCAGAATTAGAAATCTGCTTGATCTGAGACATACAATTTCTTTTACTCAGATCACGGCATGTTTGGAGTATATGTAAAGACCAATTCATGATTATTCACTGACTAAAATAGTTACAATTATTTCAATAATCGATTTGTTGCAATTAGTTGATGAACTTGTTGCAGCCCCATTACAAACCCATGGATGTAATGATGTTTAGAGGCAAGTAAAAGACAGTTGCTGTAGTTGGATTACTGCTGTAGACTGCTTTAGTAAATCTGCATGGAAGCTTTGAATGCCTGCCATTAATCCATCTTTACAGGATATTAGGACAAACTAGGTCACGCTGTAAGACTGATGGATGTCTATCTTTTTCTAAAACCCCACATCTACAAAGTATATGCACACATCTATACTTTTAATGACCTCGTTTCTCTTACACGATACTGAAAGTCACTGATGATCTTACATTTTCAGTGAAAGAAGTGTTATCATTCCAGGCAAAGCAAATACTATGGAGACAGCGGACCCTCCACCAGTAAAGTTACACACTGCAGCTTTAACAGGTTTTACAGTCAAAAGAAGGAATGGAAAAAAAG
This sequence comes from Rhinogobius similis, assembly GCA_019453435.1. Classification (NCBI taxonomy): domain Eukaryota; kingdom Metazoa; phylum Chordata; class Actinopteri; order Gobiiformes; family Gobiidae; genus Rhinogobius; species Rhinogobius similis. Next base: position 21,205,313 of record CM033623.1, on the reverse strand, counting down.
CATACCAGTCAGCCATGACACCCATCACCAAGTAGCCGACTATGGAGCCCACCAGCAGTGAAAACTTGGCGATGTGCACCTTCCAGGCTGAGTCGCACACCAACTTCCACTAAAACAGAAAAGCAATGATTAGAAGATAACATTTCAGAATCAGAATCAGAATTACTTTTATTTATCCCCAAGGGGAAATTATTTTCTGACAAAGACCAAGAATAGATCTAGACGACATTATTGATAACTTTTTGCTGACTGTTTTGCACAATTTTGCATTTAGTAACAAGGTAGAAAAGATTTAAACGGTCGTCATTTGGGCACTGTTTTTTAAATCCAGCCTAACTTTTCAACCTTGGACCCAGAGTCGGGTTCAAACCAAATTGAGTGAGGGTGTCATTATTATTATGATGTCCTTTTTGCACCCCTGTAGACCAGGGCCAGCATGGACTACTCCTGAACGAAGTAAGGATTACACATTGACATGTATTTAGTTACAGAAGACTGAATACTAAAATGTGCCTTTACATGGTCCAATCAATACATGGTCAGAGTATTCAGACCACTTTTACATTGATTTAAATTTGAGTTAAATTACGTTATAGCATAAAGATGCAACATTGGCTTTAAACAGTTTTACAGTTTGTTGCACTGTTTGTAATGCATTTATGCATCACTGAATCACACATACACTCACCACATGAGCGGTGTCTTTTATTTTTCTGACTGACAACATGAAGCCTAACTTGCGTCATCACATAAAATTATGTTTCCTTTGATTTGATGAAACTGTACCGAAATATAGTTACTCAAATTTAGTACTCTGAATACGCATTTCCTGTACATGTATTGAGTGACTTTCCAATAAGTAAATGAGCAGCATCATAAATACTAGGCTGAAGTATTTGTGTGAAGCTGGTCCCAAGAAATCAATAGTTTTCCTCTCTCCCATAAGGCCATGGGTCAGTGCGCACATAGCTGCAGCTCTCAGCATCTGAAGCCCATCCAAGGACACGTGCACAAGTACAATGTGTTCTATTTTCTGCACAACCCTGAGAAAGTCATGTACAAAACCCAGGTGAGCTGTAACTGAGTGTGAAAACTGCCCTGGTGTTAAACGAGAGCATGACAGAGTGTATGAGCGCTCTGACTGTGAGAAGAGAATCTCCATCATTATGAGGTTATGGGCGACCTTCTCAAATAATGCTTACTGAATGAGTTTGATTTGAGAAAAGATGAAGCAAAGCAAAGGTGCATGACTTTGGCATGATATTTAGGTCACCACAAAAGTGCAAACCATCCAAAAAAAAAAATCCAATGTGATATCACACATTGCATTGCAAGTGCATGCTTAAATTATAACTGATTTCAACTTGTTTGTAACATTCATGATAAAATATACACTCGACAAACCCAGCTGTCATTGAGGCCAATAATGTACATCATTTTACTGCAACCTTTAGCTTTGCAATGGACTATAAAGGCCGTATAAATACATTTCCTATATAAATGTGGTGATGTTTAAATCTTAACGAGTTATGTTAATCCACACGTGGCAGATGTGGGAGCGGGCTCATATTGAGGTCAGTGGGTGAGCTGTCACTCAGCGCTGCTTAACCGCAGATGAAGAGTACAGTCAGGAAGAGGATGATGAACATATCACAGTGGGTCTATCTTGTTACCTTGGTAACCACATTCTGGCTGAGCCCTGTTTGCAGCTCGAGCCTCCACTCCTTACACGCGCACAGCGCGCTGTCTGCGTCCAGGGTGCTGTTGGCCCAGAGCAGCAGCGGAGGCGCAGTGGACGTGAGGGTCCAGTTACTGTCGTTAGCACCGGGCGGCTGCACGCACGTGCCATTGGGCTGTGCCAAAAGAAAGTAATCCGAAAACTGGCTGAAGCCAATAAACAACGCTGGTATCCAGGTCAGGAGCACGAGCTGCTTCTGGTGTTTGCCGAAACCCCCCAGAGACGGCAACACCGAGGCGTCTATGTGCGTCAGTAGTCGGGGAACGGATCGATCCAGTGGCGTGAAGCCGTTCTCCGGACCGTGCTCCTCAGTCCGGCCGCCAGCCATAGCGGTCCAGACTTCTGCACCAAGCAGCCTGCCTCTTGTGCCACCTATCAGTCCTCTGACACAAAGGAAGCGCACAGATAAACCCTCCCGCGTGAAGAAACAAATAACCCAACAAACCAAATAAAACCAAAGAAGATGTCCAGTGTGCACAGATCCAGTTCAATCACGGTGAAATCTCCCTCATGGCGAAGGCGCTCGTAAAGCCCAGGCTGTGTCCGCGTGTGTCAGGACGAGTGAATAAAGAGGTTCACACAGAACAGCGGACAAGAAGACATCAGCCTCTCCCATGGGTGCAGCTCCAGCGGGCCATGTGCAGCTGAACCAAAGCCGGGCCTGGGAGCGGGGCATGTAGTATCCACACGGTTTAGCCATCAGCTGCTCCAACATTTGCGCGTGCCACAGGTCTCATACCTGTCCCCCAGGTGACCTCCTGGAGATGCGCATGGTTCTGTCAGGTCCGGTCCATAAAAGCTAAACACCGAGTGTCTCTTCGCGTGAAGCCGTGGACCACCACAAAGACGCACAGGGTCGTTGTTGCTCTGTCAATGGGACGCTGTGCCACAGCAGGCATGGAGCTGTGGAAGGAGGGGGGAAACCCCGCCCTCAGCCGGCCGCGTTATGGGCTGCGATTGGAGCTTGTTCAAAAGGCGACTGCACCACAGAGCGGCATCTGCAGCCGACAATGATCCCCTTTGTGCGTCGCTGCCTCCACTTTACACCAAACGCATCATTCTTTAGATTACGCCTTTGCGTCGATCTGTTTGTGGTGATTGTAAAAAATGAGAAGACATCTTGCCCGAATCAGCACCGCTGTAGCCGAGCGCAATGTGTCAGAGATAATAATCGTAGGACACAGTGCGATGCAGACAATGAGAGCGATGCACGTGTTATGTTATGTGCATGCCACAAGGGGGCGTTAAGTTGCCATCTATTAGTCTTCGCATAAATTAGGGATTGTTATGAAAAAATGATGACCCAGTTTTACTAACGTTACAAACTAACGTGCAAGTCCTTTATTTTATTTTTAGCCAAGAAAGATTAACGCAGAGTGTATGTCTAAAGCTGCTGAATAAACTCTGTCAAGATGTTGTGCAGGTTGGGGTTAGGGGTGACGACAGCTGCATCTTGCTCCTGTCAATGACCTTGCGACACAAGTGAGTGACAAATTTCCCTCTGGTGTCCGAGGCGCTGCTGCGCTTTTAGAGGACGTGGTGCGCGGCAGACAGGTGATGGCAGCTGATGGAGCAGTTTGGGGATTCCCTGAGTGATGGTCTGTTTAGGCGCGGCTCAGTGTAACATTAAGGTGACAACTCGCGCGCATTTCTCACTCTGCTCGCACATTCACATCCCTCCGCCTCCTAAAAGGTTTAAGATGGAGGGACGCCGTGTTTGTGTGTCATCTGTTTGTGCCAAACGCCACACCCTCATAAAAGCACATACCACAGCTAAAGCTTCAGCACAAAAGTAAGCCTTATAAGATCTACCAGAGCAACTTATGCAGTTACAAAACCATTTGATAAGTTGACAAAAGCTACAAGTATAGGCCATCTCAAACACTAAATTCACAACTAAAATAAGATGTATGAGGAATAGAACAGGATTGTAACCACGGAGTTCAACCAGGGATTAATTAACAATACGCAACATTATGTGGTTGTTCCAAGCGTGCAAGTCCAACACTAGGGATTTAACCCCCGCCCTCACAATAAGTCTATCTGTCACAACAGCACAACAACATGTGCAGCGAACTGTTCAACATCAGAACATTTAACCAGAGCTATTCATGGGTTGTACAGATTGAATAGTAATTACTGCAAATTTCATGGACCTGATTTGACAATTTAGACAAAATTAATATTAAAAGTCTAATGATGCATGTATAGAACTTATGTGCATCCAATAAATTTACATTTTTCAACTAAAATATTTCTATTCAAGATAAACTATATTCATCCCATTGGTGAAATTTCAGTGTTGCAATGAAAAAGTGGTGGAAAATATGCACTTAAAAATCAAGAAAAATAAAGTCTAAAAAAGTCTATTTACAATAGACCAAAATCTAATCGTTTAACTTGATATTGAAATCAACTTTGACTAAAATTAGTCCACACTATGGTATAAATCTCCATGGAGACAAGACCATCAGGGCAAGTTACAGGTCAGATCTGTAGTGAGGCGAGCGCGATCACAGTAAGATGTAAGAAATGTAAGTTTTTAAAGCAAAATTTCTTCAATAAATAATTGTTCAAACATTAAATGCAGTTTAATACTTTCAATGCCATACCGTAGGACATTCAAGGCTTGTCAGTCAATCTCCATGGAGACAAACAGACAGACTCCCTAGCCCCAAAGTGTCATAGTACACCTTTAAATAATGAACATACTTTTTTCTTTTCTTTCTTTCTTTCTTTCTTTCTTTCTTTCTTTCTTTCTTTCTTTCTTTCTTTCTTTCTTTCTTTCTTTCTTTCTTTCTTTCTTTCTTTCTTTCTTTCTTTCTTTCTTTCTTTCTTTCTTTCTTTTCTATCAGGAAGCCCCATTGAGATTTACAGGCACATGATTTGAATCTTTTCAGCATGAGCCACTGAAGCCACTGCATTGTAGACCACTTGCAATAGTTACATCATTTCTCCTAATGGTCAGATGGAGAAAGGCGTCCTGTGTAAATGAGGCTGCAGTTGTGACCCACATTCAGGTATTTTGGTGTCATGTGACAATCCTTTGACAGCCCCTCCCTCCCATTCTCCCCTCCCCCACTCGTTCATCAAAGGCTCTGTGTTAGTGCCCCCCCAAGAGGCATATCCATGTCATCCAGTGCACAGGTACACCACTGTCACAAGACCACAAGCTGTCTGCTCTCAGCTTTGTGGTTTGAGAGCTCTTCAGCCACTAAAAATTGTTGTAATTTCAAATAAATAGTTTTTTATTCTAATTTTGCTAAGGTAGTATGTATTTATTTATCAGCACATTTCATTATGTATAAAAGACTCCATAGTAACTGTCATTTCAGGGGATAGCTAATGGATAAAAGAAAAGGCAATTTTATGGAAAGAAACTGGTGCTACTGTTGTACCGTTCTGGCACATCCTTGTGTCAAAGAGCGACTGTGAAGAAAAATCACGGTCATTTGAAATGTTTAGGGTGCACTATCGCTGCATCCAGTCATCCTCGCAGGTCAGATTTCCCAAATTCAGAACTATAAAATCACTCTGGTACTCTCTTCCATCCTGGAATTCCTACTCAGAAACTCAGGAAACATTTCTGAAGCCCCGAGTGTATCTGAGATAGAAGATCAAACATGGCTTTGTCCTGCTTTTGGATACCCGACAGTTAAAATATTGATAGTCCTAGTGTTATTTTCCCTTTCTACCGCCCTCCCACAGTGATCCTGCAGTTGGAAATGCTCTGTTATGCTTTGTTGTGCTTAACATCTACACGCAGCTGATGGCAACAAAAGCAGAAATTAACACTCAGGCATTTTCAAATAATCTCAAATGTAATTGCAAATGTAATAACAAAGTCCGGGTTGATAAATTAACTTAATTGGATCCACATTATGGCTGATTTGACCACTTTCCTAGATTTTATTACTTGTGTTGAGACATAAAGTGCAATCTGCCCATTTTGTTTCTAACTCAACAACTGGAACTCAGAATCATAGTCAATTCTGTCCTCAGCAGCATTAAGAACTACTTTTTGGGCCTACACCTGCTTGTCTTCATGGAGATGTTATAGCAATTATTCAAATATTTATTACTTAAAAAGAACACCTTCAAAAACATACAGAACAGCGGCTTTACCTGTCAACAGATCTATCCTGTTTTCTCCATGAAGACAGAGAAATAATTAAATAATGCATCTTTAATGTAAAATCATGAAGCTCCAGGTCAGAAGAATCAAGTTGACATTAAGCATTATTATGTCGAGCCACAGACATATAACGATTTAATTCCCTCTGGGTGAAACCGAGAATCACAAACTGCTTAACTTTGCACCTGTACACACACCTCTATAAGCTGTAAATTGGAGACGCGCTCGTTGCATCAATGTTGAATGACATGAAACACGAGCAGGCTACGAGTCCAGTTCCAACATGGCCGACCAAATGTGAGAGTGTTTGTTTATGTCATCCTCCTAATCCCTCTAATAACAAGGATTTCAGTTGAGATAATATGTTTTGTCTTGTGTCAACTACTGAATATTGGTTTGCCTTATTGCTAAAGACAACTGTGACGGAAGCCTTGATATGGTGAAGGCTTTTAAAAGAGACATAGTATGCTTTTCCATGTACTTGTATTGAACTATACCATAATTGGACCATAATTTGTCAATTGTAAACCGCAATATTGATCTAAAATGGCTTAATACAAGAAACAGGTCATTGACTTCTTGTTAAAAACTGCAGAACTGATATTTCACCGTAACAAGCAGCAGATTGTCGTTTACATGTTTTTATTTTTGAACATATTAGAACTCTACATGTGTCACTTGGAGTCTTCATTTTTCAAATAAGCACAACTAAGTACAGGGATGTGGGCGGGGATAGGAGGTAGGTGAAAACAGGAATTTTCTGAGAACTCGAGCCTCAGTTGCAGGACAATACGGGATGACTCACACATGCATGAGTCAATCAAAATACAATTTTGAGTGAATTAATGATGAGAAATCACTGTTATAACAAGGGTAAAAGCTCATTAAAGTTGATTTAGCATAATATGTCTTCTTTAGGATGTCACAATGTCAAATTTGAGAAATGTCACTTTTATTTAATCAAAAGGATAATGTTCATAAGGTCGCCTCTTCTTCTTTCTCTCAGTGACATAGCCCCTCCTTCTAAATCCATAAATTAATAAAACTATGCTGTTATCATAATGTGACCTTGACTCTTGAGTTTGAATGACTTATAGATTCCCATGCGCTCCCCTCTCTGCCTGCTCTGACAGGCGCAGACAAGGATGTTACCTTTTTGTCGTGCCATTAACCTGCAGGGTTTGTGCAGAAAATAGTGTGTAGAGCCACACCCTGCTCACTCGGCTTCTCGTATGTGAACTCTGCGGTTTGAAACCTGACTGATCTCTGACAGTAATTAAGCTCAAAGTCAAACTTATGATTGTTTGCTGGAAGTCACACACATGGTTTTGCTAAAATAAAATAATCCGATTAGGTTAGATTTGATTTTTTTTGTCAGAAGATAGATCTGAAATTGTTTTGCAATGAAACAGCAGCGTCACCACAAGCACAACACAGGGACTTTGCACACAGACATAAACATGTATTATCATAGTCTAATTGTTATTATTTTATTACTTAAGCTCCTTTTTTTAAGATTGACTGAAGGCACACAGGAACATGGCAGGAGTAAGATGTTGTGACACTCAGCCTCAAACAATCTGGATTTTAGCATGTTTTTAGTCAAAGCAGCATGCGTTTTTCCCCCACCTAAACCTCAAATGATTGTGACTTGGATGAAAATGAAGGGAATAAAAATGAATTGATTGTATTGTTGTATTACTTTTATTCGCTCTTAACATTACTCACACCATCTTAATCACAGACTTTGAATGTTCATGTTTCTTCATTAAAACAGTTTAACTGCTGTTTATTTGTATTTCTCATATTGTTAGATTTGTATTTAAAGGAGCACATGTAGCTGCTACCCGCTAATCTCTATCAAGATGTTACTGCTGAAATTGTATCTCCATGGAGACAAGTAAGGTCAAGCCATGTTACAGGTAAGATCTGTGGAGAGGTGAGCCCGCTGACACTTTTCAAGGTATTTTCAGCAATTAAAAAATGTTGTCATTGAATACATGAAAGTTGGATAATTGAAATGCCACTTTGTGGAACAGTAGGCGAAGCAATGTCATCTCCAAGCAGGTGGCAAACCCCAAACATAAAAGTTAAAATATTGTAAAATTCTTACATTTTAAATCAATGTTTTTATTCCAGTGTTGGGAAGTAACTGAATACATGCACTGAAAATACATATTTGGAATACTAATTTTGGGCAACTGTATTCTGGTACAGTTTCTCTTTCTTTGGTTGGTTTTCAGAATACAGCTTTTTAAAAATCAGAGGAATACAGAGTGGTATTTGAATTTGATCATGAAATTCATGCTTCAAACTGCACTGAATTTGTGAGAAAAATTGAAGCCACATCTGCAGTGAGTGCATGTGCAATTTGTCCTTTTCATTTGATTCTCTTGTCTCATAAAAATACAGAACAAATGGTGAAAAAATAACAAAAAGCTGTTTTAGTCTTATGTCATGTTTTCACACTATAATATAATGCAACTCAATGTGATGAATCATTCTAAGTTTTCAGAATAAAGCACTCTGAAGTAACAGAATGCATGTGTAACTGAATACATTACATTACATTGCATTACAAATATTCTTCTCGACACATCATTGTCAGTATGCTAATGTAGTTTATCTTATTTTGTTTGTTTTATGCTAGCCTTTTATTGTACCATATTTTATGTTTGAATATTTTTTATTATATTAGTCATAGTTTTATGCTGCACTTTACCACCAAAGCACATTCCTAGTTCATACATTTTGTTAATTAAAAGTGACAATTAAAAGGAAATAACATTTTTAGGATTCTGATTCACACAACATCTCCTTAATAATACAGTTATATTTATATCCTTTTATTACCTATGTAAATTAAAGCCACATAAATCACAAGAGCAGGCAGCCACACCCATGTCACAGCTGCTATTATCACACGCAGCAGCTTGAACCTTTCACTAATGACACTGAACTTTCTCTCGCCTCAGAAATCCCCAAAATGTAGATACTCGGGACCTGACAAGACCCTGTCAGACCATAGCGACCTTAATGATGTGAGTGGATGTGTCAGAACATGCAGCCTCTCCGTGTCATAAATACTGTTCATGTTGGAACATTGGGCTGGGGTTCGTTGGCCAGAAGTGGGACTCTTTTCCAGAGAGACTTGGGCGTGTTCATGGGTGCGGTGTGATTGCCCCGAGAGCTTTCCTCTGCTCACCTGTGGGACCAAGGTAAGGCTGCGACAGAGACTTGCTTTGTTCTGTGTAATTAACTTTCGGTTTCCGGAAAAGTGAAAGGTAAATGTTATGTGCTGAGGATGTTACACTGTCAAATTTAATTGCGATTCTAATGAAATGTTGAGATTTTACAATTGGCAAAAAGTTCAAATACACTGTATAAAATGCTGGACTCATTTTATTAAAACAAACTATGTTAAAGGTAGTTTTCTGTTTAGTCTTGTTTGTCATGTGACACAGGGCTGCAAAAATCTATCACAATCAAATTAAAATCACAATTTCAAGTAGTTTTCTCAGCAAACAACAAAATATCATGTATTTTTAAAACCAACAAACCTAGTAGTTTACACTCCTACAAACTATTTCTGCAATGTGTGTTCTTGTTTTGGTTTATCTGTCCATTATATTTCAGTCGTCTCTCAAATCTTAATGCTCCTTTCCTGTGTTTAAGAAGTGCACTCTGAAAAGAATCCCACACCCATAACAGAAATCCCAAATCTAATTGCAAATGAGAGGCTTCACCATGAAATAATAAATAAATAAATCCCGTGGCCCGGCCTGAGGGTTGACGTTGAAGCCAGCATTAAGCGGTTTGCAAATGTTGACTGATGTAATGATATGACAGTGTTTTGATGTACATACCAACCTTTAATGATGAGTGATGTTGTATTGTGCAGGTGAATGTTACATAATTATGAGCTCATTCTGTTTGTGAACTCAAACACTGAGGTATAGAAGTGTGATTTCAGCCAAAGTTTGGCTGACAGCCAGTATTTCTCCAACTGCCCGTCCCGGCCATCAGTGAGGCCCTTTAAAATTATAGATAGTTAATACAAACAATTTTGGAGAAAGTTGTGTCAGGAAGGACATTCAGTGCAGTGTCAAACTTCAGAAGCAAAGAGCAAACAGTGGCTCAGTGTCAGACCCGAGGAGAGAAAGATTGCAAGGACAGAGGAAATAATGTCGTCATGTCAAATGGTAAACTGAATAAACAGACTGATTACATTTCAGAAGAGTGGCATAAGATGATGCTAATACACCCACACACATCATATTGAAAAGATTATCAATATCAATTAGCAATTTATGTAAACAACCCAATGTGTGACATCCCAACAGTTCCCTGCACATGTCATAACAAAAGCCGACACACATATATAGACATGTTTTTGGTCAAACTAAATGTGCAAAAGCCCCAAAAAAATTTAAATAAATGTGCACCAATAAACAGAGTAGAGACACAGCCAGAGAACAGTAAATGTTGTGCCTTTGTTTCATTGTTTTGACTGGAGAACCAAGCTTTTTGATTCTTACATAAACCTTCATAGGAAGAGGATTTACAGTTGGAAGCCTCAAAGATTAGGACAAAGTCAACAGTCTCTTGTATGATTCAGCTTTTCTGCCTCTGTAATGTTTGTGCATTTGTCCAAAGATACTGTAGAGGCTGGTGAGATGAATTACAAAAGAATGAACTGCTGCAGATGCAACATCAAAGTGGGTTAAGGAGGCTTAAGTGCTCCTTGTAGAGGCATAGTTTCACATAAATCTGAATTCTAGGACATGAGCTCTGTTTCCTGGTGCACAATTACAGGACTGAATGTACACAACTGGAGACTTTGCTTTTAAAAAATGTGCTGAAATTTAGGGCTGGGCAATATGGTGATAAAAACAGGGATCTTATTCCTTTTTAGATAAAACTGCCAGTTGGGAGCCACTAGTTTTCTTTTGAATTCAGCTCTTTGCTCAAACAAAGACACATTTTCCCACCCTCACCTTCTTTTTGTCAGCCCCAGAAATGCTGAGTGAGTGACAGGAAGATTTAATCAATGCAAAGAAGTTTGAACTTTCAGAAGAAGCAGGCGACTTTAGTTAACTCTTCAAGACAATACGAAGAATCTTAAGTTTATCAAATCCAAAAAAAACGTAATACATTTTTGGCATATCACCCACCCTCACTGAAACTTACTGCTGCAATAAATTAAAAATCTATAACTGTATTAGATCAAATACATGAACAAAGACAAAAACAAAACTGTAAGAATACACACATTAATGCTATCAAGAGTGCATTTTCCTCTTTAAATATAAAGCGTTGATTGGTAACCGCAGAAGTTCAGTTTTCCGTGTGCAAGCCTTATCCTGCCTGTGATCTGGTTCGAGAATAAATGCCAATGGGTGGGAACGGAGTGACACCTTTGAATGCTAATTATGCATACAAAAAATAACATCGACATGTCAAATCCATTTAAGTTTGTACAATTGGAGAAGAACTAATAATTTTTTTCTGAACAAGAATAACATTATAGTATGGGCTCCAAAACTGCCATTTAGAATGTGAAAAGCAGTGAAGAGAGAAAGTTTCTCTTGCAGAGGAATGTTGTTTTGGCTGAGGCTGCATATCTGTGCTTTTTATGTGCAGGTAAAGGCGTGTCTCTTGCTAAAGGGAGATGGGACTTTTTTTTTTCTTGAGAATTTTTAAAAGATGATAATTATATATTTTTGAACTACAGCAAGCTATTAGGATGGGCGATCCTGACTATAATGATCTTTCATTATCTTGAAATTTTAACAGTGCAAGTTCAAATCCAGCAAAAAACAAACATAGATTGGACAATAAAAAAAAAATCTATTACAATTAAAAAAAAAATCTATTTATACTCTAGTTTGGAAGATATAAATGAAGTTTCTGTCTCTCTTTTTGTTGGTCATTTTAAATCATTTTAGTTACAGACAATATACTTGATATTCTAATTTCTTAATCTCCAAAACAACAATTGCGAACATCAAATTACAAATGATGCACTTATTTAGATATAGAATGTCATCGCCAAATAACATAATATCCTTTTTAAATGGGAAAGCATGTTAACCCTGAAGTACAGACTCTTCAAACATGTTCTTAAATAGGATTCTTGTAAGTTTAGCAGTTCATATTTCAGTCTTTACACAAATGTTAATGCTCCTGGACGTGTTTATTATGTGCAATGTGAACTGAAGGAAATCATAAATACCAAATTGAAATCACATTCTAAAGCTTCTAACTATTATATTCACTGTTAGGGCTGCAACAATTAATATTTTGATTATTAGAATCATTATCTGCAGACTCTAGAACCTTCATGGAGAGATGATGAGAGACACAGGGATTTTTTAATCGAAATGTCCAAAAAAAAAAAAACACTTTATTTGTAATTATGCTCTATCTAGAAGCCTTCAGTCATCACCTTTAAGCCTTTATTTGTTTGATAATGTACCTAAAAAGTCTCAAAGTACAATAGAAATAATTGTTTGACTATTTGACTAATCAAAAAATGATTGCTGCCTAGTCGACTAATACTATAATTAGCCCTATTCACTCTTTATATCTCACTAACTCCCCACATATTTCCGCAGAATTAAACACATGAACAGCAAATCTGACAGTTGGAGCTCATTTTGACTGATAGTTGTCACTTTTAAAGGTGTAGTGCAATATCCCTGGTATGTCACAGACCTGGAGAATTACACAAACCACAGCATTTTCATTCTCTGTGTTTGAAAGGTAACTGAAGGCTAAATATTTCTGTTATCTGATGTTCTAAGCCCTTGTCAAAATCCAGATTGTCTTCACCTTCCTTTTCAAATATTCAACAACCAGATGTCGACAATTTTTTGAATTCTCACAATAACAATACTATTTTTGCAATCTATCAGACATCTGTGAAAAAATGTGCCAGAAATGGTCTTGGCTGAGATATTCTAAATCTGAAGACATGCATACAGTATTGCCTGCATCTATAATCCAGGTAAAGCAGTTATTTTTACTGTAATAGCAGGTGTCACGTCCAAAACAATGTCAATTCGTGCTGTAGAAGCACTTGTGTAGTCTTGAATCTTACCACTGCTGTTCAAACCAAAGTTACTGCCATTTCATTTACAACTGTCAAACTCGTTTTTCCTGCAAGTCCCACCTATGACTTCAGGCAAGTGTCAAAGCAGAGTCAGCCCAGTTAAAGTTATGAGTACTGTTTTATGTGCTGCTGTGAGAGGAGTGAGATGAGGTTGGAAGAGAGTTGGAGATGTTATTGGATTCACCACCTCCTCCTTTCTCACTTTGACCTCCAACATTTAAAGGAGACATGTTATGCTTTTTCCCCAGGAACTATATTGAACTATAACATAAGCAGATCATAATTTTATATTTTGTTCATTGTGCACTGCAATATTGATCTAAAATGGCTCAGTGGTAGAAACAGGTCCATTGATAAGTCCCGCCTCTTCATGGTGACATTTTATCATAGCAAGCAGGTGTGTCATTTACAAGTTGTTATTTTTGAAAAGTGGCTACATGGTATTTTAGAACCTACATGCATCACTTGGAATCTTAATTTTTTCCAATAATAGCAACTAAGTACAAGGATGAGGGCGGGGATAGGGGGTAGATCAGTGTGTGGATGAAAAACATCTTTCTCCAGCTAAACTCAGACATTACTGAAATTATCGTCTTTGGGCTGCAGAAACAAAGAGAAAGCATCTACAGTCACCTCCAGTCGGCCTGCTCACTGCCCTCTCCAAACGTGCTGTAAAACAGCTGCAGTACATCCAGAACGCAGCTGCTCGAGTCCTGACTAGAACCAGGAAGTGCGAGCACATTAGCCCTGTGCTCAGGTCTCTGCACTGGCTTCAGATTCAGAGAATAGACTTTAAAGCAGCTCTGCTTGTGTTCAAGTCTCTCCACAGCCAAGCACCAAAGTACATCTCTGACATGTTAGTGCCGTATGAACCATCTCTGACTCAGGTCCTCAGGGACCGGCCTCCTGCTGGTGCCCAGAGTCAAGAGCGAATCAGTATTTCAGTTTTACGCAGCTAAAATCTGGAACAATCTTCCTGAAAATGTGAGACGGGCCTCCACTCTGACAATGTTCAAATCCAGGCTAAAAACAGTTTTGTTTAGCTGTACATATGACTGAAAGATCTATCTGCGCTCTTCTCTTCTCTCTTTTTAGAATGATTTTGTGTCTAAACGCTTTTTATTTTAATGCAATTTTATTCTGTATCTGTATTTTTTTCTGTTATGTAAAGCACTTTGAATTGCCTTGTGTACGAATTGTACTTTACAAATAAACTTGTCTTGCCTTTGCTATTAGCAACGAAAAAAGCTACAGCAAAACAGTGTCTGCTAAATAGTTTTGCTTTTCAAAATGGCTTCGAGTCCCAGGATAACTTTTGTTTCTTTAACACGTAACACTCGCCACAGATCTGTCTCTCTGTCACTGCCTCCAGCGCAGTCAATATCATGGAAGGGGAGTGTCTCAAAATAAGAGGAAAAAGTTACCACTCAGCGCTTTAGTCAAGAGGTGTGGTCATTTTTCTGCACAGTGATCCTCCCCAGCCCAGGAGAGAGCGCGCACTGTCCTGTGTGGCACGCCGAGGGACACAGGTCTGCGCGGACAGGTGGACGGGGACTGCGCACCTGTCCTCCGCGGGACACCGAAGGACTTTTCTCCGCTGGACGCTGCTCCCGGGGCTCGCGGATCAACATGAGTCTGTACGGCTCGCAGAAGGCGCTCAACAGGAGGGGCAGCTCCAAGGGCGACCTCAGCGGCGGAGGAACTTACGCGCGCAGTGAAATGATGCACGGAGGGGGAAACGGGTACGACCCCTACATGGATGGATACAACACGTACACCTTCACCTCCAAGGCCTCCATGGGGGGCATGATGAGGTAAGTCTTTCTGTTTGTGAGTTTTTGCTGTGTGAATAACGTCATAGCCTTTACTGACATCCTTTATGGGAATAGAATACAACACAAACTGTAGACGAGGCTAGAATTGTCTCTGGAAGTGCTACTTGTTGCAGACTCTAAAGGTTTGTTCTTTCTGCTGAAGCTATTATCAATTATTAAAGACCTATGAATTACTTAGTTTGTAACTTCATTTCACTATGGATGAAACCCAAATTCAAATCTTCAGAGCTTATATTTCAGATTCAGAAAACTTGAGATAATAGACGCTTGTATGTTCAGCACAGGTGGGATAAGGCTTCTTTTTTATGATTAGGCATGCAGCTCTCCCCCTCCTCTTTTGTCAACACATAAGGTTTAGCCCTGTCAAACAACGTGGCTGCAAATTACAGTTTTTGTTCCCATGCAAAATCCTACAAATGCAAAAGTAGAAAACAACAGTCTTATTATGTACAGGAAGAAATTTGATAGCATCCTGATAGCAACAGAGCTAGACACCTGATTGGTTCATTGAGCTCAGTTTGCATTGTCGCCATCATTAAACAACCTAAAATATTTCTTATGGACAATCAGTTACCCCTGAAACCTTTTCTACCTTTTCTATGACAATCAATTACTGTTGTTGAATTGTAATTAATTGTATGTAGTCACTGATCAGTTGTTATTTTAAAAAATGCATTATGACGTATTATAGCCTATTTATAATACATTTTACGCTAGGCCTATATCTGGTATAAAACATTACTCTGACTGGCAGTAATCATCAAGGGCCTGTAGGACTGCACTTTTTGCAAAACAGTGTGTCTTTATATGAAGGTACCCTTTGTTGTTAAAGTTCAACAAAAGGTCTTGGTCTACTGCTGCTGTGTGTGTGGTAACAGAGAGTCCCTTGGTGCATTTATTCATTGGATTTCAGTGACATGATTTCTTCCTGTCCTGAAGGACTTTTGCACTTTCAAAAGCATGATTTTATTTTCAAAATATTTATTATTTGATTTGAAATTCTGTTAACTGGCAACCATTTTCACTTGAAACCCAAGGACAGTGTGTCCATGTACTGTGTATGGGTTGTCCAAACAATCAAAAGACAGTAATCGGTACTAAAAATGAATAAACTGGGTCTTCTCTGTAATAGTTTTAGATGTGCCTTGCTAAATATCAGAACCACATTATATTATTTAAGAAACTAGCATTATTGTATGATGAAAATTACACTTGATTGAAATTGGTAGGTTTGTATCGAGTATCAAGCATCTCTCTTATAGAGGCTTTTTAACCTTTTCTTTACGAGGCAAAACATTAAGAACAAATTTATATTTACAATGTTGGCCTGGGAGTGATGCAAGGGGAAGTTGTTAGAGTGAACAGTGTCACATTAACATTTAGCTCAGTGATAGCGTGATCATGTTTTGGAATGGGGCAGCAGTGTAGTGACTGTTTTACTGTTGTTACCCTGAAGTTGCTTGACTTGTCCCAATTCCGGAGGGCAATTTTCAGGGTGATTTATGGCTCACAATGAAGCGCCAAGTTTCAATCTGCTGCAGCGACTGTACACTCACTTGTTATCACAGAGACGTGCTTGTCACTTTTAGTAGAAATGTATTACTGCTCTGGTGTAAAGATGAGACTGCTGCATCTGTTCTATGAGCTGATGACACACAATGGGCATTAAAATAAAGCTGCCACATCATCACAAATATTGTTCTGTCAGAAAATAAACAACATCAATATGATAGTGATTTGCATGTTCTGCTGTAATTATTATCTTTTGTTAAAGGCTACTGTACTTTTTCCACAAACTCTGAACCTGGGTCTGGACCTATAATAGAATACAATATTGAGTTGATGAAAGTTACCCAAAGTCGTCAACGTGTTCTTCATAGTATCAAAAATCAGATTGTAATCGATAAAACAAGTATCAAAACTACATACTCGTTTGAACAAGCAATACAAAAAATATTAAAATAATCACATGCACAGGACAAAATTTGACCTTTGCTGAACAATTTTATAAATTTACTTGACCTATATCAATACTGGTATAGGACCAAATGGTAACATGAAACATGTACTATTATTTTGTGTTAAAAATTATAGTCTTTTACAGTTTTAATATAATTTTGGAATCAAGACTGTTCCTTAGTACTGTGACTACACTATTAAATTACACATTTTTCTTTGCACACAAGATTTTTGCATCCAAAGGCTTACTAAATCAAAGAATTTGTTCTATTTTGACAATCTTCGGGGTTATCCTGACCTGACGTGATGATGACAATACATAATATGTTGATCCAATCCCTCAGATATGCGCTAAGATGTGCCTGTAAATGTGGTTAAACACAAAATGTGCAAAAATATGTTTTTTTTTACCCATAAAGAATTACACTACATATCTCTAATGTACATGAACCTTTTATGCATCTTTTTTATTTAGTCTAGTTTTCTTATTATAGACACATGATATTCAAATTTTTTGCAAATGTTCAAAACTATATAAATAAAAAGAATAACGTAATTGCATTATGCTTACTGTTTGCAGTCCTGGCAGTCTCAATGCCATCCACCAGAGAGCGATGGTCCTGCAGGGCAACTGCCAAGAATACCTGAAGAAAGCTGAATACGCCCTTCAGACTGTGAGTCAACTGTAATTACACTTTTATTACTTTGCACATCTCAGTGTAAATAAAGCCTCATGTGCGCTCAAGATCATCCAATGTTTTTACAACTTATGCTGGCATCTACCTGCAAAAAGTGGCAGCTATCCAGCTATTATCCTGTTAAACTAACAATGAGCTAAGCTGTAAATATCTACTGAACACATGACAGAGAGCAGGCTTTTATTAAAGGAAAATATGTTGGGTTTGGGAGTGGTACAGAACACTTTATGCAACACATTAATAGTAAAATAGTGCAGTGGTTTAGATGTGAATATGTATGATAAGCTTAGATTATACTGATTTTCTTGATATTGCTTATGTGAAAATGTTCACTTGATTTATTTCTTTGAAAAGTTTCTGCAGTAATATAAATTACATTGTCCTATCTTAAAATAATATAGAACAGGGTTCAAACAAGTGCAAACAGTTCTCCATTAGCGTCCAGTAACCTGATCTCTATAGGCAACAACACTATCTCTTTTTAAAGACAGTCTAACATTTGGATACACTTTTTCATTTGATGCTTTATTTTCATGATGACTTACATTGTGGATTCTCATAGAAGGCATTAAATCTAGAAGAAGAAGAAGAAGAATTTTTATTTATAGAGTGCTTTTCCACCTAATAGGCACCCAAAGCGCATATGAACACATATGGAATGTAAAGAAAGTGTGATCAAAATTCGTAAAGAAGATCAAATGTTTTATATTTTAGATTCAAAACAGCCAGTGTTCATGAACTCTTTGCATTCCACTAATGAACCCTGATAAGGCTCAGCAGTGAAGTGAAAACCATGTGAGGTGACTTCACGATGAACGTCGCTGAGAGAAGATCAAGGGTTTGCAGTGCTGTCAACACAGCAAAGGGGGCTACTTTGAAAGTAGTAAACAGAAAGAAAAAAGCATTGAATTAGGCTGGTTACATTTTAAAAAACGTTTAAATATTTTTGTTTAAATGTATTGCTCAAATTGTAACCATGCAGTTGTACAGTATATTGCTGCACGCTGACAGTATTTTCTTTCATTGTAGGGTAATTCGGCAGATGCAGAGCGTTTCATGGCAATGGGCAAAGAGACAATAGAGCAGCTGAAGAGCTGTGCTATGGACCTGAGGCAGATGGGACAGCCCAATGACAACGTCATGAGGACGTAAGGACTGTCTGTTACCTTTTGTTCTGTTCCATCAGATTCTTGTTGACTGTTTTTGTTCTGACCCACAGCATGGAGATTTGTAAGGATCAGCTGAAGGGGGTCCACATGGCTTTGACCGGCTCTATGCGCCGGAGAAAAAGTAACAGGTCAGGCAGTGGCTCTGGTGCCGCTGCAGGAGGAGGAGGGGGTGGAGGTGGAGGAGCCTGGGAGGAGCCTCCACGAAGCTTCCAGGACGCTATAGCCTGGATAGGCCAGCACAAGGTGTGTACATTCCTTTTGGTGTATTAAACTATTGCTGCTTGATCACATGATAAAACACTGGGTATTAAATACAATTTTGATAATTTATGATAAAGCTTATGCGTTCATATATTTCTTAAATATTTGCACTTCTTATTCATTGTGTTGTGGAATTTATGAGCATTAACTCTTGAAAGTGTTAAAAAATGGACTGACAGTTATCAAATTAAAACCAAATACTTTTTGGAAGAACTCATGGAAATTCAAAGCATTTTTCACACTGTCAGTGACACTGCCCAACCTTTGACTACACAGTACACAGGTGCTTAAACACTTGGATATTCTAACTGTGCTGCTTTTTCTCAACCTCTTCAATGTTTGTTATTCTGTTCTCTAGGTGACATTCAGCAATAAAGTTACACAATTTTACCACTGGCTCCTGTATACGTTTTTTTTTACTTATTCCTGGTCATTTCTGTTTTATGTCCATGTCAGCGTCTGATTGAAACTGCTCCTTGGGGAGACGACCCTTCAACCATCGATCAGCAGCTTATCAGCCACCAAAAGTTTCACAGCTCCATCCAGAGAAGCCACGAGGTGGACAAAGCCAGAGATGAACTCGTATGTGCCCTTTTACAAGCAAAGGAAGACACACACATCTTTGATACAGTTTGAGTTAAAGCTATTTTGTCCATTTCGTCTAGATGAAAAAAGGTGACCGAGCGAATCTTCACGCTCTTGATCAGGAATGGGACAGTCTGCAGGTAAAATTATATGCATAGTTCATATTTATTTTATTCATTTTCATATTCAGTTCATATATGACACATTTGTTCCTCTTTACTTTCAGCAAATGTCTTTTACAAGGATCCAGCACTTGAGAGATCTTCTGCAAATCATCCAGGAAATTTCCAGAGAGATAATGTGGGTGAACGACAGAGAGGAGGAGGAGCTGGTCTTTGACTGGGGAGACAAAAACATTGACCAGTACATCCCCACGAAACAGGAAAGCTACTCGGTTAGTCAAATGTTACAAAAATGTACAACTTCATAACATTTCTAACACACAGTAGAATTTTTGGCAAGGCACAAAGCTATGGATGGCTTTTTGCACTGGTAATCAACTTTCATTACATAAGAGACCAATGAACTATCTTTTTGGGTTTCTGACAGCTGCAGTCCATCATCTACTTGGAGAGAAAACAAAAAGTGTTTATGCAACTGCACTGAGCTAATGTGTCCTCAATGTTTTCTGAATGTTTTGAACAGAAACTGATGAGTGCACTGGAAGAAAAGGAAAAAGATCTGAATAAACTTAAAAACAAAGGCGATATGCTCCTTAAAAACAACCATCCAGCATCAGACAAGATTGAGGTGTGAATTATGCTTTATACAACTATAAACCATTCATTTAAACAGTTTTGTTAATGCAGTTTTGTATCATACGCAGGCTTACAGAGACACTCTTCAAACGCAGTGGAGTTGGCTTCTTCAAATCACTAAATGTATCGATGCACACCTGAAGGAAAATGCTGCCTATAGCCAGGTAATGTATGGTCAATTGTAAAACACACCCTACAGTGGTTTATATGGACGTAGCTCACCAAATGCATTGTTTTCACAGTTCTTTAGAGAGGCCAATGACACATACACATCGCTGCAAAGGGAGCATGAGACTGTGCGCAAGAAGTTTACCTGTGACAAAGAAACTCCTCTGGAAAATCTCCAGGAGCTTCTGAAAGGCCTGGAGGTAAGGGTTCAAATTAAGAATGTCAAAATGAATCAGTTAATCAATAATCATTGTTATTTAGAGCAAATTAGAAGTATTAGAAGTAAAAAATTAATAATAATACCTGTGACAGTTTCAAGTTTCATGTGGTCTGGGAATTATGGTAAATACTACTTTACCACTGGGAAATAACACAATAAATAAAATAATTTTAATGTCTAAGTTGCCCGACTAGAAAATAACCAGTGACCTCTCATCATGGCGGAAAAAGAAATCACAATTTTAAAAATATGAAACGTTTTATCCACCTGTTTGCACGGTATTTTGATGCCGCATGATTTACTGATTACACATGTTGAATGGCATCTCTGTTTACATTTTGCGTAATAAAATAATAGGTTGCATTTTTGCTTTTTTACCCTAAGACAACTGTAGTATATTACCTCACATAAATTAGTCTGTACTCTGTATTCGTGTTTACTCTGTATTCACATATATTTGTCCAGTGTTTTTAGTACATTTCATTTTACTGTGACCACAAAACGCTTGAACAGAAATCATAATTACCACTTCAAGAGGAAAAGACCATCTTTTCCAGAGAACATGAAAGCAAGAACTTACATTAAGTAATTTCAGTTCAATCTAAGCTCTGCAAAAGTAAACCTAAATATAAAGTGCTTTTCATTTGGCTGTTTATGTCACATTAACTTTACTTTATCATTTTGTAAGTTTAATTTCATAAACTTACACACTTGAGCTTTTCATTTCAAAACTTTATATGGACACAAAGGGGTCCATATAGAACAATTTGAATTAGAGTAAATTAAAGATTTCAGTGTTGTTAAGTCATGATGTCCGTTATCATGAGCAATTGTAAAATCATGATGTTTCTTCTCCCAATAATTGTAACACAAACATTTTATATTGTGGCATCCATCATTCAAATTAAATCTTTGGTGTCTGCACTGCTTTCAATTTGTTTTTGTCTGAATATATTAAGAGGGAACGGGAAAAGATCAAGGACCACAAAAGGCAGGTCCATCATTTGGTGAACAAGTCGAAGAGCATCGTGAGACTGAAACCCCGAAATCCAGAGGAGCCCAGAAGCAGCAACCCTGTTATTGTGAAAGCCCTGTGCGACTTTAAACAGGACCAGGTCAGTTTACCCAAAATGACATGCCTTAAATGAATAGAGATGTAGCTTACCTCGAAAGGTTTTATTAATATATATTTTTTTAATTTGCAGAAGGTGATCTTGAAGGACAACGAGGCCATCCTGAAGGACAACAGTCAGCGCAGTAAATGGCACTTGACGGGACCAGGAGGACTGGACATGATGGTGCCGTCTGTGTGTCTGATCATCCCACCACCAAACCCCATCAGCATCAGCCTGGCCAATAAGTAAGGAACACATATCACAAGTCCTAATTCATATCAGTCTGTATTGTATTCTACAGATCTGAATCACAATTATAATTTATCATTTCAGTATAAACAAATAGACAGAAATTTTTAATACCAAACCCAGGTCCAGCAGCATAAAACTAGTATTATAAATAGTTTAAACAATATTGTCAGTGTCAAAGCGCTTATATACCTATATTTGTATATTGTATATTGTATCTCTACCTTTTTTTTTTTTTTTAACTGTGGACCAGTACAAGTGATAATTAATTATCGACCTGGTGGTAATAATAATATATAAATACATGCTACAACTATATAGTAATAGTTTCAGTCTCAAAAGTAAATTAATTGTCTCTACTTTACTTGGGTGATGCACAGTCTTTTTAGCCTTTAAGCATCAATACTCTTCAATACCGGGGTGGGGCAGTGATTCAGGCTGGTTGTTTATATGGAGCCTTCAATTGAGGCCTATAATAATAGGTTTATTGTCAAATATCAACTTACAACAGATATTAACTCACTCACAATTTTGTGTATGGCTTTCTCCATTCATTAACATGAATGACTAAACAAGGGGATTTCAAGCATTTGAGTTTTATACAGCTAAAATCTGGAACAGTCTTCCTAAAGATGTAAGGCAGGCCTCCACTCTGACAATGTTAAAAAAAACAGCTCTGTTTAGATGTGCATACGACTGAAAGAATTATCGTTATCGTTCTTTCAAGGGGTTTTTCTTAATTAATTAATTCTTAATGATTCTGTATATCTTTACATGTGTTGTGATTTTAATGCAAATTTTCCTGTCATATAAAGCACTTTGCATTGCCTTGTGTACGAATTGTGCTCTGCAAATAAACTTGCATTACTTTGCTTTACCTTGCCTAAAATTATGGGTAACTGCACTTTTATTTGACACAATTCATAATGAACTAATGGCTTAGTAACTACTAAGTTAATAATCTAACCTCCAATTGAGGCTTTACTAAGTCTGAATCATATAAATCAAATTAAATAAAATGAAATGAAAAGAAATTAAAAGTGAATTATTGATCAACTCTTTGTTCATGTTTTATTAAGGCTAAATAAATGTAGGTATTATAAAATGTGCCGAATTGTGAATTAATGTTAACGTTTGTTATTGTTCAAAGGAACGAGCAGTATTATGAAGCGATCTTATCTGTCTGGAATCAACTGTACATCAATGTGAAAAGCCTCATCGCTTGGCAGTACTGTCTTCTGGATATAAAACACATCAACTCACTCACTGTTACCATGGTGAGCAAATTAAACCATATAAGTCATATAATGATTCATAGGTGAATTGCATCTGACTTATTCAGTACCATGTTCATGTGCTTGTGTTCAGCTGGCGAAGATGCGTCCTGAGGAGTATCGACAGATAATAAAGAACCTGGAGCTTCACTTTGAAGAGTTCAAACGCAGCTCTCAAGGCTCACAGCTGTTTGTAGACGAAGACAAGAGGAGCATTGAAACACAGTTCAATGTTGCCCAGGCCCATTATGACCAACTGGTGGTGCAGCTGCCTACTTATGGTTAGTTTTCATCTAATCCCACAATAACGTGATAAATATTTTAAAAAGTGGCGTAATTGATGAGGTTAGAATTGTTTTTCATATTGCTGGGTTATCTATGGGCCAGTAGTATTTCATGCAGATGGGAGAACAGCTAAAATAAATGTTGTTATAGATGACTAGGTTCAACATTTGTGAATTGACCTTTACATTTTTTTCTTATGAGAATACCATGTAAATATAAATGGCAAATCATGACTCTAGCCCCACCAATACAGTATAATATCTATCTTTCGTTTTACTGTTTTACCTTTCTATTTGATTCACAACATCTATCTTAGAATACCGCAACAAGACAATATTGTTATATGTAACTTACATTATGTCCTTTTTTTAACCAAAACCGAAAATCCCTATATTCCTGCTCTTATTTAATCATCAGAACAGCAACAATAGCAACATGTGTTTAACAAAGTTTGTATTCTCCAAATATGAAGCAAAGGAAAGTGCTTCCAAAGTTTTGTTTTATGATTTTTTTCTAAATCCAATTTTATTAACTTTATTTGTATAGCACATTTTTTGCAACACAGAGTTTACAAAGTGCTGCACAGAATGAACAAAACATTACTAATCACTTAAAATCCCATCAACTGCATAAAATAGCCTTAAAAATAAATAAACATGAAAAAGAAAAGAAAAAGAAAACCATTACAAGAAAGATCTGCAGTCAGTTAAAACAAAACATATATTTAAATATTTTTCCACTTGAAAATTGAATAACAAATAATTATATTTTGTTAACATACTTACTTCTTTCTGCACAGTTGCACAAGAGAAAACAGAGGTGCACCAAGTGGTTGAGCAGCACCAAGTGGTTGAGCAGCACCAGCCGCACCAAATGGTTGAGCAGATCCAGCAACAACATCAAATAGTACTCCAAGCTGCTCCTCAGCCACAATTCTTTATAATCCAGCAGCAGCAAACAGACGACGAAGCTTACAGACTGGAGCAAATGCGAAGACTCGAAGAAGCTCACAGACTGGAGGAAGTGCGTCAGATCGAAGAGGCTCGAAGGCTGGAGGAGAGCAGGAGGTTAGAGGAGGCCAGAAGAGCTGAAGAGGCCAGAAGAGCAGACGAGGCCAGAAGAGCGGAGGAGGCCAGAAGAGCAGAGGAGGCTCGCAGGTTGGAAGAAGCACGCCGAGCAGAAGAGGAAGCACGTCGCATTAAAGAAGCGCAAGAAGAGAGACGCAGAGCCGAGCTGAGGAAACTGTCTGAGAGGAAAATAGAGGTGAAGAAGGAAACGGTGAAAGTGATCAAAGCAGAGCCGGTCAGGAGAAAGACGATACACTCTTCATCTTCATCGTTCTCCCCCTCTACATCCTTCCTCAGCCTGTCCGAGCTGCAGGCACTTCGACTCAGGCTGGTGGCGGCTGAAAACACACTGAGTCAGCATATTCACATCTGTCTGGGAGATGAAGGGCTGCAGGACTGTAGTCTGAAGATCCAACAATTAGAGGTAGGAATGTTATTATTATGTTTATATTTTTGTACATACACTTAAATATAAACTATGCAAAAGCTCCCCTCCTTATATTCAAATAAAATGCACTAATGTATGTATGGTAGTAATGATCCCAAAGAAAAGACTCAATACCAGTTTTGACCATTATGACACATTTTTCAGACAATAGAAGGTAATCGTCAACACAAATTAATTGTACTTTTTTCATATTACCATCAGAGGTGGGTAGAGAATCTTAGGACAAATCAAATCAGAGTAATGTTATTAAAAATAATAATAGAAAATAGTACAAATAGTAGAATTACAAAATAGTCGTCCAAGAATTACTCAATTAAGTCGTAAAACAGTATTTGGGAAAATTACAACTCAAGAGTAATTGTAAGAGTAACTACCTAGACGTAATATATGATTCATGATTTGAAGTTAATATAATTTAACAGAATAAACATTAGTTATGAAACAAAATTAGGTATTTTCCAAGTATAGAAAAATTGAGCTGTGCAAGGAACACAACTGTTGAAACATTTCATATTGTCAACATAAAGCTTTTGTGAAGAAATAAGAGTACTGTTACTTCAAACAAAAATGTTGCTCAAGTAGGAATAAATGTGTCTGAAAACTACTCCGTGAACAATTTAGTTTAACAAGTTACTAAAGGACATGTAACCGAGGACTACCTAATTCTGATTTCCATGTGGTCTTAAATGCTGACAAAGATTGAGACCAATCAAAAGCTATTCAAGAAAGGTCCAAATCCTAATGCAATGTTTGATGTATTTCCTTCAGATGGTGCAGCGTGATGTGGACTTGATGAGGGAGGTGTATCTGAACTTGAGGGAACGCATCATGAAGGAGTTGGATGGCATGAGTGACTCTGACAAAGCCCAGTTTCTCCGCACTGAAATTGGAATCATCAACCAACGACTGGCTGATTTGGAAAGCAGTTCATCTGCCTATCTGCAGCGGTAAGTCAACAGCTTCACATGCAGAACTAAACAGAACTATTGCAGACAGATGGGTTGCCGTTTTTGCCAATTTAACATAAATTAAATTAAAATGTACTAAAACAAGGCTTTAAGTATCTGACAAATGTGGACTGTAAATCACCCAAAAATGTGTAGAAATATCACTTTACACCCTTGTTTAAAAGATTACAACATGAGTTCCATTTTTTTATTGTTAATCAACTCTTGCAACATTTTTATTATTAGAAACAATATACCTGACATATTTTGCATATGTTCAAAACAACATTGATAAAATAATTGATAATTTGTTATATATCTCATCTATAGTTATTATGCTTGTTGTATAATTCCTTCTCTGTACAACTATACAAGATTCCACTAGTAATTCCATACCATGTTATTTTAAGGCTCCGGGCTCTGAGAGACATGCTGGAGAGTGTGGCTCGAACAGAGGATATTGTGAAAGTTCACGAGGCCAGATTAACAGAGAAGGAGACAACTTCGCTAACACCTCGAGAAGTGGAGAGTTACATTTCAACTCTTAAGGTAAATTCGTTATTCTTCAATTTATTGTAGTTAGAATCTCCTCATACTATTGCTGACCCAATTGACTATTCTTATATTTTACAGAATGTTAAAGTAGAGCTTGAACATAAAAGGGATATAGTTTCCTCAATGGAGGCAGAGCTCTCTAAGGCAACGCACTGGAACGGCCAGGTGAGCGGACCTTACCACAGATGTGATATGATGCTGTCCAAATACACAGATCAAGTCAACCAGCTGTCAGATCGATGGAGACGCACTCAAGCACAAATAGACACAAGGTATGTATGCATGATTTTTTAAAAGAGTCCCTCTGATGTTGTTTATATATATATATATATATATATATATATATATATATATATATATATATATATATATATATATATATATATATATATATAATTCAAAATATTATCAGGTCATCTGGTTTTGTGTTGAGTTGATAATGTAGTTTGCCAGTGACATCATCTTAACGTTATCATTTCAGACTTCAGGATCTACAGATCTACCTTCCTCAGCTTAAAAACTATCAAGAAACCAGCACTTCACTTATGAATTGGATTGACACAACAAGAAAGAAACAAGACGCTCTTCAAACAACAAAAACCAACAGTGTTGAATCACTGATAGAGCTCATCAACAACCAGAAGGTTTCCACTTCAGCATTATCAGTGGTGGAAATGAATTAACTACTAAAGTAGAACTACAGCACTGTGTAGTAAATGTGTAGATATTTGTAGTTTTCTTAAGAGGTTTACATGTTGCAATGGATACTTTTTACTTTTATTTCACTACATTGAGAGCAGGAGTACATATATGTACTTTCTACTTTACAACATTTTTACTTGACTTGAAAAGTAAAAAATACTTGATTGTATAAAAAAAACTCTTTTAACCTCATTTACTTAATAATAATACAGAATCTGAACAAAATACTAAATTTAAAATACATTTATTTTTTACTCCTAAAGTTTCACTTTAAACGTAGACTTGCTCCTGTGTCTGTAGTTTTACTAAAGTACTAAAATTGACCACTCAGCATTATTGTTATAAGATGATCCATTCATCGATAAGATCAGTCATATTTTTCGTTTTGTGTTTTTTCAGGCTTTAAACTCAGAAATCATAGCTAAAAGGGGGGAAGTAGACAGTGTTCTTAAGGACAACGAGACTTGTGTCACCTCAATAAAAGTAAGTAATCCTTCACTTTGGGTTTGCCATAAACTTCAACTAAACATATCATCCCAATTTTACTCTCTTTCTGTAGGATTATGAGACAGACCTCACAGCTTACAACTCTGGTTTGGAGACCATACTTAATGTCCCTATCAAGAGAACAATGCTCAAGTCACCATCAATGGATCTGAACCTGGAGGTACCAAAAACCATTCCATTTATTCATATGAATGTTAAGGAGGCTATAGTAACTTGTTTTGATGTGTCATTTTCTTAGGCCACACAATTACAGACTCGCTACATGGAGCTTCTTACCTTGTCCACTGACTACTACAAGTTTTTGGGAGCACTGCTCAAAAACATGGAAGAGCTGAAGGTACTTTTTGCTTTTGCATAGTTTTGTTCAGGGTGCATATGTTGCTATTCTTTCTAAACAATTTTCTTTTTAATTATAACTCATCTCCCATCTCCTTGCTTTAGATTCGAAATACAAGGATTGATTTGATGGAAGAAGAATTGCGTTTGCTGCGTGAAGAAATAAAAGATCACACTACAAAGAACAAATCACTGGAAGATGCAGTGAACCGTTACCAGCTGGAGATGTCCCAGTCTAAAAATGACCTGCTCTCAATGGAAGAAGTTAAGCGCAATACAGCTCTACAATACAGTGCCACGAAGGAGAACTTGGACAGTACTCAGGGTCAGCTTGCTGACCTGAATGAACAACTGTCACGTGTCAAATATTTGCTTGAGGAAGAGAAGAGGAAGAAAAGACTAGCAGAAGAACGCTACACCCAGCAAGATCAAGAATATGATCTTGCACTGAAAAAGAGGCAAAAAGAGCTGGAGACTGTAAGTTGGTCCAAAATTGAGGTGGAGAAAAGTGTTGCAACTAAAGATCGAGAGATTGAGAGGCTGAGACGACAGATTGATGATGATGCACAGCGGATAAAGGATCTTCAAAGAGAGATGTCAAAGGTAAGAAGTCAATACGGTGCTGAAATCAGTAATATGAAAATAAGCTTTGAGTCTCAAATTCACATGAGCCGAACAGAAATGCAAAAGATTACAGCTCAGAGAGAAGAGGACATTGCAGAGCTGCAGGCACAATGTGAGCACATGGAAGCTGAAAAGAGGAATGTGGAGGAAGAACTACGAAGGATAAGAATTTCGAAGGAGCAAACTGATGAGCAATGTAAAAGACTTGAAGAGGAGGTACATAATCAACAATCAATTATAGCAGAAGAAGGGCAAAAGAGAATGGATCTGGAGAGTCAGATAGAGATGTTAATGAGGCAGAGGCAGGAAGACAGCAGCCACTACAGGGAGGAGTTAGAAGAGGCCATGAAGAGAATACAAGAACAGAGCAACCAACTTGCTTACACCACTCACAGTCTGGAGGAAGAATCTCGTAGAAGGGAAACCATCGAGGACGGACAAGTGGTGCTGGAGCAGACCATTTCACAGCTTCAACAGCAGCTAACCAATTCAACAGTGGTCACAACGCAGCTGAGGGACTGTGAAGATGAGCTGGAGAAAACGCGGTTTGAGTTGGAGAGGGAGTGTAAAGAGCGAGTAAGGTTAGACCAAAATTTGAATAGATTACAAGGACGCATTAAGGACCTTCAGGGCATACGGGATTCCCTTGAGAGCCAAGTTGAAAACCTGAGGAAAAGCAGTCAGGAAGAGGTGACCAAACGAAAGCAGATTGAAGCAGAGATGGAGAAGACCTCTGTGGCTTTGATGGAATATACATGTACGATTACAAATCTACAGCATCAACCAGACAGCACAGAACAGAGAAGTGAGGGAGAATTACTTAAGTTGCAAGCTGAATTGGAAACTAGTTTAAAGCAGAACAAGGCAACTTCAGATAGACTGACAGAGCTGTGTGCTGAGTTGGAAAGTGTAAAGCAGCAGCTGATCCAGGAACAAAAGAGAGTAAAAGAGGCAAACGAGAAAAATGAAGTTCTTAACAAAACCATAAAGTTAAAGAGTGAGGTTTTAAATGAAAATAATGCTGAGATTCAACAGTTAAAGGAGTTGACAGAGACTCTGACTAAAGAAAAGAAAAGGACTGAAGAGGAGCTACAAGCCGCACAACATGTTAACAATGAGCTGAAAAGGGCCAGAGAGGGAAATTATGATGAACTTTCTTCCCAAATAACTGCCCTGGAGCTTCAGCTGCAAGCTAGTGAAAGCAGCAATACAGACTATTGCAACCTGGTGTCTGAGCTCACATCTGAGAGGGAAAAACTGAAGGAGGAGACTGAGAAAATACAAAAGGAGGCCATTGAGGTACTCGTCGGCCACTTAGTCCTGGACTGCTCTTGTTTTTCCAATAAAGTGATGTAGCTGCATGCTTTAAAAACAACTGTAGATTTCCGGTCCTCATGAACACATGCAAATATTGTTATGTGTTTGAAGTTCCCTGCATGTTTGCCCCAATGTTGGAACACAATATGCTCTTCAATCCTCATATCTATCTTATATTGAACAGATTGCCTGGAAATATGATTAGATCATATAGTCTGTACTGTAGTAGTATATCTTTTATTTAATTTATGCATGGTAGTAATATAAAAGACAATTTCTGCATGTACTGTATCCATTGTAAATATGTAGTAGTAGTAATTGTTGTGATGTGCTACCATACAACATTTAGCATGGTAATAGGATGAAAACAATGACAGGGAAACTGCAATTTGAAAAATTATCTTACTTGACAATACAAGGGAAAGATGTAACTTTTTATAATCTTATTTTCATCCTGTTAAAATGCTAGAATGTTATGTGCCTCCACTTGTAGTAAATTGCTCTTAAAACACTTGCTGAAATGTTAATATATTTACAAGTTGCAATTGACTTTAACTTTTTTATTAATGTACAAACTGATATATAACTAACATCAGGTATATCAAATATTTTGCAAGTGTTTTGATTTTCAGTTATTCTTTCTATTTTGTCTTGTTTTTAGATTTAATGGTTATTATTAATTTCATATACAAGTTTATCTAACTATTTTTTGTCTTGTTGCTCTTCTACAGATGACTGAAAAGGAGAGGGATCGTATCCACAAACTAGAAGAAGAGCTCAGAGTTATCAAAATAACGCAAGAGAAAGAGCTTCAAGATAAGCAACTATTACAGAAGCAAACCATAATTAAGTCAACCTCGGTTCCTGTCCAAAACCAGGCCAGAGAATCTTCAACACCCATGTTGGTTTTTGAAGGTGTTCGTAAACCAGTAACTGCACAAAATTTAGTTGATTGTGGTGTATTAGATAAAACAACATTTAATGATCTTGTTAATGAACGATGTACTATACCTGAAGTGTCTGAGGATAAAAGAATTAATCTCAAAGGAACAGGGCCTATAGCTGGTATAATTATTGAGCGTCCCAAAGCACCTGGTTCTATTAGAGGCTCATCCAAAAAGATGTCATTCACCGAAGCCAAAAAGAAGAGCATTCTGCCACCAAATTGTGTGGATTTGCTGCTTGATGCCCAAGCAGCCACAGGACACATAATTGACCCCAAAACAAATCGAAAGTTGACAGTTGATGAGGCTTGTAACCAAGGTGTAATAGACAAAAAAGATCAAGAAAGATTGCTAGCTGCTGAGGCGGCTGCAGTTGGATATGGAAGTCCTGGCACAAACAAACCACTGTCAGCATTTGAAGCTATGAAGAGAGGACAAATTGACAAGACCACAACACTCCGCCTATTACAAGCACAGGAAGCAGTTGGGGGGATTTTAGACCCAATTCTAAGTGTGTTTCTTCCAAAAGAGACAGCAATTGAACGTGATCTTATTGATGAACACATTTATCATGATTTATATCAAAAACCTGAACTCTACTTGGATCCAGATAGTGAAGAGGGAACAACCTACATGTCCTTGAAAAGGAAATGCAAAGTGGAGCCACACACTGGTCTTCTTCTCCTTCCTGTCCCTGAGAAAATTGACCCGTCCCAACTGATCTTTGATGGAGTCCGCAAACCAGTGACATCTAAACAACTTCTTGAGTGCGGTGTCTTAGACAAACCCACTTTTAAAGATCTTGAAAGAGGAACAAAAACTGTGCCAGAGGTGTCTGCAGACAAACGAATACCACTCAAAGGAACAGGACCAATTGCTGGGATTGTCGCTGGAAAAAGAGGGAAAATGTCTTTAGCTGAAGCTAAGAAGCAAGTGATTTTACCACCAGAGTGTGCTGATTTGCTCCTGGAAGCCCAGGCTGCAACAGGCCATATCATTGACCCTAAAAACAACCAGAAACTGACTGTGGATGAGGCATGTGACAAAGAAGTTATAGACATGAGCGATAGAGAAGAACTGCTGGCTGCTGAAGCAGCTGCTGTGGGCTACAAAGATCCATATTCAGCTAAACCTCTGTCTGTTTTTGAGGCCATGAAGAAGGGGCTTGTTGACGATGAGACAGGACTTCGTCTGCTACAAGCACAAGAGTCTGTTGGAGGTATATTAGATCCAAATCTGAGTGTGTTCCTTCCTGAGGACACTGCAATTAAACGTAACATTATTGATGAAAACACAAGTCGTTCCCTGAACGAAAGTCCAAAGTGTTACATTGACCCAGAGACTGAGGAAACTATAAGTTATAATGACTTAAAGAAAAGATGTAAAACAGAACCTCAAACAGGCCTGCTACTTTTGCCAGTGACAGAGAAACTGGATCCATCTAAACTCATTTTTGATGGTGTCCGTAAACCTGTCACAGCACAGCAGTTGCATGATTGTGAGGTGATAGACAAGCCTACACTTAAAGATCTGCAGACAGAAACAAAGTCCATCCCGGAGGTTTCTGCCGATAAGAGAATTAACTTAAAGGGAACTGGCCCAATTGCTGGCATAACAATTGGAAATAAAGGAACATTCACACTAAATGAGGCCAAGAAAAAAAGGATGTTGCCCTCAGATTGTGCAGATCTACTGCTTGAAGCTCAAGCCGCTACAGGCCACATCATTGACTCAAAAAACAATAAGAAACTCACAGTTGAAGAAGCATGTAATAAAGAAGTGGTCGACATCAGTGATCGAGACCTCTTATTGGGTGCAGAGGCAGCTGCAGTGGGCTATAAAGATCCATATTCAGCCAAACCACAGTCTGTATTTGAGGCCATGAAAAAGGGGCTTGTTGACAATGAGACAGGACTTCGTTTGCTACAAGCACAAGAATCTGTTGGCGGTATTTTAGATCCAAATCTAAGTGTGTTCCTCCCTGTGGACACTGCTATAAAGCGTAAACTGATTGATGCTAATACAAACAATCTCCTAAATCAAAATCCAAAATGTTACATTGATCCAGAAACAGAAGAAACTATAAGTTATAATGAGTTAAAGAAAAAATGTAAGACAGAGCCTCACACAGGCCTTCTACTTCTGCCTGTGACAGAGAAACTGGATCCGTCTAAACTGATTTTTGAGGGTGTTCGCAAACCAGTCACAGCAAAACAATTACATGACTGCAAAGTCATAGACAAGCCTATGTTGAAAGATCTTCAAATGGGGAAAAAGTCTGTTCCAGAAGTGTCAGAGGACAAAAAAGTTAATCTTAAAGGAACTGGGCCTATTGCTGGATTAATTGCTGCAAATGAAGAAAAGGTTTCTTTGGCACGAGGCAAAAAGCAAATGTTTTTGTCACCTGAGTGTGCAGATTTGCTCCTGGAGGCCCAGGCTGCTACAGGACACATAATTGACCCAAAACACAATAAGAAACTGACTGTAGAGGAGGCTTGTGACAAAAAAGTGGTGGACATCAAGGATCGAGATCACTTACTAGCAGCAGAAGCAGCTGCTGTGGGCTACAAAGATCCCTATTCAGCCCAACCTTTGTCTGTATTTGAGGCCATGAAGAAGGGGCTTGTTGACTATGAGACAGGACATCGTCTGCTGCAAGCACAAGAGTCTGTTGGAGGTATTTTAGATCCGAATCTGAGTGTGTTCCTCCCTAAAGAAACTGCTATTGCGCATAATATTTTGGATAAAAACACTTGGGATTCTTTGACTAAACAGCCAAAATGTTACATTGACCCAGAAACAGAGGAAAAAGTAAGTTATAATGACTTAAAGAAAAGATGTAAGACAGAGCCTCAAACTGGCCTGCTACTTTTGCCTGTGACTGAGAAACTGGATCCGTCTAAACTGATTTTCGATGGTGTCCGTAAGCCTGTCACAGCACAGCAGTTACATGACTGTGAAGTTGTTGACAAGCCTACACTTAAAGATCTCCAGGCTGCAAAAAAATCTATCCCAGAAGTATCAGTTGACAAAAAAGTAAATTTAAAGGGAACAGGTCCAATTGCAGGAATCATTATGGAAAAAAGGGGGATATTGTCTTTTTCAGAAGCAAAGCAAGAAATGCTTTTGCCATCAAAGTGTGCTGATTTGCTTCTTGAAGCACAGGCTGCAACAGGCCATATCATTGACCCTAAGAACAACAGGAAGTTGACTGTAGATGAAGCATGTCAGAATAAAGTGGTTGACAACAGTGAACGAGAAATATTATCAGAAGCGGAAGCAGCTGCTGTGGGCTACAAAGATCCATATTCAGCCAAACCTCTGTCTGTATTTGAGGCCATGAAAAAGGGGCTTGTTGACAATGAGACAGGACTTCGTCTGCTACAAGCACAAGAATCTGTTGGAGGTATTTTAGACCCAAATCTAAGTGTGTTCCTCCCAAAAGATACAGCAATTAAACATAAAATATTGGATGAAAATACTAAATATTCCCTGAACCAGAGCCCAAAGTGTTACTCTGACCCAGAGACAGAGGAAGCTGTAAGTTATAATGACTTGAAGAAAAGATGTAAAACAGAACCTCAAAAGGGCCTGCTACTTCTGCCAGTGATGGATAAACTGGATGCATCTAAACTTATTTTTGACGGTGTCCGTAAGCCTGTCACAGCAAAACAATTGCGTGAATGTGACGTCCTCAACAAGCCAACACTTAAAGACCTGCAGACTTTAAAGAAAACTGTACCAGAGGTCTCTGAAGAAAAAATAGTTAACCTGAAAGGGACTGGGCCAATTGCTGGAGTTACTGTAGGTAAAAACATTAAAATGTCCTTAGCAGAGGCAAAGAAGAAAATGTTTGTGACACCTGATTGTGCAGATTTACTCCTGGAAGCACAGGCTGCAACAGGCCATATCATTGACCCTAAAAACAATAAGAAGCTAACTGTAGATGAAGCATGTACAAATGAAACTGTTGACAGAAATGATCGAGACAGATTATTGGCTGCAGAGAAAGCTGCCGTTGGCTACAAAGATCCATATTCAGCCAAACCTCTGTCTGTATTTGAGGCCATGAAGAAGGGGCTTGTTGACAGTGAGACAGGACTTCGTCTGCTCCAAGCACAAGAGTCTGTTGGAGGTATATTAGATCCAAATTTAAGTGTGTTCCTCCCAAAAGAGACAGCCGTTGAACGTAAAATATTGGATGAAAACACGAAACAATCCCTAAACCAAAGTCCAAAGTGTTACATTGATCCAGAAACAGAGGACACAGTAAGTTATAATGAATTAAAGAAAAGATGTAAGAAAGAGCCTCAAACAGGCCTGCTGCTTTTACCAGTGACTGAGAAAGTTGATGCATCCAAAGTTGTTTTTGATGGTGTTCGTAAGCCTGTCACAGCAAAAGAATTAGTGGATTGTAAACTCATTGATGAATCTACATTGAATGATCTTCAAAAGGGGAAAAAGTCTATTCCAGAGGTGTCAGAAGACAAAAAAGTTTGTTTAAAGGGCACCGGCCCAATTGCTGGAATAGTTGCAGGAAATAAAGGACTATTTACTTTTAAAGAAGCCAAAGAAAAAAAGTTTTTAGCACCAGACTGTGCAGATTTCCTGCTGGAAGCTCAAGCTGCAACAGGCCATATCATTGACCCCAAAAACAATAAGAAATTAACTGTAGAGGAGGCATGTAATGCAGAAGTGATAGACGTCAGCAATCGAGACCTCTTATTGGGTGCAGAAGCAGCGGCAGTGGGCTACAAAGATCCATATTCAGCCAAACCTCTGTCTGTATTTGAGGCCATGAAGAAGGGGCTTGTTGACAATGAGACGGGTCTTCGTCTGCTCCAAGCACAAGAGTCTGTTGGAGGTATTTTAGATCCAAATTTAAGTGTGTTCCTCCCAAAAGACACAGCTATTAAACATAAACTACTGGATGAAAACACTACATTTTCCCTGAACCAAAGCCCAAAATGTTACATTGACCCAGAAACAGAGGAAGCTGTAAGTTATAATGACTTAAAGAAAAGATGTAAGACAGATCCTCAAACGGGCCTGCTACTTTTGCCAGTGTTTGAGAAACTGGATCCATCCAAACTTATTTTTGATGGTGTCCGTAAGCCTGTTACAGCAAAACAATTACATGACTGTGATGTTATAGACAAGCCAACACTTAAAGACCTGCAAGCAGCACAAAAGTCAGTGCCAGAGGTAACAGCTGACAAAAAAGTAAATTTAAAGGGCACTGGACCAATTGCTGGAATCATTGTGGAAAAAAGGGGCAAATTAACTTTTTCAGAAGCAAAAAAAGAAATGCTTTTGCCATCAAAGTGTGCTGATTTCCTCATTGAAGCACAGGCTGCAACAGGCCATATCATTGACCCTAAAAACAATAAGAAGCTAACTGTAGATGAAGCATGTACCAATGAAACTGTTGACAGTGGTGACCGAGACAGATTATTGGAAGCAGAAGCAGCTGCTGTGGGGTACATAGATCCATATTCAGCCAAACCTCTGTCTGTTTTTGAGGCCATGAAGAAGGGACTTGTTGACAATGAGACAGGACTTCGTCTGCTACAAGCACAAGAGTCTGTTGGAGGTATATTAGATCCAAATGTAAGTGTGTTCCTTCCAAAAGACACTGCTATCAAACGTAAAATATTGGATGAGAACACTAAACGTTCCTTGAACCAGAGTCCAAAATCTTACATTGACCCAGAAACAGAAGATGCTGTAAGTTATAATGACTTAAAGAGAAGATGTAAAACAGAGCCACACACAGGCCTGCTACTTTTGCCAGTTGCAAAGAAACTGGATCCATCTAAACTGATTTTTGATGGTGTCCGTAAGCCTGTCACAGCAAAACAATTGCTTGAATGTGAAGTTCTTGACAAGCCAACACTTAAAGATCTGCAGACAGAGAAAAAATGTATCCCAGAGGTGTCTGCTGACAAAAGAGTTCACCTCAAGGGAACTGGACCTATTGCTGGGATTGTTGCAGGTAAAAACAAAAAAATGTCATTATTTGAAGCTAAGGAGCAAATGCTCTTGCCACAAAAATGTGCTGATTTGCTCCTGGAAGCGCAGGCTGCAACAGGTCATATCATTGACCCTAAAAACAATAAGAAGCTGACTGTAGATGAAGCATGTGCCAAAAAAGTGGTGGATAACAGTGATTGTGAAAGATTGTTGGAAGCTGAGGCAGCTGCTGTGGGCTACAAAGATCCATATTCTGCCAAACCTCTGTCTGTATTTGAGGCCATGAAGAAGGGGCTTGTTGACAATGACACAGGACTGCGTCTACTACAAGCCCAAGAGTCTGTTGGAGGTATTTTAGATCCAAATTTAAGTGTGTTCCTCACCACTGACTCAGCAATAAAGCGTAATATTTTAGATAAAAACGTTAAAAATTTGCTAAATCAGACTCCCAAGTGTTTCATAGATCCAGAAACAGAAGAAGCTGTGAGTTATAATGACTTAAAGAAAAAATGTAAGACAGAGCCTCACACAGGCCTGCTTCTTTTTCCAGTGTCTGAGAAAATGGATCCATCTAAACAGATTTTTGATGGTGTTCGCAAACCAGTCACAGCAAAACAACTACATGACTGCAAAGTCATTGACAAGGCTACATTGAAAGATCTTCAAACTGGTAAAAAGTCTGTTCCAGAGGTGTCTGAAGATAAAAAACATAATCTTAAAGGAACTGGCCCAATTGCTGGATTAATTGTTGGAAATGAAGAAAAAGTTTCTTTGGCACAAGGCAAGAAGAACAGAATTTTGTCACCTGACTGTGCAGACTTGCTTCTGGAAGCCCAGGCTGCTACAGGATACATAATTGACCCGAAACACAATAAGAAACTGACTGTAGACGAGGCATGTAACAAAAAAGTGGTGGACATCAGTGACCGAGACCGACTACTGACTGCAGAGAAAGCTGCTATAGGCTACAAAGATCCATATTCAGCCAAACCTCTGTCTGTATTTGAGGCTACGAAGAAGGGACTTGTTGACGATGAGACAGGACTTCGTCTGCTACAAGCTCAAGAGTCTGTTGGAGGAATTTTAGACCCAAATCTGAGTGTGTTCCTCCCAAATGACACAGCTATTGAACGTAACATTTTGGACAAAAACACCTTGGATTCTCTTGCTAGGCGTCCAAAGTGTTACATTGATCCAGAAACAGAGGAAGCTGTCAGTTATAATGACTTAAAGAAAAGATGTCAGACAGAGCCTAAAACAGGCCTGCTGCTTTTGCCAGTAATTCAAAAAGTGGATTCATCTAAATTGATTTTTGAAGGCATCCGTAAGCCAGTCACAGCACAACAATTACAAGAGTGTAAAGTCATTGATGAGCCCACATTTCAAGAACTTCAGATGACCAAAAAATCTGTTGAAGATATGTCCGATGAAAAAAGAGTGAACCTCAAAGGGACTGGGTCAATTGCCGGAGTTATAACTGACAAAAACAAAACAATAACATTGACTGAAGCTAAAAAGAAAATGCTTCTACCGCCAGAGTGTGCAGATTTGCTCCTGGAAGCACAAGCTGCAACAGGCCATATCATTGACCCTAAAAATAATAAGAAGCTGACTGTAGATGAGGCATGTGTCAATAAAACAGTTGACAGTAATGATCGAGACAGATTATTGGCTGCAGAGAAAGCTGCCGTTGGCTACAAAGATCCATATTCAGCCAAACCTCTGTCTGTATTTGAGGCCATGAAGAAGGGGCTTGTTGATGATGAGACAGGACTTCGTCTGCTCCAAGCACAAGAGTCTGTTGGAGGTATTTTAGATCCAACGTTTAGTGTGTTCCTCCCAAAAGACACAGCCATAAAACGTCAAATATTGGATGAAAAGACTAAACGTTCATTGAACGAGAGTCCTAAGTGTTACATTGACCCAGAAACAGAGGAAGCTGTAAGTTATAATGACTTAAAGAAAAAATGTAAAACCCAGCCTCAAACAGGCCTGCTTCTTTTGCCAGTGACCGAGAAACTGGATCCATCTAAACTGATTTTTGATGGTGTCCGTAAGCCTGTCACTGCAAAACAATTGCATGAATGTGAAGTTCTTGACAAGCCAACTCTTAAAGATCTGCAAACAGAAAAAAGGTCTGTCAAAGATGTGTCAGCTGACAAAAGAGTGAACCTCAAGGGGACTGGGTCAATTGCTGGAGTTATAACTGACAAAGACAAAACAATAACATTAGCTGAAGCAAAAAAGAAAATGCTTTTGCCACCAGATTGTGCAGATTTGCTCCTGGAAGCACAGGCTGCAACAGGCCATATCATTGACCCTAAAAGCAATAAGAAGTTAACTGTAGATGAAGCATGTACCAGTGAAACAGTTGACAGAGGTGATAAAGACAGATTATTGGCTGCAGAGAAAGCTGCTGTTGGCTACAAAGATCCATATTCAGCCAAACCACTGTCTGTATTTGAGGCCATGAAGAAAGGGCTTGTTGACAATGAGACAGGACTTCGTCTGCTACAAGCACAAGAGTCTGTTGGAGGTATATTAGATCCAAATTTAAGCGTGTTCCTCCCAAAAGACACAGCAATTCATTGTAAAATATTGGATGAAAACACTAAACGTTCTCTGAGCCAGAGCCCAAAGTGTTACATTGACCCAGAAACAGAGGAAGCTGTAAGTTATAATGACTTAAAGAAAAAATGTAAGACAGATCCTCGAACAGGGCTGCTGCTTTTGCCAGTGACAGAGAAACTTGATGCATCTAAGCTGATTTTTGATGGAGTACGAAAGCCTGTCACAGCAAAACAATTGCATGAATGTGGTGTTCTTGACAAGCCAACGCTTAAAGATCTGCTGACAGAAAAAAAGTCTGTCAAAGATGTATCGGCTGACAAAAGAGTGAACCTCAAGGGGACTGGGTCAATTGCCGGAATTATAACTGACAAAGACAAAACAATAACAATAACTGAAG
Organism: Rhinogobius similis; assembly: GCA_019453435.1. Lineage (NCBI taxonomy): Eukaryota > Metazoa > Chordata > Actinopteri > Gobiiformes > Gobiidae > Rhinogobius > Rhinogobius similis. The sequence goes on along the minus strand of CM033623.1, from coordinate 21,165,362 downwards.
CGAAAAAGAAAACACTTTTGTCTCCAGATTGTGCAGATTTGCTCCTGGAAGCACAGGCTGCAACAGGCTATATCATTGACCCGAAAAACAATAAGAAGCTGACTGTAGATGAAGCATGTACCAATGAAACTGTTGACAGAAGTGATCGAGACAGATTACTGGCTGCAGAGAAAGCTGCATTGGGCTACAAAGATCCATATTCAGTCAAACCTCTGTCTGTATTTGAGGCCATGAAGAAGAGGTTTGTTGACAATGAGACAGGACTTCGTCTGCTACAAGCACAAGAGTCTGTTGGAGGTATTTTAGATCCAAATTTAAGTGTGTTCCTCCCAAAAGACACAGCGATTAATTGTAAAATATTGGATGAAAACACTAAACATTCTCTGAGCCAGAGCCCAAAGTGTTACATTGACCCAGAAACAGAGGAAGCTGTAAGTTATAATGATTTAAAGAAAAAATGTAAGACAGATCCTCGGACAGGGCTGCTACTTTTGCCAGTGACAGAGAAACTTGATGCATCTAAGCTGGTTTTTGATGGAGTACGAAAGCCTGTTACAGCAAAACAATTGCATGAATGTGGTGTTCTCGACAAGCCAACGTTTAAAGATCTGCAGTCAGAAAACAAGTCTGTCAAAGATGTATCGGCTGACAAAAGAGTGAACCTCAAGGGGTCTGGGTCAATTGCCGGAATTATAACTGACAAAGACAAAACAATAACGATAACTGAAGCGAAAAAGAAAACACTTTTGTCTCCAGATTGTGCAGATTTGCTCCTGGAAGCACAAGCTGCAACAGGCCATATCATTGACCCTAAAAACAATAAGAAGTTGACTGTAGATGAAGCATGTACCAATGAAACTGTTGACAGAAGTGATCGAGACAGATTATTGGCTGCAGAGAAAGCTGCCATTGGCTACAAAGATCCATATTCAGCTAAACCTCTGTCTGTATTTGAGGCCATGAAGAAGAGGCTTGTTGATAATGAGACAGGACTTCGTCTACTACAAGCACAAGAGTCTGTTGGAGGTATTTTAGATCCAAACTTAAGTGTGTTTCTCCCAAAAGACACAGCGATTAATTGTAAAATATTGGATGAAAACACTAAACGTTCTCTGAGCCAGAGCCCAAAGTGTTACATTGACCCAGAAACAGAAGAAACTGTAAGTTATAATGATTTAAAGAAAAAATGTAAGACAGATCCTCGAACAGGGCTGCTACTTTTGCCAGTGACAGAGAAACTTGATGCATCTAAGCTGATTTTTGATGGAGTCCGAAAGCCTGTCACAGCAAAGCAATTGCATGAATGTGAAGTTCTCGACAAGCCAACGCTTAAAGATCTGCAGACAGAAAAAAAGTCTGTCAAAGATGTATCGGCTGACAAAAGAGTGAACCTCAAGGGGTCTGGGTCAATTGCCGGAATTATAACTGACAAAGACAAAACAATAACAATAACTGAAGCGAAAAAGAAAACACTTTTGTCTCCAGATTGTGCAGATTTGCTCCTGGAAGCACAAGCTGCAACAGGCCATATCATTGACCCTAAAAACAATAAGAAGCTGACTGTAGATGAAGCATGTACCAATGAAACTGTTGACAGAAGTGATCGAGACAGATTATTGGCTGCAGAGAAAGCTGCCGTTGGCTACAAAGATCCATATTCAGCCAAACCACTGTCTGTATTTGAGGCCATGAAGAAGAGGCTTGTTGATAATGAGACAGGACTTCGTCTGCTACAAGCACAAGAGTCTGTTGGAGGTATTTTAGATCCAAACTTAAGTGTGTTTCTCCCAAAAGACACAGCGATTAATTGTAAAATATTGGATGAAAACACTAAACGTTCTCTGAGCCAGAGCCCAAAGTGTTACATTGACCCAGAAACACAGGAAGCTGTAAGTTATAATGATTTAAAGAAAAAATGTAAGACAGATCCTCGAACAGGGCTGCTACTTTTGCCAGTGACAGAGAAACTTGATGCATCTAAGCTGATTTTTGATGGAGTCCGAAAGCCTGTCACAGCAAAGCAATTGCATGAATGTGAAGTTCTCGACAAGCCAACGCTTAAAGATCTGCAGTCAGAAAAAAAGTCTGTCAAAGATGTATCGGCTGACAAAAGAGTGAACCTCAAGGGGACTGGGGTAATTGCCGGAATTATAACTGACAAAGACAAAACAATAACAATAACTGAAGCGAAAAAGAAAACACTTTTGTCTCCAGATTGTGCAGATTTGCTCTTGGAAGCACAGGCTGCAACAGGCCATATCATTGACCCTAAAAACAATAAGAAGCTAACTGTAGATGAAGCATGTACAAATGAAACTGTTGACAGAAATGATCGAGACAGATTATTGGCTGCAGAGAAAGCTGCCGTTGGCTACAAAGATCCATATTCAGCCAAACCTCTGTCTGTATTTGAGGCCATGAAGAAGAGGCTCATTGACAATGAGACAGGACTTCGTCTGCTACAAGCACAAGAGTCTGTTGGAGGGATTTTAGATCCAAATTTAAGTGTGTTTCTCCCAAAAGACTCAGCTATTAACTGTAAAATATTGGATGAAAACATTAAACGTTCTTTGAGCCAGAGTCCAAAGTGTTACATTGACCCAGAGACAGAAGAAGCTGTAAGTTACAATGATTTAAAGAAAAGATGTAAGACAGATCCTCGAACAGGCCTGCTACTTTTACCAGTGACAGAGAAACTGGATCCATCTAAGCTGATTTTTGATGGAGTACGAAAGCCTGTCACAGCAAAGCAATTGCGCGAATGCGACATCCTCGACAAGACACTGCTTAAAGAGCTGCAGGCAGAAAAAAAGTCTGTCAAAGATGTATCGGTTGACAAAAGTGTTCACCTAAGTGGAACAGGGGCCATTGCTGGAATTATTGCCAAGAAAAATGAAAAACTGTCCTTCACTGAGGCCAAAAGAAAAATGATTTTACCACCAGAGTGTGCCGATTTGCTCCTGGAAGCACAGGCTGCAACAGGCCATATCATTGACCCTAAAAACAATAAGAAGCTGACTGTAGATGAAGCATGTACCAATGAAACTGTTGACAGAAGTGATCGAGACAGATTATTGGCTGCAGAGAAAGCTGCCGTTGGCTACAAAGATCCATATTCAGCTAAACCTCTGTCTGTATTTGAGGCCATGAAGAAGAGGCTTGTAGACAGTGAGACAGGACTTCGTCTGCTACAAGCACAAGAGGCTGTTGGAGGTATATTAGATCCAAATTTAAGTGTGTTCCTGCCAAAAGACACAGCAATTAAATGTGAAATACTGGATGAAAACACTAAACGTTCTCTGAGTCAGAGCCCAAAGTGTTACATTGACCCAGAAACAGAGGATGCAGTAAGTTATAATGACTTAAAGAAAAGATGTAAGACAGATCCTCAAACAGGTCTGCTTCTTTTGCCAGTATCTGAGAAACTGGATCCATCTAAACTGATTTTTGATGGTGTCCGTAAACCTGTCACAGCAAAACAATTGGGTGAGTGTGAAATTCTCGACAAGCCAACGCTTAATGATCTGCAGACAGCAAAAAAGTCTGTCAAAGATGTGTCAGCTGACAAAAAAGTTAACTTAACTGGAACAGGGGCAATTGCAGGAATTGTTGCAGGGAAAAATGAAAAACTGTCCTTCACTGAAGCCAAAAGAAAAATGATTCTAGCACCAGAGTGTGCTGATTTGCTCCTGGAAGCCCAGGCTGCAACAGGCCATATTATTGACCCTAAAAACAACAAGAAGCTGACTGTAGATGAGGCATGTGTCAATAAAACAGTTGACAGTAATGATCGAGACAGATTATTGGCTGCAGAGAAAGCTGCCGTTGGCTACAAAGATCCATATTCAGCCAAACCTCTGTCTGTATTTGAGGCCATGAAGAAGGGGCTTGTTGACAATGAAACAGGACTTCGTCTGCTCCAAGCACAAGAGTCTGTAGGGGGAATCCTGGATCCCAGTGTCAGTGTGTATCTACCCAAAGACATAGCCATTAAGCGTAACCTTGTAGATGAAAACATTCTTCATTCGCTAAACAGAAAGCCTAAATGTTACATTGACCCTGAAACTGAGGAGATGATTAGCTACAATGATTTAAAGACAAGATGTAAAAGAGACCCTCAAACAGGCTTGATGCTTTTGCCCGTAAGCGAGAAGCTTGATGCTTCCAAACTCATCTTTGATGGTATCCGTAAGTCTGTGACAGCAAAGCAATTACATGAATACAGCATTATAGACACGCTGACCCTTAATTATCTGGAAACAGGTAGGAAATCTCTTTCAGAGGTGTCTGCTGACAAAAAAGGTCACCTGAAAGGAAATCAACCTATTGCAGGAGTAATTGTTGAAAATAAAGGGAAAATGTCTCTAACTGAAGCCAAGAATCAATGGCTTTTGTCACCAGAGTGTGCTGATTTACTCCTTGAAGCACAGGCATCCACAGGTCATATCATTGATCCCAAAACAAATCAAAAGCTAACAGTTGAAGAGGCATATGACAAAGGAATGTTTGACCATAAAGCTCGTCACCGACTCTTATTGGCAGAGGCAGCTGCTATTGGCTATCAGGATCCAAAGTCATCTTTACCTCTTTCAGTGTTTGAGGCATCGAAAAAGGGCATTGTTGACAAGAAAACCACACTCCGTCTATTACAGGCCCAGGAGGCTGCAGGAGGCATTATAGACCCCAGGATTGGCATTTTCCTTCCGAAAGATACTGCTATTAAGAGACAGATATTAGATGATAATGTTTATCGTGAGTTAACACAAAGTCCTAACTTGTATATTGACCCAGACACAGAAGAGGAAGTAAGCTACAACATGTTGAAGAAAAGGAGCAAATTGGATTCTTCCACAGGCCTCCTACTTTTGCCCATAAAGGCAAGAGAAGATCCTTCTAAAATTATGTTTGAAAGTATTCACAAGCAAATCTCAGCACAGCAGTTACTTGAATATAATATAATTGATAAAACAACATTACTTAAGTTGATAAAAGGTGAAAAAAGTGTTGCACAAGTTTCTGAAGAGAAAAAAGGCTATCTAAAAGGCACTGGACCCATTGCTGGAGTTCAGACACCGCAACAAGTTCAAATGTCTGTTTTTGAAGCCAAAAAATATTGTCTTCTTCCCTCAGACAGTGCCAATTTACTGTTGGAAGCCCAGGCTGCCACAGGTTACATTATTGACCCAAAAAATAACAGAAAACTTACAGTTGATGAGGCATTTGCACAAAGACTACTGGACGTTGAGTGTAAAGATAGGTTATTGGGAGCTGAAGCAGCTGCTGTTGGATTCAAGAACTCTGATTCTGAAAACCGTCTCTCCTTGTATCAGGCCATGAAAAAAGGATTAGTTAAACGTGACACTGCTATACGTTTGCTGCAAGCTCAGATGTCTGTTGGAGGCATCCTAGATCCAAATCTGGGTGTGTTCATCACTAAAGACACAGCAATTAAATGTAATCTTTTGGATGAAGACACATGGAATGCATTAAATGTGAATCCTAAATGTTACATTGATCCAGAAACTGGAAAACACACCAGCTATCAGGCTTTACGTGACAAATGCACCACAGATATAAACACTGGACTAAAATTCCTACCAGTCACTACAAGTGTTGATCCTTCCAGCCTGATTTTTGATGGTGTCCGCAAATCCATTTCAGCACAACAATTACTGGAATGTGGGGTAATAGATAAACACATATTTGACCAGCTAATTAGGGGTTTCAAATCTGTCAATGAAGTCTTTGTTGATAAAATGCTTTTCCTCAAAGGAACAGGCTCAATTGCAGGTGTGGCAGCTGGACCATTGAAGAAAATGTCTTTTACAGAAGCAAAAAAACAGAACGTTATACCAGCTAATAGCAGTGACTTTCTTTTGGAGGCCCAAGCAGCAACAGGACTCATCATTGATCCAAAAACAAATGAAAAAATGACTGTAAAGGAAGCCTGTGCCAAAGGTGTTGTGGATAAAAGTGATGAACCAAGATTACGCACAGCTGAAGCAGCAGCAATAGGTTACAAAGATCCTACTACTAATGCTATTTTATCTGCTGGACAAGCCTTTAAAAGAGGGTTAATTGATAGGAATACAACTTTAAGAGTTCTCCAAGCCCAAGAAGCTGCTGGAGGAATATTGGATCCAGTCCTGAGCATCTTCTTCCCTAAGAACATTGCTTTGGCTCGGAATCTAATAGATGAAGATATATACCATGCACTAAATGCAGGTCCCCAAGTTTATTTGGACCCACACACTCAACAAGAAACTAATTATATTTCCATAAAGAAAAAGTGTAGCGCTGATCCAAATACAGGTCTTTTACTATTACCTGAACCCAAAAAACGTGTAACTTTCCAGGGATTCCGGCGGCAAGTGTCACTAGTTGAACTTGTTGATGCACATTTGTTGGAACAGTCAGATATGGACCTTCTGGAAGAAGGTAAAATAACCAGCCAGGATATTGAAAACCGTTTACGTCCATTTTTGAGGGGGTCAACTTGCATTGCAGGTATCTATAATGAAGCTTCTGATAAAGTTATGACCATCTATCAAGCCATGAAAAATGGTTTATTGCGACCTGGAACAACTCTGGAATTGCTTGAAGCCCAAGCAGCATCAGGTTTTGTAATTGATCCTATCAACAATGAGTATTTGTCTGTCAGTGATGCCTACAGTAAAAGACTCTTTGGGCCAGAATTTAAAGAAAAGTTGCTGTCTGCAGAAAGAGCAGTAACTGGGTACAGAATGCCTGGCACTGACAAAATTATCTCCCTTTTTCAGGCAATGGATAAAGGTCTTATAGAAAAAGGCCACGGGATTCGTTTACTGGAAGCCCAGATTGCAAGCGGCGGTATCATTGATCCTGAGCATAGCCATCGTATAGATGTTACTGTAGCCTATAAAAAGGGCTATTTTGATGAAGAAATGAACCAGATTCTTACCGATGACAGTGATGACACAAAAGGTTTCTTTGATCCAAACACACAGGAAAATCTGACCTATCTGGAACTTCAGAAACGCTGCATTAAAGACAAAGCAACTGGGCTTCTTCTTTTGCCAATTATTGATAAGAAAAAGCACGAAAAGACCCAAAAGAACACCTTGCGGAAAAGAAGAGTTGTTATTGTAGACCCAGAGACTAATAAAGAAATGACAGTGCGTGAAGCTTATGACAAAGGATATATTGATGAAGAAACCTTTTTGGAGCTTGCCCAACAAGAGTGTGAGTGGGAAGAGATAACATCAACTGCGCCAGATGGTTCTACTCGTTTTGTAATTGTTGACAGACAAACGGGGAGACAGTTTGATATTGGTGACCTTCTTGAGCAAGGAGTGATCAACCAGACTATTCTGCAAAAGTACCGATCCCATATGATCACTCTAACCGAATTAGCTGATATTATAATTGAAGAAACGAAGCGTAGTTCATATTCTGCAAGGCCATCTGGAGTTTCAAATACACCTTCTGTGTCATCTACATTCACATCCAAAGCAAGTGCAAGAACAAGTTTGCCCTCAGTGACTTCAACAGTAACATCACCCTCAACTGCACAGTTTACAGAAACTAAACATGGTTCATTTGATTCTACAAAGGAATCTACGATTTCAAACTCATCTTCTGTAAAAACGTCTACATTCACATCTTCACGGACATCATCCTCAGCCTTTTTGCCATCAGCTGCTGTACCATTTTCTGCTGCTCAATTAACAGACACCAGCTGTGACAAAACAAAACAAGATACAATTGATTCTTCAAGACAGTCTATAATTTCAAGTGAATCTTTTGTGAAAACACCTGCAGTTTCTTCAAAAATGAGTCCTGAGCCTAACACATCTTCACTGGCATCAACATTATCATCAGTTTCAATACATACTTCGCCTACTCAGTCAACAGATGTTATCAGTGACAGTGATAAAACTAAACATGTATCATTTTCTTCCACAAAACAGTCTACAGTTTCTAAAGTATATGCTGTAAAATCTTCAACATTCACATCCAACATTAGTGCTGAGTCATGGACAGCAGCTGTTCCAAGCTCACCATCAGCTGCAACTGCTCAAATAACAGATATCACCAGTGATCAAACTCAACATGGTGATGGTGATTTTGCGAGAGAATCTGTAGTCTCTTTGAAATCTTCAACGATCACATCCAAGCCAAGTACAACTTCACAGGCATCATCAACCTCGGCTACACAATTAACAGACGCTACTGGTGGTACAAGTGGTTTATTTGGTTCTCCAAGACACTCTACAGTTTCAAAATTTACATTCACATCTAAAACTAGTGCAGACTCAAATACATCTTCACAGACACCTTCGTTGTCAACCTCTGCTTCAGATGCTTCCTCAGATGCTCAACTAAAAGACATAACAGGGGTTACAACACAACCTGGTTCATGGAAATCTTCCAAACAATTTACTATTTCAGATATATCTTCTTCAGAAATGAGTGCAGAGCCTAATCCATCTTCGCTGGGATCAACTTCAGCTGTTCAATTAAGTGACAAAACTATTCCTGATTCAGTTAGTTCTACAAAGCATTCTGGAATTTCAGATACATCGTCTGTAAAATCTACATTCACATCCAAAACAGTACAGTCAAGTACAACATCACTGACATCACCATCAGCATCATCTACTCAATTAACATACATCGACAGTAACAAACATAAACATGGTGAATTTGATTCATCAAGACCCTCTGGGGCTTCAAATGTGTCTTACATGACAACTACTACACTGACATCAAGAACTAGTGCAGAACCTAGTATATCCACAATGACATCAACATTATCCTCAGATGCTCCATCATCATCATCATTTTCAACAATTCTGTCAAGACCACTATCCCCTACTCTGGTCGCAATGACCACAACAAGAACAACCACAGTTACAGAGGAACGCTCATCCAGGTCTGTGGGCGATGACACTCCTGATTCCGGCAAGCATATTTCAACTGTTTCTGTTAGTTTGACTACTCCTATTGAAATAGTTGTTACAGGAACAAATCCAATAGGCGCCGTCTTTGATACAGATACTTTGGAGAAAATAACTTTAACTGAAGCTGTCAACCGTGGCCTTGTGGATTCCATCACTTGTCAAAGACTTTTGGAGGCACAAGCTTGCACTGGAGGAATAATTGATCCAGCAAATGGCCAAAGAGTAGGCATTCAAGAGGCAACTCGCATGGGCTTAATTACACATGACATGCAAAATAAACTCAAGCCTGCTCAAAAGGCATACATTGGCTTTGAAGATATTAAAACCAAAAGAAAAATGTCTGCTGCTGAAGCAATTAAGGAAAGGTGGCTTCCTTATGAGGCAGGTCAGAGATTCTTGGAATATCAGTTTGTGACAGGGGGACTGTATGACCCACAAACGGAGTGCAGAAGAAGTATTCAGGATGCGCTGAGCTTAGGCTGGGTGGACGCAAGAACAGCTCAGAAGCTCCAAGACAGCAGACAGCACACTAAGAATCTGACATGTCCTAAGAGCAAACTCAGAATTTGTTACAAGGATGCTCTTGACAATTGTCTGATTGAGGAAGACACAGGCGTAAGAATGCTGCAGGCCTCAATGGTATCCTCCAGAGGCATCAGCAGTCCATATAATGCTTCTTCTGCCCCAGGATCGAATTCAGGTTCAAGGAGTGGGTCTAGGCTGGGCTCCCGCAGAAGCAGCATGGACTTGGGATCTAGCTCCTCAATAACTAGCCGCTACAGTCACACAACCTTCACCGCATTTTCATCCACAAGATAAAAAAGGGCACGGCCACATCAAATACTCACAGGTGTTGTTCAGGCATTTGTAAGAAATATCAAACAATATTGCCTGAAGGGAAACAGTGATTTATCTTTTTTTTTTTTTTGCTTTTGTTTTTTACTGAGAGCGTTAATTCTGGGTATTGTGATATTTGAACTTAGTACACATTTGTTCTTCTTGTCATATTGAGTGCATTTTTTTCCCTGAAACATTTAACTCCACATAAACATCTTGTCAGAACCTCCTCAATATATAGGGCTTGTCTTCACTTTCTTCTTTAATGTTAACCATAGTCTATTGGGAACTTTATTTCATTCTTGAAACACATTGATTTGATCAAAATAAAAATGTCTTATAATAAAGATTAAACTTTTCATATTTTTGTCTGTTGATTTTTTTTCTTATGTAGAGTTTATTGGCCTGACCCTGGCCTGGATTTATCTTTTATCTTTATCTTTTAAAATTAAATTGATTAATGAAAAATATGCAGCCCTAGAAGAAGTAATAAATAATTTAAAACTTAAAAGCAATAACTTTATTAATAATTTACATTTCATACTTCTAAAGTTCTAGACAATTTTGTTGCAAAGTCAGAACATAGTGAACCAATCATATCCCCATACCCAACATTTGTTCAAAGTTTTTTGTTTTGTTTTTTAATGAGAGAAAAGTAAATAAAGGAAAATAAATGAAAAGGTTCCTTGTAATAATGCATTTATATAGGCTTTCGTAAATAAAAGTATGAATATGGAAAGAAAGAAAAAAAATAGCCTAGGGTTAAGGTGATCCGGGTTTATTTATGTTATAAAGTTTTTTATAGTGTTGAGATGTTGAGTTCAATTATATTTGTATATATTTATATTTCTAACTGATATGTTGTCTGGGATGTCAATAAGACATACCCAGCCTATACTTCTAAGAGTAGTAATCTAAAACGTGATTAGCAGTTTTTTGATATTTAGTAGATATTTAGTTTTGTGTTGAATTTACCAAACAGGATTAACATATTAATAACTTTGTGTTCATGTTTTTTTGATTATGAATGAAAATCAGGAAAAGGACTGCTTTGCTTTTCAAAATTATTTGTACGAAGGATTAAAGTAAGTAATTCTCTAACCGCAAGTAAACCAAAAACAAAATAGAGCTAAACAAAAGTTGTCGTATAATGCGGAAAGTAATTGTAGAACTTCTCAACTGTACATAAATGTATTTATAAGGGCAGTTTGTTTTAATTTGGTAGTCGATTCACGGGGTTGCGGGAGACAATATAAGAACTTTCTGGCGGTTGATTTGTGACTGAACTGGAACGTCGACTCAGGTGATGTTGGTGTGGAGGATGATGAGGATATGGACTAGATTGGACACCTGTGAGCGGACGCACAGGAGATAAGAGTAGAGGAGAGGATGGAGCCAGTAAAAGAATTCTGGAAGAGAGTAGTGCAGAGGAGGAGGACAGAGTAGTTTGAAGGAAGGTGGAACAAAGTGAGTTCAAAGTGGACCTGTAATTTAGGGAGGGAGACCGTGTGGATATCGGTCCGATTGCGTTGTCACTGGCATTAAAGAAGAAGGTTAATAATGACATTGATATGGCTAAAACCTTGAGGGATGGTAATGTATTGATTGTATGTAAAACTGAGGTGCAAAAGAATAAAGCAATGCAGATGGAGAGCATTTGTGTCAAGACTGTAGTGGAGCGAAGGTTGTTGGGTACAAACAGAGTGGTACGGGGTGTGAATACTGGGGTTCCAGTAAGTGAAAGTTTGGAAAGAGTTTAACAGAACCTTACGGATGGATGGATATGAAGTGAGAAAGAGAGCCATTCAGATCCAGCAGGTGAAAATGGTGAATAACATTAGCTATGTTGAAGCTGTAAAGAAAGTACAGGTCAACATTAGATTTTGGCTCAGAATTGGAATTCGTAGTCATGGAGGTATGGGGAAAGGAGTAGCATATTAAAGTGCCCATGACAGGTTGGGCTACTCATTTAACCAAAATGTAGTTCAGATAAACATATTTCAAAATTAGCTAAAATTCTTTACAAATTTTACACCGTTTTCACAATTTTTAGCTTTTTAATTTTACTTCCTGGTTGTAAATGATGACATCACGCTAGGAAATTACCGCAGCAACAACACTGTAAACCGGGCCAAAACTCCTCTAATGTCACATTACTTTGATATGACAAATAAAAATAAATGTTATTTTGTTGAATTAATGTTTAAATGGTCAAAAAAGTGGTTTATTTTGTGTAAATTATGCATAACCTTTGTCTCCCTAGTGTGATGTCATCAGTTTGTTTACTTCCTGTGTTTTTAAACTTGTTTATCATCTTTTCTCCACAAACAGCGACCTGATTGGTGTAAAACTATAATTTCTATTTACAACAGATATTAATACACTAAATAAAGTCAAAATTAGAAAATCATAGAAACCTGTCACACGCACTTTAATCAAATCAAATCAATTTATTTTTATAATGCCCAAAATCACAACAACAGTTGCCTCGATGGGCCACAGGTAGAAAGCAGTTCAGATAACTGTCCCAGAATGCCCCTGTCCTTTGATCCTCCTTCGCGGCGAGGAAAAACTACAAAAAACCCGATGGAAAAAAGTAGAAACCTCGGGGAGAACCACAGTGAAGGAGAGATCCTACACCCACGGACGGACAGGCTGCAGCTGAACTAGGACTGATGCATCCACTTGGACTGTGGAGCCAGAACCACTCAAGAGGGAGGTGGCTTTAAAGAGTTCCTCCAGGCGGACGAGGAGCAGTCCACCCAGTGTAGAGAAAGCTCCCCCAGCATTGGAATGGTTCATCTAAAGTTTACTTTATTACTATTACTTTAAGGTAATACATTTTTACAACCCATGTAGAAAACCATCTGTAGAAATGCTTGATTAACTTTCTGTTTTCTTTTCTATGTGGACGTGTGGTTTGATGTGGTGATTTTAATGCTCATCGTGCTCTCTGGGGGGATTTTACTGATGAAAATGGAGTAGTGAAATTATGGAAAGTAAAAATTTGGTGTGTATTAATAATGGTGCAGGGACAAGAGTGTAATAAATGGAAAATAATCGGTTCTTGATCTAACACTGGTCTCAGATGGGCTTGCAGGTATAAGTAATGGGAGGTGGAACTATAGGAAGTGACCACTTTCCTATTTTTACTGAGGTGGGTCTGGAGGCAGAAGAAAATCATGTTAATGGTATTGAAAAATGGTCTTTTAAGTTGGCTGACTGGGAGAAGTTTAAGATAGTTAGTGATCAAGAAATTATAAAAAATTGAAATTGATCCAAATTGCTTCAAAGAAATCAGTGCCAAAGATTGGGGGAAATCCCCAAGAAAATAGTGCCTTGGTGGTCGATTGAGCGCACCACTGCAGTTAAGGAATGGAACAAAGCTTTTAAAAAGTTAAAAAGAAATTATTGTTTTCAGAATTGAATTATGTATTTAAAAAAAATCAAGCAAATGTGAGGAGGGTTAATAAAAATACAAAAAGGAAAGACTGGCAGACATATTGTAGTACTGTGGGAGAAACAAGGATTGACAAGATCTGGACAATGATAAAGTCGATGAACGGTGTAAAAAGAGATTTTAATTATCCAGTAATTAGTGATGTGGGTTAGTAGTGGCAGTGGATGATCAGCAGAAGGCTGACTTAATAGCTGACTCCTTCGCTAAAATACACAGCTCAGGAAACATTAGTGAGCAGGGCAAGAAAGCAAGGGAGGATACAATAGTTAAACATGAGGAGCTACTAGTGATTCAAGGAGATGACAGTGATTTGCTAAATCAGCCTTTCACAAAAGCGGAGTTAAATTATTCTTTGAGGAAAGTTAAGGATGATGTTACATTATGTTGGATCATCTTAGTGATAAATCAAAAGACGTTTTATTGGAACTATTTAATAAAGTTTGGAATAAAGGGAGTATCCCAGATGAGTGGAAAAAAAGCCATATTTATGCCCATATGTAAACCTGGAAAAGATCCTACAAAACCTGATAGCTTTAGACCAATAGCATTGACGTCAAACATCTGCAAGACTATGGAAAAGATAAATAATAGATTCATGTACTATATGGAAAGTAAAGGGTGCATAGCATAACTAACATAACATATCAGTGGATTTAGAAGAGGAAGGACCCCCATGGATCCAGTTGTCTCTTTAGAACATGAGATCCGTAAAGCACAAATCGAAGAAAACAGCCACCACTGTTTATTAACAGTGGTGGCTGTTTTCTTCGATATTGAGGGACTCCTTATTAAGATGAGGAAATTGGGTATAGGTAGGAAAATGTACAAATGCATTAAAGGTTTTTTATCAGGAAGAAAAATTCAGGTGCGGATTGGAAATAAGTATTCTCGAGTGTTTGATGTGGAAAACGGAACACCTCAGGGAAGTATTGTTAGCCCCTTGTTATTTTCTCTGCTGATTACTGATGATGATGAGGTTTGAAGGTTTGGACCCTGGAATGGGATTTTCGCTTTTTGCTGATGATGGAGCAATTTGGAAAAGGGGGAGAAATGTCAAATTTGTAGTTAAGGAAATACAAGAATCCATTACAAAAATAGAAGAGTGGTCATATAGATGTGGTTTTAAATTTTCAGTTGGAAAGACCAAAACAATGTTCTTTACAAGAAAGAGAACTGGAAATGAAATGAAAGTAAAACTATATGGACAAGACTTGGAAAGGGTTAAATACTTTAAGTATTTAGGGGTTTGGTTTGATGAGAAGATCACATGGGCTATGCACATTCAAAAAGTGGTGGATACGTGCAAAAGGGTACTGAATATAATGCAATGTTTAGTTGGGAGTGACTGGGGGGCTGATCGGAAGGCATTGGTTGCTATATGTACAGGACTACTTAGAGCTTCTTTGGATTATGGTAGTGTTATGTATGGGTATGCTTCAGATACAAACCTTAAGAAATTAGATGGTATCCAGTCTCAGGCATTGAGATTGTGTACAGGAGGTCTCAAATGAAAGCCGGTAGCTGCATTGCAAGTTGAAATGGGCCAAATGCCACTAGTTCTTAGAAGAGTGCATCTTTCATTTAGTTATTTGTTTAATTTACAGGAGCCAAAAGGAGACCCTCCCATGCTTGGGACCTTGAAGCCATGTTGGGAGAAGGAGAAAAGTAAATCTAAAAGTTTTGAGTGGACCATAAGGCAGTCTGCAGAGCAGTTTCAGGTAGGGGACATCCGTATTAGTCCAGTGGTACCATTACCAATTTTTTCCTTCCTGATCCCGTGACAGATGACTCCCTGTTGGAGAGGAAACGGAGTGATAAAGGTTTTATACTGAACAAGCAAACTGCTCACTTACACATTAAAAGTTATTTTGGGTATGTACAAATGTATACAGATACGTCAAGAAGAAGTTTAGATGGGAGAATGGGAATATCTTTTGTCATCCCAGAATTTAATGTCAAAGTGGGGAAAATAATTAATGAGGGTTTATCAGTGTACACTAACATTAACAAGTTTACAGAATAATAAATCAGACAGTAGGCCAGATATTCTTGTGGAGATAATGCAAGTCATGTTCAGGCTGTTGAGGATGGGGTTGGTGGTAATATTTGTATGGGTTCTGGCACACATAGGAGTCCTTGGCAATAAGGTCGCAGATAAACATGCAAAACAGTGTATTAAAAGATCAAATGTTGATATAGAAGTGGGGCTAACTAAAATAAAGCTGAAATGGCAGAAGGAATGGGATGTATGTAGAAAGAAAAGGCCGGTGGTACAACAGGATTTCAAGGAAAGTGGGTGAATGAGACTCAGTTTCGTACATACTGGCTTAAATGACACATTGTTTAAAATAGGGAAACATCTGTCAAGCAACTGTGATCACTGTGGGCTACAAGAAACTATCAGCCATGTCATTATGGAGTGCACAAAATATAGTCAAGAAAAAAAGAAAATGAAGGACAGTCTTATTAGCCTCAAAATGGAGTTTAATTTAGTGAATCTTTTGCAGCAACACCCAGAATGTTCCAGCTTCAAAGTAATAATATGTTTTTTGAAAGAAACAGGTTTAATTAATAGGATTTAATGTTTTTAATATTATAATAATAATTATTACTATTTTATTTTATTTTATTTTTTGGCGATTCTTGGGTAATACGTTCCAGTTCACACTCCATATCAGTTGGTGGCGGTAATGCACCTTTAAGTTGTTTGCCAACCGCCAATAAATAAACCACAAGAAGAAGAATTTGGAAGTGACGTACACGGATGTGAAACTGATAGTGCAGCTGCATCATTGTGCCGAGGAGCAGTACCATACTTCTAATTTCTATGAGACACCGTCATTTTTAAAACTATGCTTTCAGTAGAAGTGTAGCTCGAGTGTCGGATCATTTGCAAACAATATTTCGAACGGAGATCAACGGTGGACTTTTGAAAACATTAAAAAGTGAATGTTTTGCTAACATAGGCTACAGGTAACAGCTGTTGTGATCATGTTAGTTTAACCCATGGAATGTATTTCTTTACAGTCTACGGTTAAATAGTTGTGGGTGGGTAAGCTTGGTGCGCGTTTGTGCAGACCTATCTTTTATCGATCTCAATTGTGGGAAAACCGGCGTTATTTATTTATGGGTATGTGGTGTGGGGTCTTGCAATGCACCCTTTTAATGCACTTTACATCATGACTATGTAGACCAGCAAACATTTTAGAAAATGTAGACACGTTGTAGAATGTGTTAGAACATAATAACTCTTATAATACCGTTTGATTTATGGTTTTGCATAATAACACTCAGAGAGACTAGAATTGCACTGGACCAGGTAGTTGTACCAACATATTATGGGCTCATATAAGCATGTTGCTTCATAATTTTTAAATTATTTATTTTATTTTCTCAACCAAATAAACTCAATGTCAGTATCAATCTATTACAATCCTGAAAGCCAAGATAGCTTGAGAAAACAAATGTGTTATCATGGTTTCTATGTAAATGTCACTTTTTTATTATTCATGTGACCATCAATGAAAAAGTGGGACATGCGACAAGAGGGTCAGGCTGTCATCTTACTATGCAGTGTTCAGTGCTCTCTAAACTAAAATGTGTGTTTTTTTTTCTAATGATAATAAACTATTGAATCTCTTTGACATTGAAGCTATTCCCAATTCCTAAAGTCAATGGGTAAATTTACATGGCAGTAAAAATCAGATAATCCAAATACTGAGATTTGATTGAAAGAAACAACACCTGGTCGTGTGTCAGTTAATGTATTTGCCACATAAATCTGTCCTTGTTTTGCATAGTTTTCCATATCAAAACCTGCACATATGTGAACAGCCAGAAAGAGGTCAGATTACCACACTAGATGTACTATTTACGTGACATTTCAACTTCTTATCTTATTTCTCCAGGCTTAAAATGATGAGCCAATTTTTGGTGTGCATGTAGACATAACCACTGCCCATTCTATTGCTAAGCTTTACTTTGGTGCTTGTATTTTTCAATGTAAATTTCAATGTTTATTTTATGTTGATTAGGCGCCATAATGGCTGACGACCCTCAGAGAAATTTTCGATCAGCCTATTATGAGAAAGTTGGCTTTAGAGGAGTTGAGGAGAAGAAGTCTTTGGAAATATTGCTCAAAGATAATCCCTTAGGTACGTTTTGATGACATTATACATACAGAAAGCCTAGTAAAATCCATAATTAAATTTTTTGTTTGTTGACAGATTTGGAAAAGTTGAGCACGTTTAGTCAAAGATTTCCTATCCCATCCATGTACAGAATCCATGTATGGAAAGTATTGCTTGGTAAGAAAAACAAGTGCTTGATTCTATTGATCCCACATTAAAAAAACAAAATGTTTTTGAGTTGTTATTCGCTGTTTCTTTCAATAGGCATCCTACCACCCCACAATGACTCTCATGCATTGGTTGGGGGTTACAGGAAGGAGCAGTACCAGGATATTCTGGAGGCTCTGGAGGTGATGCGATACATAAATGTCTCCACACCGTCCACTCATGTTTACCTCCGAATGTTTCAGTTAGAAAGCCAGGTGCTCCCTAGATGCTCTGAAATTTCCCCACCGGTAAGAAAACAATACATTATACTGAATTTGGAATCACTGTTCTTTATACTGATAATTTGTTTCTGGTTGATGAAGGATGAGGGGAATGAAGATTTCTTGTCCATAAGCCGGGCCATGGATGAGATTGTTGATGATTCTGTTGACTGTTATTGGCTTATTAAATGTTTTGTTAACCAATTCCACATAAAGTTTGGAGACTCTCTACCGCACTTGGTAAGCAATAGATCTAGCTTTATCCTGTATTGAGTGTGATAAGCAATACAACAATAATATTAATACAATATTATGGTTCTTATAGCCAAAAAGCCTTGAACACTATCTGAGTCAGGAAGAGCCTCGGCTGCTAAATCATTTCAAACAAACGGGAGCTTTAGCACAGCTGCCTTATAATCTCTGGTTCAGGCGCTGTTTCGCTGGTTGTCTTCCTGAGTCTAGTCTCCAAAGGTCAGATTTTTTTTATTAAAAAAAAAAAGTTCTAATCTAGGATCACCTAATTGATTTGACAAAAATTAATAAATGAAGAGTAACAAAACTTAAAGGTGCACCATGTAACTTTTTTGCTGGAGATCAGAGTCAGCCACCTGCTCGTCTCTATGGAGATGGTTTTGCTTTGCCTGGAATGTTCCACAGTATGACATGCAAATTTCTTTCTCCTTGGAGCCAAGCAGGTGACACCACTTGGCCAAGTTTAAATTAGATCTATGGAGAGGCAAGCCCCGCTCACAATATAAATGCATACTTTTCAAAGTAATGTAATGAAAACACCTGTAAATAAATAAATGCAAAATAAAGAAGTTTAGTTTAACGCGTACTGTGGAACTTTTCAGTAAAACATTTTAATGGTAGCAGAACCTCCAAAAGAAAAGTAGTGCACCTTTAATGTGCATTGACCATACATTTGTTTAGTATTTTGTTATTTTGATCAGTTCCTGTTTTTCAGGGTGTGGGACAAGGTGATTAGTGGCTCTTGTAAAATCCTTGTGTTTGTGGCTTTGGAAATACTTTTGAGCTACAAAATTGTGTTAATGGGCCTGAACCGACCCGAAGGAGTTGTCAAGTTTTTGTGGAATGTGAGTAAATAACTTTGCCCTTGCTCTTGTACTTTGTACTTAAAATTGAATATTGCCTTATGTTAAAACTGAATTGGACTGTTTAGTTTTGATGCTTTCACTTCCTAATACCTCCAATAATAATACTACCTTAAAAGTTGTTCTGAATCTAAATCAAAAACAGACAGGGGTTCTGAATGTACTGCAATAACCCACTGAACCCATTATGGAAATATAGGACATTTATAAAGCACTGTATTCTAGTTTTATTTATCTTGCAGACATACACTATCGTTTTGAGTTTTCATTATTTTAACTTCTTACCTTTTCAGATCCCTCAGGAGAACACAGATGCTATTGTGGCAAAAGCTATTGACCTGTGGCACAAGTATTGTGGTACCCCGATGCACAACACTTGAAATAAAAGGTCTGAGTACAGCCAGGAGCAGCTTCACTATGTCCACTTCTTCTTTGTTTTAAAAGGAGCATTACCGCCACACCATGTCCACTTATCAGAAAGACAGTCCTATTGACATTTGAGTATTGTGTTTTGGTCAATCCACTGTATGTCTATATCTTTGTGAAAATATTGGAGTAAAGAAAGACAGTAGAGTGAAACTAACTTGAATGCATATTTCTTAGAGGCTTCCAACAATCTGTGTTTAACCCCGTGAATAATGGTTAGAGACACACACTCAACTTTTAAAATTAGTTTCTTTCTTAAGAAAGTGCATACATCATAGAAGACTCACAATAACTTAATACTCACATGCAGTTGTTCTGCTTTACAAAAACAGTTGAAAAGTCTGGCTTACTTTCTCTCTTATTTACATACTTATAGTTCTAAGAGGAATCAACATTTTGTACACAATCATACCATTATTATCTCAGACATACAAACACATTGAAACATACAGCTAGTTCTTCCAGAAATATGTCCATAACACTATGTACCTTGAGAAGACTGTAAACAATGTAAAAAGTAAGATGGCAGATTCCCAGAAGTTGTTTGAGGATTTAAAAGGCATTAATTCAGAGTTTAGAAATATTTACTGTGAAAATGAAAATTTGGCAATTGTCCCTGTAAACAACACTGGAGGCACAGTGACAGGAGGCTACTGAACTCCGAACAAGAGATGCAACTTCAATGGCAAGTTTAGTTGCTTTGGTTTAAAATAACTGAAAATATAAATGTGAGATCTTTTGAATAAAACCCAACATTAACAAACCTAATACATTATTGCTTGGTTGGTTTTGTGGTCATTTTTCAATTTGTGCAGACAGTTAATGGTGCTGCGTGTGTTTGAAGTTTTGACTTGAGGAGATTTTGGTTTCATATTCAGCTGCCTATCTCAGCACAGAGCTGCCTTTACATTTAAGGAGCCGTCACCTTCAAAACTAAAACCAACAAACTCCTAAAAAGAGGTTGACATGATGAATGAGTACATGATAATATGGGCATGAAAACAATCCCTGTGATTAAAGAAAATAAATCCATTCTTCCCTCAAAGTTTCCAAACCACAGATTCTGTGTTCAACCCCTAAAAACCGTTCAGCTTGGTTCAAAATTAAAAAGTGCTGCTGAGTTACCTCTCCATCATTTCATTATAAAAATGAGAGTTAAACTTTTGAATATCAAGAAGTTAAATCTCCATTCAGGAGACACCAGCCCATTTCATTTAGTTCAGTCACTCAATTGTCTCTTTTTTCCTTCTGTCCACACCTATCTGACGTCAGTGCCAGAAGATAAGCCATTCACAGTTCAAGGGCAACAACTGAGGCTCGTGTGGAAGGAACGCTGCTGAAGTCTCACACAGTTTATGGCCGATGAAACCTAGAGACAAAATTTGAATCAAGTAATTTTGTCACTTGTCACTAAGAGATTCATAGATAGACATTTCATGCTATTCTTGTTACATTTATGAACAATACACATGCCAGTTCACCAAAATTTACAACTGTTTTATTAAAAGAAACTCACAACTTAATGCCAATTCAGTAATAATATCTAAAGTAGGTGAGTTCAGTTACAGACTAAGTTCATTACTTTGTGACACAGCAGCTTATCAAATTAAGTCTCACCTGGTAAAGTGGCGACTGGACTCGTGCACTTCCATCTCTGTGCTTTTAAACTCATTCAGCTCCTTCCTGATGGCAGCCTGAAAAAAATATAAAAACTGATTAGTGTGAGTTGAGTTATTCTTTATTATAAGCTTTTTTTTTTTTTAAATTAACAATTGAACCTTGTCAGCCGCCGTTAGTCGAGTCCATGGTTTGTCTGCCCTCCTATCGTAATCTTGAGCTTCAGCAACCTCCACATAATCACTGAAACGAATCAAGATCTTTGCTTCCCTCAGCTCCTCTACGGTGGGCCTTTGGCTGAGCTGAAAGTTGAATACAAATTTTAAATGGAGAAAAAAAATTTAAAAATTACTTTTAAACATTTTAACATACCAATAAAACCCTTTATTAACATGAAATGTGCCTTGACACGATATTTACTTGTGCTTATGACCCTTCATCTAAGCATAACAACCAGCGCTATAGTGCATTAAGCAGGATGTGCTGCCTTCTGGTGGTGAAGTACAGTATGCTTACTTAACCTTTGGTGTCCCTTCTCGTTGCACCTTATTTTTTGTTTTAAGACTTTTGCTCTCTTTGCCACTTGAATTATTTTGAATTTTAATACTTTTTTTTGCTCTTTGTTATCATATTATAATGTGTGAACTGCTACTAAAAATAGCAACAGTGTTAATTTCATTAAGGTGGTGTTGTCTAAAGGTGATTCCCTGTGATAAAGCACAAATTAAGCATGTCCTCTGATCATTTCTTCATGTATTCACTGACTCACCTTTCGGGATAAATGCTTTTTGATCTCCCTTTTCTCCTCTTGTTCCTCCAAACCATTTCGAGCTGCGTTGAGATAAGATACATGCAGTTATTTTTCACTTCACTTCACTTTTTAAATTTTTTTTTTTATGTATTTATTGAGTGCCATGTATCGTACGTTTAAGGATATTCCTCTGCTCCAGCTCCTCTGCTGTCGGCCGTTGACTCAACCGTCTGTGGAAAGAGGTATATATCTATTTCAGGAAATCTATTTTTCACATTAAGCTATTGAAATAGTGACAATATGACATTTTCTGCAATTTTTGTGTGGTTTGTAGAGGGTATCTGAGTTAATGAACATGTGTTGAAACAATGAATCAGTGATGTTATTAAAGGGTCATTAATGAGGTACAATCTACGGATGAACTTATTAAGTGCAGTATGGATGAAAACGGCATATTTTACTTACTAAGAACAAAAAACGGTCAGGTTTATATGCCTGTTTTGTAGAATATATTACGGTAATAGGGTTACTCTAACAGCAGATCTGAATAAGTAGATTATTATTGGAGCAAAGTTTTGTATCACGTGTCTGAAACTTGATAAATGTGCGTGTTCAAACTCTCTAGACATATCTATTGCCTTCATTTTGACCTGCGTTTTCCCCTTGACTTTAATTTATCAGTGTTGCACTCTCCTGGTCCTCTTCATAAATCAGGTGCTCCCTTTACCAGCCGGCTCACACTATGACAGCTCTCATTGTCAAAGGTGCTCTGCTGATAACCTTCCGTGTTACTTTGTATTAGAATAATGCTGGCTAGTAGAAAAATTCTAGTGGAGGAAAGAGTATTGAGAATTTGAACTCGAGTACATTTTTCACTTTAAAACCGCAATTTGCATATTCTCTGAGATTTGGCCAATCAGAGCAGGTGGTGCAGTGCTGTTGTTTGTAGGAAGTAGTTAGTCGGTTTAGAAAGGAGCAGAAACAAAGGCGAGGCAGTCAAGAAAAGGGGCAATTGTGACTTGTACTAAGATCAGTGATTCTATTTTATATGTAATGAAGTACAATATGTATGCTAGAATTATACTAAATTACAAGTACAAGTACAAAATCTACAAATCAACAATTACCCCCAACATATACTCAATTACAGTAACATGAGTATTTTCAATTAGTTATTTTCCAACCCTGAAAATTGCATTCGCTTACCTGGTGAGTTTGGTGGCTGTTTGCTGACGGAATTCAAGCCTCTCCTGATCTGATTGCATGGGCAGGATATTCTTCTCCTCCAGCTCCCTCTTTGAAGGGCGGTTGCTCAGCTTAATGGCCAACGAGTCCCTCTGTAACACCTTCATGGCCAGTGTGCCTGGACAAACAAAGGAAATCGACATGGCTCAGCTTTATTGATCTACAGGACAGTGCATTATTCCTCCATGGATTTTCAGTCATTATTGTTTTTCAGCAAAGTTCCTTTACAGCTAACTGGGGTGGACATTTGATTTATTGAAGGTAAGATT
Organism: Rhinogobius similis; assembly: GCA_019453435.1. Lineage (NCBI taxonomy): Eukaryota > Metazoa > Chordata > Actinopteri > Gobiiformes > Gobiidae > Rhinogobius > Rhinogobius similis. The sequence continues at coordinate 21,142,142 of CM033623.1, read as the reverse complement.
TTGTTATTTAAACACATTACTTTAGAAAAAAAACATTCAATTGCACATTTTCACATCATGTTAAAATCCAAAGTGTTATAATTAGAGAGGGACAATTGATTTATTTTAACATGGCTGTCATGTTTTATGTTAAAATAAAAAAATAAAAATTTATGCTTCAATTCCACGTTTAATAATGATACTGATTTTGGTACCGCAATGAGATATTTTTCTGAAACTAGAATTTAATTTCAGCACTTAAAATGAGTCAGTCAAGAATAGTTCAGTATTGATTTAATATCTGGGTGTCAATTGTTTTGACCGTACAATAGAACAGGAGAAGCATTCAAATCAATAAAACATACAGTATAATCACTTATAACTATCTGTAATTCTCACTTGTAAACAGTGCTTCGTCATCATCATCTTCCTCGTCGTCTTCGTCTTCCTCCTCTTCTTCGTCTTCCTCGTCATCCTCTTCTTCATCGTCTTTATACAGCTCTGGTAAATCCTCATAATCTGCTTCGATGGGGAGGTTTTCTTTGTCATCGTCGCACTTGATCATGACCGTAGGAACAGCATGCATCATGGAGCTGCAGAGGTCAAAAGTCATCATACTATTGTTAAATGCAGATGTTTTGGTCATAGTGGTATTATTATTAATGTGAAAATAGAAATAGATAGATATTATCATCACGTTTTCACATATTTGTAGCTAGATTGCAATAGGTGAAGATGATCAAATTTATTTTAAGTAATCAGTATAAAAACCTGTATTTGTATGTATTTTGTGTGACAAAAAATGATAAAGGAACAAAGTAGCAGCATATACAGTCCATCAGAGTAATACTATCATCATTTTGTTTTATGAAAGGGCAAATATGACTAATGTGTAATACAGGACTAGATCAAAGTTGGACTAAATAAATCAGTGCGTGGGGGTCAGTCCAAAGAAAATAAATCTTTCGACAAGCAGCCGATCAAAGAGATGGATGATGAAGAGAAGAAGCAAGAGTTCGAAAGTGTGACCTGCATCTAAAAACATCGACCCAACCAGTGGGAGTAGCATATGGGTACAAACTTACAAACCAGCAGCTCAAAAACATCCAACAACTGTTTGTAATATATTAATGTTAAAAGAGAAAAGAGAGTAATTAGCATGCGTCACAAAACATGAGGAGGGTGAAGGCCTTTGACAAACTGTCTGGACTGTAAGCCAGGAGTCATATTGTATTTGGACATATGCTCTGCAACTGGAGCTATACTGTAGCACAATGTAATAGTTCTAGATAAGAATCCAGTCTATCTAAAGGCACATCAAATATCCTTTTGTGGGTACATTGTTTATTTCTTTTCTGTTTATTATTCCCATCTTTTGGCATGTTGTATTTTGAACAAAGCAAGAAACTTACCTTCCAAATAATATATGATTATATTTTTAGATTTTTAAAGCCCTGCTTTATTAATGTTGCACATTACTACTGAAAAGGCATATTTACTCTGGTAACAGGATATTATTAAAGTTTATTAATTATTCTTTATTAAAAACAACATTAACAAGCATTCATGTTAAGAGGATTACCAAGCTAAAACTCACCTCTCAAACCTCTGCATGGTGAGGGCCAGAGTCTTGTTGAGCTCCTCAATGATTCTACTGGGAGGATGAAGGGGAACGGGCAGTGTCCCATACTGAAGAGAGTGTCCACCCCCTGGGGCATGGCTGGGAGGGGCGGGGCACTTCTGGAAGGTGATTGACGTGGGCTCCATGCTCCCTGTCGGTACAGAGATCAGGAGCTTTTTTGGAGGTAGAGGTGGAGACAGCTTCACTGACATACATGGCAACTTCACAGGAGTCCCATCTGAACCAAGATATATTTAAAGAAAAAGTAAATTTACCACACAACACAAAAATAAATACAATGTAATACAACCACCTATAAGATGTACCTTTAAACAGTAAACTGTGGAAGTATAGTGGATACATACCTGTGATATGGTTGGGAAGTCTGCCGAAGGGTTTAGGTGGCAATGCAGGAGGCTGTTTGTGAAGCACTGACGGTCTGGAAAGAGACGATTCATTGTTTTCCGTTGCGTACACAGTGGGTTTCTTTGTGGGTGGAGCTTGGCTAGATTTCTGAGCTTGGTCCTGTTGACATGCACCATCACTGGGCATCGGAAACTCCAAAGAGCCTGAGGACAGAAGAAAAAATACATTTTTGAAAGCTCCTCATATTAAAATGTAAAGTGCTTCTTACATTTACCTGCAGCTGCAGTGGCTCCCTCCATCAACTCACTGCCCTCCAAAGCATCCCCAGCTGACTGACCATTCTCCATCTTAACCTCCTCTGGTGGAGAAGAGTCTACAGGGATAAGGAGGTATAGGAAAAAAACACACAGAGGTCACATATAAAATAAGGTAGAGTGGCTAACTATATTTTTCCTCCAAATATGAGTCAATTATAATGCCTACAGAATGGTTGACTTTTGCCAATTACAACTTCAACAGAATGGTTGACTGCTGGCCAAGTGCAAATAAGATAATATACAGAGAAAGAAGCATATTTTAGGATTGGATTATAAACTATTTTTATTGTAGCCTTACCTTTCTCTTGGACTTCCTTAAGAACCCCCTTCTTAATAAGCTCCTCTCTGCTTTGGCGAGTGGACATCTTTCTTTCCAATACTGTAAGCAAGGTACAGGCAAAAATATAAATGTTCTTAGTTCTACTGATTATTCTCAATAAACAAATACTGACAAAATAATTGTGGTAAAACATGTGAAAAGCAAAATAAGTTATTTATCTGTAAATTGAAATATTGTATGTTCGGAACAACACTGTCAATGGCCATGAGGATGGGGGATTATATTTTAGTCCTAGTTAGCAGGCTATAGGAGGAAAGTGTGGAGTTGTCCTCTGACGGTTTGACAATTTGCTAAATATTCTATGGTGAAATAGAACGTGACTTTTATTATGGTGCGTTAATTTAGATCACTACAATTACAACAATTACACACAAATGTGATATTGTATCTATCCAGCACACCAGTAGTAGGTAAAGCCTTTCTGATTGTCCAGCCTGAAATGGCCATCATCATGACCAGGGGTCTTTGCTGCAGCCCTTATATCATCCGCTCTGTGGCACAGGCCCAGTGTGGCCATACATCACTGCTGCTGTTGCTAGGGGCATCAGGGAGACATTCATCTGCTGCTGGACCGGAGGCTGAGCCAGATTACCATTCAGAGAGCTGAAGAACAGGGGGTAATGGAGCAACACTGTTTAGTGTTTATGACTGAGTCGCTCACCTGCAGAGGTCTGCTTGAACTTCTCACTCTTCTTCTTTCTCCATTTCCAGGGTTTAAAAAGTCTCCCCAAGTTGGCGAATTTGCTTCGCCGCCTAATGGGTGGCGTGTGTGTCCCTGGTACCAGCGAATCGGAGCGCATCGCTGCAAGCCGCTCCACTTCTTCAGCTGGAAAACAAAACATCAAGGTCATAAACACGAAGTAAACAGCACACATGGTCTGCCTTATAATGAGGGCCTGAGGCAGATACTGTATAGTATTATAGAATAGTAATGTAATTGTAACAGCTGTTAATATTAACAATCAGAGAATGGACGCCAATAATCCTTTTAGGTTTTAAGGTTCATGTTATTGGATTGTATTGCTTATTTTCTATAGTAGCATGATAAAAAATCACTTAATCATACAGCACAGAGGAGAAAATTCGATTTGAGGTATACGAAGGATCAACTGTCAGTGATTTAAAGTGTCAAGGGAGGGAATCCCCAGAGGCTTGTGCATAATCAAGTCACATAAAGCTCATTTAGATCGCTGTTAATCACAGTTAAAGTGTTGAATGGTACAACAGCCACAAGACATAAAAAGTCAATTAGAAAAGTACAGAGAAGCAAGTAAAAGCAAAGCGTAGAAGCAGCAAAGACAGCAATTAAAGACTGGGAGAAAACATGCCAAATGTGAAAGTACAGATCCAAGTGAGTATTTCACTTCCATAATTTGAAGAACTGGCAGTGTTTATTTCCCGGTGATTTCACAGAACATACCAGTTCTTCTTTTAGTATTTTATGGTTCCTCCTTCACACTGCAGTTACCTCTTACTATAAACATGTAACACAGACAAAATGTAAGTCAACGCTTTCCTGTCAGAATAGCCACATAAAGATAGTGTTTATTAGCCACAATGTATTTAAATTACCACACAATAAAGAAAATAGAGCCACTTAAGCCAGTGATGTTTTACTGTTGGGGAAACCACTTCCAGGAGACCTAAACTGACAAATATTCTGTAAGGTTGTCAAAAGTATCAATACAAAGACACCAATCAATACTTAAACTACTATTCAAACTAGATACTTGATAGATACTAGATAGTTATTAAAGGGCTCCTGAATAGTTTCTGAATGGGCTTTATCCTTATCAGAATTAGTACCACACAGGTCCTATAGTAGTTGTGATAAATATTTTGTGTTGAAAATGACTATTATAAATTAGTGTTATTTATTATTGTTGTGGTATCGTTGTCGTTATTGTGGTGGTTATGTGTGGTTATCGTTATCGTTGTTGTGGTATAAGTTGAGTATGAAACCTTTTCCTTATCGAAATCGAGTTGGAATGTTATTTTTTTTTCTTTAAAAATTATGTTCATTATTAATTTCCTGAACATAAACGGAACATAAAAAAATGTCAGCGGTATAAATCTGAAGCCTGAACTCTGCTCCAAACAACTTGATTGGCTGTAGACCTCTCAGGCACAAAGACACAAACTGATCATTGACTATTTGAAAAGTTCTCAATTAAATAAGAATTCAAATAATTGCACAATCCTACTGTGCAATCAATTATTATTATTTTGCTATTACTTCCATGAAAACACTCACTCAAAATGCATTATTCTCTCATTTTATCTTATCAATGTAACCACCAGCAGTCAGCCTCAGCAGAATGGGCGGAGCCTGAGGCAACCCTACAGTTACAAAGATGTCAGTTTGAATACAGCTCAGCAGTGACGGCAAAGAAGCCCTTCAACAACAACCCCAATGGCCCACAGAGACCCCCTCAACTGCACAGTGAACCAGCGCACGAATATGCAGAGCAACACCCTGGTGAGAATGGAAAAGAGGCTGGACCAGAGTAAAGCAGTGGATTCAGAATTACTGTGGTATTAGTCATATTACAACTGCACAATTAATTGTGCCAATATTAGTCCTGCATGAGATTGACATGTGAAATATGCTGCAAAGGTCAAACAGTCCTGACCCAGAGGTGAAAAGGTCTAGAGCTTTCGGTCTGTGGTGAGTTATTTGTTTAATAAATCATATGGTGCGGTCACAGTCACTTTTGGCTCAGTCTACTGAGGTGTCCCAAAATGCTTTGACCCCCAATGGTGAGGAAGGAGCAGCATACATGAGTCAGTCTGCAGGGCCACATTCCTTTAGTCAAACCCAGGCTTTGTTTTGTTACTACTGCCTCCAAACATGCAGGATTGACTCACCCAGGTCAACAACAAACGAGATGCAATGCAATATCCAGCACTTTTATTTGGTGTTTTTGAATGGCTTCTTTGCAGTCAATAGTACCAGTCAACTGCGAAGTCCATTGATATTGTGTGCTCCAAGAGGGCATATGACTGCCCTGCTGATGCAGAGTTACATTTTTATCAATGAAAAATATTAAAATAAGCATAATTAAAATAGCTTACAAAAGTATTGATAATAAATAAGCCACAACAGGCCAGTGAATTGTGGTTTAAAAACTAAAAGAGACTACATTAAAATAGGTTATTGCTCATTAAACAAAAATGAGTCTACGTGAGATTAGAAATATAAAAATACTATTCACAGCAGTGTTACTGCTGTTACCTATTGATGTTTTTTAAAAAGACCACCTCCGTTACAAATGGTAGTCTAAGGCCCGCAATGCACTAATAAGAGGCTTGTTATTCCTATGTTATAACCACCACCATTGGTCCACTACTGTCTCCAGAGAAAGCCCAGTGTTGATTTTATTTAGGCTGCATTTTACAACATTTAAGGACGTCCTAAATGTTACAAAGAAGCCCAAGTAGACAGTGGTCACTGTATGGGACAGTTTCTAGAGGATGTTTGATGAGAAGCAGGGAGGGGCCACTGACGATGGGCAATAATTCATTGCGTTTATAAACCCTCCAAACCCTCACCACGGGTTTAATGAAAGCGGCGCTCACCCTCCAGCTCGGCTCCACGGCAGTTGCTGCAGATGTGTTTGATTTCTTTGCCGATCTGGCAGTGGATCATGAACGGCATGTTGTTGTTGTTCACGGCGGGCTGATGCTGGTGGTCTTTGCCGGAGCCGCTGCTGCTGCCGCGGGACTTCATCCTGGACAAGCAAAAGGCGCTCCTCTTTCTCGGTTTCTCTTTTGTTGGAGCTGACTCTGGTAAAGAAACTGAGGTGATCGGAATCTGGGCCCCAGTGTGGGACCACAAACACATCACATCCCCGCGATCCGCCATGTTTTCTCTGGACTAAAGGCTGGACCCTCTCGCCCTGACGCCCTCTGCTCTCGTGGAGTGGATGGGAATTCAAAAGCTTTGCAGCGCTGCCTTCTCAACAAGCTCACCGTAAAACAGACCGTCACATCCGCTGCTGAGTTTCATAGTAAAAGCCCCTGAGGACATTCAGGAAGTTTTGTCATATTTGCACTGTGCTTACTGACTTAAAAAGATAGTAATGCACATACAGTTCTCCTTTCATACGCATTATTACACAAAGGGCAACGACATGGAAAACATCAGTCAATGGATACAACTTAATTTCAAATTTGCTTAACTTAGTTTACACATTTTCATCACAGATCAGAGTAGGGGTCGGTAGGCTGTACATAATGGTATAATCTCAGTATTATTGCTTAATATAATTTACAACATTTGTTGTTTAAATAAATTGTTCTCTAAACTATTGGCAGACAGGTATAATAAGGTTAATATGGGGTCATATCTTGTAGTTACATGTATTAGCCGACAGAGGGGACAATTCTCCCCTGCATTATTCTGACGACCATGGCAGATCAATCTCCTGCAGCTCATCCATCCCTTGTAATTTCTACAGCTAAAATTTGCCTACTTCGCACTGACACGATCATCAAACATAAGTGGTGCAGAGATCGTTTTATATGATCTTTGCCTTTTCTGTAGGTGATCTGTGACTACTGCAGTTTGAAAAAGGAAATAATCTTAACTTGGAACGTGAGAATCACAGAGAGAGCATTGGCTACTTCAAGCCAATATAAAAGAGAAGTAAAGTTAAAAAAAAAAAAAAAGTTTTTGTTGTCACTTTAGTGACATAACCTATGTCAACATAAATATAAATCCAAAATTATTCTCACTCCTGTTCATTTATTGATGTATAGGTTGATAGATTGTTAATCCTTTTGCATAATGTGTAATTTAGAGAGGTAAACTACAATAGCCTACATAGCACAAACACACATTATTATTCCCACACAGTCGATTGTGAATGAAAATAATGGCCAAGATCATGACAGGGGCTTGTGTGGGTGGATATGCCCCTCTTTAGACCTGGAGCAGCTTTTTGTCAGGAGAAGGACGCTTTGGCAGGTTACTGTTACTGTGTGCAGCTGACAGTAATGGACTTCATGTCTGAGTGTGTCTGACAAGTCTGGGCCTTTTCAGGTGCAGAAGGACGGAAACATCAGCAGCGTACGTCAACAGGAGAGCAGGTATGTGTGAAGTGTTTATACTTAATCAAACCACAGGGGGCCAATCCTCCGTGCCACGTGAAACTGTCAGATTATTCTGTGTATGTGAGACGCTGAGCTCTTTATTCTACTATAAACAATGCAGTGAACAACACACTTATGCAGGTCACAAGGTTATCCATACTAGAGCGGCCACAAATAATCTGATTAATTAATTATACTTTTTTTTTTTCATAACTTTGACATTGCCTGGAATCCTCCACAACATTGCATTAAACGTATTGATCCTGCATTTATCATATTAAAGGTGTCTGTGTTGAAAAAATACATTGAAATACTTGGCCATGCTGCCACTAAGTAAGTTTAAAGTCGCATTCTGCGGAACATTCCAAGTAACATTTCCATGGAGACAAGCAGGTTGCAGACCCTCTTTAAATGTAAAAAAGGCACGGCAACTGAAAATAAACGTTAAGTTTTATTAATTTTGCAACTATATTATAAATTGATTAATAACAATTAAAAAAAAAATATATATATATATATATTATATATATATAATATATATATATATATATATAATATAATATATATATATGTAATATATATATAAAAATTATATATATATATATATAATATATTAATATAAATATAATAAATTAATAATATTTTATTTCAAGAAGTAAAATGAATTATGCAAATCAAAGGAGACAAAAAAAAGTCTTCAAGAGGAAGAAGAAAACACTCTTGTAGGCTCTTGTTTCAATAGACCCCCTCCATAAACTGACTTCCTGTGTCTGACATTTTGTATACTTTAAAAAGTTATCTTATGTATCTTGTCAATTATCCTTGTTTTATGTATCTTATCTTTGTCTCTCTTTTGTTGTGATGTACACTGTGTACATTTTCCTCTTCTAATAATAATATTTTGTCAAAACTAAAGACATAACTGAGCAAAATTTGACACACACATTTCTGTATCATTAGGATTATTTCCTGACTGAAGTCACACAGTGAACATTTTAAATCTTAACAGAGTAACTTTGTTATCACACAACGTTAGAGCAAAAGGTAGAGCATATTCTGCACTGCAGGTTTTCCCATTCGAATGTGCTCGTAAGGGCTGAGAGATGGAATCAATGAAATGTTTTAAGTACATAGAATCAATAAACTTACGTGCTTGAGCAAAATGCCACTGAACATTTCCACAGACGCAATGAAGCCCAAGCTTCTGCAACAGACATGTTTTTTGAGCTTGAGAGAAACTCAAATCAATGTGTCGTGACCTCCCTGTGCCCTGTGACTCACATCTACAAGTTTATAAAGCCCTAAGGCAGCTCCTTTTTAATAGTAGGAGTAGTGGAAGTATAGTTGTTGTAGTAGTTATTGTTTTTGTAGTATATTTATTACAATACTGAATAGATGCATTAAAATGTAAACATATTCTGTTGCTATGTCAAACTATACTATGTTGTGAATATGTAGAATACTTTCACATTGAGTTAATTATATTAGATGGTAAAACCTTTATTTATATCTAATTGGAGAAGGAAAAATTACACACACTCACCTGTGTGTGCAGAGCTATGTTTCATATTTTACTCACTATGTTCTGTTTGAAGTTGTATGTATGAAGTACCACCATGTATTCCTTTGATTTTAAGAAAGTAACTGTATTCTGAATAAGAGTAACAATTCTGGAATACACTTCTCAAAAGTATGTTTTCATGCCATACTTCTCAACACTGATTGTTGCAGTAGTAGCCTATAATTGTTGTGATAATCGTTGTAATAGTTGTAGTAGCAGTATTAATAGTCTTATAAGTTGTGGTAGTTGTCCTGGTAGTTGTAGTTGTAGTAGTAGCAGTAGTAGTAGTAGTTTTAGTAGTGGTAATTGTTGTTTTTTGTTGAAGTGGTTGTCGTAATAGTAGTATAGGAGATGCTTTAGTAGTATTAGTAGTAGTAAAAGTAGCAGTTTGAGTGGTTGTAGTTGTTGTTGTAGAAGTAGTTACTAGCAGTTATTTTTGTAGTTTTTTTGTAGTTGTGATAATAGTAGTATTCAAATTGATGCATTACCTACACAGTTGTAATAGTGATTAGAGTGCAGAGATGATGCATCTGCAGCCAGCGTCACGTCTTTATTTTTTTAAAACCTGCTCTCCTGCAAAAAAAAAAAAAAAACACTGAACTTTAACAAGTCACAAGATTACTTTGGTAAAAAAGTTAAATCAGTAGGATTTAATTTTTACCAAACAAGAACCAGAAAGCCTGTCCTCATCTTCAGTTGACCCTATGCACTGGACTAACTGCACACATCCCCTGAAAATGTGAAAATGGGCTTCTGTCCTATTAATCATCTTGGAGTGTTTGATGGTGCCGAGGCTAATTTAGGCCCAGAGCGGACGCTATCATCCTGGCAAAGATTAAGTATACAAAATAAATCAGTGCTATAAGGTTTAATACATTCACTTTTGATGGAAATATTCTAAAATGAAATAATTTACACTAACAAGTACAACAAAAGTAAGTACAGTTTCCAAGTATGTTGTCATATCTTTGTTTCTTTAGAAGGACGGTAAAACAAAAAATAATGACAATGCAATGACAATAATGAAATGCAAAGAAAATGTCTATTTTTACCTAAGAATATCTCTGTTAGTTAAGGAGACTCCATCCATTTGAACAATTTCTATAATTTACTTTTTATCATATGGTCACAGCTGCAAATCATCTGACACATTATTTGGACTTGGACCCAGCACAAGTACATACGATTTTCAATAAGTCGACCAATACTGTACAATAAATACAATTTTAAATAAACAGCATTTCTGAAATTCTACACAATGGATTAAGTTTGCCCATGAATCAAGTGTTCACGGGTTAAAACCTCAGCCATTTTCATGCTGTTTATGCAACAGGTGAGGCATCTATCATTAAACTTAACCTTTCCATATTTGCTGCGGCAGTCTTGGCTATAAAAATAAATGGGGCAGACAACATACTGTAACTTTTTTATTAGCATCATATTGTCGCTGTACTGTCTGTTTATCTCATCAAACCTTGTGTTAAACTGTAGTGTCAACACACCTCCATGACATCATGCATTCAAACCACAACAAAAAAATCCTCAAATGTAATTTTTTATTGGAATTGGGTTCCCAAATTTGCCACATTAATCTTGTTGATTCAAGTACTTTCAGCATAGAACAGCAGGAGAATAGACCCACATTATTCAGTTAAAATCACTTCCAACCATATAATTCTCTTCTGCCTTCCAGAATAATTTTAATCTGGACATATACAAATGGTATGACATGAAACCAGCCCTAATTTGTGAAATTCTTCTTTAATAAAAAAAGCTATGAGCTCATTTACCTGAAAGCCTATTCTGAAGCCAAATACAGTGACTTCAGAGGTAACCCAAAGTTCACTTGCTCTGTGGTTCACTCTTTACCTTTCTGTAGCACCACTGGGAGTGTTGGACATCCCTCCTCCCCTCTTCCTGACTGGACCCACTGAGAGGTGGGCTAATACAAAGTGACAGGAGCAATGCTAAGGAGCCTGTCTATGTGTGTGTGTGTGTGTGTGTGTGTGTGCGTGTGTGCGTGTGTGCACGCGGTTGTATATACTTCCCTGAAAAAAGTGTGTGAATGTGAGACTTGGCAGATCACAAGGATATGAGTCACCTCTCTGTTTGTGTCTCATCTGTTTTGATAAGTCCCCGTCACTGGCAGACAAAGCACTCTTAAGATGAAGACTCCCAAGGATAGCCATGGGAAGTTACCATTTGTGGTTTGGTGTATGTTTCATTTGTTACAAAAGCAACCAGCATGGATTAACTGTGAGAGGCATACTGAAAAACACTAGGGCAGCACAATTTGGGAAAAATATCTTATTGCAAACCAATTAAATGTAAAAAAAAACAAAAAACAAAAAAACCAAATACATATTTGGTGCTTAACATCTTTTATGGTATCAAACAACAAAAAGGGAAAAGGTTAGTCTCCACAATAATACTAGAATGTCAACAAATGTCTCATTGTAGGAATGACGGTCACAGACAGAACTGCATCAAGTATTGAACACATTTCTAGTACTTTCTATTCTTCCATCTTCTACTTTTATTTAACATAAGACTCCTTTCTTTCAGGTCTTGGCCTTGAGCACAATGCAAGTCTGTCTGAACGGAGAGACTGTTGTGTAGAGGAGGGAGCATTGCTGTCTTTTGGGGAGGTAGAGCAGCAGGCAGGGGAAGTACGGCTTTGCATTTAAAGACTTGGTGTTTTCTGCCTGCTTCTTGTGTATTCTAACTTAGTACTTCTAACTCCTCTCAAAGCCTTGGAACAGAGCGGACTCACAAGATTCTGTACTGTACTGCAATGTGCATCAGTCTGTAAGGCATGACATCTACAGGACACAGAGGTAGAGCTTTATGTTTTTTGTATGACAGTCCGCCAATTTTCTCAGACTGGACTGTTGCAGAAGAGTTTTCCACTCTTATCCACCTCTAGATATTTGTCTTAAGATCAATTTCTTTTTAAGGATGCACAGTCATGGTTTCAAAAAGTACTGTAGCTAGAATAATTTAAGTATTACCAAAACTTGAACCACTAAACAATTGGCCTACAATCCAAGTATCTTATTAAGCAGATTCACACTAAACTAAAAAAACAAACAAACAAACAAACAAAAATAAATGTTCATAAAGGAATATGATATCAAAAGTTGCATATGGATTTTTCTCATTACAACTTTGAAGGGGAATAAACTGGACTGCTGTCATTCTTAAACCACCAGCTTCTTTTCAATTAAGATAAATGAGGCATAACAGCTTTAGCACCAGTGGCACACTGCTCTGTTTAAAACTGCTGTAATAGAATAAGCTGAATGTGCAGCCAGGGGAAAAGGTCAAGAGCCACATTCTGCCATCTGGCCCGAGCGCTAATGAAAAACTCTTGTTTACTAAACACATATAAAGTCACCAAACCACACATATGTCCAGCACTTAAACATGCCGATTAATTCTACTGTGGAAACAAATCACATGCAAAGTATTGTAAATTTTGAAAAAGAGTGGGTTAGAATTATTTAAAAGAAATACTAATCTATGTGATGTGAATACATTCATACTGCAACTTAAAAACTCACTGAAGCTGCTCCCAGTTCTTGAACTCACATAGGACACTTGAGGTGGTGCATCAGACAAAATGCAGAGAAAGAACAGAATTTTGACAGTCTTTGAGAATAATGTTGAAAAGAGGATAAAGGAGAACAAAATCAGTAATCAACCAAGCCACTAAAACCTGCAATTAGTTATAGAAATTAAAATACTTTTTTTCTTTTAAATAGTGACTAGTCTTACAGCATGGCAGCTAAACTGCTGAGTAATGGCTTGCACAGTAAGGAGCCAGGCCTACCTGTTTAACCATGCAGTAACACAATGCAAAGCATCAACAACAACTGGCTCGTCTGGGAAATGTGTATAGTTGGCTTTACGCCGAACTGGTAAAACTGTAAAACACAGGCTTCAGTTTCTCCCATATACCGTCTATGGACATCATGTGGCTGGGATTTGTCACATTAAGCAGTTCCGTGGGAGGGTCCACGCTAACCTACTGGGAAGCAGTGTCTGTGAGAAATTACAAAAACATATGGGCTATGGGTGATCGGCGCAACAAAAGAACAAGCTTCGGCATCTCCGCACATGATGGAATTTTCAGCACCAACAACAGTGGACAGCTCCGCAACTTGTACATGTCAAACCATGTGGCACTTGTTTCACCCAAAATTACAAGTATCTTATTTCTTTGGACTATTGTGTGGCTCAAAATGCATTTATATTGTGGTTATAGCAACAAAGGAAACAATAACTTACAGCTGCGCATGCAAAGCCTAAATGTTTCCACGCCACGTTGAACTAGCTCTCAGCATGCCCAAACATCCTCCCTCACAGCCATTAAAAGCAACAATAATAGGTATAGCCTTTTCAACATGCCAAGTTGCCAAGTTTACGCTTTCGTAGCCGGATGCAGCCTATTGAGCTGATTTGGACATGAATCTTTTCATGTTAATGAGGTTTGGGCTTATCTGACAATGTTTTTGACAGCGTGAAACCGGGCTTGAGCTAAAATGTTCCCTTCGCCTCAGTCACTGCATGAGTCACAGTGGTTAGCTCCCAATGAGGTGCAGCAGAGGACCATGGGGTAGCACAGAGTCACAGAATGAAAGATAAAATCATGCGATCACCACTGTTCCTCACAGGATCTTTTTCAGAGAAAAGGGTGCGTTTCCCAGTGCAGAGAGAGAAAACGCCCCCAGACATGAGAAGCAGAGCTGTACAGCTGTACGTCGCGTACACACGCTGCCTACCTGTCTCCAGGTGAAGGGATATCCTTGCCTCGTTAATATAAGGCGTGTCACTCTTGGACCGGACCCGCCGGATCGGTCTGCGGTCCACATCCTCCTCCGGGGCCGCGGCCATGTTCGGCCAGCGGGACAGAGTCCACTGGCGTGCGGCGGGACTGCGAGGGAAACGGCGCCGCAGCAGCAGCCAGTGGTGCAGCCGCCTGGGCAGGCAGTGTGGGAGGGAGAGAGACGGAGAGAGAGCGGCTATTGTAATGTGACTGAATGTGAAGGAGGAGGAGGAGGGGAAGCCTGAGACTGTCTTCTCCTGCAGACTAAAATACTGATGCTCCAGTTACAGCACTCTGTCTGGGTCTGCCTGAATGTCAGACCACTACCTACGTCTATTTGTATCGTGTCTTAAGGAATTGTAGGACTGGTATTGTTCCAGATAATTTCAATGCAAAAGGGAGATGGACTTATATTTCCTATGAATCAGTCCACAAACGCTATGCATGTTTACTTATCATTATTATTGTTTTTTTAATATCATTAATTTTTTAATCATCATAGTGTGATTTCTGCAAACGGCACAAATGATGCTACCAGCACGGAGCAAGTCTATAACGCCCTCTTGTGGACATTTATCGTTAATGTCTGTGTTGGATTTAGTTGCCAAATTGAGCTATTTATCAGCGGACAGTGGTATTTTGTGAGATAGAGCTCCTTTGTGGGAAGTGGGTTTACATCAGACGTTTCCAGACGGTTTTTTGTTGTTGTGAGTTTTGAGTTGCCGCAGGAAATCATGACTTACTTAGGAATCTCTCTTTTTATGCACGGCAGCTGAAAACTAAAATCGTAATCTGGCAACCAACCTACTTACTCCACATTTGTGTTTGTTTCCTTGTCTGTGCTTGTGCTGTGCAGTGACAGGTAGGTGATCTATAAACAGGCTGTTACTGGGGTATTAGAAAGCAATAAAACTGTCTCACAACAGACTTCACGCTTTCAGATCATCGCTGGAGCTCTTTTAGCTTTCTATTTGCTAAATGTAGCTTTTAGCATTTGAATAGCTGTGATAAAGAGACAATAGCCCAATACTTTTTTATTTCATTGGTGCCTATTTAAACTTTCGTAACTGTTACAACTCTTAAGTTAATAATACTTTAGTATTCCTTTTTTTCAGTTAAAGCAAATGATCTTGCACCAGATTCCCCGCAGTGGAGTATTATACTCGCATTTGTGTGCACATCTGAGGAAACCCAGCCAAGAGATGACCAGACCAAGCTCAGGTAAGTTTTTGTTAAAGGGGACAATTTTTAAAGGGGAAAGCTTGAAAAGCCTTTAACCATATTATAACAGTATTCCTTTGTCATTAGCTCATGCAAAATTGTATTTTGATTCATTCATACCTGTTTGAGCAGTTCTGCATTGGCCTGCATTTGAGGCTTGAGTGCTCAGGAGATACTTAAGTTACCCCCTATCTCCGCCTGCTGCTCTGTACTTGAGATGATTTATTATTATTATTATTAGTAGTATTAATAATAATAATAATAATAATAATAATAATTAATAAATACATTTAAATAAATTAAATAAATTAAAATTATTCAGACCTCAGATTATACAGGTAGGTTTCAAATATGTCACATAGCCATTTTTTCTACTATATGTTGAAATGGACAGGGCGGGGTGCACGGTGGCAGAGCGGCTAGAGCTTCTGCCTCCCAATAAAGGAGATTGTGCGTTTGAATCCGCCCTGACATCACAGTCTGCATGTCCTCCCCGTGTTACCGTGGGTTCTCTCCGGGTTCTCCGGCTTCCTCCCACCGTCCAAAGACATGTATGTGTAGGTTAATTGGAAACTCTAAAATTGCCCATAGTGTATGAATGTAAGAATGAATGGTTGTCTGTCAATGTCTCTGTCTCTGTGTCAACCCTGAGACGAGTTGGCCACTGTCCAGGGTGTACACCGCCTAAGGCCCAAAGTCACTGGGATAGGCTCCAGTCACCCGCGACCCCGGGAATGGGAATAAGCGGTAGAAAATGAATGAATGAATATTGAAATGGAAATCCCCTGGTTTCTGTGGGGAAAATATGAAGAGACAGGACCTTGCAGTTCTGTTGGTTTCAACACAGTCAATGGACCAGTTTTCATTATTTAGCTGTTTTTGAACAGTCTTGCAGTTTACAATGAACCAAATGTTAAGCATGTATGTTATAGTTTAATACCAGTAACCATAAACAAACATAATAAGTCTTCTTTGGCATGGTGGCAGAGTGGTTAGCACTCTTGCCTCACAGCAAGAAGCTTGTGACTTCAACTCCCTTTCTGTGTGGGGTTTGCATGTTTCTTTCCGTGTCTGGGTGGGTTTCTTCCTGGTGCTCTGGTTTCCCCCATCAACCAAAAACTTGTACAGTAGGTAAATTCCTCCAGCTACTGTAGTCCTGACCAAGTCTAATGCAAACATCTGCACACCTGCAGCGACCTGAGTAGATGCCCCTGTGGCAATGAAGGATGAATCAAATGCAGAGGATAAAATTCCATATGGGGACAATAAAGTGTACCTTAACCTTAAACAAATGCTACAGAGCTATAATCATTTGAGATGTATACCCTCTAACACTAAGGGTACTCTATGTTGGATGTGGACTTTCTTACTATTACTGTTTAAATTTTGTCTTCCCAATAAAAAAAAATGAAAACACACAATTTACTTTTTGAGTAGATCTGGCAGCCTTCAGGGACATTTTCTCTAAGGCTAAGAATATCGCCATCCTCACCGGAGCCGGAGTCAGTGCTGAGAGTGGAGTGCCCACCTTCAGAGGAGCCGGAGGTTTCTGGAGAACATGGCAAGCACAGGTTAGACATTTGAACAGACATAAGAATAATTTTCATCAGTTCTTTACAGTATATTCACAATGTTCAGGCAAATCAATCAGTCATCAATCAATTATGTAAAAGATTGTCACTTAACTGATGTGAGTGATTTTGATTGTCAGACATGTTTTGGACATTAAACACTCACCAAAAATCTGAATACAATGTTTTAACCTAAATTAAAAAGCCCCAAATCTATCTTGGTGCACATATCAAAGGGCAGCAGAGGAGGCTCAACACTAACATCAATGTGTTGTTGTTTTCTTTCCTCGTTTTATGACAGGAACTTGCAACCCCAGAAGCCTTCTCTCGAAATCCATCTAGAGTCTGGGAGTTTTATCACTACAGACGAGAGGTCATGCTCACTAAAAACCCCAATCCTGCTCACCTGGCTATCGCTGAATGTGAAGAAAGGCTGCGCAAACAGGGACGTCAAGTGACCGTCATCACTCAAAACATAGACGAGCTCCATCGCAGAGCTGGATCCAAGAATGTCTTAGAAATTCACGGTAAACATCTTCAGAAAGCATAATGATTCAACAATAAATAAGGGTTGCCTGGATTGCTCCTCAGTATGGCATTAAATATATACATTTTGGAGTTGTTCAATTACAGATTTCTTTTTTTGCATGAAATTACCTCAAAAAAACATGCATTCTTAATGAGCATTGGGTTGCGTAGCCACCGATCTGACTTGTCACTTCTACTGCTATCATATAATGCTTTCAAGTTTCTTGTGAACAATAACATTTCTAGTGTCTTCATGCTAAATTCATTAATTCATTTTTCATTTGCCAATAAGACCATTCTTTATTGAAGACTGCCAACTAGACTATATCCTTGAGATCTGGGCTTAAAACAGAGGTAACTGACTTCTTTAGAAATTAGTTTACTTTTCCCCCAAAGAGTGTATTGTAACAAAAATGAGACCATTGTACACTGTGTACACCGGTATTTCACCTCAGTTTCACGTCACGGTCTGAAAAAAGCCCTTCTGAAGCTGTGAATCCTCCTAAATTAATGCGTGTGTGAATATGAACGATGTGCTAAAGAGGAACCCATTAAATACATTAAAACCTACTTCCTTCTTTCGTGGCGTGAAAATCAGGTTCCCCAGCTTTAAAATTCCTCATCATCACATGTTAACAATTTGGACTTGATGTACTTACCTGTTTTAAGTAGGTTACATTTTTTTCCCACATATGTAACTGGTTTTCAAATTTGTCATTTCAGGAAGCTTATTCAGAACACGCTGTTTGACTTGTGGTCATGAAGCCCCCAATTACCAAAGCCCCATCTGTGCCGCCTTGGAGGGCAAAGGGTGAGAGTCCATCCTGTGTCATTTGGTGATCTGTTTGCATCAACACAGCTGTAGAAGTTTTCCAAGGATAGATATGAATCACATTTATTCAGTGTAAAATGCCAAAGAAGCAAGCACACAGTCAGCTGTCTGTATAACACTGTAATAGAAAATCATTGAACAAAGTGAAATGTCACACTTATCTGACATTAAAAAAAAAACATGACTACAGGATTACATAATGGACTGTAATTCAAACCATTTTGTATAGACTCTATTAGGCTAAAACTACAACTCAACATCGTGCTGTTACTTATAGTTTTAAACCAGTGTGTCGGGGAACACTAGTGTGCCAGGTGTACCTTGAAAAAGGGTTTAGGTTAAGTTAAGTTCAGTTAACATTCACACATGGATTTAATTTAATAATTTACCCTTTTTGGATTGTCCTGAAGATACTTCTGTACCAAAAAACAAAAGTAAAACACTTACCATTGCCAAAGAAATAAACAGATAGTGGTATCAACATTATTTTCCATATTATATACAAATTTATTTACTTCAAAGGTCTGATTTGTTAATAATTTAGCAGTGGTGTGCCACGACACTGACTTGGGGTGCGATTAAACTTGTCGTTTTATGGTCCTAAATTTTGGATTTGGTTTGGTATTGTTCTAGTCCTCTGATTTAGTCCAGGTTTATTTCCAATTAACTTTTTGAATTTCTTCTGATAAGACAGTTGTGAAAAAGCTATGATATTATATTTTTCACAACTGTCTTATTAGAAGAAATTCACAAGTTAATAATTAAAAGAAGACAGGATTAATTTCCCAAAAATGGTTTATTCCCAACATACGTGTGAATGCACCTTTTAAAAATGGCTTTTCACTAAATGTTCTCCACAGAGCTCCTGACCCTAACACTCAAGATGCAAAGATCCGTGTAGAGGAATTGCCCAGGTAAAAAGTAGATGACGCCAAATTACATGAATTAGTAATTACACTTGTATATCACGTATTCCAGGTGTGAACAAAAAGATTGTCGTGGCCTTTTGCGACCAGCTGTGGTGTGGTTTGGTGAGACTCTAGACTCGGGAATCCTTGCACAAGTAGAAAGAGTTATGGACAGCTGTGACCTGTGTCTTGTGGTGAGTGTGAAGTTATTATATCTGACTTTTCTACTGTAACTATATTCTTCTATTGTACTTACCCTTTAAATCTGTAAACTTCGACTGCCAAGTGGTAGATTCGACCACTCTACTAATATTGACACCCTAAATAGGAGCAAAAGATGCCTAAAAAAGCCATTGTATGCCCTTATATATCAATCTTTTGCTCAAAATATCTTCACTCTCACATCCTCTTTTCTGATTTTATTTAATTTAATATTTTCAAAACAAATAAAAAAAATGCTTTCTTTGTTGATTTCATGAACATAAACTATTCAGACTTTTATCTGTGCCATAACATAACCATACCAACCAGTGACAATTAGACATTACTGAATCTCAATCTCTCAATTTTTTTCGATAAAATTCCCAACCCTAATCTGTACTTAACTTTGGATATTTTTTATTTTTACTTTACTATTTCTATTTAAGAGCATTTATTTGAACTTTCTACTCCACTACATTTTTAATGCCTTAAGGTTTTGAGCTCAAGTTTTGACTTAGTTGAGCATCTCAGCCAAACAGTTTGCTTTTGTTGACCCAATATCAACACCTTTTTTGCTCTAAAAGTATATTTTTAAATGGGTAGATCAATACTTTTCAATGTGATACTTTTACTTGAGTAAGAGATACTAGGTCCTGTATCTGTACTTTTACTTAACTAACAAAATTGGGTACTTACTACTACCACCATTGTCTCTTCTGACTTGGCTTATCCCTCGTGGACAGGTCGGCACCTCTTCTGTCGTGTATCCAGCAGCCATGTTTGCTCCTCAGGCTGCGGCCGCAGGTGTCCCAGTGGCCGAATTCAACATGGAGGACACTCCAGCTACAATGCGCTTCAAGTAGGTTCAAAATCAGGCCCATGAATCACAAGTGCAATAAATTTCTAAATCACAAGCTAAACACATCTATGCATTTTTATATTTATTTATTTATTTTTATGCATTGCAGATTCCACTTCCACGGTCCTTGTGGTACCACCTTGCCCCCTGCTTTGGCCCGCCACGAGACAGAAGCACAGTGAAAAGTTAGACTGTAGAAACTGGTACAAAACACATTTGCTGTTTTATAATATTATGAAAATGGAAAAAAAACATAGGAAAATATGCAATTTACGGCACTTTATGTGTGTGTTTTTTTATTATTAGAAAAAAAATACAATAAAACGAATGTTTTAATGTTGAAGGATCAGGGAATATTATGTTTCCAATTAAACTTCAATTGCCAAAGGCTAAATCAGGCTGTAGTTACTTCAGTTTTTAATGTTTATCTTGATGAAGAAAAAGTAAGACTTTCTTATGGAGTGAGATGTGGAATGCATTACACTAGAGGGCAGTATCGAGCTACTTATTGTGTAAATCTCCTTGTAGTTGCAGAGGGGAAATTGGCTCCTATGAAGTATCTGGTCAGTGCTGGTGTGTCTGATTTTGTAGACCGATATAATAACTGTAAGCATGTTTCCTGTGAGCTCTGATGATATTATGAATATCCACTCTTAATTTCTCAGCTTTAGCTCACCAGTTTCACAATGGTAAAGGTTTGTAAACCCTTTGAATTAAATACATGGTGTGTGCTCACTCTGCATCCTCTCTCTCTCTTCTGTTTTATTGACAAATTTACTTTAGCTTTTTACATTTATGTTCCTTTTACAATTATAACAGAAAATGTCATTCAATTTGGACAATTCTTTTCATAGCAAAGTTTTATATTATTTACAAAGTGCACAAATGTATGGTAAATGCAACTCTCAACTGTATTATTGATCATTTGATACACTTCTTCATAACATTTTGCTAGTATGCATTCAATAGTCTGCGGTGACACATTTCTGTAAACCGTAAACCGTGCACATCACACAGCCCTGTTGTCTGGTCCCTGTTGTCTGTGCCTTATCAGTTCTTCTCTCTCATCTGTTCATCTGCCGTGTGTGTGGTATTTGAGACGGCGTGCACCCCTCCCATTCGTGCTCCCTCCCCTACTACGCCTCCATCACCTGCTCATTAGAGAGAGGATGATGGTCCGACGGTCCCCCATGACTCTGCTCCAAAAATAACAGAGCCAATTTCACACCAATCTGCGCAGTACTGCCCAGCAAGGCCTGTCAAACGTACAGAGATATAAAGTGGGGAGGAAAAGCCAAGCAAAGGAAGGCAAACTGTAGTTCAGAGTGTAATGTGTCTGAAAAAACAAGGCTTTATCCCACAAACATCCTGCCACCGCACATCACTGCTGCACCTGCACTATTTTCTCATTTTCACAGTGACATTTTTTTTTACTGTCCTAGCTTAAACAACACATAGTTACAGCAAGGGAAATAGATAACATAATAATAATTATTATGTATATAGCAATGTTTGGACACACGAGTGCATTATTCCTTCATTCATCAAGAAAGTTGCAACTTCGACTCCTGGAATGGTCCGAGCCTTTCTGTGGGGTGTTTCAAGTGATCCCCCTGTCTGGGTGGGTTTTCTCTGTGGGAAATCTGGTTTCCTCCATCATCCCAAAACATCCACAATATGTAAAATCCTCAAGCTAGTGGTCCTGACCTAGTCTAGTCCAGGAGCTGAAGATGGGTCTCCCACTCACGTACAGACACCCTTATATATACTGAAGTGTACTTATATTACATATACAGTAGCTTAGTTTAGAGCGTGATCACACTGCCATCACTTCATGTTGAGTAACTGAAAAACTGATTATAACATGAAGTACCTGTTAATGTAAGAGCTGATGTTACACCTAAGTTTTATGTGAAGAAGTTTTTCCTTTTCATTCCCACCATCACAAAGAAACCTGCTTTTTGGTCTTTTTATATCAATAATAATAATAAATATAGCCGCAAGCGGCAATGATCGGCCCTCGCCCGCGCCACGCCGCCTTCATAGCATAAAGGGCGCTTACGCGCCCCAATTTCCCTCCTCATAAAATACCTGCTGCCGAATCTGTGGCGCTACCGCGCCTCCTACTGCTCATATTTCACAGAAAATGATTCAAAGTTTGCGGCTGCGCGCCTTTACAAAGACTGTAATACTTGTGCTAAAATCCTGGATAACTTTTGGTGCCCCAATTCTCAGGATGATTGTCACCAAGTTTCAGGTTGATCGGGCTTACGCCGAGGAGGAGTACATTAAAGTACAAAGTTTAATTTGAGCGATTTTGAGATTTACCCATAGGAATAACATGGGTTTTTTCTGTCTATTCAAAATGTTGCCGAAATGTGGGCTTCGCCACACGGAGACCGTAATACTTATCCCAACAATTTGGATAACTTTTAGTGCCACACTCCTCAGGAAGATGTTCACCAAATTTCAGGTTGGTCGGCTTACGCCCGAGGAGGAGTTCGTTAAAATGCGTAGTAGAAAAATATGCAAATTTGAGACATTTTTTGATTTTCCCATAGGAATAACATGGGATGTTTTGGTCATTGGTACGGCTTCACCGTACAAAATATGACATGGGTCTGATTGGCTTTTTGATCGGTAGGCCAAAGGAATTTTGTGCAAAATTTCAAAAATTCTAAAAACTAAATTTTTTGCTCCCCATATAAAAGTTTGCTTTAATCTGTAGGGGGCACTAACGCGCCAAATTTAATTTTTTCACCTCTAATAGGTTTCAGACAGTGAGTTTAACAACTAATTCAAATTTGATGCAATTCGGACTTTATATGTGCAAATGGGAGCAAAAATTAAAATTTGAAAATTTCAGGAATTCTGGCCAAATTTTGCGGCTTCGCCGCACAGAGACCATAAAAGTTAGGTTCATGATTTGGATAACTTTTGATGCCACACTCCTCAACTTCATTTTCACCAAATTTCAGCTTGTTCGGTTAAACGCTCTAGGAGGAGTTAGTAAAAGTACGAAGTTTAAAAAAAACGCTGAATCAGGTTTAGCGGATTTTGATCCAATATGGCTGACAATTGGTTGGGCGGACGGCGTTGCCGTAATTATATTTTTTGCTTCTCTTGTCACTATCTACGTCTCTGCCAAATTTTATGATTCTACGATTAAAAAAAAATTGGGCACTTTCCTATCCCGTAATGCATTTTTTGTACACTTGGGGGCGCTGACGCGCCATATTTTAGAATTTCTGAAATCGGAAATAGCCAGAATGTAGAGAGGCACGATTTTTAGAGGTGTGCAAATTTTCCTGAGACTTCGTCAATGTTCACTGGGTGAAAAATAGGGGGGTTGGTCCCAAGAAGAAGAAAGAAGAAGAAAGAAGAATAATATTCCGATGCGAAAACAATGTTTCCCCTTTTTTTTAGTTCACAAACTATACATTTTCGGAAAGCGCGCGCGCTTTCCTACGTTTTGGTATGGGTCCCTGGTCACTGGCGGACACTTTAGAGAGTTTTGAGTGGGCTCCGCCCACTTTCTGTTATTGGCCCTATTTACAATAGTAATGTTCAATTTTTACATTACATTGTTATATGCACGAACGTGCATGAGTTGGGAACGACATTACTGGGCAACTCAGCGCACACGAGTACTTACGTGGGGATGACGACGCCGGCCGTCATCCCCACGTCGCCGTTCAGTGCGCACTTCGAAGACTTTCGCACGCGGGCTTCGCCCGTTTACAACGATAATGTTCAATTTTCCCACTACTAATTGGTATGCACGAACGCATGAGTTGGGAATGCGTTAGTGAGTGTTTGAAGCGGGCGGGCGCACGCTGATTCGTCGCGCACTTTGTGCGCAGCAGAGTCCGTGCTTTGCACGGCACTGCGAAACTAATAGGCCTCTCGCCAGCTTGTGGCGCCGGGCCTAATAATAATAATAATAATAATAATAATAATAATAATAATAATGCATGGTAAGTAGTAGACAGGATGGAAATAGCATTATAACTAAAAGATAACTACATAGTAATTACTCATGGAAAAAGTACACATTTGTATTGTCAGGATTACAATTGTAATTATTAAAATGGAATCACAATAATTTTAATAGTCAACTAGTCACGATTATTCACATTAGACTTTGATTTGTATTTTCTTGGTACTAAAATAGGAACAGGGCATCCTTCATTATTCCATGGAATTTCTATAAAAGTAATGGACAAACCAATATATATTAGAGCTATTAGTTCCAAATATTTTCAATCAATGGGTTTCAGACAGTTGAAAAATTGGGATCCATGCTTGACAGAACTATTAACAATGAAAGCTATGAAAAAGTCCCCAAAATGTCACATATACTGTAACAGGAAACGGAAAGTAAATATATGTAGGTTTTTCTGAGTATAATCCATCAACCCACAGAACTAACAATTACTTTTTGTTTCTTTGTTACTTTCAGATTCTTTACCCACACATCTGGAGGCGCTGGACGGTGTTGTGAGCAGGATCCCTCTACAGGCAGGCGGTCACAGAAGCAACTACAGCCAACCCTTGGGGGAGCGTTCGTTGTGAGTTTACTGTAAGTAATATCTCCTTCAGTGTCACCGTGTCATCACCTCACGTGCATCACCAGGGCTTTACTGGCCATTGCCTTTATGAGCTGCACACCCATATGTGACCTTCAGGACAAGGTCGAGAGTTCGCCTTGCGTTGCTTTTTCCAGTGCACGACTGACTCCCAAGATTGGAATAGAGTGGAATGCACTGTAGTCAATTTCTCAGAAGTTTGTCATTTACAATAACAACACTTTTAATTGCCACTTAGAACAAAGACTTAGTTCATGAATGAACCAGGCTTAGAAACAACTTAATTAATACCATAACCTATCTCCTAAACCTAACCCTAGAATTAAAGTCCATATGACAAATTACCCTATACACTTTCACTAAAACGTACTTTTAATTTTATATCAGAATAATTGTATTTAAGATTTTCATAGATATTTTTCCTATTTTGACAATTTTGGGGAGTTTATAATTGTACTTCCTGGTTGGACATGTGCAGCAAATATGACATAGATACAGACGGCATTCGAGGGAACGCCCACCAATGGACTGCTGTGGGGAAAACAATCCATTCATTTTAATGGAGAACAGCAACTCATTAACCCACTGTTCAACTACTACTAGAACATACGCGTTTAGGAGTTATTCACCTTATTCCGGAAGTTGCCATACGCGCCGCCATCTTGTTTCTGTTGTATTCGTTTACATGGAGCAGACGAGCTCAACAGAAAATAAGTTCTACACGGACTAAAAAGCCGTTTTCAAGCCGCCCAGGAAATCGGTGCGTTGTTGACTTGTTGTTGCTCGTGTTCATTAAACATTATGTAACATTGTAGCGGCGAGACTTTTCCCTCCTTCGTCATTAGCTTTAACGGAGTTCTCGTCAAACGGAAGTGCATTTACAACAAAAGTGCGTATCTGTGG
The DNA here is from genome assembly GCA_019453435.1 of Rhinogobius similis. Lineage (NCBI taxonomy): Eukaryota > Metazoa > Chordata > Actinopteri > Gobiiformes > Gobiidae > Rhinogobius > Rhinogobius similis. The sequence goes on along the minus strand of CM033623.1, from coordinate 21,116,424 downwards.
CAAAAAACAGCTAAAGTGGGCTGGACGGAATAAGTTGAATATTGTACCAAATACAGACACTAAAGCATGGAGAAGAATAACAGCCCAAAATTGTATAGTTAACCAAGAATGCCAATAGTAGCGGCGGGCTAAATGCCAACGCAGTGCTAGCACCACCTGCTGTATTTTAACATCTACAAAATAATCTGTTTACTTTTCTGAGAAAACGCCAGGTTAATAACCTCTGTTATTATGAACTTTAAATACTTGTGCTTAAAATCCTTATAAATCAAAACATATTAGAGTGTGAAAAAGTTGCATTTTCCATACACAAATCCAAGTAAATACATAATAGTTATAGTTTGACAAACAATAGCACCTTTATTTTGTTAAATGATTATTGAGTAAAGTCCTTGGGTAAAGTCCCTGCTGTTTGATGGAATGTTGCTTATTGATGACGTCACAGGGGGATTCTGTTTTAGAACTCAGCTCTTAGCTTTTTTTTTTCAATTTATCTTCACAAACTGACTCTTGACCAATGTAAAACTGTGACAAATATTTACCACAAGTTCTATCCCACCAAACAAAGTTATCATTAGAAAAACATAAAAACCTGTTATATGTAGCTACTAAACCTGAATATTTCTTAATAAACTATTTTTTCTTCACGTTTTCTTTCATCTTCGTATGGAAACTAGGTCACTAAAGAGCAGATTGAAAGTTAGAAGTTGCAAGATCAAAACCATAAATCACAACAGAAAGGATTTCAGTTGTAATTTGATAAATTTAGACACCAGAGCACAGCTCTCAGTTACCATTCTGGGCAGTTTGATTCAACATATGGATGAATAATCTTCTTCCACAAAACTTTCTGACAGAAATTAAAAACTATTTTTGCCTGTTCATAAACTAGAGCATCATATTTTATTCATATGCTTGGCAAACTGTGAAAGTGAATTAACTTGGAGCTGCGGTTCCGTAGGAGACCGCCCCTCCGTACACTTGCACACTGTAGTACCTGGAACTCACAGCACTATCGATATTTAATTCACACTCTGGACAAACTTATACTTTATTTATTCTGGGAGGAAAACTGTGTTAGCCACAGGGACTGCAGCTGCTGTGTGGGATGTACTATATTTCCAACATGTGCACTACCTGATGTGGACTCTGTTCTGGCTACTTCATCTGGTCTTCTTTTGCAGAGACCGTTTGTAATCATGTTAAGAAGACGCATTTACTGTTAGATCTACAGCAGATCTGCATTCCTCTGTCAGTGAAAGCATGTGGTTAGGGGAAAATCTCAGACTTAAGGGGGAGAAAAAATTCTATTTTGGTGTATAATGGTGCTTGTTTATGTTAATGAAAGACATTTTTATTTGTGAAAATTTTGTGTAAAAAATATCGTGATCAAGCAATGAGAATTTATATTTTGCCACATTGAATTGCTCGACTGTAGGCCTATTTATTATACAAGCATACAACCCCTTTATACAAGATTAATAGAAATATATAACAATAATATGATATAATGATACACAATAAATAAAAGTCCCATGTACTATTATAAGGGTGCATGGTGGCAGAGCTAGAGCTTCTGCCTCTCAACAAGGAGATTGTGGGTTCGATTTCCGGACCAGACCAACATCACACGATCTCTTTGGGTGGAGTCTGTATGTGTTACCGTGGGTTCTCTCTGGGTTCTCCGGCTTCCTCCCACCGTCCAAAGACATGCATGTGTTCAGGTTAATTGGTAACTCTAAATTGCCCCTAGTGTATGAATGGTTGGCCCCTGTCCAAGGTGTACCCCGCCTAAGGCCCAAAGTCACTGGGATAGGCCCCAGTCACCCGCAACTCCTAACGGGAACAAGCCGTAGAAAATGAATGAATGTTTTATTATTTTAATGCCAAGTCGTTTTTCAATTTTAACACATTTTAAGTTTGCCAGAATAACCTTTCTTCATCAGGAAAATCCTGTTGAAAGACAAAATAATGTTTCCTTTCTGTCCTTCCTATTTTGTGCCCTAACTACAAGCATAAATGGTAAAAGAAAGTTTCACTCCAAAGTTTCACTTTGACACATTATTATTACATTATTAATATATTCAGCCTTTAACACGCATCGATACTTAAAAACAATTTCTTTCTAAATCAGCAAATTAACTCTGTTATTTCTTGTTTTACTGAAAGTCTTGGAGTTGAAAAATGATCTCTGTCCACAGGAACTATAATCAAAGTGTGCCCACAAAGATAGATGTTCTTCAAACACACTGATTTGTTTACTGGCAGTGGCGCTGGCGTGTTAATGTGTTGCTGTGGGAACTCAGGGGAGCGAGTGCGAATGAGCGAGGAGGGCAGGAGCAGAGAAAGCCTGCAGCACAGAACTGTATTCCCACACTCTCCGCATCATTTCTCTCATTCTGAAGCCGCTTGTGTGCTGCGGCACGTACTCTGCTCGTATGCACCGACATTCATCTGCAAAATGTCAACTTTGTGTTTGTTATTTTCAAAGCCTGCTCCCAGCTGTAAGGCGCCATGCTGCTCAGTGTGACATCACGGTTAATTGCTAGTTCGGTCAATTTACACTCCTGGCAGTTATAATGAGAAATGAAAAGTAGATGATTCATGATTAGGTGAATTGTTATATCGGACTGTGCAATGTACAGTGGCAAAGTGGTTAATCCAGCTCATCTTGAAAGAATAAGGGACATGCATGTGTTAGAGGGGAAATGGTGACAATTAAATGAACTGCTATTGCTTCAGCTTCTGTACTATGTAATGATAATTTATGTATCATGTAAAAGACTGCCAAAATAAAGTAAAAAGGGTCCATCCACTATCTCAGACATACAGTATAGTTGCTGAATCAGGTTTTAGACACGTTTTTCTCATAAAGCATTCTTAAAGCCGGAGTACCCGACTTCTTGTTGTTGCAGTTTTTATGTTTTTCGCCAAAGAGTATCTTGTAAAAACAGCACTTTGTGTCAAAATTAGACCATTGTGTGTTGTCTGTGGCTAATAATAAAGCATTTTATTTCTCGTCAACCCAGAAGAAATGGCTGAAAGCAGTGTTCTGAATAGCTGTGCTTGGGTGGACTTCCCCAGTTTCACTTTGCCATATGAAAAAAGTATGAAAGTCAAGCACATGCCTTATGAACGAATGAATGTGAATATTAAGGACGTGTCAAAGTGTTTGTGAGAGTTAGGAAGTTAAACTGATTTTAATACTTACTTCTGGGTTGTCCTCATGACAATATAATCTATCAGAAATGTGCTAAAACATGCCTGTAAATGTCAGTGTGAATAGTAAAATCAAATTAACGACATAAATGCGAAAAAACCCAAAATACCACTTTAACCCTTTGTTTCTAAGATTACACTGCAAGCTTATGACGTTTTATTTTAAACCACCTCTTGATAGATATACTCAGTGTTGTGTAGAATACTTTTAAAATATACTTGCAACAAAATATTGCCTGCATTAAAATATATATTTTGTAACATATTCTGTTACATGATACAATCAGAGTAGTGTATTCTGAATACTTGGAATACTTTCACATGGAGTTACATCACATTATAGTGTAAAACCTGACATAGGATTAAAAGAGCTTTATGTTTGTTGCACTTTTTTATGCATTTATTTGATCACTGATTAGAAAAAGAAAAATCGCAAACACTTCTCATAACACACCATAAGAGGGAATTTTTTTTTCCCTGCCCTGTTTTTCTCAATAATGCCATGGAGTTTGAAGTCTAAACTGTATTTTCTATTTTATTTTAGGAAAATAATTATACCAGAATACAGTGGTAAAAGTATTTAGTTACTTCCTAGCATTGGATATACTTTATATTCTAATTTTACGTATCTTCAAAACAGAATTTGTGGTACTATCCATTTTCTGATAAACTCCCACCTCTAATTTAGTGCTTTGTCGTATCTTTAGATTATCTGTTTTATAACAAGACATACGTAGAGTCGTCGAGAGAGTGAAATCTTGTTACCATAGCACACATCCGTGGGTGGGGAATATATTGGATACATAGGGCTATTTTCAGTCCATGTTGGAGGCATGAATCTTGACAAGTATTGCAAAATTTTACATTTGAGATGCTTTTTAAAACAGTCGTTTGTAAAAGGAAAATGTGCTTTCTGCTATTGCTATACCACTACCATATTTTATTATGACTTGACTAACACTGATACTACTACTGTAAGTTTGTTGAACTCTACAAAACTTGAAAAATTGAAAGTAGATTTTAGATTTATTTTACGTTCAAACATACTGAAAAACTGAAATGATGAATTAAATGAATGATGACAATTAGATTCTATTGTTTTCAAAATGAACATTGTGGTATCAAAATCAGTATCAAGCCTTTTCTTTAGTATGAAAATCAACTTTGAAATTTTGACAACATACAGCAAAAGTCATTTTTAAATAGTTCTGTTGATTGTGTAAAACTGCTTTCCCATCCGTCTCCTCGAGTGTGTGTGACAGAACAGTAGGGCAGTGTTGCAGGATCAGGTGCTGAGTCCGCTGCTGGTGATGAGCCCGTGAGCGCTGTGTCTGTGTATGATCTCACTCTGCATCTGTTAGTGAGGGGCAGCACGCTCCTGCTGCACCCTGCACTTTGGCTGAACTCACTTTCACTCTTTGCTGTGTAATTCAAAGAAGACATATTATGCTTTTTTCTGGGTATTACGTTTTTATCTATGACAAACGTAGATAATTATTTTACAGTTTATTGTTGTTGTGAACGAAAAATACATAAAACTGGTTACTCAACATTTTGAACCCTACATGTATGACCGGGAGTCTGACTTTTAAAATATAATATAGGGGCGTGTCTATACTTTTTTCACTGAGTTGACCCAAGGGTGGTCCAAGGGTTGGCACAAGTCTTTAAAGTGATAATTTTGAGAATTTAAAACTGACATTTGACATTTTCTGTGATTAAATATTTTCAAATCATAGCAATTATAAATATCTATTTACTCTTTTTATTTTTAATTATGAATTTGGCGCAAAATTGTAAGGTAAATTAAACAAAAAAATGTATTGGCCACTTCCTAGAAAAGCCCCCATAGAGCAGTGGCATTGGTAAATCCTAAACATCTCTTCAAACATAATGACCCAGAAAAAAGCACAAATATCACTCTTATTTAGAAGTTTACAACTTTTCATACTTAATCAGCTATTTTTGGAGCATTTTTTTAAACTTATAAACAATATACTTAATATTGAGATTTAGCACATCTTCAAAACAATATTTAGTATCATCAGTATTTTGATAATCTTCCCAGCTCTTGCTAGCGGTGAGCACTGATGTGATAAATTAAATGTTGTAATTATATTGTACTTGACTGTGAGTACAATATAATATCTAATTACATTCTCTGCATACCACATTCTAACATTGATTAGTTATTTTAACAGAGTAACAATCTCTTTTTGGGTTTACTTGCTTGTATCTTCTCATCTGAGTCTCCTATCTGTGTCGCGCAGGCTTTAACTGAATTAAGATGACCGAGGCTGTTGCTCTTCCCAATCGCTCCAGATTGGGCTTTTGGAGTGAAAATCCTCCAGGGAAGCACTAATCCCTGACTGTCGGGAGCAATTTTTATTCCGTAAGCACAGCCTTCTCGCTCTGTCTCTCTCTTGCTTGCCTTCTCTCTTGGTCTATCAGTCTATTTATAGCCATCTTAAGCTGCTCTGTGCGCCACTGTTTACATTTAGATCCCCCTTCCCTTTAGATTTAGACCCCCCTCGCCACACCCGATTCCCTTGATGGAAGAATTAAAAGCATGGAAATCTCTATTGACGAGACAAAGGTGAGGATGAAATGGGCCGATGGAGAGATTATGAGGAAGGGAGCTCGGCTAGAAGTGCCGAGAGGAGCAGAAAAGACAATGATGGGGAGATGTGAGGTGACAAGCAGATCTTAAAGGAGATACATATGCAAAAAGAGCTTTAAAGAGTGTTAAATAATCAATCAATCATTTGTTTTCACCTCCTCATTTACCCACTCAAAGTTGTATTTAGAGTGATTGAATCTTTATTCTCCTGCAATCAAGATGCCATTCTCCGAAAATCCATATAATTTTCAATCCAAAATACACGCCTAAAAAAATCTAACTTCTCTCTCCTCAGATTAAGAGTGTTTTATGCAGCGCTCATTGATTCATCAGAAATAAGCAATGTGTTTTAATCTCTGTGATAATTGGCTAACCCAACTGTCAATCACGCACATCTGAACTCACAACAATGAAAACGGTGACCAGACTGATATCGAGCTGTACAAAAATACAGACAGATATCATTCTGGATTTGCCAGATGTCTGTTAGTGCGGCTGTGATGACGTTTAGGGTGACGTGCTGTAAAGGAAAAGACGGAAATCTGCTCACAGAAGACAGCGAACATTTTTCTTTTATTACGTCGTTTTAGATCAGTCCATGAATCAATCAATCAATCAATGAAACTGAAATCTGGTGAACAAAGATCTGAACATTGTCTCAAAATGAGAAGCTCTTTGGACAGGGGTGTGTGATCGGACAAAAAGTTAATATCTCTATTTTTTAGAGCCACGATTCATATAAATTATTATCCCTGTATTATCTCTATATGAGTTAATTAACGCCATCTGTTGTACTGTGATTGGTTAAATTCGCCTGTCACTGACATACAGCTGCATTAAACAGAGAATTACTGATTTACAATATTATAAAACATTTCAGTAAGAGGATTTTACCATAAATTACCTTTTGTCACAGGAATCAGATCACAATTTGATTTGTGGTGATGTGATTTATCGTCATATCACCCAGTCTAACTTATGAAATATCTGTAAAACAATTAGTATTTCTGCAGCTTACAAAGCAGGCCTTTAGCTCTGATGGGAATTGAGAAATCAACAAACATAAAAAATGTGGTTGGATGGGATTTATGTTTAAAACATTTTCTCACAAGAATTTCTGTATTGGAAAACGGGATCACATTTGAGAAAAAGACCCATTGGCAAAGTCGAATCAAATTCACTCATAATTTACTTTTCATATCTTTTTTGTCTCATATTTGGAATGCCTTCATAATTGTCCAATTTGTCTTTTGTCCAGCACACAAACAGGAAGGACCAACTGCTCACTTGTCCCTAATAAATCTCCCTCTGACAGAAGCCATAGAAACCTGATAATCACTGTCATTCATTTGACCTGTCAGAGGCTCTGTGTTATGGGCTATCAGCTGCGACATCTATCATATGTCTCCTTTAACTTACAACGATTGATAAGGATCTGCCCTGTACGCAACACCGACATGAACGTCAGGAAAGACTATGACAAGATATTAACCCAGATTATGTTACTGTATCATGTTGCTTTAGAAGTAATGCAATGTACGAGACTCACCTCAATGAATGTAATTACAGTGGGAAAAATGTTTTGAATAACTCAGTTATGTCATTGAAAGTGTGTTTAAATTAAATTACAACCTCAATACACACAGATAAAAACATTAATTCATTCATTCTTCTGCTGCATGTTCGCGTTAGGAGTTGCAGGTGACTGGAGCCTATCCTAATGACTTTGGGCCTTAGGGGGCGTGTTAACCCATCGCAGGGTTAACACGGAGACAGACATTTGGCTTCATTCTTTGCCTAGATGTGTCATGGATGCAAACATCTCTACATACATACATATATATATATATGTGTATATATATATATATATATATATATATATATATATATATATATATATATGCTGGCAGGAAAGCATACATGGAACGCCACAACCAAGTGGCTGGTATAGTGTACAGAAACATCTGCGGAGTACGGACTGGAAACCCCAAGGTCAAAGTGGGAAACACCTCCAAAGGTGGTAGAGAATGACCGAGCGAAGATCCTGTGGGACTTCCAGATACAGACTGACAGAATGGTAATGGCAAACCAACCAGACATCGTGGTGGTGGATAAAGAGCAGAGGACGGCCGTTGTGGTTGATGTGGCGATACCAAGTGATGGCAACATCAGGAGAAAGGAACATGAGAAACTGGAGAAATACCAAGGGCTCAGAGAAGAGCTGGAGAAGGCCTGGAAGGTGAAGGCCAAGGTGGTGCCGTGGTGATCGGAGCACTTGGGGCAGTGACCCCCAAACTGGAGGAGTGGTTACAACAGATCCCTGGAGGAACATCAGACATCTCAGTCCAGAAGAGCGCAGTGCTAGGAACAGCTAAGATACTGCGCCCGAACCCTCAAGCTCCCTGGCCTCTGGTAGAGGACCCGAGCTCAGAGATGGATGTGACCACCCGCGAGGGTGAGCAGGGAATTTTAACTATATATATATATATATATATATATATATATATATATATATACATCTGTGCGGAGTCTGGACTGGAAACCCCAAGGTCAAAATGAGAAACACCTCCAAAGGTGGTAGAGAATGGCCGAGTGAAGATCCTGTGGGACTTCTAGATACAGACTGACAGATGGTTATGGCAAACCAACCAGACATCGTGGTGGTGGATAAAGAGCAGAGGAAGGCCGCTGTGGTTGACGTGGCGATACCAAGTGATGGCAACATCAGCAGAAAGGATCACGAGAAACTAGAGAAATACCAAGGGCTCAGAAAAGAGCTGGAGAAGGCCTGGAAGGTGAAGGCCAGTGGTGCCCGTGGTGATCGGAGCGCTTAGGGCAGTGACCCCCAATCTGGAGGAGTGGCTACAGCAGATCCCTGGAGGAACATCAGGCATCTCAGTCCAGAAAAGTGCAGTGTTAGGAACAGCTAAGATACTGCGCTGAACCCTCAAGCTCCCTGGCCTCTGGTAGAGGACCCGAGCTCAGAGATGGATAAGACCACCCGCAGATATACTATACTATATTATTAGTATATTATAACATTTATAGATCATATATCAAACATGGCTTAACAATAGAAACAGGTCCAATGACTGACAGGACATACGCAGGACATACAGGATTACTCAAAGTACATAAATCCATCAATACAACTAAGTAAGCTGAGCGAACACCATTACAACATGGTTTAAAGTAGATTTCACATAATGTATCTCCAAAGACCAGGGACAAAGCAGAATACAAAATTAGGTGTAAACCAGAACTTCTCACTGTCCTAACCGATTCTAAACAAGAAGAAACATATCCCAGTCCAACCAAAACAGATTCAGGATATGAACTTCAAGAACCAACACGACACAATATTTCAGCTTGAAATAGCTCCAGCTATCATGGGATGTTGTTGTTCCTCCATTGTGCAAAGCAGCACATCCCTATCTTTGCCCCACATCAGTGTTTCTCTCTGTGGAGGTCAGTTTGCCCCGACAGCTGAGAAGTAGCAGTTTAGAGCAGCAGCTAACATTTAGCTCATTATGTAAATGCTAATCATCAGTTGTAGCACGGACCCCGGGGCTTTACAGATGCTCCGACACAACCAACGCCGGCAAACTAGCACTCTGCATCAAGTCCCACCAAACCCCGCGCTGCATATGTTATAGTGCGGCGTGTTAACCTGTCACTTCTGTTAGCTGAAAATGTAAAGCAGTTAAAGTGTGATGGAGCAGCCTCGTCCTCAGTGTATTTCACACTCAAATGAGGCATGCTCCCACTTGTGTTTCCTGGCCAGTGTCAATAACGTAATCAGATGTGGGACTCACAGCTGCTCAGCCTCATGGTGTCACTGCCAGTTGTTGCTTGTGTGTATTTGTATATTTTTACTTTGTACCGTTTGCCCTTTTTCTTTTCTAATCCACTTTTATACATGTATATATATATATATAGAGAGAGAGAGAGAGAGAGAGAGAGAGATAGAGAGAGAGAGAGAGAGAGAGAGAGAGAGAGAGAGAGAGAGAGAGAGAGAGAGAGAGAGAGAGAGAGAGAGAGAGAGAGAGAGAGAGAGAGAGAGAGAGAGAGAGAGAGAGAGAGAGAGAGAGAGAGAGAGAGAGAGAGAGAGAGAGAGAGAGAGAGAGAGAGAGAGAGAGAGAGAGAGAGAGAGAGAGAGAGAGAGAGAGAGAGAGAGAGAGAGAGAGAGAGAGAGAGAGAGAGAGAGAGAGAGAGAGAGAGAGAGAGAGAGAGAGAGAGAGAGAGAGAGAGAGAGAGAGAGAGAGAGAGAGATGGCACATTCCACAATTACTAATAGTAATAGTTAAGTACTGAAGGTAAGAAGGTAAACTTGCAGTGTAATCTTCCAAACATATGGTAAATATGACTTAATCTTACAATATATTTGTTTGTAAGATTTATGATGGAGTGCCATAATATTGCTTGTAAATCGAGTCCAAAATATATAATCTAGGTATTCATTTTTGTCAATAACGCCCACCCTGGGTACAGTTCTTGTAATATTTATATAAACATAGAGTCAGTGAGTAGCTTTGTAGATTTCTAGCTGGGCCACAACCTCATTTTTCCTGAGGCATGTGGTGAGACGCCCAGGAGATGATAAGATAAATATAGGTTAAATCAGTTGCTTTGTGGTGACTACTCTCATGCACTCACATTTACATTTTTGCCCTTTAGGAATAAGAACAATTTACCCACTATAGAGGGTCGAGGTTTGCAGATTGATCCCCATTAATAAAAGAAAACGTTGTTTGGTTAAGACTCACTCTTCTGTCTTCTGTGTGTGCTGCACATACTGCCGAATACAATCAATTCATGGAGACCTTGTACTTTGGGAGGACCAAAAATCCTGTTCCCATGAGACAAATCCTTCAATATTTGATCAATGACTTGGTTTAAAGGTTTGGGTTAATTTAGGTTAAGGTTTAGGGTTTAGGTCAAGCAAGTAGAGAGTAATTATGGCGAGGTTAGGTCAGTCTCCAGTGAATGTAACTCAGGTAATATCACCACAAATCAATAACTAAAAACTCACAATAATATCACAGGCCATCACAGAACAGTATATTCATTTATAAACTCCTTCGCTGACATGCAAAGTTTTGTTTCTGAAACAGCTAAACAACATAGACCATGATTCTTTGCTTCATTTCAGTACAGCCTATATCAAGAAAAAAAAAGTTGACTTTTATTACTTTCATATCTTAATTCTTTGGAATATGACAGTAATGATTCGCACCAAAGGTTTTAAGGCAATAAATATTAGTATATTGAATAATATTAATAAGCTCTTTCATAAAACATGCTGAATGAAGATGGGCTAAAACATATAAGATGTGACGTTTGTGATTATAGAAGTCACAATATATTTGTTAGTAAAAAATAAACATTGTCAGAATTTTAGAAGCACAAAGAATTAATTTAAATTCAATCACTTTGGCTTTTACTAAGACTGCAGACATTTGGAAATCTCTTAAACAATGAGAATGAAAGTGAATTAAGGATTTCTCAGTTTGGTCATGATGTAAACAGCTGTTAATAATCAATAAAAAACAACAACAAACATTTCAATAATCATTGCAAAAATATTGATACTGTGCTATTCAAATAATAAGTCATACTTTAAGCACTCAACATACTTTTAGAAGAACTCTGGGAATAAACACTGAGTGTCTGAACGGCTAGAACGATACAGAGTAACTTTGAGAGAAAAGTGAAATCTTCTGATGTTCAGTCCAAAAAAGTACATTTAATTAAATCAAACATGAACACCGCTGCATACCACCTTCTCTTTGAAAGTGGTAAATTTAACTGCAGAAGTAATTTAAAGGACCTGGCTGATTTTGAGTGTAATTGATTATAGTGCCTTTAATCTCTCAGTCCTTATTTAGTTAGAGGAACCACAGAGTTCCTCTTGCTCACCTTCACACAGCGACAGTGGCTGAAAGTGGCTATAACCAGTTTTAACATCAGCCTCTGTCTAGTGTGGAACAAATATTTAATTGACTAGAAAGTACACGCCCCTGAACAGGTGCTAAGAAGGTCCCCAAAGGTCTCATTTTTGTTGTTGTTGTTGTTGTTATTTATTTTATTTTATTTAGACAGAATAAAAATGTCTTTTGCAAGAGTGTTCTGGCAAATAATAACACTAGGGATGGGACAGAATGAAATTTCTTCGGTATGATATATCTGTGACCAAAAATACCTCTGAGTTGAGTATTTTAAAATGCATAACAAAAACAAGAGACTTTTAAACTGTAAAAAGTGTCTGCCTTGGTACGTATTTATGCCCTGCTTCACTCTGGTGAGATTTGGAGAAACACAGAGCAATTCAGGGCAAAACAAGGAACCTACCATGAATAGGTCCATATAATAAGAGGCATATATGGATTGAAAGACTTGTGACTATTCCATTCTGGTTCTTTTCTTTATTTGTGGCATGTTATACCTATATGTTATGACAAACATTATCTGTTCGTAAACTCAAGGCAGTTAATGCTGCTTATTTCATAGATACAGTAAAGTAAATGAGCTCTGTCAATACTGTCAGACCTCCATCCTCACAGTACTGATACCAGGGCATTTTAATACCGATATACCTTAATAGTGGTTATCGTCCCATCCCTAAATAACACAAAACATTTCAGATATACACTCAAAGTCATATACCAGAAAATGACAATAATAATAAAGCATTTGTTGTTTGTTCACTTTGTTTCATGTTCATCAAAAGATATTTCAAAAATCCCGATGAAACTCCCTCTGGAGTTCATTCCAAGACTGCACAGCAGTAAATCTGAAAGCCTTTTTCCCAGCTCTATGCGCTCTGGGCAGAGAGCAGGAGCAGGTCCTGAGAGTGCAGGCTGTAGCTGCTGCTGCTCCTCACTTCTATGAGCTGCCAAAGATAAGGCAGCACCCCTAGTCCTTACTCTCTGCAAACGCACATCAAATGGAGACCGGAACAAATGGAATAAAAAGTCCCAGGAACTGAAAACATTGTTAAAAAATAAAGTAAACTATTGTAAAGGCCTGATGGTTTATTGTCAAGGTTAAATAAAGTACCTCCGGGCTGAAGTTGGGCAACATGGGCCTCTCCCCTGTCCATCTGTTCTATCATTAGTTCCTGCTGTGCCAGCAGAGAGCTCTGATCTGTGAACATTGATTGGGATCAATAATTTACGCTTCTGCTTTAATATTTGATGCACCGAGCTATAATCTTTCGGGGATAAGTGTCAGTGTTAAGTGTGAAACTCCGATGCGAGCAGAGAGACTGGTGATAATGAGTATTTGTCTTTACATCCTGACTTCCCTGTTCTTGCTTCCCTCGCAGCGGCTGAATATTTGATGTGTCAGGTTGATTGTGGAGACGGACCGTAGGCTGCGGTGGCCGACTGCATCGATCAGACTGGCCACCTGCTACTCTCCCATCTGAAAGTAATGAAACTATTGAAGTGCACTTGCGGAACAGCTCGTACATCAGAAAAGACTTCTCCTCGTGGTTAAATCAGGAGCACGCTCAGAGCTCACTGACAGTCTTTGCTTTTACATTTATTGAGCCTGAGTCAAAGACAACTGCAAGGCGACTGCAGAAATGTCTTAAAAGAATTGAATTTGATAACATCTTTTTATATCTATTGTTGTTTTTATATTTTCTGTATATTAACATTTTTTGAAGAAACCATTTTTAATATTGCACCATAACAGTTTAATTACATAAATCACACCTACATTTGATATAATGATATGAGACAAACAAGACAATTAACTCATAAGTGAACACGGAAATAGGGCTCAGTAAGATCTCAATTTATCCTGACTGAATCGTTAGAGAGCCATAAAACAAGAAAATTCGACATAGATTTGATAAACTAAATGATAAGAAACTGATCTTCTGTTGTTGTTTCTATTGATTCAAACTAGAATCTTCTGGATTTGATGTAATTCTCTTCTCACTTTCCCGGTAACTTCGGATGGAAGGAGCCTGCAGCTTGGCATAATCAATTTTAGAAAATAGTGTGCTTGTCTGAATCGTATTTATTATTCATTCACTTGAAATGCACCGCACAAGTGAGGAATAGAAAGTCTTTAATATTTAAAAATATATTAAGGTGTACTTGCAATTTCTGACTCTGGATGGCTCAGCTTTGTAGTGTGTATTTTTTTTTCTTTTGTCAAAGTTATCTGAAGCGAGGACTGGACTGTGTTTTCATGCTCTCTCTGTCACTGAGCTTGAAAGAATGGTATGAATTAGGGCTGCATGATTTGGGAAAAAAATGCAATTCGATATTTTTTTATTGTGATTGTATTTGCGATTTAGGTTTTAATAACAGGATTCTGCTCAAATTTCACATTTTAATGTGTCCAAGTGAATTGATAAAACAACTGAAAGGACAAACTAATAATAACAGAATCGCATTTCAAAACATGTAAATATATAAACTTCAGTGTTATCAGTTTTTATACAAAATAAGACAGGATATTTGGTACTTGGTTGTTTGTGGAGGAAAATGTGGTACAGTACTACAAAAATTAGTGTTTGCGAAGTGCAATTTGTGTTCATTTCAATTGGGATTTTGATTCAATTGCGATTAATTTTCCAGTCCTTTATGAATGGTGACTAGTGCATTGATGTCCTTGTCCACACTTATTTATTAATAAGGTGTACTTAAACTAGGCTTGTGTTCATTTAATCAAGATTCAGTCTTTCTACTGTCAATAATCAGCTTGTCTCTTTTTAAGTCCAGATTAAGCCAGTCCTCCTGTAAAATGTGGTTTGGAACAGACTTCAAACTTTAGTTGATTAAAATGAAGATCCAAGATTCATTGTTGATGATTAAACATTAATTTATTAATCAAATCGAACATTTATATCGACCAATATGAGGGGGAAAAAGTATTACCGGTACATATTTTGTCATATTGCACAGCCAACCAGCCATCTGTCTGTGTTTGGTAGCTTTTGTTCTGAGCATGGTGGCAACTTGGAGAGAAAGGATTCTTACAGTCACGAGTTAAGCACCCATTACTACTTACTGCTGACGCTACATTAAGTATTTTGCAGCAATTAGTCAGATACAAGTTCAAATGCTTACAACTTTGATTTGATATCCTAACTTTATTAATTACTCATCTCTTTGGCTGGTATGTCCTTGTAAAGGTGGGCAATATATCAAAATTTAGACAATGTTGTTTTGAATATATGCAAAATTTGAATATCGATATTGGGATATAATATACCCACACAACCCATCAGGAACTCGGACTCACTACAGACATTCAAATCACTCCTTAAGACCCACCTGTTCAAACTGGCTTTTGTGTAAATTTATGTTGTTTTGTCTGTTTATGTAAAGCGTCTTTGAGTGTCCAAAAAAGTGCTATACAAGTTTGATGTATTATTATTATTATATTGAGACATACATTTTTGTCAATATTCCTATCTTCTGTAAAGCACTTTGAATTACTTTTTGTGCAAAGGCCGTGCTTAAAGTCAATTTCTAGCTGTATGGATAATATCTGGAATGGAAATACACTTTATTTACAGCTATCAACATTCACATTCATTGCTATAATACATTTAGAATCACACATTTTCAAAAATGCAGGGATACAAGCAAGTGTATCCACTGTCACTTTGCACTTCATCTGAATATAACTGTATGTTGACCATGCATGGCAGTTATGCAACACTTATCTATTTAACTTTTGATTTATTGGAGCATTTCAACGTTCTGGTGAATCATTTTTGGGTCGCGTCCCAAACGTTTAATAGACATCTGAAACGTGGGCATCACATTAATCAACTGTATTCATGTGGTGGTGGCGTTAGTTTAGACTTTGTAATAAAACAAGAATAGAAATCCTCTGATTGTGGATTAGAAGACAATTGAGTGAGTTTATCCTGAGGGGAACGAGGGGGTGGGGAAATAATGGCAGCATATGTGCCCTGCTGCGCGATGTGTGATTGAGACAATTGTGTGTTGTTGGGTTTTTTTTACCAGCTTGAACGAGAATAGGAGTGGGAACTAAATCCACTTACCTTTTTGCTTGAGTCAAGCCCTTAGTGTGAAGCTAATCCACGCTTTGTTGTCCACTGTGGCTCCACGCACCACTAAAAGCCAAAACACATGAGAAAGTCATTAGGCGGACAGAGGCTATTCCACAGAGAGAGGCGCTATTATCCAAGTAGTGTCATATTTAGTCGCAAAGAGCTGAAGTGCTTTTTGTGCACAAGCCGATATCTTGTCTTAAGTGATGGACAATAATCACTCATAAGTTTTGTACAGCGATTAGACGTTATATTAACTTGTCTGTTTTCTGATCTTTGTCAAATACGTGGCACTGGGGAAATACTAATTGCAATTCTGATGTGAAATACGTGATCTGATTTGATAGTTTTTGTTTCAAACCTGCAGACCATACACTTGACATTATAATACCAATGTCTGTTTTAATTTGCAATGTGAGCCACATTTTAAACACATCCAGTAGCAGTAACTTTTGAGAAGAAATATGTATTGTTAAACTAATACAAGATTTGTGGAATTGTGCAAATTAGTTCTCTGCGTAGTTACAACCAAAGTGCTTTTCCAGGTTGCAGTTTCTATGCTCTAAACACATCAGCTCAGTTTAGCCAAAAGTGGTGGCATTTTCTGTTTTTTCCCCTTCTTTTTTAACTTTTTAAATATACAAAATAAAGCAGAAACACAGAACAGTGAACACGTCACAGAGAAAAAGCAAAACAAATAAAAGCTAAAGAAATACAATCAAATTAAGCCATACATAGTCTGATGAAAATGTTTGTTTGTTTTGTAATTTTTACAATTTTTCTAATTTCAATTACTATGTCCATCCAGTCTATCTTGGTTCAATTTGTGTTTTTTGTAATGCCTGCAAAAATGAATTTATTACAAAGCTTACCTGTTGAATCTGTACTTGCCTTTTGCTCCAGTTTCAGATAAATTACGTTGGACAACAGCCTTTGAAATTTTGCTAGAGTTCAGGTACCTTAACACAATACTTGATCATAATAAACTGAATTGGAACTCTAGCACTACAGCCAAGTGTGCAAAAACCCAGCAACATTTGTATTTTTTTTTTTTTTTTTTATTCAAGTATTTTTTATTAAAGTTTTACTTGACACATGACAATCATACAACTGAAATGTTCAACATTTTAAAATAAAGCAATCATAACTGGGGACCACTGCATTATACCTCTATAAAAAATAATAACCAATATATTGACAATGTGATGAAATAAACAAAGTGGCATAAAAGCTAAGTCGGACTCATTCATCTAGGTGTCTAGTAATATAAGACCAAAATGTATCCCAAACTGACACTGTAGGACCATTACTGTTTAACTTATTCAACATGCATTCATATGATGCCATTTTTGTTATCATATTTGCCCACTCCTTAATCCGTGGGGGTTTTGGGGTTTTCCAGTGTGCAAGAATAATCCTGGCTGCTACTGAGACCCCCACCATGATGACTGAGAATTTCCTACCCGACACGCCAGTTAATTTTCCCTGTCACCCAGTAAACATAATCTTGGACATAGTGGAACATTTCTCCCCAACCAATCACTAAGAATACGTGTATAACCTCTCGCCAAAAACGTTTCAATAATTGGACATTGCCACAAACAATGTATAAAGGTGCCAGCGCCTTTTTTGGCATTTCCAACACAGTGGATTGTTCAAAAGACTCCAGCCTATGCAATTTTACTGGGGTCCAGTAATATCTTTGCATTATCTTATACTGTGTAAATTGGCTTCTGGATTCCCTTACAAATTTACCATTTTCAGATAGAATTTTCAACCATTCCCCATCCTCAAACACAGATCCAATGTCCTTCTCCCACAAAACTCTCAGGGCTTTACAGTCATCGCTGAGTGCGGCACTGATTCTTCTGTAGAACACTGATGCTCAAGATGATGAGATGGTAAGGATAAAAATTCAAAATGTGGTTGTCTCCAGAATGCTGATAATGACATGACACAGTTCCTTATCTGAAGGTATTTCCAAAAATGTTCCTTCCCCTTCAGACTGTATTTGTGCAGTACATCATTGTAGGACATGAACACTCCATCTATATATAAATTATCCAATGTACATATTTTAAGGTCATACCAACTTTTCCAGTAAATAGGTGTTTTCCCAATACAAATAGCAGGGTTCTTCCATAGGGAGGAATATGGTTGTTTACAGTGTGACATTTTAAGCAACTTATGAGCCTTCATCCAGATTTCCTTTGAGTGCAACATGACAGGATTGGAAACTTTATTCGACATTTGAGAGAAGCACTCTATGGGTGTAAATGGATGGGCTAAAGATTTCTCAATTATAGCCCAGTCCAACTGATCTTGCCCCCTTCCAATGAAGAGAAATCTTTGCCATCTCAAATGAGACATAATACAGCCTGGGGTCCGTAAACCCAACCCTCCTTTTGTCCCTAGGTGAACACAGTTTAGACAGCTTGATTCTGGGCTTTTTCCCTCCCATAGAAACTGTTTAACCATTATATCATACTGGTTAAATATGGTTGGTGGCACTGTAATTGGCAGCATCAAAGAGTATACTGAGCTGAGGTGAAACCACCATTTTGATCACATTTACTTTACCCCAAAGTGTCAATTCAAGTTTTTCCCATTTGTCTAGATTAATTTTGATTTTTTGTAAAAGTGGCTCAAAGTTTAACTCTGGCATTCCTTCTATCTCCTGCTCAATTTAATACCCAGATATGTCATTCCTTTGGGATCCATTTAAAAACCAAGTTTTGTCATTGTATTTCTGCTAGAAATTCCAGATATAGGCATCGCTTCAGATTTGGTCCAATTGATTTTATAACCCGAGATGTTAGAGTAAGATTGTATTGTGTCCATTAAATGGGGCATTGATTGGTTTGGGTCTTCTAATAGACTAATATATCGTCTGCATAAAGCAGCAATTTATGCTCTTTACCCCCTCCATCTATGCCCTTTATATTAACATTTCTCCTTATGGCAACTGCCAGCGGTTCAAGTGAGAGGTTGAATAATAAAGGTGAGAGAGGACACCCTTGTCTTGTGGCTCTTCAAACTGAAGAAGGTGACATAACCCCATTAGTTATAACTGATGCTTTAGGACTGTTATATAGTATTTTGACCCACGTGATAAATGATTCGAAAACCCAAAAATCCAAAAGAGCCGCAAATAAAAATCCCACTGAATCCGGCCCAAAGCCTTCTCCTGGTGATCAAGGAGAGGGCCACAACAGGCCTGTTACTCTCACGGTTAAGGCTTATTAAGTGCAGCAGTCTTCTCATATTATCCGTTGATGATCTATTTTTCATAAAAACCTACTTGATCTGTATGTATGATAGTTGACAAGACTTTCTCTGCCGTGTTGCCAGTATTTTAGTCAGAATCTTACAGTCTACGCTAATAGGCTGATAGGCCGATAATTAGATGGCTGTAATGGGTCCCTATCCTTTTTTGGTAGAACTGTAATTAGAGCCTCATCGAAGGTTGGAGGAAGAGATTTCAAAGTAAAAGCTTCATTGTACACCTCTGTCAATACTGGGGCTAGAATATCTATAAATTGTTTATAATACTCAATAGGAATCCGTCTAACCCTGGCGACTTCCCATTCTTCATTCCAACACATTTTTGAATTTGGGCTTCTGTCACAGGGCCATCTAATAGTTCTGCCTGATGAGGTGATAATCTAGGTAGATTGATATGAGTAAAGAAATCCAACAGTTCACTCTGATCAGGCTGTGACTCGAGTATATAGAGATTTGTAGTAACTTTGCAATTCTTCATTTATTTCTTTAGTGTTAGTTACAACTGTATGCCCTTTTTAATAGCTGGTATCAGATTACCCGAATCTCGCCGTTTTAGTTGTTTAACCAGCCGTTTACCAGTTTTTTCTCCTTCATAAAAACGATGTCCTAAGCCTAAATAAAGCATATTGTACTTTCTTATTATATATTTCTTGAAGATCAAATTTAAGTCTGCAAAATGTCCTGATATAAATTATTTGAAAACTATCTGCTAATTCCTTTTCATGTGTTCTAATTTTAGTTTCTAAGTCTTTTATTCTACCCATATCTTCCTTCTTCTTTCTTTGATGCGAATGCAATAATTTTACTACTAATATAAGCCTTCGACGCCTTCCCATTCAGTTGATCTTTTGGCAGTACTGCCTATATTTATTTTGAAAAATAATTGTAGATCCTCCTTCAGAGATGTACAAAAATTATCATCATAGAATAGGGACGTATTTAGTCTCCATCTACCCCTTTTCTGTATCATTATTAATATGAGTTCCCAATTCTACAGCTGCATGGTCGGACAGAGCGATTGCATTAATTTTACAGAACAATACTTCTGGTTATATTATTTGATATCAGAAACATATCTATTCTGGAGTATGATTTATGACAGTGAGAGAAAAAGGTGTAGTCTCTCTCACATGGGTTCGCCAAGCCCAAATATCCACCAAATTATTATCTTGACTTAACATATGAATAGCAGCTCTATCTTTAGGCATTGGTGGACCAGAGAGGGTGCTTCTGGTCTATAAATGCATCCCAAACTTGATTGAAATCTCCTGCCAGAATTATATCCCCTCCATTTCTCCCAAAGTTTTATTTACTTCATGGAAAAGTTGGGATCACCTAAAGTTGGTGCATATATGTTGCACAAAAATCATATTTTTGCCATTAATTTTAGCCTGTAAACATATCATCCTGCCTTCGCTATCGTGTGCTTGCTTAATCAAAGTGAATGATAATTTTTATCAATAAGTATAACCACACCATTGCGTTTACTTGAGAATGAGCTATGAAAACATGACCGACCCAGCCAAACTTTAACTTCTTAGCCTCCTCCGCTCTGAAATGTGACTTTGAATGAACGCAACATCAGCTTTATTATGCTTAAGATATGTCAATATTTTCCTCTTGCAGATTTCCACACCCTTTGATATTCCAACTTATAAATTTAACATAATTTCTAGCCATTTAAAATAGAATAAAATGTAAGATAAAACATACTGCAATGGTCCCCAAACCTCATACTATATAACAATACAAATTTCTTTGTCACTGCCAAGTACTTTTTATGTGAAAACAGGTAATAAAATAACTTTCTGAACACAATAACAAAAAACTTAAAATGTCCCCCCTAAACGAAAGTAGGGAGTTTTGGCCACATCCTGGCCTTAAAAACGATCATAAAGAAAATAAATAAGATGAACAAAACTTGTCTAGGTCCGTGGGTACCTCCCACCCAACCGGAAGGAGTGTCCTCCTCCGACTACTGGTTGCTAGGCGACAGTCCGTATCAGCTCCACACTCACCCGCAAAAAGTTCTCACGTTGCCCACCTTCAGTCATTTCTCCTCAATAATGCCACCGGAACGATCCCGCATCTGCATCCTTCACTCGTTACTGAAGTGCCGGTTAATAAAGCGCTCAGCCTCCTCTGCCTGTGTAAAACGTTGATTCTTACCCATCCACGTGAACCTCAACGTTGCAGGAAAGGCCAGGGTGTATCTCACATTGTGTCGCCGTAATGCCATCTTCGCAGTCAGAAACGATTTCCTCTTCTCCGCTAGTTCTTTCGTTACATCAGGAAATATTGACAGCTTGTGCCCCTCCCATGTGATACCTTGCTTCACCGCCGCTGCTCTCAGCACTTTCTCGCGGGCGGACTGTCTCAAAAAGCGGATCAGTACGGCTCGTGGTGGCTGTCCTTCATTCGGCATCGGGGCTAACGCTCGGTGTAGCCGCTCAATCTCAAATTCCGCTTCAGTATTAATCCCCAGCCCTTCTTGTAGTATCTTTTTAACACATATATCAAGCGTCCCATCTGTCCCATACGTTTCTCTCAGGCCAACCAATCTAACGTTGTTTCTTTTGTTCTGATTCTCGAGTGCTTGCACACGGTCCCACAGCGTATCCAACTTTTTACCCATTTTATCACTACTTATCTCCAGAACTCCAGTCTTGTCTTCCATTTGTGAAATTCGACCCTCCGCCTCCCCCATTCGGTCCTGCAGCCCGTTGACAGATTCATGAAGCGTTGCGACGGCGTTTTTTATAGACGCAACGTCCGACCCCACATCTGTCAGTTTGGTACTCACTTTAGTGATTTCAGCAAAAACACTCTCAAGGGTAATCTTCTTATCCCCAGAACTCTTACTTGGCGACTTCTCCACCATCTCCTCCTCGGACTCATTAGCAGCTAGCATGTTTCGAGTAGTCATGCGGCTCGTGTCCTTAAAATACTTTGACGTCGTCATTTTTCACCAAAAAAACACAGCGGACCAAACAAAAACGTGTTCGGGATCGTATTAAATAGTGTTCAACTCAAGGAAGGTGGATTATTTCAGTTTATAACATCATAATAAGCGAGTGGCGCCGGAGCCCCTTCACAGTGCTGCCATCCCGCACGGCGTACCCACGTGACTCAACATTTGTATTTTTTAAGAAAATTGCGGACTTCTGACAGCACAATAATGAGACTGTTTTACAAAAGTTTTATTGAATGTATTTTAGCTTTCTGCATTCAGTGCCGGGTGGTGCATTGTCTCTACAAAACAAAAACAAACTAGATCAGACCATGAGACCAACAAGATTTTAGGGAAACAAATGGACAACACCTCAATTTTGGCCGACAAATACATTCTGAATCTTGGTCAGAAGATTGTGGCAGACACTCACCATCCTTTGTTGACTGAATACTGTCTCTGTCTCGCACCATCCGGATGAAGGTTTGTGACGCCTGGAATGAACACCAAGAGAGGCCTTATGTGCGGAGTATGCTCAATAAACTCTAACCTAGTGCTTTGTCACGTGGACTGTATTTTAATGTCGTCCTTCCGTGTTCTTCTGCGGCCTCTGTATGTTTTTCTTACCTAATGTTTTTATGTGCTTTCGTGTGCATGACAAATTAAGGATTCATTCATTCATAAATTCACCCTTTTGAAAACTGGCTATTTGCAAATCAGTAAGACTTTCTGTTCTCATGCTCGGAATGATGCACAGTTACAGGAAGAAGATGTATCGAAACATAGATAATATCGCAATTGTTGTTAT
The DNA here is from genome assembly GCA_019453435.1 of Rhinogobius similis. Classification (NCBI taxonomy): domain Eukaryota; kingdom Metazoa; phylum Chordata; class Actinopteri; order Gobiiformes; family Gobiidae; genus Rhinogobius; species Rhinogobius similis. Next base: position 21,093,497 of record CM033623.1, on the reverse strand, counting down.
GCAGATATACAAAATTTGAATTTCAGTTACAAATGACCTCATGTCAGGGACAGAAACGTATAAAAGTAAAAAAGGGTCTAAACAAGTAATATTGCTGCACTTTTGTGGTTAATCATTCATGTTTTTTTGTTATGCTTTAATCACAACTAAGCCATTTACAGGCATATTTTGGCACTTTTCTGTTACATTGTTCTAAAATCATCTTAATATTGTTATTGAGATAATAGAAAAAATATATATTGAGATATGTTTGTCAATATTGTCCACTCCTATGCACAATAAGCTAATCCTACAATTTGACCATGAACACAGATCTGACAAATGATTTCTCGATGCTCCACTATAGCTGCCCACTATTCACAATGAATATGAATTAAGTCAAATAACAAATGCGCTTTACTGCTTACAATATTTAAAGTGTTTTGCATTTTCGCCTAACACATCAAGAGTTTCAAATGTCATCGCTCTCTTTTGTGGCTTTTTTGATCACGTGTAATGCTCTCTCTTTAGAATCCCATTTAAATCTTGTACATGTAAAACTCCTTCACAAGCTTTCACATAGAGATTGATAAAAAACGAACAATCTGGCGCGCTCTCTTTTTCAACTTTCAAAGACGCAACTGGTGCTGTGTGAAAGACTTGAGGAACTGTACCGCGTACAGTGTGTACCTCCGTGTGTACTTAAATGATAGTTGTGTTGCAAATGTTTTTCAGCTTCCCTCCGACGTCTCTTGCTGAGGGAGATGAGAGGAGCTGACACACAGAATTAAAAATATCTCTCAATAACACTCCCACTCGCACACCACGAGCCAGGAGGACACGCACACACAAGGCAGACGAGCGCACACTTTGAACACACCGCCCAAACGCCCGCTTTTTTTGTGTGCGCGTCTCTCATCTTTTTTTCATTTCCCCCACTTGTGCATATGGAGGCCCACTAAATTCTGCTGTTGTGCGTTTGAAAAAGACATGCAACACCACTCGTGCATTTATATGGTAATTAGCCCTTCGTCAGTTTAAGATGCTCCCACTGTGGTAAAAAGTGCTGGGGAGAATGAGAGGAACAGGGCGATTTAGTAAGAAATCTGCCATGTTGTATGTGTGATCTGTCTGGTGGACAAAAGCTAACTAAAGGCTTGTATTGCATTGTGTTTGTTTTGTTATGTGAGGTAACCGACATAAGGAATACAGCTTTTCTACAATCATGTGACTTCTAAAGGAAAGCTTAGTAGACCCTGACTTTTGAGACCGCCTTTATCCTTTAAGTTGTATCTTAAACTAAAATTCTCTTCATAAAACAATACAGATTTTTAACTGTTGTGGAAAAAGGACCACCGTTGCTCACTGAGACTACCTGCTGGTGCGTTCAGGAGTGAAGCAGTTTAAATGAGGCTAACAACAAGAACTGCTATCTATGATGTTGGCATAATTAGTGAATACAATTTGAGTGTTGAAATTGGGACTGTGCAATTAATCAGATTTTACTTCACTTCTCGTCAATGATCAGCTTGTATCTTTTTATTATCACACGATCCTCTGTGAGTAAAAGGATGCGGTTTGGAGCAGATGTTCAGAAAAAAATATACTGAGTGCTTTATGAGAGCAAAGAAAATAGAATGTGAAACAATTTTGTCATCTCTCCCAGCCTTAGTCGAAATTAATATTTATCTACTAACATGGAGGACATGTCTAGATTACCTCTAGATTTAGGAATTGAATGCCGTGATAGTGTGTTTATTTTAGCTTTTAAGATACACTGGGTCACTCAAACATGCATGAATGAAACAACTCCAGCTCCATGATTTATAAAAGTACAACAGCATTCACAAAAGTCAGTTGAGAAGAATATATGGCCTTAAAGCAGCTTCTTGTGCATTTGTGTTGGCTTGTTCCTGAGTAAACCCCATCTATGGCCCATAGTTGTGCTTTCCACAAACAGGAGCAATATGAAAGAGATTAATATGTCATTTTTATTGCATCATTCTGACAGATGATTAATGATTAATACTAGTTGTAATATATACAAGATAATTCTGGGGCTTATATTTTCATCAAATGTTAAGATATTTCTTTGCTCCATTATACAAGGTCTAATCTAAGGCAGTCTTTATAAATATTTCTTCGAAGCAATAGTGGCTTTGAGCTTATTTAAACCTTTAATCTGTAAATCTGATAATGGATAATTTGGCTGTATTACTAAGGAGCTGAGGTTTGCATTTGACGGTTAAACTCAATTTCCTTTTCATTGTGCTATTATTGACCTTTTTCCATTCGCATGTTAACATGATGTAAGCCATTACTGACAGCCAAAGGGTTCAAGGAGGTTTTTAGCAGCAGCATACATATCAGCGTTTACGTCTGAGCGCTCCTATCTGCCATGTCTGTTCCTGTTTCCTAAATGAGAAGCATGAGGCTAATTGTGTTTGTATGAATGGCAGCAGGCAGGTTTATTCATGAATGCAAACCACACTGCCACAGCAGCAGAGGCAGCAGTCGGCTCAGCCCCAGTGGAAGGCTTCTATTCATGAATGTCCTGAGGAGCTCTGCCTGCTCTCTTATTTATCCATGTCTCTGTGCCAGTTGGCTCACACCACCAGGCTTTTCAAACAGGAAACCACTTACAACCGCTGTCCACCTGAGCTAACCTTTACTGACTGTACACTGTACTCTGCATATATTTAGCTGCTATTTTTAACATCGTAGTGTCCTGTTTTATCAAAACCATGTACTGTTGAAATAACAATGTGGAAGACAATATTTTGGTTTGTGTCTGTTTGCTGTGGCACTTTTTATATACGTTATGCTGTAGTTATGGGGTAACCAGTTCTTCTCTGGTCATATATATATGATATAGTAATACTAATTTCTTATTAAAACATAAAAACATACACAATTGACTGATTGAATATTTCTGGTGTATTTGAATATCATTTTAAACTGTTAACCGTTTAACCAGGAATGTCCCGTTACTCATCCAATTTCAAGGTAGTCCTGGCCAAGACAGCTACACAGATCACTCATAACATTAGCACACATTTAGAAAATCACAAGAATTTGTTACAAACCATAGATCCCATTTCCAAATCTTTCAGTATTAACTTAAACTCCAATTGCAAACCAGTTCTCTTAAAGCAATAACATCTCCATGGAGACAAGCAATATACATTGTGCACAAAGTTATTGTACCTATTATGTAACTTTATGTCCTGGTCCATATTTGCTCATGTCATTATTAAGTTGATGCTTTGGCGTAATTACAAAGGTGTGATACTTATGTGGTGTGATTAAAGCAGACGCACAATTTGGACTAGAACTTTTTGCTTTGTACTTGTATGTGTCCAGCCTGCAATAAAATACAATTGTATTTATTTTATTTAGGACTGAAATGATGAAGCATCTCTCACTCTTATGAGTTATAATTCTTAATATTTGTTCATTATAAGTCTTTGATCATATTTTTATAAGTGTTATTATAAATGTTATTACAGCTATTTTAACAAGAAATTAATACTATTCATCATACCACTCCACCTGTGATTATTGGAGATTTTACATTCATGTACACTTTTTACAAGACGGCCCTTCCCCTCCTACTCCGTGGCCCAAGTCTGTTGTGTGTGTGTCGTAAGATGAGAACGCCAGCGAGGGAAGGCTTGTGTTGTTTTTAGTCACCTCTGGAGCTTCCATCGTGACCACCCCGCTCCTTCATGTCAGAGCCTCAATTTGGAGAAATGTCAGTGAGCACAATGAGCCGGTAGGGCAGGGCGCCGTGTCACCCGAGCCGCGGCAGACTGATACAAACACATCAGCGGCGCACTCATCATGTCCAACCACCTGAAAGCAAAAGTCACCTGGAGACACCAGGCAGCCAGACAAAAGAGCCTGGAGTGGAAGCCAGGGGTGTCAGATTGGGAAACACCTCAGCGGCATATCAGTCACAACTGCTAGCCTTTACTGCCTCTGTTGCTATGACTACGCCTTGGTGATGGTTTGGAAGTGGGGACGGGTGGTGGGGCGTTGTGGGGTACTTTGAGGGATTGAGGGAGGGATGTTCCAAAAAAAATCTGCAGCTGTCACTTACTTCAGGAGTCAAACAGTCTGTGAGTGTCTGCTTCATCTGCTGTTTGTGTTCACTTGATTTTAGCTTAGATGCCTTAAGAGTGCTGATAAAACATTTGGGTAACACTTTAGTTTAGGGACCACATATGAATCGTTAGATCAGTCGTTCCCAACCTTTTTTGCCTGGAGTACCCCATACAATCTCAGACTCCAAGTACTCCCTAACTCAGGTAGCAATTAAACCTAGGTAGGCAGATAAATATTTTATTGATCCCCTCAAGAGAAATAGGTATCAGGTAGCTGGCACAATCATATGACTCAACCATAAATATTAAAAATTGATAAACGTTATAGCATCTGTTTACTAGTATTGTCTAGGACATTATATTTTCTTATGATGTCCTAATATCCTCTAAAAAACCTTCTTAAAGATTTAAATTGCATCTTCAAATACAACTTCAGGTTCTTTTGAAATGTGAAACCTTTTCACGTACCCTCTTGCAAGTGCACCCACGGGGTCCCTGTGCCCCTGGATGGGGCATAACAAACAAGGTAATAATTGGCATGCTCTAGTTAATGATTATTAGCTCATAGCTTGGAACAGTAAGTAAAAAAAAAAAAAAGTCATTTTCTACCGCTTGTTTCTGTTAGGGGTCGTGGGAGACTAGAGCCTATCCCAGTGACTTTTTAGCTGGGGTACACCCTGGACAGGGGCCAGCTCGTCACTATAGAGACATCTCATCTCATTCATTCTCTACGGGCAATTTAGAGTTGTCAATTAACCCAAACACAAATGAATCTTTATATTTATGTGGTCCCTAACTTACAGTGTTACTAACAGATATTTAACTTCTTCTCTGACACGCTAAATAAACAAAACGGAAATATTTTTGAAAGTGTTTTTTTTTTTATCCCAAAGACGTGATTGTTGTCTGTTAAAAATATTTGATGCCATACCATTAGATTAATATAACATACGTTTATGGAGCCAATCACTGACATATTTGAAATATATAATGCAAAACCAACATATACTGTATGTGTTTGTATAGTTGTATGTTTTACACACAGATGGGTTATTGTTTTTCATGTTTAATCTCTTAGAAGTCCCACAAACTATGTCCATGTAATGGAGGCGGAAATAGATAGCTAAGGTAACATTTGTCTATGACTGACAACCATGAAGTCATCTTCTAGGTTTTCATTGTCAATTGTCATTTTGTTGTCACACAAGCATGTTTATGAATTGTAGGAGTTCACAGTAACATGAAGAGGACATGCTGACCCCAACTGGACAGATCAATCAGTCAACCACTAAGCACTGTTGGGTTTACATTGGTATGACAAACTAATTAATTCATAATTACAATGTATAAACTAGTCATTCGTATTTATTATACACTGAGTCATTCAAAACATTTGATGGACCGGTTTGATTACCAACTTGGAGCAAATAAGTACAAGAAAAAAGTACAATTAATTTTGACATTCTTCTTACAGTACAAACCAAGCAGTTCAACCTCATTTGTTTCCAGAGTGTGGTCGTAAAAATGTACGTTTCTTCTCGCAGCTGCAGCTTACGCCATTAGTGCAAACTATTGTGATTCCGTGGTAACAACATGACTAAATCCTACTACATAGTGACATCCTGTCGTGTTTTCATATCAAACCAGGAGAACCCTGAAGCTAACGAACAGAAGAGTGTCAGTGCTCATCGCCACACATGACGCTACACAAAATCTTATTAGTCTCCTCTAGACTGGGTCAGAATGTCTTCGCTTTTAATGGTGCGATGTCGACCAAGCAGCCTATTGATTTAAAACACACTGGACGCAAGCAGATATTGACCACATTGTAAATGACTGTGTGCGTATAGACACTTTTTTGTTAGGAAGGCCCAAAGTGCTTCGCATTGACTGGTTCATTGATGGGCTTCTCCATTTACTTCTTAAGAGATCTCAGCAATCTCTGGCACATGCATGACAAAAGCAAGGTCACCGGTTACACTGTGAAAACTTCTGCTTAAAATGCCAATGTGCTCTAAAGGCAGCTTGTTTTGGGCTGGAAGGTTCATCAATTAGACTGAGAGAAAGAGGGAAACAATGACGTATTATGACAAGGGTCTTAAATCTCTCTGTCAATAAATAACTTGAAACAGATGAACAGATTTGTCTGTCACTCATCGTGTAAAAAGCAAAACAATTTGTCCTTTTTTAGAAATTTCTGTCATGGGGGCAAATGCCAAAATTGATCTTACCCACGGCCCTGTTTAACCATTCACCCGTAAGAGAGCAGTGTAGTCCCATTTTGTGTAGTATTATTTAAGCAGTAGGTCGGCCAAAACAAAATATTGATCCGTACTGCTGTAATTAACATCGATCGGCCAAAAAGTGCAAAATCGGTCTATGTTATAACACCCTTCAGTGTCATAAGTATACTTAATATCAGGTGTTTAGTTGATAAAACAGATCAATTTCAATTTTTAGTCTTATTTTTTATTGAATCTGTTTTCTTCTGCTGGTCGGTTGCATGCCTGCAACAACAAAAAATGCTCCTTGGGGATGAATAAAAATATTCTGGTTCTGATAATGCTATTGGCAGTGCACCACTGGCTTGGCAATATTGCTTTATCTATAATGTTTCACTGCATTAAAGAGACCTCCATGGTCTCCATGGAGACCAGCAGTTGAGGTGATGTCAAAAGGTAATGTTACAGGTCAGATCTGTGGAGAGGTGACCACGCTCACTGTAATGCATGTTTTAAAGGTATTTTGAAGCAATAAAACAAGGCTAAGCTGTAGATGGTGTTACATAGTGGACCTTTAATGAACATGAAGTAAGTTGTTATAAGCTTCAAATATTAAACACGTGAAAGAAAAGTTTTTAGACTGAGTCTATAGAATGATTTTAGAACTACTACTATATATCAGGGACACTTCACATTTACTCTCTCTAGCAGCAGTCTTCATTAATCAATTTGGCAAGGTGAATAGCTAACATGCTAATTGCGTTATTAATTGATCTAGGCTTAAATTGAAAGCATATGAACCAGTTAAACTAAACTGTGATCAGTTTGCACGTTTTCCCCTTTCGTATGATATGTTTATATTTGTACAGTGTACAATGTTTCATTGACCATGATTGTACCATGTTTTAGCAGATGCTCATTTCCACCTGTGGTCGCTCTGCAGGTGATTGGTGCAATTTAATTTCGCTACTTAATCGACGCTAAATGCATGCAAATAAGACGAGTGCTGCCCCACTGACATAACCATAGTGCATCACGTCATCGTTCATCTCAACAGGGTAATTCACTGAAAGGTGCTTTTGCAGCTCGACAGAAGCCCTGCACCTGTCATTAATGTGCACATGTATTGATGGTGTGACTGCAGAGAGAGTCACTCCGCAGTGACACAAATGAGGAAGCGAAAAGAGGGAAAGACCAAATTGTTGCTATATTGGACCATGCTCCGATGCAGCTGCGCTATTTTTAGCCGGGAACTACATCAGCTCTGACTGCAGACGCTACGGGGAAATCTCCAGCAGCCGCGTTCTGCCGCTGTCTCCGCCACCGCGCACATCTCTCTCTCTCTCATCTCTCTCTCCGCTTTGAGGCAGCGGGCACTGCCTTTACAGTGGCGCCGGGCGCGTGACACCGGGACACAAAAGCACTTAATGGCTTTGGACGGAGCCTCGTAGCGGGTGTTTTGACGAACGTGTCATGCGGGCGTGATGCTGTTTGAGCGTTCACGGGGGATCAGCATTGATGGTGCGCGCCGCTCGGCGGGTGGTCGCGCTCCTCTGAACACAGCCCCTTGACGAGAGGCACCAGACCTGTGGCCACCCTCTCCCTCGTCACCACAGTGCCCTGAGCCCGTGGACGTCTTGGACGCGCGCGCCGGGAGAGGGTGCCGATTCCAGTGGGACACGCGCTGAAAAGTTGTACTGTGTTGGTGCGCCCCCAGCCTGCATGGCCCGGACATGGAGCCGCACGAAAGAGTCAAAAGCCATGGCACGAAGGGTCACTGCCCGGCCGGCGCGTGCGAGGACGAGTTCAACAGCCACGAGCTCGAGGCACTGTTCCAGAACTACAACCTGAAGCTCGAGCAGACCGCCACGCTCAAGGCTCTGGCGGTGCTCATCGTGGCCGCGTCCTCGCTCTCGTTACTTGAACTGTTGTCCAGCCCGCGCCTCACTTTGTCCAAGGGCTCGTGCCCCGTGCACTGTGTGGTCTTCCTCTCGCTTTTCATTGTCACCAACGTCAAGTACCTGCACGTGACGCAGCTGCAACAGATCGCCAAGCTCGCACTTCTCTTCAGCTTCACCTTCGCTTTGTTATGTTGCCCGTTTCCACCTGCTCTCACCGGTGCGCGCGAGGGGACCGTGGGCGCCGTGGGGCCCGAGCAGGGTGTGTGGCAACTCATGCTGGTCACCCTCGTGGCCTACGTCCTGCTGCCCGTGCGCACGCTGCTGGCAGTGCTGTTTGGGGTCATGCTCGCTGCATCCCACTTCATCGTCATCGCCACATCTTTCAACGGGAAAAAGCAAAGGCTTTGGAGACCGGTAAGTCCAGTCTGAACATTGACTTTAAGCACTTTCTTATGCCTACATGCAGAACCAAGTCACTTCACACTTCAGTTACTTGGCAAAAACCTCCAAATGCAAAGAGACATCACATCTTATAGATTACTCAGACAGAAGTGCAATATATGTAGACTGTTTATATGCTTCCAACAGTTTCCCAGTGCTGACTGAGTTATAAACTAGTAAAACTATCGGATCCTCCACAAACGACACACTTACTCAATCATCGTCTCTGTGGAGGAAAAGGAAAGGTTGAAACACTGTCAGCCATTGATTTTTGCTCCAGGAGGTTACTGTATTTGAAGGAATGAAAACAAGCCAACTTTTACTTTAGGTGTAATAAAGCAGAGGGGGAGCTGTCCGGTTCTGAAACTTGCACTAGAGGTCAATTGAGTTTCTTCATGTAACTATTGATTGGTTGCATTTTCACAAGAGGTTTTGGCTCCTACTCAAAATCCACATCCATTTTTCAGTCCAATTGAGAATAACTTAACTTGTTGAGTGAAGCAAAGAAATAATGTACCAGAAAGAAGTCAGATGTGTTACAGCATTTTACTTTTTACCGCCATATTATTTTATAAAGCAATATTATTCTTTTAATGTTTAGATCATATCAGTGTGATCTCTGGGGTTATCTCTGCTTCCAGGCAGAATTCACTGTCTTAATTGAGATGCCTTTGAAGGGAGTCAATACTAGAACACACAACTATTGATTAACCGGAATCAGTGGCACAATTTACGCCCAGGAGGACACATCTCTGACACTGTGGGATTGTCAGTCATTTTGTGATCTGTTGATTTATTAAATGATAATAGATTAAAGATATGTTACCTATAAAATGAGATACCATTGACTACCAAATAATAATCTATTAAGATGTAATAGATCTATATTTATGTTTACAATAAACATAAGTTACAGTTCAATACTAAGTACATGAAGAAAGAATAATATGCCTTATTTATGTAAAATCCAGGAACATTATTGTTAACCATCATATTAGTAAGTTTCGAACAACTCATTGAATGAATTGATCTTTGCAGTATTATACACACAAAATACATAAAATCCATGATCTGCATAGCTTTTCAGCTGCACATAGTGCTGTTATATGCTCTGGTTAGTGCAAGATATTTGATTGTTTTGTGCCTATTTGAGTATCAGTCAGTTCAGTCAAATAGACTTTATTGACAAAAGTCAATAAACCTTTTTCAGTAAAGAGACCTCTTGAGTACTTGACTTCTCTGGTTTTCGCTCTTATTAGTGATAGTAAGAGCTTTTCATGAGCTGCTTTCCATGTCGGCTCCAACACTGTACGTAGTATCATCCATCTGGCATTGTAATGCATTAGCATATTTTGTTGACCTTTGAACCCCAACCTTTGTGAGGAATTGGCAACATACTATGGTTACAGCGGTTATGAAGTGCTTAATCAATGGCCTCTGTTCATTAATCAATGACACACTTTGTCTGCTTTTCACCACCAGCCTTTCTCTTCTTTAAGTCTCACCTATAGCTTCATGTCATAATCCTCATGTTGACCTTGATGACTGCCATTCTATCCATCATATGGATTAAAGCCAGGATTGCAAATTCTAATCTAAGCAAACACCGTGCTAGATAAACTCATATAGGCATGTGTCCTCCCTTTACATGAAAACCAGCCTAAAAACACAATATCTGCGTTAAATAATAAACTATGGTTTGATATACTCATGGACTTTGATGTACTTATTTAGAGTAATTGACTTGTTGGATGTAGGGGTCGTATAATGGCTAAAATTAATATCTTGATATTCATTAATATTAGAGATATTAGAGATTGAGAGATAGAGATGACACTCTTGTCAGTGTCAATGTGGAGATGATTAGAAGAGAGAGTTGTCACTGCGGAATGCTGTATTATTTTCTTATACAGAGTCAGGATTTAAATACATTTGTGAATAATCTTTTCAGTCACTTTTGGGTCTTTATTGGTACCACTTTATATAACACATAACTAAATTAGCTTTACTAAAGTTGTGTCACTTAATTAATTTTTTTTTTTTTTTTTAATTGAGAATGATTTAACTTTAGTAATTCAATGAACAGATTTAGGGCATTAATTAAGTATTGACACCCCTAAATATTTCTTAATAAACAATGTCTTCATTATGAATTAAGTCTTTATTCATACTTTATTAAGGCTAATTAAGTGTATTATGTGTATTATGTGTTTTGTGCGTTTTGTGAGTTTTACCCCTTTATTTTTCCCACAATGACAAATTTCCAGATTTGCAGTGCAAATTACAAGAACAGCAGAAGAATAAAAATATTCAGTCAAAAATAATGATACACAACTACTATGAATAGACCAACCATTTAACTATAGTATAAGAATATCCTCCTGAAGCCTGGACTATAGTAGATTTTGACCACTGTAGTGCACATTGAGAGATAGAGGCAGATACCTCTCATTTGTTTTATGTCACTTTAGAAACTCATAGAGGAGAAGTGATGCCTCATGTATTAGGGTTGAAGCCTTAGCAAGTCTACTTTTTCTGCTTAATATTTATGTTAAAGTTAACCCCTAACCCCATCTTTAAGGCTATGTTTGAATCAGTTTCTTAAAATGAATTTCTCACAAATTGTCCTGATGAAGACGTGTTCCTGAATTTAAACAGGTTGGCGTTAAAATAAATAAATTAGGACTTGACATATCGTAATGCCTTGGATCTCTTTTTCTACTTACCCTTCATATCATTATTGGCCAAAAATCCATAAGCAGGCCCTACTTCTTTGTCGTTAGCACCTTGGGCCCCTGTGTAACAACATGCCTGCTCTTGTTTGTCTGTGTGCAGCTGGTGGCCAACGCTGTGCTGTTCACCAGTGTCAACCTGTCGGGGGTGTTCGTGCGCATCCTCACCGAGCGCACCCAGAGGAAAGTCTTCTTACAGGCCCGCAACTGCATCGAAGAGCGGCTTAGGCTGGAGGATGAGAACGAGAAGCAGGTATGGAGCAAGAACTCTCCACCTCCAGGCAAAAAATACCAAAGTTCAAGTCTGTCACCCCCACCTTTCCATCCTTACAACATCTTCACTGTCGCTTCAGAAGTAGCACTGTTATTTTTTTAAATACAATTTCTAGGTGCGAATGTATTCTAACAACCTGATCACAGGCACGCAGTAACTATGACAGCGCCTATTTTGGGAAAGAACAATTAGTGTGGCACATGCTACCTCCCTCCTCCCTCATGCTCACCTACAACGCAGATATTCAACTAAACTTTTCACACATGGTTACGCGCCGAGCCCTCTCCCCAAGCACTAGCAAGGTCCCGATGGAAAACGAATGATGTGCAATGTTACATGTATTTCTGCTTGTACATAATAGACGTGTGCACATTTAGCACCTGTGCTTTGTAGATTAGACCATGATATGCTGTGTTTTCCTCAGCAGTTGCAGGCTCCCTTCTGACAGGTAATTACACAAGCAGATTGCTTTCATGGCCTCCATACTCCAGTAAAGGTCACAGTTTATCTGGGTGAAAGAAACACACGCAGACCCCTGATTGGGATCTATCATCAGCAGCCAGTCAATGGTCTGCAGCCAGGCTTTCTTAACCCAAACGTCCCAGATTTGAATTTCAGCCTTCAAAGGAGCCTTCTCTTATCACTTTGGTGTAGGTTTCACTTTCAGTCAGATGCAGAGTTTGAACTGATCACAACAGGTCAATGCAACAGGGACCAGTTTTTTGTAGAACACAGACTTCATAATACAAGAGCAATTGACTCTGTGCACAGAGCGTCAGTTGGGTTGTTTACTTTTAAATGGTTATGCATTAGTGTTAGCATGGAGACACAAACACGTCCCTTTATAAACACACAAGTGTCCTTTGGTGAAGTACTCGCTTGTTTTGTAAAGTCTTTAACATGTTTCAGAGACGTCCAACACAACTCACTGTTCACTGCACGATCTGTCAGGATTTATTCATTTTAGTCTGACTGGGCGAAAACCCCATAGAAATGAATTAGACAGGGAGTACTGGATTAGCCATTTTAAAAATAAACAGACCAACGGCCACCTTGTACACAGAGTCAATTGTAAAATAAACCACAAAAATGTATAAAATGACAACAACCGCTATGAAAAATCCTTGAGAAGACTTTTTAAACAGTTCAGTAGTTTGTGACATTTTCTCTTAAGAAGTTTCCCCAGGCAGGTGCTAATCTTCTGGGCAGGTTATCTATGTAAATGTGAAAGGAGTGAAAGTTAATGGATCTTTAATACATCTCTATTAGAGGAGCCACAGTCAAATAGCACATAGTGAATTAAGCCTGGGACAGATCAGAGAAATGGGAATCATTACAGTACGATTAGAAGAGGTTTCCAGAGAGAGAACCAAGAGAGATTAATAACTCAGATAAATGAATTATCTCATTAAACTCAGCACACCTTCACACATAGCTGATTTACATAGAGCCTCAACACATACAACACGTTCAGTGCTGGCCCATATGGATAAGCATACTTTCCCTTGGCCTCCGCTGCGGGGTGTGAAGAATAAATCCTGCCTACAGTTAGTGTTTTATTGGCAGGTGAGGAGCAGCTGGGTGAATGGATGGAAATACGAGGGAGACACAGGAGAGCCCTAGCTGTTTTCATAACCAGTTTCTCAACAGCTATTGAGCTGAACTGCTGATGATTCATTGTGCATTCACAACCATATAACATCCCACTAGAGCTTTAAAGTATACTCTGCAGCTGCAACAGAGACTGTTCAAACCGGCAAACAAAAACACTGTAATGAATCCACTCTAAAGACTTTTAACTAGAAATGACTGTTTTCTTAATAGACTCCAAAGTGAGTAACATCCAAAAGTGCAGACAGTAGTGTCTTTTCTGCAGCCAAGCAGAAGGAAAGGTCCAGCTTTCAGAGAAGAACTGAGGCTGCAGCCTGTCACCCGCCAAAGCCATCTCCACATGCTTTTTATATCCTCATACTGCAGCAGCAGTTTTAGCTTTATGGGAGCCACAATGCCGCGCACATTACATTTAATGTCTCTGTAAAACCCTCTAATCGCGGCAGTTTCAAGTCTCTAGAATGATGATCATGCACATAAAAACAAATGGCTCACGTATGACTCTTGGTGTGGTTGTACCAACAGGGCTGGTTTTAACTTTTACCTGTTGTGTCTTGCCATATTTTCTGACAAACCACTTTTGAACCATTGTAAAAGCTGGCTGGAGAAACCTGTTTGGAGATTGATTTATAATTGATTGATAATGGCAAACTGTGCCTTATCAAGCTTTTTTTTTTTTTCAGCAAACTTTAGCAAACTGCTAGTGCTTTCAGAGTTTGGCACTCCAATTTAACATATATTTGTTGGGTTTGACAGTCTATGATGGACTGTTTTTTGTATGATGTGATATTTGCGTTGCATTGTATAGTATATAGAAGTAATGAGCCTACACATACAGTATGTCTAATAATCTATATCTTCCTATTTAAAGTTCTCACACGGCCTCCTGTCCTATGTCTCCTCCCTCTTCAGGAGCGTCTGCTAATGAGCCTACTGCCCAGGAATGTTGCCATGGAGATGAAGGAGGACTTCCTGAAGCCACCAGAGAGGATCTTTCATAAGATCTACATCCAACGTCATGACAATGTCAGGTACGGGGGTGTCATGACAACTGTGCTGCGCCAAGGTGTGCGCATGGGCCCGTACTGTTTTGATCCAGGTGTCACTTGCTGTGACGTCAAGGTCAAGAATAGAAGGGCAGCAATTAAGATTAGCCAATCACACGAGATAAAGGTTAGAGAACAGGAACGCTCTATAGATCTTCTGTCAGGGACTGGTGTTGTTTTTGTGGTTTATGTTGGTGTGCATCATTCTGGTAACTATTAATTACATCAAAGCAGCACTGTAGGGGCATCATCTCATCATCATCTCTCTGCAACTTCCAAGATTTTTGCATTTCCCCCAAGGGTTTCACTTAGCTTTCCAAACAGGAGTTAAGCTGGAAGGCATTATTCATGATAGATATTAGAGCAAACAAGACTTTCTACATCTTCAATATTTATATTCCCTCATGCATTCACTGTTGAAAAATAATACAATGTGGGCTTTTGTATTGTAAAGCAAGGAATCACTGACATTTTATTTCTGATTATTAAATAATTGATGCCTTATGTCAAAACAGAGTGATGTTGTAGAAAGCGGAATAGAATATACATTGCATATGCAAACACTACTGCAAAATATTCTTTGAAGACTAAAATCCATTTGAACATGTTGTAAACAAGCCAATGCAGTACATTTGCAAGTATTGTTTGTTGCACCTGCTTGGATCTTAACTATTGTGTTTAATACACAGATAATGCACTCGAATTGTGTTTGGACATGGCTAAAAAGTCTAACCTAAAGTCTAAAAGGCTAACCTCGTGTTTTTTGTGTGACCCAGTGAAAAAAAAAAAAAAAAGTAGAGTTTTGTTTATTTTATTTGTCCAAGGGAATGGTGTTTACAGCCAGAGGTACAAAGTATGCTGCAGTATTTTTTACAGCAAAGGGAAAGAGTTTTGCTAATACAGAGTTTATTTATTAAGGGTCAGTTGATATGATTAAATGTTTTCAGGTCAGTACAAGCTGTTCTTCTGGAGATTATGTATACATCATCTTCTTACACTTATGCATCTTCTCATCTTCTTACAATTATGCTTTATTCATAAATATTAATATAGCATGAAAATTTAAATATGTTCTAGTATCCTGACACTGTAAACACATGTATTTACATGAATATACTGAAACCTAAACTATCAAAAATGAAACGTAGTATAGCTCACTGTATTTGATTAGCCTTTTAGCAGCCATCAACGCTTCATTTTGAGAGGTGAGCACATTGCTGAGTGTGAGAAAGTGGCCCGACTCTGGCTGATTAGCTTCCAACACGGCAGTAAAGAGAAGAGGAGAGCTGTGCACTGGCTGAGTGTGGGAGTGGAGGGCCAGGTAGCGTGTCAACAGCACTCGTGTCAAGAGACAATCCTCTCTCCACTCTGTCTGTCTGTTCTCATGCTCTGTAAACCCTGCTCCTGCTCCACTTTGCTAAACATGATACTTGCACTTGTAAACGCTGCCTAGAACAACACAGTCAACAAAATACACATGGAGCTTCGGTTGTCAAAAATCTACACCCATTCTACACACCACTCATGTAAACAAATATCGATTATGGGAAAACAAAATGCATAAACCGGACAGAATTGGAGCTTTCCTCAATAGTTTTAAAAATGGTCTTGATCTATGTCAGAATCAAACTACTTTGATTATGATTTTACGTATCAAACTCGAGTTTGAAATGTTGGTACAGTACAGTATATACTTTTTGTCCCATTATAAGCAATAATGAAGTAAATGAGGTGTGTAAATGTGTAAATGAAGTGGGTACTGCAACGAATAGTTATAAAACGTATCATAGTGTTGTGTGGACTAAATTGACTCTAAAACACTTACAAGAAGACCTTTTTTTAAATAACAAAATGAAAAATTTTAAAAGTCTCAATGTGCAATAGAAATAATCGTTTGACTTGTCGCTGCATAGTTGATGTTAGTGCCCGCCCTAAAGTTTGTATGTATTTAGTACATTTAGAGGCTTTAGAATTAATTAACAACCTCCAGGGATCAGGCAATAGATAAACTACAACTACAAAAACAAGTTAATACTCTATGTGTCCCAGTGGACAAGTGGTGAAAGAAGCAGCACATATGCCTATGGTTCTGTGGCAAGCCTCAGCATGGTGACCTCGATTCTTGCCTCTGACAATTTGCTGAATGTTCTCCCTGGTCTTCTCCCCATTTCACATTACACTGTGCTGTTGAATAAAGCTTACAGGAAAAAACAAAACAAAAAAACAAACATTAAAAATAAAGTAAAATGCTGTTAGGGATGTCAACAATGTACATTTTTTTGGTTACGATTATAACAAACACCACGTTTTTATGAATAGTTAGGATTATTGACACCATTGCAAACAAATGTGAAATCCTTAATTCACTGTAATTAACGTTGTCTATTATATTAGATTATTTTATTACAATCAAACTGTCTAAGTTAATGTGACATAAACAGCCTGATGAAACAGCGCTCACTACATTTAGGTTTACTGCAAGTTCTCACGATTCACATCTCATTTCCCATCATTATACTGTGTATACTGTGACCTGAACAATCATGATTATTGATTACATCCATTGTTTCCAGAACAGATCTTCCTCCTTTGAAGTGGCCTGGAGAGCTTTTGATCACGCACCTATTGAGCACCTCCACTCCGAACGCCCCCTTACGCCCCTCGTGCCCCCTATCCTCGCCCACTCACTCCACACACCGCCAGCAGGCCCCATTCTAAGACAAATCACACAACAGAGCCTCTTCTGTGGAGCAGCAGTCGTGATCCCAGCTTTGCATACATAAGGAGCAAGCTATAGTGCACTGCCAAAAAAGAGCAACTCAGTCACGAAGCACAAGGCTGGCTATTGAAGCACTAGCAGTTTGGTGGAAAATAAGAAGCATTTGGAAAGAACAATTGCTTTGGGGCAGAAAGAAAAGACGGTAGGGTTCTTGTGATACTACATTTCAAACCGATTTCAATCCCAAGAGAAATGCTAGATACCAAATTTATACCACAATTTTTATGCAATAAAATGTAATTATTTATAGTTTCTTTTATGATAGTATGATGTTCTAAAACAATTCAAGAAAGGCCTAACTATTCATCTAGTTTTTCAGTATCAATACTAAGTTTTTGTATACAATTTTATATCTGAGCAGTGATTGTTTGACAGCCCAATAAAGCAGCGTAGGACAGTATGTGAATAAATTTATAATGTACTAATGTGAAGTATTGTCCACTTGAAATATAGATGACTTTCCAATATGAGTGGAACAAACTGTCAGCTTCATAGCAGAATCCAGGGTCACTTTTGTATAGCATAGAATAGCTTAAAGTCTATATGACAGGTTCTCACTATATTCTAATTATGACTTAGTTCGGTGAGCTAGAACCTGTGGTAAACATTTATCATAGTATAACATTTGTGATGTTGCAGTTTGTGAAGAAATTTTGAAAAATAAATGTTTAAAATGACAGGAAGTAGTGCTAAGGAGTTCTAAAATGAAATCCTCCACCTATGTCATCAAAAAGCGACGTACCACTGAAAATACAAGACGAGACAATTTACAGACAACTGACACATTTTTCTGACAGTTTAAACAGTCATTCAACAAAATAAGGTGTTATGATGTATTATTATTTGTCAAATCATAACTATTGTGTTATTTATAAGGATTTTGGCCCTTGTTTTCACAATGGTTGCTAGGTAACAGTTTTAGAATCATCTCTACTTGTGTCATATTAGCTGCCCATCTTCAACCAGGAAGTACAATTATAAGCATTGTGAAAACTGCCAAACTAGGGACAAATGGGAAAAATGTTTAGGAAAATCTTAAATATAATCATGTTTTAAACTTTTATTTTTCAAAATTTCTTCACAAACTGCAACTTCACAAATGTAAAACTGTTAAACCTTTATCACAGGTGCCCTTCCACCAAACTAGGTCAGAATGAGAATATTATGAGAACCTGTCATATAAACTTTAAGGTCAGGAGGAGTACATATAAATGGTCAGTTTACCTTGTGGACTGAACAACACGAAAGGCAGAATAATTATGAAACTTGATTGTATAAAAAGCTGTTTAAAAGATGCACAACTTTTCTGGTGATGGAGCCACAATTTGCTTGTAATGTTATCTATTTTTTTTCTTCTTTAGCTGCATTACCAAATGATTTATGATGTAAACAGCATTTATCTTTAGTGGAATTAATTTTAATCAGGTACAGGCTCTTAAAAGCTGGAGTTGCTTATGTTTTGTGTTTTCCCCCAAAGAGTACATTGTTAAACCAGCACTGTGACAATTTGAGACCACTGTGTGCTGTCTGCAGCAAATAATACAGTACTTTATTTATTTTCATCCAGAAATTAAGATGAGAAAGCAGCGCTCTAATTAACAATGCTTAGGTGGTCCATCCCAGCTTCACTTCAGGGTGTTAAAAAGCTGTTAGTGAATGCAAAGTATTTGTGACTTACAAGGTACGAGTTTGATTGATTTAAATACCCACTTCCTTCTTTCACTGTTTGGAAATTAGGTACTCCAGCTTTAAGTACACAGTGAAAACCCCTTTACACCCACCCATTATGCACATAGACCAACACAAACATTGCGGAGCACCACAGTGAACAGCTGGTGCCGGGTGTCACTGAGATCCATAACACCTTGTTTTGTTGCCATGTGGCCAGCCTTTGGGCAAATAACTGAGGAGCTAAGCATCCGTCAACACCTTCCTCAACACCCCATGATAACTACCCAGCAGCGGGCAATTTAGCTCCTTAATTGATTTAGAGGTTGGCCTAAAGATGCTCTCACTTTCCAGGGATTGAATTAATACTCATGCATCACATTTCACTGTTGAGTTCCATTAGCCAAATTGTGTAACAGTGGTGTTCATTTCATTGCTCTTTTCATTGCAGGATTTCAAATGGTTTTTGTACCATATAGATAATTTCAGTAATAATTCAACAGTAGCAGCAGTTAACTGGTTTGCACATACACGGCAACACTCAATCTCACCTCACATCAGTGTGTGCTGGTGTTCTGTTCCTGCACAAGCCACATGTGTGTACAGTGTGAAGGAGTATCACTATGTGGAGACAATAAATAACAGATGGAACACTATATTTTGGGATCAACTTATTATGTGTAAATTTTCTTTGCAATGTTTGTTATTTTTCGTGATATGATAATATGCTGCAGAGCCTTGAATCTATGGCTCATTACTGTTTCATTATGCTATTTAGTTTTGGCAGTTTTGTCTTTTGATAGTACTGTACATTAAAAAATTGTCAACTGCGTTATTATATCAGTGCCATAAAGTAGTTTCAATAATATCGCGTATTGTGGCCTGGAACCTCAGAGATAACTATATAATCATCCGACAAAATCTGATTGTTCATGAGAGTGACAGTAATACATATTTCCATCGTTTTAAGTGATTGTCTTTGCTGATTCATTGGAAAACCTTTATTGTTGTGATAGGAGAATATTGTGAGGGGATGTAATGTTTCTTATAGGCAAATTGCTGATAAATAAATGATTTAAGATGTTTGCTCAATGCTGTAGGGTATTGCTGTAAACTTAACGGATTATAATATAAAGCTGAATTTTGGTTTAAGAGTGCTTTATTTTCACAGTAGAATCTTTAGTGTGTAATATAAACCGAAATCTCACTCAGTTTGTATCTGTGCTCTTGTCCAATCCCAAACGGAGTCCTGTCACTGTGGCATAAAGTGTAACGCTTCCGCACGATTTTCCGAGTTAAAATTCCTTCCTGAGTTAGTGTTCAAGTCAGTTTTTCCGAGCCAACCTTTCTCCCTGCTCACTGTTTCCTTTTATTCTGCAGGTCCATTTTTATATCTCGTTTGGACTGTGGTTTTGGACGGAGTTTAGGTGTTTAATCACATTGTAAGCAGTAGTTGCATGTGTGCTGTGTTAAGATGTACTAATTCATGAAGTCACTCTGATATTATACTGTAGCATAACATAATTTTCTCTTTTTGTTCCCACAGCATCCTGTTTGCTGATATTGTGGGATTCACCAGCTTGGCTTCGCAGTGCACCGCTCAGGAACTGGTCAAACTGCTCAATGAACTCTTTGGGAAGTTTGATGAGCTGGCAACAGTAAGTCTCCAGCTGCACTCCCACACTGTTGTCAAGTTCACCTCTTGCTTGTTTAATAAAAAATCATAACCCAAGATCCTCCCACCTCTTTCTGTGGGCCGCACTATTTCTGCTCTTCATTGGGCTTACACATTTTTTCCGGCCTTCTGCGCAGTCTTCTATTTATAAACAGATACTTATCAAGAGATTATTATACTGTTTACTAGCATATTTTATTACTACTTTATTGGACTTCAGCAACAAGTAATGTTTGAGAATCTTCTTTTTATTACATCACAAATAGTATAAGTGGTTGCAGCGGCGTATGCATTCATATATAAGCTGCTGTAATCATAATATTATGGTTGTATGCAAGAACTTATGTCCTTGTAACCACCGCATTTGGTTGAAGAGTAGTTACAGTACAAGCACCAGTGAGTCTTTGAAGTGCTTCCTACTGAGGCTGAGCTTTTAAGTATTATAGTACACTTTTTTTTACTTACTCAAATTCATATTCAACTTACTTTTGACTTGTTGCCAGTGCTATTCTGGGTGTGCTAACATAATTGTATCTGATTATGAGAAAGTTTAAAGATGCACTATGTAACTTTTATAAACTTTGATAAACATACATTTTTATTGTAAACGGGCTCCCATCTCCACAGATCTGGCTGTAGCAATTCTTAATAGCTGTAATTATTCTCCAGTGTGCTGCATTTTTTTTTTAACTAAACTGTCTATTGCAATTTTATGAAATGTTTCACTTGTTGCATTTAAAGTACTCTGTAACTCTGTGGAGAAAAGTGCTATATCAGTAAAGTTATTATTATTATTATAGTCAACTAAATATTTTTTTATTTGACCAAAGACATGCCCTGCCTTATCAATTAGTCAACTAAAATGAGGGCACGGCATAAAACTATGATGTATTCACAAGCTCAAGGGAATGGAAAAAAAAAAGAATCATATAGAATAGTAAAAGGCACAAAAAAGACGTGATGATGATTTACTTTCAAAACTTCAGCTAACTCACTCCATACCTTCTCCTTTCTGATGTGGTCTGTAAATAAGTCCTTAAATCCAATAAAATAACTAGTCAACAAATCAAAAACACCAGCGACTGAACACCTACAGCCCTTATGCAGATAAGTTTAATACCAAAACAGGTGGCGGACCCTTCACCAGAAAAGTTTCATAGTGCTTCTTTGAATCTAACACTGTACAAAGTGTGTCTCATAAAATATTACAATCTTCTTTCCCGTTTCACAATACTGCACTCGTTTACAGACGAAGACCTCAGCTTTTGCCGTACACTTCTCTTTATCAAGCTGCGGAGTCCCAAAAGTCTCTCAGCAGCACTAGATCCACCCGCGCTTATCTCTCCTCTGTCAAAAACCTCTTCTCTCGGCTTCCCCGATCTCCTGCGCTCACTTCCGCCTCTGTCTTGACCTTCGCCCATCTCTGTTTTATTTGCAAGCCAGCCTCCAGCTACAGTTACACGCTCCGATCGATATATAGCTTCAGCGTAATAAATCATCACCCAGTTAATAATGCAAATTCTGAGGCGTTCTGCGGTGGTGAAACTCCCACAGGCTGAAAAATGAACTGATCAACTGCTCAGCCACTCACACTGTTTCATAACAAACATCCATCTGAAATATACATCTTTTTTATCTCGGGGAAATCAGACTTTGAGCTGTGCAGATGCTGTAGAATATTTACTGTTGCTTTTATGGTTGTGGTCTAGCTCGTTGAGATGGAAACTGTCATGTTGCATATTGTGTTGTGGTTAAGCAAGCAGCATGTTTTTGTGAAATCATTTGAACTGCTTTTGGTTTCTGTTTTATTTATTTTAATCCCTAATTGCAAAAGTGGTGATAATAGTGACTCCAGCCATAAACTGCCTGTAAATGAGCAAAGCATTAAAGGTGACATATTATGCAAAACTTTGCTTTTATGAGCTTTTAATCTTAATACAATATTTTTCTGCCATCGTTAATGTACTCCAAGCTGTATTTTGTTGCATTTATATGAAATATTGAGAAATATTTAACACATACTGTTAAAAAGTTGTTGTCATAGATGTAAATGACAATCCACTGCTTGTTACAGTGAAATGTCACGTTGAAAAGGCAGCGCTTATCTTAACATAATATTACATTATATCAATATGTCTGCCAATGTTTACCATGAACAAATAGTAAAATGATGATCTGCTAATGTTATAATTCAATACAAAGCACTTTAAAAATGCATAATATGTCTCCTTTACCTGAATATTGCACTAATGCCTTAGAAATGGCCAGAACTTATGACATTGTATGATCATAACGTTGCACTTGTGTGATCAAGACTCTTAACTTGTTCGTGCGTGTGCGTGATTAAACTCACATTTTCTATTATTTCACAGTCACTGCTAAATATATCTCTTTGACATATTTTGACATAATTTAGGGCGTCTTTACACTATAAAAATTCAAGCTTGCGTTTAGATACTGCATTCTTGGTGACTATCCTTGAGTATTGCTTGTTTTACAGGAACTTATTAAACTACAATATAAGCAGATAATCATTTTACATCATTGTTCATTGTACACCACAATGTTAATCTAAAACAACTAACAGGTCCATTGATGTTCAAAACTGCTTCACAGAGCTCTTCAAGCAGCAGATTGTCATTTGAAATGTGGCCATGTGGCACTTTAGAATGGTACATGCATCACTTGGAGTCTTTTTCAAATAATCGCAACTTAGTACAGGTATGTGGGCGGGGGCAGGGGTTAGATGAAAACAGGAATAATCAGGGCACTCAAGTCTCTGTTGCAGGACAATAAAAGATAACTCACACATGCAGGAATCAATCAAAACACAACCTTTGAGTAATGTAATGATGATGGAACACTGTTGTAACAAGGTTCAAATCTCATAAACTTGATTTGCATAATATGTATGTATGTAATTACACATGATCTGTTGTACGTCTTTTGTGTACACTGTAATGAGACTTTCAATTAGATGCGGCACGCTAACCCCTCTCCTTGCCTCTGCGCTGGATTCTTGACCTCATCCTCCAGCCAGGCCAGTAAATATCTTCAGACAGTTTACTCTTGCTTTCTTCTGCCCCCGTACACATGAACACATATGCACGTGCACACTGAAAAGTCACATGATCAGCGGGATTATCCCCTTCTGCATCTCAGCAATCAGTCATGGCTTAACACGGAGGAGAGCGGCGCGAGGACGGAACGATACAAGATGATATGTAGCCTGCTATCAAGCGCTCACTAAGCCATTATATGGAAATCTTGTGATGAGGATATATTGTATGTGTGTGAGACAGAAGGCTTGTGGGTGTGCGTGTGTGTAACTACAGCTGCATCCTAATTGAGATTTATATCCTGTCGTGTTACCGAGGGTAAAATTCACTTTCAAACAGGCCCCTGCCACAGCTGCCGAGTTTTGCTTCACTCCTGTATGCCGCACTACACACATCTATTCCCCGGGGGTTTAAACTGGCTATATGTAGCATTTTACGTAGAAATAGTGTCAAAAATAGTCTGGAAATAGCATTAAAGCCTTGAAGGTATGCCAAATACATCAGTTTGTTGGATTACAGAGATCAACAGGAGGTGAGTGAGACTGTACAAGGAAATGCAGTTGTCATCCAGTGCATGATGCTGCAGTGGTTTGCCCCTCGGCTTCTCAATTCTGTTAGTTCCCCTTGACTGGCAGGGCAGGCGCTAGTGGCGGGGCATAAATATAATGAGTAAATAATTGATAAGTATAATGAATAAGAGAGTGAGTCATGACAAAGGGCACTGGGGCTAATGGGAGCTTATGAAAGTGTTGTAAACAATAGCACAACATGGGAAAAGACGAGTAGAAAAACGTCATCCGTTACAGTAAATCTTACAGATTACTTCTGTCGGATTTAACCACCAAGTCTATTAAGGCTGCAACAATTTGTGATTAGTCGACTACAAAAAAATAACTGTAGTCATATTTTTATGATTGTAGTAAATTGTACACATTTTTTTTCCTTTTAAATACCAAAGACAGTGAGATTATTAAATCGAAATGTATGCTACACTTTATTTGTAAATATTCTGTCTGTAAAAGCCTCCAGCTTTGGAAAAAAATCTCTCTTTATCCATTCAGTTTATTAATAGAGCACATTTTCTATACAAGACTGTTTCCAAAATGCTACTCATGGTTGATTTAAGATAACAAACAAACAAAAAACACTTAATCAGCAAAACTACTAATGAACTAAAATAATACCATAAATAATAATTAAAAACACTACTGCACTACTACAAAACAATAATTAGTTGCAACCGTAAGGTCTACACTACAAAGTTTGCCCCTCCGTCTGCCTTCCTAAAACATGCAAATCAACAGCTTTTTTTGTAATTGTGTCACGCTGTTGTCAGATAATTTCTCTTGTGTGCTGTCATTGTCTCTTCCTCCTAGAACCAGGAATAATCATCTACTTTCGGAAATTCTCATATCCTCCTACACCCGAATGTTTCTGCTCCCGTGAGCAGAAAACCTCAGCCCCCCGTCCCCCCTCTCTGCCTCTTCTTGTCATGTGAGCGCGTGTGTTTGTCACTCAAAGGCTGCCCGCGGGCTAAGCTTTGTTGACTCTACCAATACAACATTAGATGAGCATGTGTTATAGACCCTTTCAACTCTGTAAACTAATACAGGTACATTCTAAATTCTGGATATAGGAGGCAAAGTGAAACAGAATGTGATTTCAACTGAAAAACTGGGATAACTTCAGAATATCAAAAAATATGAAATATCTAGCAGGGCTTTGGCAAATGAAAACCATGCACTCAGCTACATGGAGATGGTTTTAACGAGATTTAAAACTGGGTTTTGCTGATTTGTTGATTTTACTTTACAAATACAAATGTTGATCCCACTACAAATATATTACATTCTTTACCACAAATGATACTTTTTGTGAAGCTCAAATACAATTTTGAGACTAAAAGGTTTAGTATTTAAATTATTTTCTAGAAACAAACTAGGTGATATTTAGTTGGGAAAGTAAAAAAATATTAATTAATTATTTTTAATCAGGAGTGGTTAGATCCATTAATGATTGAAAATGTTTTATATTCTACTCACTATTTTAAAAGGTCTAATAGGAAATGCTAGAACTGGTATACTGTTTATGTATTATGTAATCCCAGTCTTCTTTATCATCTCCTTAAATGGTAAAATGGTCAATGGACGCATTTTTATACAGCGCTTTTCCACCTTCAAGGCACTCCAATCACCCATTCACTCACGGCAGGTGTGGGGTCAAGGCGGGTTAAGTGTCTTGCCCAAGGACACAATGGCAGTATTCACCTGAGAGAGCTATTGCACCGCTAACCTGCGGGTCAGTGGATCATACCTTATGACCACTCAACCAAGGATGTTCATGTTGGGAGCGGGATTCGAACTGCCGACCAATAATGATAATCAGGTTATTTTCAATACATAACAGTTTCATTAATATCAAGATTGTTCTATAGTATCGAGAGTATAGACCTGCTCAACTGAAATCTAGTTTTTAGCTTCGATTAGCATCTTGGTCTCAATTAATTTGCCTCTCTCGTTATGCGTAACGGCCATCTTGGTGTGGGCACTGGGCAAGATGTGCGTGTTTTTGCATTTGTGCTGGGCTCATCATCTTGTAGTTTGTGCACAATGTACGCAGTGACAAATAGCTGATCTGTCAGAGAATGTGTAGGCGGGATTCTACTTCAACAGCATGTCGGAGCAATTATAGTCGGCCCCAAGTACAAACACACAAAGCAACGTGTACATCTGAGCGGACCCACAGCTCCGGTAACAAGGGAAACTGTACACTTGTGAAACTAACAAAGCTGAAACTGTGTAAAGTGTGACACAAATCCTGGTAATATACTGTGTAAGTTGTGGCTTTTGTGCTTGAAAATTGGTATGTAGTTCTGGCAGGGCAATATGGCTCAATATGAGGGTTCACACCTTATGATAGTTCCTTGCACTTAACTAATAGCATACACCCCATACTGTAAACAACTCTAGTTTCAGTGTAGTGTAGCTCCTCCTTTCAGACAGATATAAGGCACTCCCTTCCCAGAACTGAACTGAAAAAGATACTTGCATGAGTGATAAAACCTTTTCACACTCAAAAATGTATCCACTTCAGTCTACTTTTGCTGTAGAGGCTACATGGATAAGGGATTACACAGACAAGTACATGACAAAAAGTTAATACAGGTTATAACTCCTGCCATAAGGCCATGGGCGGCATACGCTCTAGCTCCTCAGACCGCTACCTTCAGATTGAAAATGGTCTCCAGATGGCAGCTTGAAACATGTTGATTTCAACATCAACCACAAAAATAAGTAGTTGAAGTTCATGGGTAAAACGTTAATTATACTGCTAAAAAAAAAAAGATTAAAATTATTGTTATCTCCTTGTTGAGCTTTTGTGATGAACTTGAATTTTGCACCTGAGAACTCCGTCTCTGTGATGGGACGAGCTCATACTAAAGTGCGTGGCAGGATTGTATGGACCAGCCTGGACGCCAAGCCTTCACAGATGTCAAGAAGGGAAGGATTAGCTTTATGTTCTTTACTTTCATTGAGACGTTTACCATCTTCTGCAGATAGTTCAGGTGTTTGATGGAGGTTGGACTGACCAGCCAAGACTACACTGCATGCATTATTAGATCAATTTTGTATTGCTTCAAACCAAAATATTGCAGATCTGTCATTGAAAGTAATGTTTCGACAACCCAGCCAACAAATCTTACTGCTCAAGTGAACATTTTATCCTTGAAGCAATGGACTCCAACATGACATAGCTTAGTTCTATAAATATTTACGAAATTAGAAATAGCCAGTATCAGTCCATCTAAACCACCACCATGCTTATTAAACAGATTTCTTCTGTGGACCAATAGAAGTGAGAGAGACAATGACAACAGTGCAAAATCAGTCGTTGGCTTACTGGTGTTTTTACCTCTATTTCTTCAAAGTTTATCACATGAACATCACAGTAAACAATAAAAGAGCAATCACAAATATTTACAAAAATATTATGTTTCAGTCTGCCCACAGCCTGGTTCTGGGCCCTGGCCTGGACCCCCTGGTGGCACCCCTGCTGTACAACACATCAGTGCGCTGTGAGCCCTTGGTTTCTCTATTAGGCCATAAGAAAATGCATAGTGGTCCTCCTGAATGAAACTGTAGCTGCTGCATTAGACCTATCAATAATTCATACGTTCTTTTTATTTCACTGTTCTATTGTCTCCAAAAATACACAATGTACAGACGTCCAGAATATATTTTCCTCTGTCATTTTAAAAATACACAATGTACAGATGTCAAGAATATAGTTTCCTCTGTCATTTCTATCCTATGATTGTTTGTAGCTTTTTATGGTTACTACTGGTTTATTTGATGCTGCATTAGACTCATCAATAACATATTTTTACATAATGACTCCCTACATATATGATGTACCTATATTTGTTTGAAGTGTATTTCTGGTTAGAACCTGCTAAATTTGGTTCTTGTCTTTTTATTTCTCAGGAGAATCACTGCAGGAGAATAAAGATCCTGGGAGACTGTTACTACTGTGTGTCAGGGCTGACCCAACCCAAAGCTGACCACGCTCACTGCTGTGTGGAGATGGGCCTGGATATGATTGACACCATTGCGTAAGTCACATAAAACAGCGCCTGCATTCATTGTTTTAGAAGAATGAGGTTTGACTCACAGGCTTTTTGTGTAGTTTGCATGATCTGCCTGTGTCTGGGCGATTTTCCTCTAAATAATCTGGTTTCCTCTGTCTCTCTTCCTCTGTCTCTGTCCCATATTTCATTGAAGGACAGGTCAAAAGCAGAGGGCAAATTTACCCACACTGAACATAAATAAAGCCTCTATGAACCGTGAACTATTGATGAACACTGTAATTAAGATTAAAGCTGGGGTACCCAACTTTTTCTGTTGTAAATTCGTACATTTTATGTTTTCCACTAAAGAGCACTTTGTGACAAAATTAGACCACTGCGTGTTGTCTGCAGGTAATTATAAACAATCCATTTTATTTTTCGTCAACCCAGAAGTAAGGGCTGAAAAAATGCAATCCAATAAACTTAATTTATATAGTACATTTTATCATTTTACCCCTCCTTGAACCGCCACCTTAACGTGGTGGAGGGGTTTGAGTACCGGAATGATCCTGGGAGCTATGTTGTCGGGGGATTCATGCCCCTGGTAGGGTCACCCATGGCAAACAGGTCCTGGGTGACGGGTCAGACCAAGAGCGGTTCAGAAGCCCTTTATGACAAGTACTATATCAAGGTCGCGTACATCACCCGGAATGGCGTTACCGGGGCCCCACCCTGCAGCCAGGCCCGGTCAATCTACGTTCTTACCCTCACCTATGATCATGAGCTTTGGGTAATGACCGAAAGGACAAGATCGCGGATACAAGCGGTCGAAAATGAGCTTCCTCCGCCGGATGGCAGGGCGCTCCCTTAGAGATAGGGTGAGGAGCTCAGTCACACGGGAGGAGCTCGGAGTAGAGCCGCTGCTCCTCCACGTCGAGAGGAGCCAGCTGAGGTGGCTCGGGCATCTGTTCCGGATGCCTCCTGGACGCCTCCCGAGGGAGGTGTTCCGGGCATGTCCCACCGGAAGGCGGTCCCGGGGTAGATCCAGGACACGCTGGAGGGACTATGTCTCTCGGCTGGCCTGGGAACGCCTCGGGATCCACCTGGAGGAGCTGGAGGAAGTGTCTGGGGTGAAAGAAGTCTGGGAGTCCCTGCTTAGACTGGTGCACCTGCGATGGATGGATGGATGGATGGATTTATATACTGAATCATTTCCAATTAAGCCCTAAACAGTAAATAAAAACTATAAAAGAGTAAATACTCTAAAACAGTAAGAAGAAGCTAAAACAATAAACATTATAAGATTTAAAAAGTAATAAAATAAACAAATAACACAATAAAACACAAAGTGGACAATGCAACTCACATCGAAAAGCCAGAGAATAAAAGTGTGTCTTAAGACAAGACTTAAAACACTCCACTGAGAGCAGTGCTCTAAGCATCGCCAATCTGAGCTCTGTTTGACTTTGCCATTTGAAAAAAGCTGTTCTAAAGCCTTACGTGCACCTTAAAATGAATCCATGTGAATATTAACAATGTGGCAGAGGGTCAGTGAGCGATAGGAACTAGTCAGATGGATTTTAATACCTACTTGTTTTGCTGTGTGAAAATCAGGTACTTATGCTTTAAATTAGAGTTAGACTACAGGAAGATTGGAAGATGTTACATAACTAGTCAGCACTTTAAACATCATATAAAAACAGTCAATTTCTTCATAAGGCTGCTGTATGTTGACATTTTCAGATAAATTTCCGACTACTACTTTATTTCAAGCTTAGTCCAAACAGTCTTCTTCCCAGCCTGGCCTCAGTGAGTTGTGTGGAGTAGAAGCCTGTCTTGTTGCAGTGTTTGTGAGGATGGATGCCACTGGAGGGGCCCTTTATCTCCTCGGACAGGTGCTGCTCGCTGAGACACTTCCTGTCTTCAGGCTGACAGCACAGCTCATATCTCCTCACATGTCCCGTGAACCCAATGTATGGACACATTTGTCAAACTCTCATCCAGCACATCTTTGACTGCTGCCTCTGACCGTGACCCCTTCATGAAGGGGCTGACCTCCAACTGAGGCCAAAGAGTACAATTAACTGAGATGAAAACTCTTGTAAATGTTGGGTTTTATGGCCCGTGACACAGCACAGGTAAATGTGTCAAGGGCACCACATGCTGACCGTTGCAAAGACTAAATGGCAGCTGCTAGTAAGAAGATTTAAAAAAAAGGTTTTGTTTATTTTGTTGAGGAACAGAAAATATCATGAGAAACAACAATATTGAAACTACTTAACACAACTGGAACAATAACCTTAAAGCAGGATAATCCCCCAAATCCCCTTATTACAATATAGTAAAAAAAAAACATGAACTGCAATAAATAGCAGAAAAGCTATTTTTAAAGTTTAGTTTAGTTTGTGTCTATAATGAGACATGTTACGTATTCAAACCTCTACAGCGCAAGTATCATCATATTAAAAAGAAAGAAAATAAAAATCACTATTGGTAAGGATTTTTTTTTTTAATTAATGAATCAATTATCCATAAGTCTATGAAATGATTATTGTGACAGGCAGGATCGGGACATTATAACTGATATTTATCTTGAATTTAAACTACAAATATAAATACAGTTTTAATTTCAGGATTTGTGTCAAGCAAGTAAAGCAAAACAAACAGTATAGCATTATTTTTTATGTCTGATTATGTCACAGCTGTTTGCCTTTGTCAAGTCATTTTCTTTTTTTGGACCAAAGAAAGACATCTGCCTCCCGTGAGTGCTATGCAACTTGAAAGCCTTGTTTTACTTAATTTACTGGCTTTAAGCGGACAGTAGAACTAATACATTAAAGGAGCACACTTGATTTCACTCCACATTTTGTCCTGTTAACATTTTCTCTGTGTGAGGGCTGGACTTTATTAAAATGAAAACAACCTGTGCACACCAATGCTCTTCTAACCTCCAGTGCAGATGACATGTTGTCCCTGTGTTTGTGTCCTCTGCCTTCCCCGCAGGTCCGTGGTGGAGGCCACAGAGGTGGATCTGAACATGCGGGTGGGGCTGCACACAGGACGGGTGCTGTGTGGCGTGCTGGGCCTGAGGAAGTGGCAGTATGACGTCTGGTCAAACGATGTCACACTCGCAAATGTGATGGAGGCCGGAGGGTTGCCCGGGTCAGTCCTGACTCAAACACACACAGACAACACACACAAACAACACACAGGCAGGAGGCGGCTTCTGAGGCTCGTCTGGCTGCACGACTGATGAAGTTTACAGTGTGTCCCCATAGATTCCAGGGGAGACTTTGGTGGCATAAATCATGTTTTAATGTTTTAAATAATACAGTAATGGTTTTGTGATAGCAGTGTGTAGTCCAGGGTGTTGGACTATGGGGGACAATTTCTTTACAACTGACGGCCACAATTGTCTCCTCTATTTATGGGATAAAACTGAAGCTAATTGCTGTACAAATGCATAGGTTGCTTGCACACAAACTAAATCAATTGAGACTAAACCCAGATTTAAACAAGTACTAGTATATGACTAAACCAGGACAAGAACAGGATCAAAGCAAATTTAGATCAGGACTAAATCATAATAAAACCAGGACAAGTGTGTTCACAGCCATATTTAGATATTTAACAGATCATTTGTTGCATCACATAGACATTTCACTTAATATAAGAAAAGCATTTTAAAAAGATATAGAAGATCCATCTAGAAAAACATTTTGCCTACTCATCACTGAAGCTTTGATGTTTATTTAGTACCTAAATACCTAATTACTTAACTGTTAAGATCGACAAAGGATTTGTTTAAAGATAACTTTTCAGCATTTATATTTTGTAGCTTTGTACAGAAGATTTGAAAGAAGCATATTCAATTCAGTTTATTTTGTGGAGCCCAAAATTATAACAGCAGTTGCTTTGCTGGGGCTTCACAAAATTGCTGATTTGGCCAAGAGAAAAAAATCAAACAATGTAACAGTCAATTGTCAATAAAAGACAAGCAGCACGACTGTGGATGGATAAACCCGCAAACATTTGCATATAGAGTTCTAGTCTATAGAGGCAATATCCATCTAAGACAGGGAAATACTGAAAAGAAAGTAGAGGAAAAAGGGGAAAATACTGCTGTCGGAATTGTATTTATTTTATTTGTGTAAATTATGTTCCCTACAGAATGTAATATCTTACTTTAGCCCTTTTCTTTTATATCCCATTCAATGTGAGATGCACTTTTCAGTATTTCTATTATCGCTAAAAAGCTGCATTTAAATTCATGTACAGTAAGAGCCTAATTTGCACTTTAAAACCATGAAATGAGGCCAACCCATGAGCCCAATTCCATCTTGTTCGAGTGAAGTGCTGAGATTTTATGACGTACTCCCAGATTATACAAGGCGTTAGGATTTTTTCTTTGAGGAATTTTGAAAAAGCTAAGGGACTGTTAGGCTGATAAAAATAATGAGTTGGATAATCACCATAGACTTAAGTGCATACAGTTTTTTACTGCATCTTGTATCATAACTGCAAGTGAAATGTATGGAGAGCTGAACGGATCAAAGCCCTTTAAAAAACAGCTTATTTTTAATTTATTATTCTTTTTTATGTTCTGTCCATTCTAACCACAAGTATATCCTTAACAATTAATGATTCATGTCTTAATCATTTATAAGGTCAAATCAATTTATTTTTGTAGATATGTTTAATGTCTAACATGTTTGCAAATAAATCTTAAGCCCATATATATGATAGGAATGGGAAAATGACCATAATATATTGTAATATCAAAAGTGTCACAGTAATAATATGGACTGTTTCACTGAATTTTAAGCTCCTTTGCCTTAATGCATTGTTGTTGCAGTAAGATGCTAAAACTTAAGGAGAAATACATTTACCATGATTCTTTATTATGTTTACGGGCAGCCAACAGGAAGGATTCAACTACTAATGCTTTGTAATTAGTGCTGTCATAATACCATAATTTAAACTTGAGCATGCTCAATTCTCAATTGTTTAAATGTTTATTTATTAGCTCCACACTAGCAGATCAGTCTGATCAATACCGATTCTGATACCACAGTAATCATAAAAAAACACTGTAGAATTTGAAACGAAAAATTCATCCATCCATCCATCTTCTTCCGCTTATCCGGGGCCGGGTCGCGGGGGCAGCAGCCTGAGCAGGGACTCCCAGACTTCCTTCACCCCAGACACTTCCTCCAGCTCCTCCGGGATCTCGAGGCGCTCCCAGGCCAGCCGAGAGACATAGTCCCTCCAGCGTGTCCTGGGCTACCACCCTGGGCCGCCCCCGGTGGGACATGCCCAGAACACCTCCCGAGGGAGGCGTCCCAGGAGGCATCCGGAACAGATGCCCGAGCCACCTCAGCTGGCTCCTCTCGACGCGAGGAGCAGCGGCTCTACTCCGAAGCCTCCTCCGTGTGACTGAGCTCTCACCCTAGCTCTAAGGGAGCGCCCAGCCACCCGGGCGGAGGAAGCTCATTGACCGCTTGTATCCGCGACCTCGCCCTTTCGGTCATTACCCAGAGCTCATGACCATAGGTGAGGGTAGGAGCGTGATTGGATCGTAATCGAGAGCTTCGTCTTTCGACTCAGCTCTCTCTTCACCACAACGGTCCGATACAGCGCCGCGATCACTGCAGACGCTGCACCGATCCGCCTGTCAATCTCACGCTTCTCCATCCTTCCTCACTCGTGAACAAGACCCCGAGATACTTGAACTCCTCCACTTGGAGGCAAGGACTCCCCACCCACCCGAGAGGGCAAGCCACCTTTTTCCGGTCGAGAACCATGGCCTCGGATTTGGAGGTGCTGATCCTCATCCCAGCCGCTTCACACTGCAAACCGCCCCAGTGCATGCTGCAGGTCCCGGTTTGAAGAAGCCATCAGGACGACATCGCCTGGCAAACAGCAGAGATGAGATCCTGTGGTTCCCAAACCGACACCCTCCACGCCTGACTGCGCTTCTAGAAATTCTGTCCATAAAAACTATGAACAGAACCGTGATAAAGGGCAGCCCTGGCGGAGTCCAACATGCACCGGGAACAGGTCTGACTTACTGCCGGGCAATGCGAACACAGCTCCTGCTCCGTCGCATAAGGACCGGACAGCTCTTAACAAAGCGGCCCCGGACCCCATATTCCCGGAGCACTCCCCACAAGGCCCCCGGGCACACGGTCGAATGCCTTCTCCAGGTCCACAAAGCACATGTGGACTGGTTGGGCAAACTCCATGAACCCTCGAGCACCCGATGGAGAGTATAGAGCTGGTCCAGTGTTCCACGACCGGGACGAAAACCACACTGCTCCTCCTGAATCCGAGTGTCGACTATCGGGTCGGATTCTCCTCTCCAGTACCCTGAATAGACCTTACCAGGGAGGCTGAGGAGTGTGATCCCCGTAGTTGGAACACACCCTCCGGTCCCCTTCTTATACAGAGGGACCACCACCCTGGTCTGCCAGTCCAGAGGTACCGCCGTTCCAGACTGCCACGCCGATGTTGCAGAGACGGTCAGCCAAGACAGTCCCACAACATCCAGAGACTTAAGATACTCAGGGCGGATCTCATCTCCCGGAGCCTTGCCACCAAGGAGCTTGCCAACCACCTCAGTGACTTCAGCCAGGGTGATGGATGAGTCCGCCTCAAGATCTCAGCCTCTGCTTCCTCTCGGAAGACGTGACAGTGGGATTGAGGAGATCTCAAAGTATTCCCTTCCACCGCCCACCACATCCCCAGTCGAGGTCAACAGTTCTTCCACCGCACCGTGAACGGTGTTGGTAAAGCACTGCTTCCCCTCCTGAGGCGTCGGACGGTTTGCCAGAATTTCTTTGAGGCCAACCGATAGTCCTCCTCCATGGCCTCCCGAACTCCTCCCAATCCCGAGTTTTTGCTCTGGCGACAGCACGGCTGCAGCACGCTTGGCCTGCCGGTACCTGTCAGCTGCTTCAGGAGTCCCACAAGCCAGCAAGGCCTGGTAGGCTCTCCTTCTTCAGCCTGACGGCATCCCTTACTTCCGGTGTCCACCACCGGGTTCGGGATTGCCGCGCGACAGGCACCAGAGACCTGCGACCACAGCCGCGAGCTGCCGTCGATCGACAATGGAGGTGGAGAACATGGTCCACTCGGACTCAATGTCTCCAGCCTCCTGGATCTGGGAGAAGTTCTCCCGGAGGTGTGAGTTGAAAACCCTGCTGACAGAGGGCTCTGCAAGCAGACGTTCCCAGCAGACCTCACAATGCGCTTTGGGCCTACCAAGTCGTTCAAGCTTCCTCCCCGCCAGCGATCCAACTCACCACCAGGTGGTGATCAGTTGACAACTCCGCCTCTTCTTCACCCGAAGTGTCCAAGACACGCGGCCGAAGGTCAGATGACACGACAACAAAGTCGATCATCGACCTCCGGCCTAGGGTGTCCTGGTGCCACGTGCACTGATGGACACCCTTGTAAAGCTTGAACATGGTGTTCGTTATGGACAAGCTGTGACTAGCACAGAAGTCCAATAACTGAACACCACTTCGGGTTCAGATCGGGGCCGTTCCTCCCGATACCCCTCTCCAGGGTGTCACTGTCGGGTTGCCCACATGGGCGCTGAAGTCCCCAGTAGAACAACGGAGTCCCCGGGTGGTGCACTGTCCAGTACCTCCCAGAGACTCCAAGAAGGCCGGGTACTTGCTGTTCGGGCCCGTAGGCCACACAACGGTGAGAGACCTGTCCCCCCACCAAGGCGGAGGGATGCGACTCTCTCGCTCACCGGGGTGAACTCCAACACGTGACGGGCTGAGCTGTGGGGCTATGAGCAAGCCCACACCAGCCCGCCGCTTTCCCCCATGGGCAACGCCAGAGAAATGGAGCGTCCAGCCCCTCTCGAGGAGACGGGTTCCAGAGCCCAGGCTGTGCGTGGAGGCGAGGCCGACTATATCTAGTCGAAGCGCTCGACCTCCGCACGAGCTCAGGCTCCTTCCCCAGCGAGGTGACATTCCATGTCCCCAGAGCTGGTTTCTGTGTTCGAGATCCGCCGCCGAGGCCCCTGCCTTCGACTGCCACCCAGATCTCTTGCACCGCCCTTATGGATCCTCCTGCAGGTGGTGGGCCCACGGAGGGCGGCCCCATCGCCGCCCTTCGGAGCAGCCCACCGGCCCCGATGGGAAAGGTCCCGCCACCAGACGCCGCTGCCGAGCGCCACCCCAGGCCTGGCTCCAGGGTGGGGCCCCGTGACGCCAGTCCGGGCGACGTACACGCCCTGATTTAACACTCGTCATAAGAGGCTTCTGAACCGCTCTTAGTCTGACCCGTCACCCAGGACCTGTTTGCCATGGGTGACCCTACCAGGGGCATGAAGCCCCCGACAACATAGCTCCCAGGATCATTCGGGTACTCAAACCCCTCCACCACGTTAAGGTGGCGGTTCAAGGAGGGGCCAGACGAAAAATTCAGTTTCTTAAATATTCCCAGTTGGTATAATATTATTCTTATAGATATAGATTAAAAAAATATTAAGGATATTAAGGAAATGTCCAACTTTGTCCTAACTAAGTGATTATTTCAGTATTGTTCCTTGTTCAAATCTAGTGTCGATGCTAGTTTTAGTATCATTTTGTATCTGGCTATAGACTTTTTTTTACTCTAATAATTGCACAAAAGACAGAATATTGGGTATATTTTGAGGGCAAGTCATGTTTCTTTTATATTGTTTAGTACTTTTTCTACTCTACTTTCAGGAAGGTGCACATTACAAGGACCACGCTGGAGTGTCTAAACGGAGATTATGAGGTAGAACCGGGGTTTGGTCACGAGAGACACGCCTTCCTGCAGAAACATCACATCGAGACGTTTTTCATTGTACCATCTCATCGTCGAAAGGTATGAGATAGTTTCTGTGATGGACTGCTGCTGTCAAAGTGTCAGTTTTGTAATAGTTAATCCTCTGGCCTTGTGTTAAGCTGCCATACACACACACACACGCACGCACACACACACACACAGACACACACACACACAGAAGCCAGTATTTCATGGGATCTTGACATGTGCACTGAAGCGGTTCACGACTTCTCCACTACAAGATATGCACAAATAAATAATGTACTCTTAAGTTTTTCCGATGTGAAAATCCAACCTAATTTAAGGCTGTGCAATTAATAATATTTTAATTAAATCAAGATCCATTTTAACCATTTTAAATCGTAAATGATCAGATTGGGGCCGAGTGAGGTCAGACTTTGAGGAATAAATGTGATTATTTTTGTCTTAGAAGGAAGTATGAATGACGAGATAAAATATTTTTTATTACGATTATTGTGAGGAAAAAAACAGCATGATTTAACAATTAAATACGATTACTGACCAAACGGCAGTGAAATGTTTAATGTTCTTTCATTCCCGTTACACATTACTTCTTCCTCAAGTTTGTGACCAAATCATCTGTCTGAATGACAAATTAAAATTAATGTGACAAAAAACAGTTAAATAAAAAAGCACATGGGACTATAAATTGAATTAAAAAGACTCACAATCACAATAATTATTTTTAGTTGAATAATCCCGATTTTTGATTAAACAATCACTAAAAGGCACGGATTAAAATTGTTCCTTGTTTATATTTATGAAATTAATTATTGGGAGCCATATTTGGTTTGTTTTTTATGAGAACAATTTCTTTTATTTAATCAACAATCATGATCAATCAAAAAAGAAAAAGTCATGATTCATTTTTTCGCCATATCGCCCGGCTCTAACCCAAAGTCTATTTTTCATCCCACAAATGAGGTGGTTCAGCAAAGCTCTTTAAAATTCAGTCTTTCATCTTAAAAATGTCACGTCATCCTTTTCCCTATACCTCATTTACTGATTTTGTGGGAATTTGGTCTCGAGAGAATTAACTGGTAGACTGTAGATAAATGAAGGTCGCGGCGATGAGTTTAAACTTTAATGGATTAAGTTTGGAGAAAAAGTGAGATAGTGAGGTAGATTCTTTTGATGTGAAGTTTTAGAATCGAGTTTAATTGTGCTGACCAGTCAAAAGATAATGTGCAATGGCTTAAGCTGTTATGTAATATATTTCAGAAAATCAGTGTTGCCAGATTTGTCTCCTTCAACTGGTGCAATTACAAAAGTTACAAATGTGTTGCTTTGATTATGTTTCATCACAGCGAAACATAAAATTCTTATAATATATTCAAACAAACGCCATCTGCAACCTCATCAAAGTAAAGGTGAACCTACGACTTACAATCCACCCCGCTTTTTGCATACTTTTCCTTTGTCATCCATCTGGTTCTTGCATATGTTATTTCTTAATTAGCGCTTTCCAAATTTGCCCTTATGCAAATCTTGTAAGGAAATCGCATATTAAATAAATCCATCCTATTGTCCAATGTGCATATTATCACATTTATCTTAGTTAGACTGACACGGTCTTCTAATTCATGGGTATCAGTTTCCTGTTAGCGACGCCATTTTGAGGACTTTTGACTATTCAAAAGATTGACAGATAGATGCCTTTTGTTTCTAATTGTTCATTTCCATGGCAGTGGTCCAATATTTTCATTACTCGTAAACCCAAGGATTGAAATCTACAAACAGTGAAGACTTGAACTTGTTGTTTACCTTTATTACCATAGCCAATTATGTGTGTAGAAGTAGTAGTAATAGTAGTAGTTGTAGTAATAATAGCACTCCCAATCCTTATCTCATAAATAGCACACGTGAGTATACATTGTATGGCAGGGCGATATGGCCAAAGATTTGTTATATGAAAGAGAAAATTTGTGATAACGGTATAACTGACAATCTAAATGACTCTGGACTAAATAATTAACAATGGCACCCATATTTGACTTGTTTTAAGGTGCTTTATCCATTTTTTTCACGTAAGAAAGTAAAATCAGTTCTGCCTCAGTACAGATATGTTGTAAAAGATTCCGGTCAAAAAGTACCGCTGTGTGCTGTCTGTGTGCAATTATAGAGCGAGGAACCTTTAAGGATATTTAATATGTGTTCAATTGTTATAATTTTGCTCCCACTCCTCGCCTCAACATTAATTTTTCATGTGTCTCAAGCTATTAGTGTTCACAATTTGCTGCAATATCAGATTCACTTCGCAACTATGAGGAAAATCTGCTGCAGTACGTGGAATTATATCACAATGTTCCAGATTTCATATTGCCCCGAAAGCAAATGACGATATATCATGAACAATATGGCCCAGCTCTAATACATTGTAATAATCTTTCTCCTTTTTGCTGTACTTGTTTCAGATTTTCCCTGGTATAATTCTGTCTGACATCAAACCGGCCAAAAGGATGAAGTTCAAGACGGTGTGTTATCTGCTGGTGCAGCTGATGCACTGCAGGAAGATGTTCAAGGCTGAGATCCCCTTCTCCAACGTCATGACCTGTGAGGACGATGACAAGGTAAGCACTGCAATCATACATGGAGACTTATCACACTATGTCTCACTTAGCTGTGTGTAGCGCATGTGTAAGTTCTTTCAACAGGTTGTGTTCATGTTCTACAACTCTATGGGAGATTTACTATATTTGAAAGAAGTATATTACCTTTTTTGTTTGGAATTAGCTACATAAACCTGAAATGTTAATCTTGTGGTTTAAAGTCCTGTCAACTGACAATAGTCACATATTTGGTGTTACTGTCTAAACGCATTGTGAAAAACGACTTTCACTTTTGTTTATTGATGCTGACAGAGAAAATGTCAAACTTTATGCCAGATTTTGTTTCATGTGGATGTGCCCAGTAATTACATAGATATTAACCATAAAACAGTACATCTGTAATCTGTAATCCGACAATTAAACAGCAAATCCCGCCATATAATTCCGACCTGTCTCCATCTTAAACTAGGCATTCTAAAATTGTGTACTGTATGTGACAAAAAATGATTAGAAAACATACAATTCTATTTAAAATCTGTTTCTTAAACTTTATAAAGCACTAAGTTACAAAAACAGTTTAAATGTATTTTTGGTATGAAAACATGTTAGTTACCTAGCAGATTAGTCACTGCTGTGCCTTTACACACTTGGGCTAATATCTGAAACTTTCAAAGTATATGGAAAAAAGTAATTTGGAATTTTCATGATCGTAGCAGACACTGTTAAACTCCTTTAGTATTATTTAATCATTCGAATGTATGTATGTCATGTGTTCATGCATTAGTGGTAGTTTTTACTTCACTAAACATAGACTCACAAAATACATTGGTGTTATCCCCAGAAAACAATTATTTGCATTTCTTTCACCTGGATACTACTATACCTTTATTGTTGATTAAGACCCCCATTCTATGTGTCACGTTGAGCTGCACAGCCAACAAAAATGTTTTGCAGCACTCTGTCAGCGTATATTTGGATGTTTTGATAGAGAATTCCTGTCTAGCCAGTGACTTTATCTTTCTTTATTTGAAAAACCCTGCTGATAATCCACTCGACACAGTCACAGGGTCACACATCATGATAATCTGGCCCTCTAGATTTCCATCACAATCTCTACAGTATGCATGCACCACTTGTTTTAAAAGTAAGCCAGTGGGATAGCTATTCTGAAGCAGGCATGACGTAAACCCCTCCTCTGTTTATCCGTGTTATCATGTGTTTCTCCATGTGCGAGAGCTGCGCTTGTTGGCTGGATGTGTTACGTTTTGCTTTTCAAACTCTGGTGACGCAGCACTGAGTCAGAGCGCCGCTGGTTGGCTCCTGGTGCTGTGTGGTGATTGGTCAGGCCAGTGCAGGCTCTAGCTGTCAGAAATAGGTTACTAGCTGTAATCCTGGTCAAGCATTAGCATTAGCTTTTAATGAGGAAGTGTTATGACTGCTGGTAATCATAACATCATCTGGTCTAATAGCATTACATTGTTGCATGATTATCTGAGTGACTAACTTCAAACATTGTATCACATGTTGTAATAGACTTTCATAATAGAATTAAGTACCATGCTTAAAAGGTCACATACAGTATTTTACAAACAGGGATTAGACTATGTGTACTTTTGTAATGTGCCTAAACACAACACAATCCATCTGTTATGTTAATATTTGTGCAAAACAGAGCCATGCCCTGCAGTGTTTAAAGACAAGCAGACTAGAGGAACATCCATCTGGGAGTTTTAATTGGTTGGCTTTAGTTTGAAATAATAGGTAAAATAAGTGCAAACAGAGAGGAAGTGCTTAAATCTGTCTTAATAATTAAAATGTAGAAAAGTACTATACTACTCTGCTACTTAGTTATTTTTTTCAATATCTTCTTCCAATTTGTGCTGTTGTTTCTAAATATCAAAATAAGGTTTGTTAGTTTCATTTAGTAAAAAACTAAATAAATAAAGCTAACCTTAACCCTACGTAATATTACATATAGCTATAATGTATTAGTAGATTTTTGCAATCATATTTGAGATGGGGTTATCCAAGTTGCTGCTACTCCTATATCTTACACAAAAAGGTATTGTTTTTTGTTATGATGCTGGTTTCAAGTATAACAAATAAAACAGAAGTATAGACTGGGCCTACCAATATCTCATGGTCGGGTTGTCAAACATCACTTATTGTGCATGCTTGTTTGTTTTTTTGTTGAATATGTGTACAGTGTTGTTGTTTCTTGTCCTGACCAGTGATGGGCTAATTCTGGCATGTTTTTGTTGTATGCTCATAAAAGAAGACTTTAATGGGCTTTTAACCGTGTTAAATAATTTTGTTCCCTTATCATTATCTTACTCAAAGTGTTCAAAGTGACTCATGCAGTAATCCTTGATGGTCCTTTATTCAATACTTCTGTTGCTTACACATTTTCTGTTTTCACTTTCCCCTGATCTCCGCTCACTGCTTTGTACTTAGATGTGATAAAAAAAATAAATAATAAAAACCAGGTTCATACATGTAGGGTTAAGCAAACAACATGTAAATGTTGATAAAAAATGCTTGTCAATGTGGACAAAAATAATAAGATCCCAAGGCACTCCGAGCAGTTAAAAGTATTTTAATTGACCTAACAAAGACAGGCCATTATCAGGTTCAGATGACACCAGGCAGAGCAAACTATTTATCAAACAAAAACAGGCGTTCAGTGACTCCTCCCTATGGGCAGGGCTCTCAATACTCAGAGTAGCATATAAGCCAGAGTTCCCAGACCAGCTCTCTGATTGACAATGACTTCTGATGATTAAACAATATTTTAATTGAGCATAACTCCAGATATTACTTATTACTTACTGCTGACAGATACGTACCTTGATAACTGCAAAACATGTCCTTTGCCTCTCGGTGTAAATGATCTTGTAATTTGGTTGGATGACTTCTTGTGTTGTGTTACAGTTTTTCATTTAAACAAATATGATTCCTGTCTCAGTCTTCAATTAACCAACTTGTCACTGTAATTGTGACATGTCTAGTCTTACTTAACAAAACACTTGTACTGTATGTACCACAGTAGTGCTTAGGAAGTGTTTAGAACACTCAAATGTTGTAAGGTTAATTTTGTTTTGATCCACTTTGGAGATAATTGACTTATTATTACTGCTCTAAGACTAGTTGTAGGAGGATAATTTCGAGTTAATTGCTAAAACAACCAAAAAACTGCACCACAGGAGGATGGAATGATCTCCCTGCAGTGCCATTTTTATAGAGAAACATTTCCTGATTTGAAGGGCTGAATATGAGATGAAGTTAGCTGTTCAGTGCGTGGGAACAGAATCATATCACCATCTCTCCTTGCACCTCCAGGGAGAGTGTATGATGGGGTGTGAGAAGCGCCACTGTGTTTTAATTGACTTTAGCTGAAACAGATGCTAATTTAAAGACTTCTTCATCTGCTATTTTTAACCTGTGCCTTTCAAGCCCTTGAAGAACCAACACTTTGAAACACATCTATTTGTTACTCAAAGGTGATGTCTATAAATAAAAACATGCATTGCTACACAGAAGATAACAAAGTAGTTTTTCTGTGGAAGCAATTTAGCCGACTCTAAACATTCGACAATGTACTCCAGAGCAGAGCTGTGATAATCCAGGTTTATTTTTAACACAGGCCTTATTTCTCCTGTTTAGAGCGGACCATAAACTCTAATATGTGGCAGGCAGCTCGGCAGAATGCACTCAGTGGATTCTATAAAAGGCCATTTAATATGTGCTAAACTGAAACGAAAGCTTTTCATTGGAGAGGAAGAGAATATATTTACCAGACTGTCATCATTTTTCTCAACAGTAACACTTAAAAAAGAATTGGCCTTGGATTCTGATTTTGTTCCTTTTCAAAAATAAATAAGTCCAGAAAACTGTTGTTTTTGTTGCAGTGTGGCTGTTAAAGTGCATATGGCAGGTTCTCTAGTTTTTCTAATTATTACTTGCCTTGGTGGGATTGACCCTGTGGTAAATATTTAACGTAGTTTTACACCATTCAAGTTGCAATTTGT
Source organism: Rhinogobius similis (assembly GCA_019453435.1). Lineage (NCBI taxonomy): Eukaryota > Metazoa > Chordata > Actinopteri > Gobiiformes > Gobiidae > Rhinogobius > Rhinogobius similis. Next base: position 21,050,007 of record CM033623.1, on the reverse strand, counting down.
GATGGAAAAAAGAATACATGGACAATTTACACACAACTGACACAATTTGCTGATAGCTTGAACATTCATTTAACAGAATAAAGGTTTTTTATCAGGTATTATTATTTGTCAGATCTTAACTATTGTGTAATTTATATGGATTTTGGCCCTTGTTTACAATATGGTTGCTAGGTAACAGTTGTAGAATTACTTCGACCTATGTCATATTTGCTTCTCATATCCAACCAGGATGTAACATTGTATACTTCACCAAAAAATGTCAAACTGGGGAAAATAGGCAAAATGTTTTGTAAAATCTTAAATACAATCATATTCACTATGGTTTAGTTACATGTGATAGGAACTTTAAATGAGGTGGAAATTATATTTATATACATTGAGGGAATCATTGTTCTTTTTGTAGAGGTTTAAATGTCAGTATGTTTTACCTTTGCACTAAAATGTATAATTTGTCACATGAATTCTAACTATATTGCTTGTTATATAAGTAGCAGTTCTGGTGGTATTGCGTAGTAGTATTGATTGTACTTTTCAACTGATATGAACCTTTTTCTGTTTATGTTACCCGCTGTATCTTTACGTCTCTGACCATTCAACCAACAAACAATGCCACTGACCAGATGAATTGGTAGAAAGTGAATGAAATGCTGTATAGCTTTGTAGGTCTGATCATCCTTAACTAAATTCCACCTCGTGTTTTCGGCGTTTCTGTGAAGTCCTTTAAGGCCATATGACGATGAATGCACCCGCAGCCCCCACACACACTCACGCTGGGCCTCAGTTGGCTGCATCGAGGGCCTCTGCTGAGACAGATTGTGTTGTCTTTGTGCTGTCTGACAGAGAAGGGCCCTGCGGACGGCGTCAGAGAAGCTGAGGAGCCGGACGTCGTTCTCAGCCACGGCAGTGCAGCACTCCCCGGGAACACGTGTCAACCGCTACATCGGCCGGCTCATCGAGGCACGCCAAACTGAGTCCGGAACAACTGACCTCAACTTCATCACGCTGTGCTACAGGAGCAGAGACAGGGAGCGACGGGTAAAAACACGCACCTAAACTCTAAATCTACAGTCCATATCAGTTTGTTTTATTGATTCATTTATTAACAAACATATAAAATACCAAATAAACAGTGTGGACCCAAAAAGCAAAAGCCCAAAATAAAACCTTAAAGCTGGACTACCTAATTTTCAAACAGTGAAATAAGGAAGATGTTATTTAAACCTTTCTAACTCATTCCTAGCTCTCATAAATCCTTTTGCATGCATGGATTTTTGGGTCTCTTGCACAGCTTTAGAACAGCTTTTTCAGACACAAGTGAAGCAGGGGTATTATCCCTGCACAGCCAATCAGCTCTTATTCCAAAGAGTCATAGTGACTCACATGGCTCTTTCTTACATGTTTGAAAATAAAAAGGTTTTATTTATTAGACAAAGACAGCGTGTGGAGGTCTGATTTTTTTCGTGTACAGTAGGCAAGGCCAGGCCAGATTATTTGTAGGGCACAATTTGTACAAAAAGTAATTGAAAGTGCTTCATAGAAGAAGAAAATATGCTCTAAAATTACAATACAAATCATTAAAAAACATAAACAAACAAACAAAACAAAAATTAAACATTTACTTTAAACAGAGCAGTGCAGATAAAATCCTTTCAGTCATATGTGCAGTCACAGTTTCTCCTACATCACTGAACCTCCCCAGCATTCTCTCCTTCTCCGCATTCGTTGTAATTTTCTCCTTCCTCATCATCAGCCCTTTCCACATTGTCAAAATGACCCAGACATAGTCCAATGCTAAAAACACGTTTGCTCAAATGCATCACCTGTCCCTTGTCCCTCAGCAGACACTGGGTGACTTGGGTAAGTCACATGGTAACCAGCCCTGCATGAAGTCCAACATTTTTATCCATATTGGATCATTTCTGCTAATATCCATTTTATAGAGCCTTGACGACGTGCAACTAAACCTCCTGAGGATTTTCCATTCAGTTAATTTGCCCCCCCCCCAATTAATTTACACACTGATGTTTGCAAGAATTGAGTTCCATGTGTCATATTAGTTTAACGGTTATTGTCAGAATCTATAATTTCCCTCTTTCTCTAATGGGGACCATATGTGTTACTGTTATTGTAATAGTTTTATGATACCTTCATTATAAATAACCAAAATAAAAATCCACATATTGAGCCAGAGATTGTCTATACAATATTTATTCAACCATCACAATTCACTATTCGTCTGGAGCTGCTTTCAGGCAAATAGTGGTAACAGAACTGCACTGACCTCGCAAACATGAGGAGTGCCCAACAAATAAACACTTACAAGAAATGCTATAGGGCCATGGCTTCCCCAACTCGTAGAGAGGGAAATCAGGCTTAAAATCAGCCTAAAAATCCTCTAGTGTGCAACCGGCTTTTGCTGATTCTTACCTATTTGTTCTGTTGTGTAAGAACCAGAGTGCAATTTTTTTAAAGGAATATAAAACATAAGGGAGCTGGCTATGGAAGAAAAAAGTTTTGTGCAGATCACTAGTCCTTTTATATAAACTATACAAGGCAAAATAAGCAAGAAAAACTATGAAACTCCCACTAAACCAACAGCAAGATTAAAAAGATGCCCGGATCACAAAAGGTCTACGCAGCCTGTGGTCACGGAGGTCATTTTACAGTAGCTTACAAAAGGAGTGTGATTGTAGCCCACGCTAAGGCCTTCCTCATTAAACAAAAGGGAAACGTGCTTCGTGACTTGGTCTTCTCCTTCTACTACACCCTACGAGCGCGACCCATTCTCTCCCTTCTCCCACGTTCCCACGCCTTGTCTGTGATGTGCATGTCTATGAGCCAGAGGAATCCACCCACCGGCTCAGAAGGGGGCGCAGATAATGATTTGGGAATGTCTGAGCGGCACACGTGATATCTTCCTCCTATGTACGCGTGGGCAAGAGCAATGAAGGAGGCACAGAGCAGCCAAGAGTTTGTGCATGTGCATTCGAGAGAGAACTGAAAAGAAGTTGATGTGTTGTAAAGCAGATTTGGAGAGAGACTTTGGAGAGTGAGATGTTTTAGATCATGGGGAAAGCTAAGAGAAGCCGGTCCCTGTATTGAAATGTAATGATTGAGTCATCTGTTCTTGAAGAATTAAATTTGATTTTCCTCCACAGAAGCAAGTAATTTAAAATATTGATCCCGCTAGTTGTGAGCAAGGATGACTCACAGTTCTTTAAAAGCAATCAACCACATTATAACACCGGCGCGAGAGAATCAATTGACCCTCCTGTCATGTAATTTATGTGTCGTTGGCATTATATTTATCATCTATTACAGAGTCAGTTTAGAGAAGACATGTTATATTCAGTTAAGCTTATGGCCAGAGTACTTGTGCTTTTGAAACATAAAACACATCTAGCCTCCTAGCATAATTGATTAAGTCATTTTTCAAAGTTTTGGGGAAAATAGAAAAAAACACATCACAGAGATGACTTACAGACAGGAAGTGTTTTTTGGCTGTAAATATCTTTCTTCTAGTGACACTTATACTGTAAATACAACAGGGTCTGGAGAGTAGAATGAGACGGGGGAAAAAAACAAAACTTTGGCCAGAAAATGACTTTGGCTGTTATGCGATGAGGCCGTCTATATCTTTTGTGAACAAAATCTCTTGCGAAAGAGCAATATCTGTCAGATTTTCCTGGGTAAACAAAGGTTACAAAAAGGCAAGTGCAAGCAATCATTGTAAAGCCTTCTGTCACACACAGCTTTATTTCTTCTTCAAAACATAGGCTTTTGAGTATCTTTTAATCAGAGAATAAAAAAGGGTATAAACCCAAGGGTTTATTAGGTATGACAATTAGGGTTGTAGTCGGCATTAGAAATTCTTAGTCGACTAAAGACGTACCTAAATCTATCGGCAGTGATGGGAAGAATACTTTGAAAATGTATTCCATTACAGAATGCTGAATACATGTACACAGTATTTTTTAACGTATACCGTTTACTTTGCCAAATTTAGGTACTGTATTCGGGAATACTTAGAATACTTTTTATGATAGCACTCTGCTAATTCTGAAGTTTTAAAGCAAGAGCCGGTGGTGAACCGTGCTCATGGGACCTGTGCGTGGAACATGCACCGCGCTGTCCACAACCGCTGCTGTACAGACCATCACCCAGAAGTTCAACTACACTGACAATCTTTTGAATCACTGTAGTCTGTCCACAAACATCTGCAAGAAGGATATTTAGTAAACTGTCAAAACTGAAATCGATCTCATGATGCTGAGAAGCGTAACACGTGCTGTTTCTTAAACCCCTCAGCCACTGGCTGCACCCTCATGACATTTCATTCCTAATTCATGACTTTTTTATTGCCAGTCGAACAATGATTAAAAATGTATACACCACATCCACAGCAAACGTTAATGTTGCTTCATATTAATCCAAAGGCTGGTTGGATCAGTTCCTGCTCTTACTAGTGCATATCGATACTGTGTTCTTGGGCAAGGCACTTCATATGCCCACTACTCCTCAAAACAAAAAGGTTCTAGGTGTTGATTTTCATGTTTTTTAGAGTCTTTAAGGAGTTTCAGTTTAAATATTCATTAACACAATGATTTCTCTTCAGTATCACCAGGTTTACGATGACCATTACATCAGCGCTGTGGTCCTGTCCCTGATCCTCGCCGCTCTCTTTGGCCTTATCTATCTACTAATGATCCCACAGTGAGTACACTAACGGAACTGACTGTGCCAAAGTGTAGGAGACAATTGAAGTGGCCGTGCTGTAGTATGGGGAAAGCCCTCTGACTTTGCTCTCCTCCTCTGTGGTGCAGGGGGATGCTGGTGCTGCTGCTGCTCGTACTCTGTTTCTGTTTCCATGTGGCCTGCGTCATGTATCTACACCTCACCAAGGTCCAGGTACCAGACTCTTTAGCTTGCTTTATAGATTATATTTACAATTTGTTCAAGTTTCTTGGGTTTGGGTTCTATGTAGTAGTTGCAGTGGTATGGAAGTAGCAACAAAACATTCTAAAACTGTAAAATTGGTACTTTTTAAAATTAGTTAAAAGGACACAAAGTACTATTGATTACATTTTCAAAAGACTTCTGGAAAAAACGGCTAAAATGTGCACTGTGTAGCTTTTCTTTTGGAGAATATGCCACCAGCTTGTTTTGTTATTGATTTGTCTGCAATTATCCACATTATGGCATCTATTTAGAATTTAATAGCTGTTTTTAACCATGTCATATTATTGTCCCCCATCAAAACCATACCTGGAGTTATATTTTGCCTCTTTCACGCTTGTTCATGAATCCTGTTTATGAGGTCCTCTTCTTTGAGCTCAGAACACTCACATATTTTATTTTCATTGGACAGTGACAACACAGAGCAGAAACCTGAAAGTTTCCTGTGCAGCAGTTTTTGAGCCCATAAATCATCGTCTTCCTCGTTCTGTTTATTTCTGCACCCAAACTGTTTTATTATTTATTTCATTGTTGACAGTATCGGGCACTCCAACACCTTGATACCACACTGGAAACTGAGGTGTCGTTTTATAGACATTATTTTAAATGATCTGTTTATTAAGTTTGGTGGTCAGTGTGGAAAAAAAAAATCATGTTTATAAGCCAATTAAAGCCACAAGAATGCATAATATGTCCACTTTGAATGCCCCAAATTGGCAATCTGAAAATATAGAAAGAGATGAATAGACAAAGCAATCCAATTCACCCTATTTTACTCATGTGGTTTTAATTTTACGCAGATGTGAAAGAACTGACGTACATCTAATGGTGAGTGAATGTCAGAGGTATGAATCAGTCAGAGTTGAATATAGATTTAAAACACCTATAAGAATATTATCTACTGCCCCTTTAAGGTTATATTGCACTATAATTAGCACTGAAAGATTACTGTAACTAAATCTCTACTGCTGGTGGTTCACGCTACATTGAACAGTCATCTCTCCCGTAGCAGACGTGCACATTACGAAGCAGCGTGTTTCATTTCCATCCAGTGGCTAATGATGTGTCCACAATGATGTCAGGCTGCTGCAGATAAACAGGTGCTTCATTTACTGACTGTAATCCCCCGCCCCACCCACCCCTCTGCTCTTGTGTGCGCGGTTTCAGTGTCAGCCGGGCTGCCTCACCATCCAGATCCGAACTGTGCTCTGCATCTTCCTAGTCCTCCTCACCTTCTCTGTCTCTCAGGCCAGCGTGGTGAGTGAACACTGGAGTACCAACAGCTGCTCCTTGGGCTTTAAATGTTCAGGAACTTGTAGCCCTTAATATATGTTGTGTTGAATTGAAATTCCAACTCAATCAACTGAGCATGCTTTATTTTGTTTGTGACAACATTACGCAAAATGAACTTGTTACAAGCGGTGTTTCCCCATCCAAAGTTATTATTTTGTTGATTGATTCCTGCATGTTGGAGTAATCCTGTACTGCGCTCCAGTGCTCAGAAAGGTCCCTGCCCATATCTCAGAACATAGCTGCAATATTTAATAAATTAAGACTAGGAAGTTATACGTGTAGGGCTCTAAAGTGTTGCACAGCCACTTTTCAAAAATAAAACATGCAAATAACATAACATAAAACATGTTCATGAAAAAATTAAAAGTGGTGAAATGTCACTCTGAAGAGGCGGAGCTTATCAGTTTTGCAGTTTTCAACAGGAAGTCCATGGGCCTGTTTCCATTATTAAGTCATTTTAGATCAAAATTGCGGTTTACAATAAACAAAATGTAAAATGATAATCTACATATGTTATAGTTCAATACTATAAGTGCCTGAAAAAAGTCTCCTAATATGTCTATTTTAAATCTTCAAGCTATCCATTAACTACCATTTGTTTTCCAATAATTGTTAAAAGTAAATTATTATATTGTCCCAAACTAAGACTTTCACAATCTGCTGAGAGTCATACAGTTAAAGCCCTTTTTAAAGTGGAAGAGAGCGGTACAAACTTTGAATGAATTTATAAAACTGTTCCAAAGGTCTTCCTCTTTAACAGATACATCCTCAAAAATGTGTATTGTCACAGCTAAAATTATCTAATTATGTAATTGTTCAAGCAGAAGTTGTTGTCAGTTTAATAATAACACTGACAGCACAGTTGGAATACTAACTTTCTGCCACAGAAAAGCACAGTTTCATCATTTGGTTGCTAATCCCACAGCCTTAGCCACTGTTTGTGTGGGGCATTGGTTTGCTGGGTGAAGTCTGGCAGAGTGGCAGATGGTACCGCTGAGTCTCCACAGAATAAAGCATTTACTGTTCAAGTGTAAAATGTCCATTAAAATATTTTAAACGCAAATCACTTTGTGTCAGGCTGAGACTCTAATGGACAATATGCTGCAGACAATATGTTCACTGGGAATTCACACAGTCATTGTGGGCCCCTGCGACAGCGACTCACTGGCACAGGGCAAGTTAGTTGATTAGAGTTGTTTATTGTTGGAGGAAATTAAAATCACACTAAAATTGTGTAACAGAATACTAAATTCTTTATTCATTAACAATGTTGGAGACAACTTTTAAAATGTATTTAGTTATAGAAAACTGAATACATGTTTTTAAGTAAAATTAAGTATTTTGTAATGTTAATTCAATACTTACAAGACTTTCACATTGAGTTGCATTATATATAGTATAAAAATCCTGTAGACATAGGATTAAAACCGCTTTTTGCATGTTGTAACACAATATAATATTATACAGTCAATATATAGCAATTCTTCCAGAAAGAGTAACTGTACTGGGATACATGTACTCAAAATGCCAATTTCAAACCACAATGATGATTAAATATCCATTAAAGATCCAATTTTGTATATATATATATATATATATATATATATATATATATATTAGTATAAATTTATATGTGTATAAATTTTGTATGTATATATATATATATATATATATATATATTATATATTTATTTTGTATATATATATTTTGTATATATATATATATATATGTATATATATATATATATATAAATTTATATGTGATTGTCGATGTGTTTCACAACCTTATTCTGAATAGATATTTTCAGCGCATGTCTTTAGTTGCTTCCCAACGCTGCTCTTTCATTTTAACATCTCTGTGCTCTTTCTCCAGGCAGGGTGTGTTCCTTGGGGCAGAGTTGTCGTGGGCGTGAACTCCAGCCGCACAGTGGAGTACGTCCCGGCGCACACATTCGGTACAGGGCCCGCTAACGCCACAGCGGGGGGTAAGAACTGTCCCAACATGGCATACGCGCTGCTGTCCTGTGTGGCCGGCACCCTCACCGTCGTGCCCTACCTCCGCGTCTCTTCGCTCCCCAAGATCCTGCTGCTCTTCATCCTCTCTGTCATCTACTCTGTTGTCATGGAGACCAGCGGCTACCGGCAAGCAGCGGGGTAAGCCTAGTCCGTGTTTAATTTGGCAAAGCCTCGTGCATAGAGCCTAAATAAATCACATTTTGTTGTGTGTTTCAGAGGAGGATTTCTGCACACCCGCGGTTATGATCCAGTGTTGGCGGTGATGCTGTTTGCTGGGGCTTTGGCGCTTCATTCTCGACAACTCGATCTCAAACTGCGGCTTGACTATCTCTGGGCTACTCAGGTATGTTCTTGAACTTACATAAGCAACATAAATCTGTCATATACCCAGTAAAATGACCAGCTTTCTTACCAGAGAGATTAAAGAGTTAACTGTGTAAAATCAAATGTAACATAAAGTGACACCACATATCTGTGCCACGTCACCTGCAGCATTCCACAGAAATAAAAAGTTAAGCCATACTTTAGAAGATTCTCCACTGAGATCCCAAGCTGTGAAATATATCACAATGAAAACATAAGTTTTTCCATGGAATAAAAACATCAAAAATGAAAATAAGAACAAAACAAAAAACACTGATGTACAAAGCCTTTAGAGTCTAGACTTCGATAAGCAATATACAACAACCTATTTTTTTTTAGAAAGGTTTTAGAAATGTTTTAGGATTTATTGGTTTGTTGCAGAGGTGGGTAGAGTATCCAAATATTGTACTTGAGTAAGAGTAAAGTTATTTCAAAACAATATTACTTAGGTGAAAGTACAACGTAGTGGTCTAAGCGATTGCTCCAGTAACAGTAAAGAAGTATTGTGGGAAACTATTACTCAAGTAAGAGTAACTGTCTGGGCATAACCTCTGATTTATAATTTTAAGTTAATGTAATTGGAAGGACAAAACAGTAAATACAGTTCAAATCTGGTATTTTCAACAAGTACCAAATGAGAAAGACTAATCTGAAAAAGCAATGCCAGAAACACAAATATTTAAATAACGTCAACATAAAGCTTTTGTCACTTGTAGATTTACTCACAGCGGGAAGAGCAACCAAAACTTTTATTCAAATAAGACTGTACTGTTACTTCAATAAAAATACTACGTAACACAAAAGTATTGTGTCTGAATGTCACTCCAAGAAGTACAATGTCTTGAAAAAGTTTCTCAAGTAAATGTAACTGACTAATTGGAGCTGAGTACTTCCCACCTCTGGTTTTTTGACCATTGAACAGTGTCTTTTTTTGCGTTTTATTGGCTTTCAGTTATGCAGTAATTGTCATGTTGTTTGGCCTTTTTTTTTTTTTTTTTAAGATATTGACTATTAAATTATCCCAGCTGGTACTTACTTGATTTCTTAAGTTGGCTTATAACTCCCTGTAGCCAGCTGGATTTTTTCACTTACAACACCAACTGTGATAAAAAGGATTTAGGAATGTGGAAATTGAAAACAATGAACCAGCTAAACATAACGAAAGATACATATTTGTGCAAAAAGCTACAAACCGCGTTGCTGTTTTGTTGCCTATTGTTGGTTCACAAGTGACATAGTGTTGCCATAGAAACACGGGTCTCATGTCTGAGTTAACCTAGGCATAAGGTGTCTCAAAGGTCTCGAGTGTTATTTTTAGGAATCTGTCTCAATTACACAATAACAAAGAGCATCTGTGTTCTGGTTGCTTTTGAGATACAATTGAGTTTAAATAGCAACGGGTTGAAGAATAGCAACGATTGAATAGCATTCTGCAAGATTGTGCATTTTTACAATAAACACCAAGTATATTCATGAAAAAAGGAATATAATTAAGATTTCTATATGTTCTGCTTCGAAACACTGATAAACTACTTCAATATAATAGACTTGGAACTGTAGCATTGGGCTTTCGTGCCACTATAAATCATTAAAAGATGTTGACTTTAGGTTGCTATTTATTTCTAACTATCAGGAGCCTTTTTACAAAATCTAAAAGTTTATTTTGCGCAGATTTTTTTTGTTTTGTTTTTTGTAGCACACTGGGAGTGTTGCATTTCCAAAAATATTCACTGCACATTTCTCCCAGACTGTGATTGGTTAGCTTCTGTCACAGTGGATCATGTATGTTTCTATTTTCAGCAAGACAGCAGGAGCCTTCCCTCAGTTAGCAAAACTTTATCTCCCTCTAGTGATAGAGATAAGACATTACAGCTGGCTTTGAGGAGGTTGGTAGTGCATCATTTTGATCTGTGTCTCTGCCTGTTTGTGCGTTCACTGTGGTCATCCCTCAGGCGGAGGAGGAGAGAGGCGACATGGAGAAAGTCAAGCTGGACAACAAGAGGATCCTGTTCAACCTGCTGCCGGCGCATGTGGCCCAGCACTTCCTCATGTCCAACCCCAGGAACATGGTGAGCATTTCCACAGCAAGATCAGGCCTGCCCCGCGTCAGTCTACAGTGCGTCAGTGTGTGCGCAGTGAGCAGGTCCCAACTGCACTCACTTTTAAGAAATAATGTGCCTCTCAGTCCCCCTCTCTCCGCTCCATTACACAGACAGAGTGTTCTTTGTGCAAGTTGAATGTTCAAACAGTCATAGATCTTCTCTCTTAGATGGTCTCAAGTGAGTATTTAGCTCATAATAAAACTTATATTAAAACATACATTACACATATATACACACACATACACAATACATTAATACAAGAACATCACAGCACTTAATAATACTAATTCACACATAATTTCATCAAAAATCTTTATATTATTTATTTTTTCCAATTGGTAAAATGTGACAGTAATAATTAAATATGTAAATAATAATGAATAATTATTATTATTATCCAGTGATTGGAGGTTCGGTGGTTTTGATCTCGTTCTCAGCATTAATACTATTGATCAGCGATCAGTTCCTCTGCCCCACAGGTTGTTGGCTCGATCCCTGCTCCAAATACTGTCATTGTGTACTTGGGCAAGACACAAACTCCCACTGCCCCCAGTGTCTGTGTACACTGGTGGATTAATGTGTGACTGTGTTGTTCCTTGATGTTAAACACTTTGAGCACCCATTTAAGGTAAAATAGCACTATATACGTGTGACCATTTACCATTCAACACATGAATTATTTTTGATTAACAATCAGTAGACTACTATATACTTAATCAAAATGATCTACAAATGTACAAAAAAACATTATTTTGTTTTAAGGAACTCGTAATATGTTGATATCTATTATTAAGTTAAATTAAGTTATTTATTTATTTTAATAATTGTCCTATATGTTATTAAGTACCTATAACAGGATTATATATTATTGCTAGAAATATGTTCTTATTTTTTGATACTTTTGTTATAATAAGAAAATCATTTGGGTAACTTTTCATACATTTATGAACAGGATATGCTGCATGAGCTGCCCGTGCACATGTCTGTCTCTGTATTATGTACGCATCATGTAACAAATGTTACCAATATTGTATTTCTCTCTCAATTGGCTTGTATTGAGATATTGTGTGAATGGTCTTCAAGCAGCTTACCAACTTTTATTAACTTTCATTGTTATATCTACTAATTTGATGCATTTATTGTTAGATATTTGCTGGCACATTTACAGAAAGATTCATTAATGTGCACTGTCCCTGTTCAAATAAATATAAATAATTAGTAAAAAGCAGAGATTGAAGTGTACAATACAACAACAACAACAACAAAAGATAGATCAAAGTATGACGGTAGTGATGTTTGAAGTGCACACGATGAAAATGTTGTGTTTGTTTTTCTGGGTTGTGTTCATATCGTTGCTTAGGAATAGGGTCATAAGTACAGCCTAATAGTTGACTTGTGGGTACTAACAGTTCTGAGCACATTTGATAACATGGGAGGAAGCCTAGTTTAAGTGTTTCCTTTTCCCTTCAAAGAGCTATCCCTGCTCGTGATCTGATGTTGTAACAGGTAGCGGCTGGAATGAAAATCACTATCATTTACAGTCTCAATGAAATACATTTAACATGGCTCAGGTGTTTCCAAAGCACACTCACTTCCTAGAATCACACCGACAGTCACAGGCGTGGAAAGTAAAAATATAAACACTCACGTCACTGTACTGAGTAGATTTTTTGGGTAGTTGTACTTTGTAGAGTACATTTGTAAACATGTACTTGTAATTGGGTATAATTCTAAGCATGTAATTGTAATTAGCAACATTTAAATCATGGGAGTGAATGAGCATTATTGTACTATAAGCATATTACCGTAAATGTAGTAACTAAAACATTTTCATACTTACGTTTGACTTACTTAAGTTACATTTTTGCAGCTGTACTTACTACTGACTAAATTTTTAGCCATGCAGCTGTATTTTAACTTCAGTACCAAAATTTTGTACTCCTTTTTACCTTAGTGCACATCCTATGGCAAATTTCCAGCTACAACTTTCTTAGGCTTGGTTAGCATGTTATGTCATAATTTTTGCTATATATTTGCTTATATTTCTGTTCTTTCGGTTGTATTTATTTGTTTATTTGTATTTCTACATGATTATTTACTTTGTAAAAAAGGTTTCAAAGGAAGTGATGGAAGTCTTGATTTTCAAAACAGCATCCAGATAACGACCTCTGAAACCTTTTCTACAATGGGACACTCCCGGTCCAATGAGAGATTACATCGACATGATTAGTTATTGATTTTCTACGTTTATTTATATTAAAAATCTATAATGTGGTCTAATTATATTACAAACACATCTGGCAAAAGTTACACTGGAATAGAGAGGAATTATACTCAAAATAACATTAATGTTTTAACTTAAAAGTTCATTATGTAACTTTTTCTGGTGAAGAAAATTGCTTGGATCCATAGATATGTCGTTGCTTTGCCTGGAATGTTCTACAGTATGGCAATAAATTTACGGAGTGACATCACCAGGCATAGTAGTGAGAATACATTTTTCAAGATATTTTTTAGGTCATAAAAACACTTTACTGTACTTTCACACGGCAGTGACAATGAAGAAAAAATATTATAGTTGCATTTGCAGTTTGATGAATTCATATATTTTTAGCGCAGCGATGATTTGAAGCTCGTTAATTCTGTGAGCAGGAAGTCCGTCCGTGTGTTTCCGGCACATGGCTGACCCTCTGAGCCACTGTGTATGGAACGACTTCCTCTCCTTCCTCTGGGCTAAAGTTCACCCTCGCACTGTATTCATAGCACAACACAGTAGGAATCTGTTGCCAGGATTTCAAAGCATTCACTACAGAGTTAACCTCCATTTGTTTTTGTTGTATCAGGCTTTACAGTAGCAACACACAAACTGGCTTACTGGCTTTGTTTGTTGTTGTTGTTTTTGTATTGTGTATGTCAAAGTGTGTATAAGTATGTATAAGTGTTGATTTGTTCCTCAAGGAAAAACACTTTGGATTTTGCTTTATGATCATTTAAACTATTATTGTTCGTTTCTAGAACTGCACTGCAACTTTTACAACCTTTTCGAAACTGATAGCGCAACTGATCAATCGAGTTACCTTAAATAACTTCATACACAAAACAGGATCATGCTTTTTTTTTTATAGTTTTCCTAGAAGCCTCGAAGGTCTGGTTGCCTTTACGTTTCATGCTGTTGTGAAAGACTTTCTAGGAATTCTACTTCTTTATAAACAAGCTTTAATCCAGGACTAAAACACTTATCTCTTAACTTTGCCAAGCAGGCACATATCTACATCTTGCTTTGGATTAACAGATTAGTGTTGGGCGTTAGTTTGTGTTCACATTATTTCGCAACTTTCTAAAGATTCAAAATTATTGAACAGTGAGGTAGAGGGCAGGTGAAATTCAATAGAAGTTTTTGACTTTTAAATTGAGCAGAAACAACTAATTTGATTAATCGCAAATAATCTTTTTATCTGGACTAGTACACACTGTCTCCAAAATATTCCACATGCTGACAGAACTGGTTTATGAATTTTTCAGAGCTGTAATTATGTTTGGTACATTTAGTGTTATGAGAGGAATCCTATTTTTCTCTGTTAGGGCGAGACTCTGCAGGTGAATATGAAAAAAATCTAAAATTTAGAAATATCAATTTGAAACTTCTCCTGTTGTTTATTTAAATAAATGTAGAGCGTTTTTCATAATGTTTTCATATATAAATAAGGCATTTGTGTGTAAATTGGCCAAAATTGCACATAATTGGGACACATGGAGACCGGTTTAACAAATCCTTCTGAAAGATCTGTCAAAGTCTTGATAAGTACAACATTATAAAGTTTGGTGTCTGTAGGTGCTACGTTCAGGACTTTATGGAAGAAAAATCTAATTTGACAAAAGGGCCTTTGAATCGATGTCTCATATAAAGCTATGGATGCTATTGATTAAATGAAATAATAAAACATCTTTGGGTGCACATTTGGTTGTTTCCACGTGAAAGCTTATATGTTGAAAAAGCAAACTAACGGAAAAAAACATGCTTTCTGCCCTGTCTCCCCTCTGTGATGCAGGACCTGTACTATCAGTCGTATGCCCAGGTCGGAGTCCTGTTCGCCTCCATTGCAAACTTCAACGACTTCTACATCGAGCTGGATGGGAACAACATGGGAGTCGAGTGTCTGAGGCTCCTCAATGAGATCATCGCTGACTTCGATGAGGTGGGTACTTAGTGGGTCTTTAGGAAACATAAATCTGAAGATGATGAAGATAAAACCATAGGCATGAGTCAGAGTTTTAACAGCACTGTGTTTATTGACGCTGTATAATAAGCTATGGTCGTGGTTGGGAAAGTTTGTTGCGATGAGGAATTACTTGCAGATGACTTTTGGGCTGGATCAATCTATAATCAGCAACAGCAAGCAGTCATTTAGGCGAACAAGCTAACGCAAAAATAATTTATCATTTTGTTGCTCTTGTAGCCTAAAATATAACTTCTGTAAACCAGATGTGGCCATTTACATCACACTTTGTCACTAAGATCGTGTATTTAATTGTCAGTGTCAAATTTATTTATAAAGCACATTTAGAACAACCTCAGGACTTCTGGACACCCTGCACAATTCTGATCTTGCTCTGTGTAAAACATTAGTGAAGGCCAGGAGGCATTAATGAATGGATCCTTTTGGGAGATGTGTTTTAATTTTGGAAAGCATTCAGAATTGTAAGGAGCTTCTTCTTTTCTGCAAACTCTATTTTGTCTATACAATTTGAAGCACAAGTCAAAAATCATCATCATCATCAAGATTTTAACATAAGGCTGGGCGATACTGACAAAAATTAATATCTCGATATTTTTTGGCGTGTCCTGCTAACAATATTCAGATGATATTACATCTTTCAAATGGAAATGTGGAAAAACATGTCTTTAAACATGTTAGCTGAGGTTTAATAATCAGACAAATGTGACATGTCATCAAACACAAAATTGCAGAAATATCACCTTAGGCTTCTCTGGTCTGGTCTAAGCACCAAACACAGGATATTTGGGTTTTTGTAATTGTACTTTCTGTTCTCTTTCTAGCTGATGGACAAGGAGTGCTACAGAGACATCGAGAAAATCAAAACCATTGGCAGTACTTACATGGCTGCTGTAGGGCTGGTTCCTACAACTGCCTCCAAGGTATACATTGTGACTGCGTTTAGACGTTACCAAAGCATCCAGAATGCACCAAGCCTTTAAGCGGCCTAGTATTTCTTGGTAGTTGTTTGTTTGTGTGATGGCATTTTGAAAGCTGTCACATTTCTCTCGTTAAATCCTCCTTTGTGGGATTACCAATACTGTTGAGTTGATAAATTCAGCAAAACATTTTGGATGAAAAAGAATATTTTTGAAATGTGTTTTTGATTCATAAAAGACAAGCTGGAAGATTTTTATTTTTGTACTAGTTACATGTGGTTGCAGTGGCCTTTGTCATTGCATGATTTAATTATATATTCATGCATTTCATAATTTCTCAGAATCACCATTAGTTGTTTTTCTCATTACGTCTGTATGTTTGGTTATGTGTGTAATCCTTGTAAATCACTTTTTTGCAGAGGATGCCATATACTTTTTTTGTGAAAAGTAATATTTACAGAACATGCCAGCACAACCCATACAATTTGTATGTCAAACATGTTTAAATTTAAAACTTATTTAGTTCATTATAACTTTTTGTTGGTATCTGTATTAATTTCAGGCAAAGAAGTCCATCACCTCCCATTTATGCACAGTGTCCGATTTTGCTATCGAGATGTTTGACGTCCTGGATGCCATTAATTACCAGTCATATAATGACTTTGTTCTGAGAGTGGGTAAGTGAAGGTAGAACACACAAACTTATGCTGGTCTATAAATTTATTTTTGTGACCTATTGCTGTGGACCCCATTGCTGCTCAGTGCCGGTAAATTTGAAGGAAATGCATCAGAAAAAAAAGCAGAGCATGCAGGAAGCTCGTCACAGCCAGACCTGAGCCCTCAGTCTCCATTGTGTGGATATCCTGTGGGGAGCCTGTGACAGAAGAACCCTGGACAGTCACAACACTGCCTGGTGTACACAGTGCCATCCTGTCGCCACTCTCTCCATGGGCCGTGTTTATTTAAAGACACTTTTCCTCAGCTTTTACTAGATTCTTGTTGCCGTGAAAGAGATGTACCTTTTCTACACATAGACATACTAATTTTAAGCTATTTCTTTTGTGTTGGATATGGAAATATAAGATTTAAATAATCATGAAGCATATACATAATCAAACTCACAAACTACTAACGAGTTTGAAATATTAATGATTCTTCAATAGGTCCATGAGCTGAACAAAGTAAGGCTTTAGGCAGCGTCCATCCAGAATGGATAGTGGCAATGCATGGACACATGCTAAAACAGACAACCGTTCACACTCAATGACAAGAGGCAATCAAGACAAACACAGTGTTAGAGGGGCAGGTGTGCAGATATTTTCAGATCATATTTAAGGGCCTGCATTTGATTTTTAGGTATTAATGTGGGTCCAGTGGTGGCAGGTGTGATTGGAGCCAGGAGGCCTCAGTATGATATTTGGGGAAACACCGTGAATGTGGCCAGCAGGATGGACAGCACTGGAGTGCAAGGAAAGATACAGGTATGCTGACCTGTGTTTATAATGGATTGTATTTGTTGTTATTCAGTTAATTGTTCTATAGGTCACTTGACCGTTACAGCAGTGTGACGGCAACATTGTTGTGATTACACGCATATATTATACACATAAATATGTTGCTCATCCATGTAAGAGGTTATTATTTGTTTACTTATAAATTCCCCTCACATGGAACATGGAACATATTTATATCTGGTGCTGGGCGTCTCTCCTCAATGGAAGAGTTATGCTCTGTGAATTATAATATGGCCTTACAAATTAGGTGTGATTCTGAGACCAAGCCTTTGTTTGCTCCCCAGGTGACAGAGGATGTCCATCGTCTCATCATAGACTACTACGACTTTGAGTGCAGGGGTCAGGTCAGTGTGAAGGGCAAAGGTCAGATGCTCACATACTTCCTGAAAGGGCGGAGGTCGGGCAGCAGGCCAGCTCATTCACAACAGCAGCAAACAAACTCAGAGCGGAGATCCAGCGCCTTCAGCCATGGCAGTGTTTGCACCAGGTTAAGCCCCGCCCCCACTGTCACCACTTATGCCACCATGAGGACTGCGAGCCCCGGCACCGCCAAACCCACCGCCTCCACCAGCACCACCAGGTACTTGCCCTCTGTCCCCGTGGCCATGGTCTGAGGGACGTCTGGTTAAAACTATGGAAGAAAAAGCACCACCTGTTCTCCGCTGCACACAGAGACACTTCTCGTCCAATAGGAAGCCAGTGTTGGGCGC
This sequence comes from Rhinogobius similis, assembly GCA_019453435.1. Lineage (NCBI taxonomy): Eukaryota > Metazoa > Chordata > Actinopteri > Gobiiformes > Gobiidae > Rhinogobius > Rhinogobius similis. Next base: position 21,031,899 of record CM033623.1, on the reverse strand, counting down.
TAGTTTTCATGCACATGAACGTGGGCATTTGAGGTGGCCTAGGCTCCTCTCACCTAAGCCCTGTTTGTTGCTTTACTCTGCAGGGTGTCGTGGACAGGATACAGGATGCTTTAGCCAAGTTGCTCTCTAACCAATCAAAGGCCAAGGACATCTCCAGGAATTCAAACTGTATCCACCACATTAACAAACTAAATCTCTAAACAATGCACAATTGATTGTGTAGCACACAAGCCTCCACTAATGGAAAGTCCTTTAATCACTTTAACCTACCCTTTTTCTCAGTATTAAACCAAATCAGTGTTGTTGCCTTAGCAACCACTCCTCAAAATGCCATTTTATGTTGCCTTTCAGGTTGTTTATTGATTAACTGAAGACCAATTAGCACAGAAGTAGTTTTGGAGCTTTGTCATCAGATGTAATATTTATTTAAGGGGACGAAGCCAAATGTTTGAGTAAATGGCGGTTAGTAGTAAAACTTGCCAAACATATGAGGGCATTGCCTTTGTCATTGCCGGTTCGGTGACGTGGTTTCTTTGTGGCACATGCCCCTTTACCTTTACCCTCAAATGGCACATGAGGTGAACTCGGACTCCCTGAGCCAGTGCTCAGTGTTTTAAGTGCATGATGCCACTGCTGCATTACGGTCATGTTTGCTGTCTGTTTCCCTGTGATGCTTGACTTCCAGATTCTTCCTTGTCAAAGTGTAGCAATAACTTGGTTTGTCTCTTCAGCCTGTTCCCTATTTGCATGCTGTAGCCAGCTGGACCCTATTTTACCTGATAGTGTATGTAGCCATAGCTAGCCACACAATCTGTATCTCTATGGATCTGAAGCATGACTTAAACCTTTTTTTCTGTATTGTGTGATTGAGTGTGATTCCTTCCTTCTGATGTTATATTTTAAAGACATTTTCAGCGTGCTTGTTTATTATTAAGAACATTTTCTATGGTTAAGCTATTCTGTTATTATCTACTATTTTTATGAAACACTTCTTAAAGCTGCTTTGGTACAAAAGAAAACTGCTGTTTATGAGGAGACACCCAAACCTCTGTATCTGACTTCCTCGAACAACCCAGAAGATTTACTTTACAGTGAGCATGCTACTTACAGTGAGGCTAACCACAGCCTTCAGCTCTCCTCTAATCTGTTGAGCGTGCACGGCCTGAGCCTGTGGCGCTTACATGCATGCTTTGATGAGACAGACACAGCCCAAGCAGCGACAGTGGGGCTCTTCTTAATGTAGTTCTCATGCATGCGCTCAAGGTAGCAGTCCTCCTTGAATGTCAGGTGCTTTTTGACTGTGTCTTCTTCATGAGCTTGGTGTGTTTTGAGGACATTTCAGGACAGATTGACATCAGGCAAGGGGCGGGACTCCTCTCCCTTTCTTCCTGTTGGGGTCAACAGGTAGCTGGTTTTCAAATGTGCCAACCTATTTTCATAAACATATCAAGTTTATCGTGTTGAGCTGTAGCACTACTGAACGTGTGGCTACAGCTGTTGTGGATTTTCTTTTGTTGGATGCCTGTATTTTTGCTGTTTTTGCTGATGTTAAGATTCTTGCTGGTTTTATAACAAAAACAGTGGCAAGTGTTGATTTTGGATATATTTATTTGGAGGCCTGACGAAATGAACTTGTAATTCAATCTAAATATTGTGTAGTCACAATAACTCAAGCGCTTTCTTTGAGTTTCCAAGAGGTTTAAATGAGGATTTTTATACACTTGCTTTAACAGTCAGTAACAATGATGGAAAGGGTTATGTACAATATTTTTCCTGTAAATTTAATATTTTCTTACTGTATAATACGGGTTTAAATTGTTATATGTAGGTATTACTAGCTATTATTGTACAATGTCTTTTTCAGAGATATATTATGAATGACCAGATCTTTGTCAAGTTCTTTTGTTGGAGATGTATTTATGGAGATGTTTATGTGAATGTACATTTTGTTAAAGATGATATTTTATACTGTGTTTGCACTGCAATGATATTGGCGTATTACAAAATAAAGCCAGTGGGGCACGACTTCTGGATTTGATCCTTTAGTTGCTTATTTTCTCACCATGTTCAAGGGAGGTCTATGAAACACTGATAACGTTACGTAAGGGAAGGAAAACAGAGTCGCTGATGCAAGGAGGTGGGGGCAACATTGGGGTCAAGGCTGGTGTTTTTCAGTCTGAGCCTCGTGGTGATGTTTTGAACACATGGGTTATTAACACACCATGACAGCGCTGTTTCTTCATACGAGGTGATATGCCTGGTATGTGGAGAAGACAAAAACACTTGCATGGTGCATTTTAGGTCAAGGAACAAAACATCGGCTTAACATTTATTCCAACGGCTCTTTCCATGTTTTTACTGGCATCAGAAGATAACAATATCATACTGTATCAACATGTTACTCAAGAGACTAAGAAACAGCTTGGTGCTTTAGTACAGATACAGATTTCGGTTTATATCTATATTACTAACTAAAACTGTGCAGTTAATTTCATTTTAATTGATCCAGTCTTTTCAAATCATCAATGTTAAGCTTGGGACTAAACGCAAGGTCCAGTAAGTTTATTTGTAGAGCACAATGTGTACACAAGGCAATTCAAAGTGCTTTAGGTAACGGGAAAAAAACTGCATTAAAATCACAAAACTCATTGTGGGGGGAATTGTGATTATTAGGGCCTGAGCACGAATGTGCGAGGGGTGCGAGTCGGTGACTCGTCCGCCTCTTGTGCAAGAGCCCTAGTGTAACTGTAGAATTTTGAGGGAAAACGCAAAATTCAACCAGTAAACAGGAAGTCGGCCATATTAGATCAAACCTGGGAATTAAAAAGTCACACATTATCATCTTTTGACATCTACTCCAACAGTTTTCATCAAAAGCATTTCAAACTTGGTCAAAACAGGCAAAACCCATGTGCGATAAAAGATTATCAATTAGATGTTAAATTGGACATTAGCTGTGGTGTTTTTTCAACGAAATAGCTTTTACAAATTGTTGGATTTGCACGGACTCAATGGAGTGCGAGTGTAGATTTGTGAGCTGGACGTACTATATATATTTATATATATATATATATAAAGGAAAAAATATATAAATATAGCTAATAAATAGCAGTTTTTAAGCCCTTAACATGCATGAAAACTCATGAAAATTGGCAGGTCACCAAGAATGTCTGTTAAAAAAAATGCTCGGTGGCACCCTGTGGAAAATCAAAATACATTACGAGCCTATTTTTTCATCGTCAATAGGGGGAATATGCAGCCCTCCTACCTTCCGCCATCGCAAGGTTTGCAAGGGCCCTTTATCACTGCTTGCATTTTAATATGTTTTTTTTATTAATTTATTCATTGCCCAGACCTTTTTTTTTTTCCCAAAACAAGAAAAAGAACAAACAATAGAACAGAGAGATAAACGTAAACATGATGTCTAGACTGGTGCTTGGCATGTATTGTTCAACTATTTATCCCCCTTATACCAAGATTTGGTAAATATATCCATCCAGTTGATATGAAGGCTCAAGCCATTTTGTGATACCATATCCCCCTCCTGGTTTTACAACGAATCAATGCGTTGTAATTTTTGTAAAAACATTTCTGTAGCCCCTCCACTAACTAACCTGCTTTAGCGGATGCTCGTTTTGATTGGTCCATTATTTGTTAGAGCGCCTTTAATAATGTAAAGTCACTGCTGTGTGCTGCCGTTGGATGGACCATGTTTAAGAACCATGTTTATGCCAGTTACATTGGAGCTGGAGCTGTCTTGCTGCAAGAGGAAGATGGAGTAGACAAGGTATTCTGCTACTTTTTTAAAATACCAATCCATTTTCAAATTTAGAGAGAATATATATATATATATATTTCCCATTGTTATTTGAGCGCAGTCCATTCCAGTTGATTGGTTCTGTGTCATACATTTCTTTATGATCCCTTTTCTCCGGCTGCTAAAAACACATTCCAAAAGTATCCATCTGTCGTGTCCAGACTCCCAGATAAAGTTTTAAAGTCAAGTGGGGATGTCAATGTTGAAATTATTCACAGTGCTTTATTATGTATATATGTATGTATGTATTATCTATGTTTGTAATAATTAATTTCTGAGCAGTTAGACAATCCTAAAACGAATGGTAATGATAGGCTACCAAAGACCACAATTTCTCCATCAACAAGTATTCAAATGTGCACTTTGAGATGGTGTTATAAAATATTGTGCGTTTTTTTTTATTTTTTTTTTTATACAGAATTATTTCCAAATGTGCTATTCTGTTGTGGTATGTCATTGCCAGTCCTCGATCTTTTGCCACTTATTTTAATATATAATTGCTGTATATAATATTTAGTAGTATTTGTTATTGCTTGTTCTCATTTGGTTTGTTGGCAGTAGCCAATTGTATCTCAGCACTTACAACATTGTACACCATTGACAACATGTGGTGAGCTGCATTTACAAGTTCAAATCCTCCCTCCTCATCAGCAGTACTAAAAATTCCACTACCCTGCAATACTCTTCCCAAACCAAATATTAGGGTATACTGTGAACTTTTAACTTAAATTTAACTTTCCTGCAGAGCTGCAACTATTTTCCTTTGTAAAGTCGTATAAATTTGTGTTCTTCTTTGGCTTGGTGCCTTACTGAATGTGAACACAATGCCGGTGTTGACAGAGGTTAGGGCTTTGCTCCAATGTTTAACCTGGGATTAGAGAGTCAACAGGAATCACAGTGCAATGGGTTCTACTGGACTTAGATGAACTATGGAAGAAGCAAATGAAGAAAGATAAACAGTTATATTACACCTGCGGGTACATGTGAGTCAAGTCAACTCAAGTTAGAGAACTTTTCATGCACACAGACAACTCAAAATACTTTTTCACAATTCACAACAAGATTTAGAATCTTAGAAAGAAAGTTGACATAGTTTACAACATATCAGATAACAAGGAAGCAAACAATCATGACAGTTCAAGCAAGTCAACAGGTTTAGATGTTACTGAACAAAAATGATTCATAAGCAACATTAAAACGATGTGTCTTGAACTAAGAATTTTAAAGGATATTTTGGCCTTGTCTTTATTAGACAGGACAGTGTATGTAGCGGTAAGTGTTGGGAGGAGATTCAGCGAATTGTCAAAACCAGGAATGGAACACTGAGACCATGATGGACGTTTTCAGCTTTTGTGTATTTTGTGACTGACTTCATTTACTCAGTGACACAGCATTTACTGTAGGTAGGACAGACACATTGGAACTTATAGCTTTCTGTCCAGTGTCCTTGATAGTTATTCTTATAGTTTACTCCCTTTTCTTCTCTTCTTTACCTACTACTGGTTTATTCCTGCATCTGGTTTTAAGTTGCTGTTTGGAACCAAAAAGGAAATTTATCAGCAGCAAACCATTCGACCCCTTTTTCATGTTTGTAATCATTGATTATTTTTTTCATCGTGAGAACACATGTGTCATAACATCTGTCGACCACACTAAAATAATTAAGAAAGTGTACAGTTGTAAAATTATTAGAAGAAATTCTCCAGGGTGAAAACTGCAGAAACAGGAAGCGACTCGGAAAAAACAAATCCAAACAAACGTGTCCTTATCTGGTGCTGTGTGTCAGAGTCCTGTCAGAGGAGGAAGGGGGGCCCAACTATAATCAGTGATGTGAAAATTTGCCTTGACGTGAGCAGCATCCTGACTGACAGGTCATCATGACAATGCAACAAAACTCCACTCCTGACATGAAGCCACAAAGTTGTGTTTTCTCAGCAGTAAATTATAAACTTAACCCCCAGACCTCCTTAACCCCCTTATCCTGTGCAATCAGCACAGAGGATGTCAATACTATAATATGATAAACCTACTGCGTTTACCACCTGCCGCTCTCTCTGATCTGATCAAACAGGCCCACAAAAGCACTCACACCTACTGATAAGTCATCGGAAATCGGGCTTCACAACCACATTTACAGCTGGGCCACAGCAGACATCTATCAGCGGGACACTCTGGGATTAAGATGAGTTTTACTGCCCCTCCTCCGCTTTACCCACTGAGCCCCTGCGTCATAACATCCCTTACTGTAAATGCTGCTGGAATCTGGACAGTGGGGCGTGGGAGGCACAGGAGCCAGCTGCAGATCTGCATCACAGTCTCCCTGTTCCCTTTTGTATTTATGTACAAATGCTTGCACACTGTACGCCATGTTCAAGTGGGGGGCACTTTTGGAGTGTGAGTGAGGCCAAACAAATGGTCAACTTGCAGCTAAACATCAAATAGTTATTACGTCTGCAACATGGAGCTGAGAACAAACAGGCTTAGCTTGCTCTGAGACTGGAAGATTAAGATGGCTTTTAAAGCACGTGTACAGCTCTTCAGGGAATAAAGGGTCGCAATTTTTTGACAAAAATAAAATCAGCTAAAACATACAATATAAGTGACTTTCAAATATTAAAAATATTGGGGATGGTGCAGTTGTTCGTGGTGTTTCAAAAATGCGATAGCCACGGTGGCGTCATGGGTTCGAGTCCAACCCTCAACGTGTGTGGACACGTCCATCCATTGTGGACTGTCCATACTCTCTCTCCTCCTTTCACGCTACAACTGTCCTGTCAAATAAAGCTTTCAGGCCATGTATAGGCCATAAATGTATAGAGATGGGCAGAACACAGGAATCAGGTGAATTGTTTATTGGTGAAAGGTTGATCAATGGTTTACACTAGGACGCGCGCATGCTCAGGGTGTGAGGAGAACTCACAAAGTGAGTGGGCCTTTCATAGTCAGTGTAATTGTGCAGAGCAGGTATGACAGGGTGGAGCTGGAGATTAGGTGCGCTCCATTCCTCCACCTGGAGCAGTCAAGCCGGAATCTGTAACAGGCTAAAAAGAGTCCAAAATTATTCACCATCTCTCCTTCTTCAAAGTTCTTCATATAAATCTTCATATATTTATAGTGTATGCTTGACTCTTTTTTAACGTAAGACTAAAAAAATATTATTTTTCATTAATCTTCTGTTTGCCTCACATGGTGGTAGAGGGCAGCTGAAGCCAACCCCTGCCACCGACCATGAGGTACAACAGAACATCATTCTCATTTATATCTTCTATAATTTCGTCTATAAATTCAAATTCAGAGAGTACCTACAAGCTCCTCTGTCAGACTAGAGCATATATCAGTTACTCTGATATTTTAATAGTGTTCCCATCACACCCTGTAGGTCTGGGCTAATGTCTCTTAATCTCTTAAAAACTAATATCCTTCAAGAAAGGAAATGGGCATTAACAGTCTTAAGTATATTGTTTTGACCTATCTTACAAGCATCAAATCAGCTCCTCCAGGTCAACAGCCTTTATAAATTTGTCATATGGTTCAAAATGGTCAAAGATTAACCTCTTCTCTCGATGCAAAAACAAATCCCGACTCCCACACGTGGTCATCGTTTGCTGTCATGGGTGACAGTTAAACGAAAAACAGCCCTCTAAATACTCTGATGTATGCATGGCCAGGAAGTGCATGATAAAACAGAAGCCTTTTCAATTTGTCTTAATGAAATCAATACATAACCGTGTGGCAGCTCTTAGTTTAGAGGGTCAAGTCTTCTAAGAAAACTGATTTCACAACTTTGCACAAAGGACGTGAAAAACATAAATATGCCTGCTCTGATTAGTGCTAAAAAAACATCCTCTGGTAGATTGTCCCTCATCAAGGATTTTCCCATCGACACTGCTGTTCTGAGCCATGGAGCTGTTTTCCCCAGCCGAGCCCAGATAGTGGAGGGTCAGTGAACTGCGTGTTGTGTAAGAAATACAGTGACCTCTACTAACCCTCTCATACCACTCCTCTTTGTTTGGTCTCTATACGTCCAGATCAATGGAATGTGACGTGCCGACTGATAACACCTTAAAACATGCAGAAAATGTCATAACGACCTTCCAACACCGAGCTGATCATAGTGACCACTGATTCAGTGACCCATTCATTGAAACAATTTGGCCTACAGCAGCGCTCTGCAGGTCTTTCCTTCCTGCTGCTGTCAGACTGTACTGTACTGTACTGCTGGCTCTGTGTCATCAGTCCTGCGCAATATGTAACATAGTGTTTTTTGTTTGCATAATTGCACTCCAGCTGTTCTTGTGTGCAACTGTGTGTTGCAACATTGGAATTTCCCCGTTGTGTGACAAATAAAGGTTCTCTTATCTTATCTAATGTAACTATTGTCATAAAAAAAACAACAACAACAACATTTTAATCCTTATTTAAATCACACAAACCAATGAACAATTCATCATAGTATCATTACACCTTTCTAGATTCTTAAAGCATTCGGTCACTCTCTGCTGTGACTCTGCGGTGGTGATTTACTACTTCTGTTGCCACAGCTGCCTTAGGGCTGACTGACAGATGTGCACATTCTGCACCAGAGGCCTCTCAGGGCACCAGTAATTACAGAATGACACTCACATTCATGTAAATAGTGACTTTCATGTGAACACAACAAAAGGTAATGCCTGTAATGGGGTCAGATCTTCTGCCTTTGAGTTTGTGGAGAAACATTCAACTGAGCCACCGCAGCCCCAATATCATGAAGATAATCCTTGTGGCTTTGGAGCACAAGTTCAGGCAGGACTCACGCAAGTGCTGTGTGCACTAGATTTTCAGCAATCTGTAATGTACACAAAACTGTACTGTACGCTTCTATTTTTGACAATTGTGGGGATTTAGTCACACATTTTGTCTTTGAAAATAAAGCAGTCTAAAGGACCAGAGGTTGCAGGTACGGTACACTGATCCACAAAGAAATCAAATGAATAGAACCACTCTGCTGTTTAAACTGTACTCTACTCTGTGTTGACTTCCGCCAGTTTGAAGTGGATGTTCAGGACAGCCTGATCTTTTGTACATGAACATTCATATTTGGACTGAAACCTGCCGAGTGCCGGAGGTGTAGAGTGGAGTGGAGAGGGAGCGTGTCCGCATTTGAACCGGAATCTTATTTTTATCCGGCACTGGGACACAATAATAAAACAACAGCACACCTCCTCTGACCCATTCATGAGATTATTTCCAGTTACTTTTGCCAAATCCAATCCTCGGGCTTCTCTTCTACACTTCTAATCATTAGAGGCCGAAGGGGAGAGAGGGAAGCACTGTGGCCAAACACTCTGAGGGACCAAAAGCAGAGGAAACCAAGTACAATGGGTTTTGGCGCATGGGAGCCGGTATTTCCTGAGTTTCCCACACACAAGAACAAGAACAATCACAAGACAGCAAACACAACACGGATACACAGGCAGTCGCACACCGGAGTGATCTTAAAACATGCCAAGAGTCCTGTGTCCAGCAGATGAGAGGCCGTGACTATGATGAGTCTGTGTAGTTGTTGTTGTAGTAAAAAAGCACTTGGAAGACCTCTTTTCAAACATTTCTATCAGTTGTAAACAAACTGTATCTTTTGAGTTGCATTTGTATAGTGTGTTGCAACAGAATAAGTTCCAACAGTGTTATGAAATGAATACACATGTGTTCTTTACTTATTTATATTTCCTGAACATGTTACAACAATAGAAAACAAGACATTCATTTAACAGAGCAGCAACTGAGCCAAGTATTCTTGCAAATGTTCTTGCACTTGTTAGAAGCAGAACAGCTGCGTACACTCAAGGCACTAACTGACTAACTCTGGGCTCAAAACTGTGTACAATTATAGTATTTCTATCAATTGCAAACCCAGACTTAGTGCTTGTTTTGTCTGTGTCTGTTTATATCAAGAAAAAAGTTAGTGTTAAAAATGTGAAGGTTGTAAAATACGTTTTTTGCTCTAAAAAGAACATGGGTTGCTGTGAAAATAATGATCTGAACTTGCATGAATAACCTCACCATATACTGCTGTAGTGGAAAAATCAAGAGGAAAAATGACGCCAGTGTTCAGAGGCTTGTCAAGATTGTAAAGAAAAGCACAAATATAAAGGAATTATTAAGGACTGGTTTGTTTAAATGTCAGGAGCATGAAAGTGGCTCTGGGATTTTAATCAAAGAGGGCTGACTTTCTGTATGTATATTTTAGTTTTTGTTCCCTCGTAATTCACTATATACATTGTGTTGCTTTAGTAAGAATTAATTACATTTGCAAGAGATCATGTTTGGACCCAAAAACGTAATGAACTCCCACAAATATAATATGTTATCATGTTTGCAGGAAATTGTTATTGCGTTTTGGGTTGGTTCCTACAAACGTCCCGACTGAAATGTACTGGACTCCTGCTCGAGTATAAACAACAGAATGTGCAGGACACTCACAATGACACACGTGTTTAGATTGAATGTAAACCATATTAGCAAATGGATCTGCCAGGACGGCCAAAAGTAATCCAAATTTGTTCATCCGGCTCTTTCCCCTGTTCAGCGATTTCCTACACACAAACACAGAGCTCTTAACACGTGTACAGTAAATAAAACAAGCTCATGTTCAGGAAAAACTGAGTCACTGTTTTGCCTCTCCCATAGCATTTAAGCTGAACTGTTTTGAGGAAATCCTATTGAAACTGAATCAATAACAGTTGTACACTTGAGTCCAACTGAACGTAAACTACAGCTTATTTTGTGTGATTTGACGGTGGTTTAGAGGTCATTGGCACAGTACAGTTACACATCCTCCAGAGTGTCCCAAGGGTGCTGTTACTACAGAGATAGCACTTGTGTGTCATGTTTTTAAAGATTTCAGTTGAGCTGAAGCCAAATGTTATGCAGTGAATCAGTTGCTGCTGCCTTTATCAAATGCCAGAAAGTTAAACGTAAACGAAAGATTAAAGATGCACAATGTAACTGTCTTATAGGGAGTTTTCCAGCAGATTTTCTTCATGGAGTGTTATTTATTTGCCTGGAATCAATCAATCAATCAATCAATCAATCAATCAATCAATCAATCAATCAATCAATCAATCAATCAATCAATCAATCAATCAATCAATCAATCAATCAAATAACTTTACTTGTTTCCCCACAAGTGCAATTAAGGACAGAAGTAGCTTTAAAACACACCCACATTCATCAGTAAAAGCAAAATACAGTATTTAATTAACAGTAATAATAATGAACAGCAAAGTTGTGTTATGTTGTGCAATGTGTCATGAGCTTAGTGCCTCCTCCCTCCTGTGTGTGTGTGTTTCCTCCTCCCCTCCTGTGGTGTCCTTGTTTGGAGCTTCCTGGGCATGACTGATTGGCACACCTGGAACCCATCTGCAATCAAGCATACACCCTCTGCAGTACAAAAGCTTGGCTCATTCATCCACACCCTGCCAGATCGTTCAGTCTACTTCCGTGGTGAACTCCTTGGCTTTTTGTATCTCTCGTTAGTTGTCTCTTGTGGATTTTTGCTTACCAAGGACTTTTTTCCCTCCAGCCTGCTCCTGCCTGCTATCCTGGTTCTCACCTGTGCCCCTCGGTCCTTCCTGCTCCTGCCTGCTGTCCTGGTACTCACCTGTGCTCCTCGGTCCAGCCTGCTCCTGCCTGCTATCCCGGTACTCCCCTGTGCTCCTCGGTCCAGCCTGCTCCCGCCTGCCGTCCCGGTCCTCACCCGTGCTTCCTGGTCCAGCCTACTCCCCCTCAGCCAACTCTCAATAAATAATTCTGTATTGATCCATATCTCTGGTCTGCTTCATTGGGTCCGCCTGTCGTTACCTCCTAACAGAACGATCTGGCCAAACAATGGACCCAGCAGATCCAGATGCGTTACAGAAAATGATCGCCACTCAGGGGAATCTCCTCGGCCAACACCACACATCGTTGCAGGAGTTGAAGGAATCTAATCAGTCTCTCGGAGCCCAAGTCACAAATCTAACCAGGTTGGTGGAGCACATTTCTCATCAATTATCTGCCCAGTCTGTCTGCCAGCCCACACACCCTACTCCTGCTGTCTCCTCGGCTGTGAATCCTCCCGTGAAACTCCTGTTCCTCATCCTGAGCCATATAACGGGACCTGGGTAAAAGTAAAGGCTTCCTCTTACAATGTGCCGTCTTCACCTGCCAACCTCTGACATTTTCTACAGACCATTCCAAGGTAGCTTTTGTTACTGGATTGTCATGTGGAAGAGCACTTGATTGGGCTGAAGCTATGTTGGGTGGTAGAGCGTTGAAGATATCAGTTATTCTGAATTCATTGATGACTTCAAAAAGAGTTTTTGCACACCCCGATTGTGAGGCTAATGCTGCTAAGGGGCTTCTAGATCTCCACCAGGGGAGCAAGAGTGTGGCTGATTACGCTATTAAGTTTCTCGGATCTTGGCGAAAGAGTCTGGGTGTGGAACGAGGCAGCATTAAAGGGTGTATATTGGCGGGGTTTAAATGACACCTTAAAAGATGAGTTGTCTCTTCGTGATGACCCTGGTTCTTTGGAGGAACTAATCTCTCTCTCTATCCGCTTTGACAACAGACAAGCGAGAGCGCAAACGTGAGAGGGTGTCCTGCATTACAACTTCTTCTCCTACGCCTCGTTCCTTGCCTCCAGCCCTAGTTCAGCCTGTCACCAATTTACCCGCGTTGCCTTCCACCTCTCAACCCCTGACATTCCTATGCAAATTGGCGGACCAGATTGACAGTTGAGGAGAGGTCCCGGAGAATTCGAGCAGGCGAGTGTTTTGTACTGCGGTCAGGGAGGCCATTTCCTCAATCAATGTCCAGTTAGGTCCAAAGACCCCGCTCATCAGTAAATATGGGGGTACTGATGGGCAAGGTATCTAAATCCCCAATGACCCACCTAGACTCCTGTTACCTGCTACCCTCTGTCATAACCACCAGTCACTTCCTCTTCAAGCCCTAATAGACTGGGGGCTGAGCAAAACTTCATGGACTCTACTTTACTTTTACACGCACGGATCTCCACTGAACCTCTTCCAGAACCAGTCCAGGTCAGTGCTTTAAATGGTTCTTTTCTAGCTCAAATCACCCACCATACTGTTCCCTCCATTTGATTTTGTCTGGTAACCATCATGAAGACATTCGCTTTCTTTGTTTTTTCTGCACCCCAGACTCCAATTGTTTTAGGCTACCCCTGGCTCAAGATTCATAACCCTGTTATTGACTGGTCTCTTAATAAAATCATTAGTTGGAGTTTGTTTTGCCATCAGTCTTGTTTGCAGTCAGCTCTCCCTTCATCAGGGGAGGTTTTACCTCAACTGCCTGTGACCGCTCGATCTGACTGCAGTTCCATCGGAATACCATGACCTGGGAGGTCTTTAGTAAGGAGAAGGCACTGTCTTTGCACGATAGACCCTATGACTGTGCAATAGACCTCCTTCCAGGCGCCACTCTTCCTCCTGCTCGCCTCTACAACCTGTCCCGACCTGAGAGGGAGGCCATGGAGACATATATAAAGAACTCTCTCGCAGCAGGTATAATCCGCCCATCTTCCTCTCCTGTCGGTGCCGGGTTTTTCTTTGTTTCTAAGAAAGACATGACTTTAAGACCATGCATAGATTACAGAGGTTTGAACAATATTACAGTTAAAAACAAATACCCCTTGCCTCTGATCTCCTCTGCCTTTGAGCCATTGCAGGGTGCCACCATCTTCACCAAACTGGATTTGCGAAATGCGTACCATCTTGTCAGAATCAAGGAAGGTGGCGAAGACGGCATTCAACACGCCCTTGGGACATTTTGAATACTGTGTCATGCCATTTGACTCACCAATGCTCCTGCAGTGTTCCAAGCTCTGGTAAACGACGCGTCCTTCGGGACTTTCTAATCGTTTTGTTTTGTCTACCTGGACGATATCCTTATATTCTCCAGAGACTCGCTTGAACATCGCCTTCATGTCCGCCTAGTCCTGCAAAGACTGTTAGAAAATAAACTGTTTGTGAAGGCAGAGAAATGTGAATTCCACGTCAGCTCCATCTCCTTTCTGGGTTTTATCATTGAGAGTGGACAAGTTAAAGCAGATCCTGTGAAGATCAAGGCTGTCTCTGATTGGCCCCCTCCTTCCAATAGGAAACAACTGCAAAGATTCCTTGGTTTTGCCAACTTTACAGACGGTTCATTAGAGATTACAGCAAGGTTGCCCTACCCCTCACCAGACTCACATCTGCAAAACTCCCTTTTCAGTGGACTGCCGAAGCAGATTTTGCTAATAAGCTCAAGAGGTTATTCACTACAGCACCGGTATTGACCCAACCTGATCCGTCCAAACAGTTTATTGTTGAGGTTGATGCCTCGATGTAGGAGTTGGCGAGTTCTCTCCCAGCGTTCTGACACAGATTCTCGTCTCCACCCTTGTGCCTTCTTTTCCAGGAGGTTGGCTCCTGCCGAGTGCAACTACGATGTGGGCAATAGAGAACTTCTGGCAGTAAAGCTTGCACTAGAGGAGTGGAGGCATTGGCTAGAAGGAGCAGAACAACCCTTCGTGGTATGGACGGGACCACAAGAATCTAGCCTATATTCAATCAGCAAGAGATTAAACTCTCGGCAAGCCAGGTGGGCCTTGTTCTTTGGGAGGTTCCAGTTTACCATCACTTACCGGCCCAGGTTCAAAGAACGTTAAGCCTGATGCACTGTCCCGATCCAGTTTGACCCATCTGAGCAGTCAAATTCAGAGACTATACTTCCTAGTAACTGTGTCCTGGTTCTCTCCACTGGCAGGTAGAAGCAAATGTAAAGAAAGCGCAGGAGGCTGAGCCTGATCCGGAGGTGGGCCGTCCAATAGACTCTATGTTCCATCATCTGTACGCAGTGAGGTCTTACAATGGTCACACAACTCCAAATTTGCATGCCATCCAGGTATAAATCGCACCTTGTCTAGTCTCCGGCGTAATTTCTGGTGGCCAACTATGGAGGCAGACACTGGAGTTTCGCGTGTCTGCCTGCACAGTATGTTCCCAGAATAAATCCTCCCATGCTTCCCCCTCTGGTCATCTGAGACCTTTACCCATTGCCAACCGCCCCTGGTCACACATTGCAGTAGATTTTGTGACCGGCCTTCCCCCTCTCAAATGGGCAATCTGTCATTCTGACCATCGTTGACAGATTTTCTAAGGCTGCTCACTTTGTAGCCCTCCCTAAATTACCCTCAGCTCGTGAAACCGCAGACCTCATGGTGGAACATGTTTTTCCTCTCATGGCATCCCAGCTGATATCAAGTTTCTGACCGAGGCCCCCAATTCATCTCCCAAGTTTGGAAAGCATTCTGTCAATCTCTGGGTACCACTGTCAGTCTATCTTCAGGTTTCCATCCACAGACAAACGGTCAGACTGAAAGAACCAACCAAGACCTGGAGTCTGCTCTCCGCTGTGTGGCCAACTCCCTCATCCTGGAGTTCACACTTACCTTGGGTAGAAATGCACATACAACTCTCTAACCTCCTCCGCTACGGGTCTCTCCCCTTTTCAGTCCTCCCTGGGCTACCAACCGCCACTCCTTTCTATGGAGGAGATTGAGGTCTCCGTGCCTTCGGTCCAGGTCCATATGCGGAGGTGTCGAAGATCTGGAGGGAGACCAGGAAGGCGTTCTGTTACGGACTTCTTCCCAGTGCAAGACCCTTGCTGACCGCCATCGCCGCCCAGCACCAAAGTACGCCCCCAGGTCAGAAAGTCTGGTTATCTTCCAAAATATCCCTTTGAAGGCTGTTTCTAAAAAACTGTCACCTCGTTTCATTGGACCATATGAAATCGAAAGAATCATTAATCCGGTTTCTGTCCGCCTCAAAACTTCCCTCAAGCTCTCCGTGTCCATCCTACTTTTCACGTATCCCAAGTTAAGCTTGACGATCCAGTTCTCTGTGCCCTCCATCCGAGCCTCCTCCACCCCCAAATGGTTGACGACCATCCAGCTTATACTGTGCGGCGGATCTTGGATGTCCGTGGCGGGGGCGTGGGCTCCAGTACCTGGTCGATTGGGAGGGGTATGGTCCTGAGGCGGTCGTGGGATTGGTCGTGCCCTGATCCTGGACCCTGACCTGTTGCGGGAGTTTCATCGTGCTCACCCTGAGAAGCCTGGTGGTGCGCCAAGGGCGCCCCGTTGAGGGGGTACTGTCATGAGCTTAGTGCCTCCTCCCTCCTGTGTGTGGGTCCTCCTCCCCTCCGGTGGTGTCCTTGTTTGGAGCTTCCTGGGCATGACTGATTGGCACACCTGGAACCCATCTGCAATCAAGCATACACCCTCTGCAGTACAAAAGCTTGGCTCATTCATCCACACCCTGCCAGATCGTTCAGTCTACTTCCGTGGTGAACTCCTTGGCTTTTTGTATCTCTCGTTAGTTGTCTCTTGTGGATTTTTGCTTACCAAGGACTTTTTTCCCTCCAGCCTGCTCCTGCCTGCTATCCTGGTTCTCACCTGTGCCCCTCGGTCCTTCCTGCTCCTGCCTGCTGTCCTGGTACTCACCTGTGCTCCTCGGTCCAGCCTGCTCCTGCCTGCTATCCCGGTACTCCCCTGTGCTCCTCGGTCCAGCCTGCTCCCGCCTGCCGTCCCGGTCCTCACCCGTGCTTCCTGGTCCAGCCTACTCCCCCTCAGCCAACTCTCAATAAATAATTCTGTATTGATCCATATCTCTGGTCTGCTTCATTGGGTCCGCCTGTCGTTACCTCCTAACACAATGTTGGTGCTTAAGCTTGTATCTCTCCTATATTTATGTGACTGCAGTTGTTTTTCTTGCTCAGAAAATACCTTGAAAAATCTGTGAGCGGGGTCCCCTCGCCACAGATCTGACCTGTAACTTGGCTTAGTGCTGATGTCTCAGACGTATGTTCACATAGACATAAAACATCTGATCATTATCTGATTTCTGGAGTCATCAGTTTATTGAATTGTTCCATCTGTGAGTAATGTGATTTCCATCTGATCGTTCATGCATGCGCAGGTTTTGACAAGGATGATTATACAAAAAAAAGGCAAACTAGTGTGGCAAAATGAAAGAGAAAATGGATAGCTGAAAGAGACATTTTGAAATGCATTGTACTTTGTCTTCCAAAGTTACTCTAAGCAGCACAAGCAGCAAAGTACTTTTTAGGCAATAAAAACTCCTTTAACTGGATAAATGAAAGATATAAGTTCATATCATACTGTGTAACCTTCCAGGCAAAGCATAAACTTTTTTGTTTTGTTTTGTTTTTTTGCTCCTGTGTCCTAATTTTTGTCCATAGAGCTGTTGTTTTGTTAAAATTAACTTTATTTAGCAAAAAGGACAGAACAGTAATGAGTTCAACTGTGTGTGATCCGAAGGTCAGTTTATCTTTGTTTTTGTTTTTTGTTTACTTGATTTGCCTTTTTTAGCTGTCAGGTGCAAACTAAATGTAGACTTTTCATACTTGTTATCAGTCTGCAGCCGATCGTTCTCATTTAAGTTGTGTTTTGAGCTCCTACAGGAGAAAATTCCATAACTCACCACTGACTCTCAGGCAAGAATGCTGCGATGTCACCGGCATAACCTTTAATGTTCCCTGGAAGACTAGTTGTCTTCCACGCAGACAACTAATACATGGAGACCATATAAACAAACAAATCACTGACTTCAGTGGCACAACGACAGTTGCATCATCTTTTTAGTTCTTTGAATTTCCTCGTCTCACCTTTCCGGAATTAATTTAGTAAAATATGATGTAATACAAACCTCACGGTTGACTACATTTGAAGCATCAGATAAGACGCTGGTATACAATAATCACACCTTATCTGACACTTCCTCTTGTACTGGGGCCAGTGTTTGCCTCTGTTCTGAATGCTTCTTCTCAGCATAAACTGCCTGTTGCAGTGTGTGTATATTACCCCGTCTTAGCCTCTCCGGATGCCTGTGTAGCATTCATGCAGGTGTGCATTCTTTCTGTGGGTGTGAGCTCAAACAAAGCCCTGTTTTTCGGGACTCATCTGACATAGATCCCCCTGTTTTACCGCCGTGCAGAGTCCAAGGCTTAACTGGCGGTGAATGGAGCCTGCATGGTGGGTGGGTGTGTGTGGGTGTGAACCGCTCCTGACACAACATAACTGTTTACCTCTGCGCTTGTCGAAAGTAAACATTCCTGTCTTGGGACTATCAATGTCAAGTAGTGTTTGATCATGCTTTGAGGGTAACAGAGCTCTGCAAGGCTGCGATAGATCAAGCTGTGTTTTTGAAAAATCAGGTCTACCCTTGACCTGAGATAACTTTTGTTTGTTTGACCAGCTGAATAGGGCATCCAATAGTTACACAGATCCTATTTTTGACACATTTGACACAAGAAAAGAAATCAACTTGCCATGCAGCTCCTGTAACATGCATATAGTAACAAACATAGCTCATGGTTCAAACGAGGACAGCCTTAAGTTGTGATTATATTTTCACTCCAATGTTGAAGTTAGTAGGGTTCAGCTGAGGACAAGCGCAAAGGGATCTCTTAAACTTGTGGTCGAAAAAACATCTGTTCGTTTTGCTCTTGCAGGTGATGCCTTTTTGAAATATGAATTGCAGCATGTAATTTTATAACACATTAGGAATAACGAATAAACATTGGTCTTTTGTCATTATTTAAGATCTGCAATATGTAAAAATGTACTGGGAAACACTTTCTCTACAGTTCCCATGCCTTTTTTATATATATGCTTGGCAAATAGTATAACAAATGAACAAAGATTAGAACATAAGTGGCCTAAAGTGAGACCTAAGAGCAGAAAAGGAAAATAGCTTGCACAAAAAGCATGTATCGACAAGAATATAATTGCTGGAACCTTGGGTGACATGTAAAAGCTCTCACTAATCTGCAAGTGACAAGTCTGACAACACTAATAATAAAGTTCAAAATACATTGTAAAAATCTATTCTGATGACCCAGGTCTGAATGATTTCAAGTGTACTGTTATCAAAGCTTAAAGTGCACAGCTCATTTCACAACAATTGTATCAATCTGACTATCGTAGAAAGGGGTTCAGAGGTTGTCATCCGGACGCCGTTTAAAGATCGAGACGTTTCGACTTTTATCCAAAAGTCATTGTCAATCAGAGAGCTGGTATGGGAACCTGGGCCTTATATGCTACTCTAAGTTGTGGGAGTCCAGCCCCCAGGGAGGAGTCACTGCACTCCTGTCTTTGTTATAAGATTGTTTGTTTGTCACCTGGGATTTAATTAATTGGTCTATCTTGTTGATTAATGGTTGGCCTCACCTAGTTTCACCTGTGTCTAAAGGTCTATTGTTATCTTGTCTAACAATGACTTTTGGATAAAAAAGTCATCAAAAAGTCATCAAAAGTGGATAAAAGTCGAAACGTCTCGATCTTTAAACAGCGTCCGGATGACAACCTCTGAACCCCTTTCTACGATGGACCACACCTGGACGAATGAGGGTTTACATCGACGTCAATCTGACTATGTTTAAGATACTGTGTTTAAGATTTTGCTGAAAACCATGCGCAGTTTGGCAAATTGGGTGAAGTTAATAATGTCACTTTCTAGTTGGGCATGAGCAGCAGATTCGACATATGACGAGGTAATTCAGTAACAGTAAACAAGCAGGGCCAAAGCTAATTATAAAATTATTAATTATACAATATATGTTTAAACTGTCTCTTAAAAAAATACAAACAAGCCAATTTTAGGAAGTCAAAATGTAGTTTTAACAACAGGAAAAGTTAACCACTGCCAATTTTTTTTGACAAAAGATTTGCCCAAACCAATACTGCTGAAGCTACAAGTCACAAAGTCCTGCATGAAAGCTAAAAAATAGGATAAAATCTACCATACCAAACGTATTACTCCAGCACTAAAACTAACCAGGAAGAAAGCTAAAGAATCCTGAAAAGAAGTGTGACAAAAAAATATCTTCTCATCCAAACTTGCTTTCCTTGGCTTAAACATCATGTTTTGAGATAATCCATAAATAACTTTTAAATCAGCTGGGATGACCTGGTATACTTTTCAGTATCTGCCCCTCCCCCTTCGTTTGTACTTTCTCTCTTCACAATTGATTGACATGTATTCCAACTAATCAGGCCTTTCCATCCAAATCCATAATGGGGTCCACATTATGGACTGAGATGTCATCACTGAGAAAGAGGACAACTATATATTGCTGGATTAAGGAGGCAATTGAAACATGGACACGAGCCCACGTGAGACGATATAAACCAGGACGAGGGATCCTTTTTACTCTCACACACCTGGATACTGTACTGAAGAAGGCTGCAGATGGTGCTGTAGTTCTGCCTCGACCAATCAGAGGAAACCATAAGAAACCTGCACCCAACATCATGTGACCATTCTGAAGCAGAAGTGAGCTGTATGAGAAACAAAGAAACTCTGGTCAGAAATAACCTCATGAAATAAATTTACAGAAGATCAAATGGACCATTATGAGTCTGAGTCTTGACTGGCAGTTTGCAATATTTGTACCACACATGCCATTCCAAATATTTCTTATTCAGAGTGATTTATTGGTCTACTACGACCACATGCTGCCCCAAATACTATTGTAGGGGTGCCGAAAAAATAAAATTTTCTTGGAGATCACAATTTTGATTCATTCGTCAATTCACGATTCAGATAACTTCAATATCTTTAAGAGGTAAAGTATCTGCTTACAGCTTACACTTTATTGAAATTGGTTAAAATCCTCCTGTCACACACTCAGAGTATTGCTGAGACTGACCAAAATGTGGTGTGGGTGGGAAAACGTGTTTTTGTTTTAGCATAGAGTGTAAAAGAAGAAACTAAATTGTTAATATGTGATATGTTGATTTTACTAAGGACCAACCAGGTAACCAAATAAGATGCAAAATAACAATGAAATACAACCAGGATTTCAATGAGCATTCCTGCAAGTCTGAATTAACTTGGAATTACAATTTTTATTTTAATAGAGAGCAATAGGCCTAAATAAACATTCATCTTATA
The DNA here is from genome assembly GCA_019453435.1 of Rhinogobius similis. Classification (NCBI taxonomy): domain Eukaryota; kingdom Metazoa; phylum Chordata; class Actinopteri; order Gobiiformes; family Gobiidae; genus Rhinogobius; species Rhinogobius similis. Next base: position 21,011,079 of record CM033623.1, on the reverse strand, counting down.
ATGCTATAAACTCTATATGGCCTGTAATTCTGAATGAATGAAGTGAGTAATTCGTAATAATTCACAACCTGTTAGGCCTAGAGGGTCCTGCTCTTCTAACTGTTTTGCTGTGAGGGAATAAGGGTGCGGATCAGTATACTTTCATGTCCAGTTCATGGGTCCTCACTAGGAGCACCGCAGAAGTCACGGTACGCTGCTGTTAGTGTTGGATGTTTCGGCCATGACTCGTCTAAATTAATGTACAGCATAAGGATGTGATTGTAGCCCGAGGGCACTGGGTCTCAGCTCGCTCTCACGCCACGTCAGATTACATTGCACGCTTTATTTAGCCATGAGCGTTCAGGCGCACAATTCTGGGCGTCACGTGAGAACGGCTGTTAACACCAGTTGACAGATGATGCAATTCTGTGGACAATTGCATGAAGCCAATCGGTAGTGCCACATTGCATCAGAAAAAGTGAAGGTTTATAGTGAGAGTAAATGTAAAGTGGACTGGGTGTACGGGTTATTTTGGTCCCTTTGCAAACTCTCGGGACATTAGGCCTATCACATGTCCGCCTGGGGTCACAAGTGACGCGACAAATGTCTTGCAGCAGTCGCCTATACGTAGATAGCCTGCTGTCCATCGTGGGAGCATCAAGGCCACGGGAGAATAGCGAGCTAGAGAAGAGGGGGACGTGTCTTCCACCATGTCAGCGCGGCCCCTCTAAAGCTGTGCTCTATTATTAACCAGGAAAGGGATAATTACAACGGGACAGCTCCTGGACTGTGCCCAAAGCCGGCTTCAGTGCGCGCGAGGGCTGACATACCGCAGCGGACCCACGAGACCCTGCTCAGAGGCGTAAACGGTGACCCTCATTTGCGCTGCTATTTCTGAGTTATTATCCCTCTTCAAACATGCTCGTGTCAAATTAGAGGCGCCCTGTGCCGGCTGCGTGGGCGTGCGTAATGCGCGCTCATTATTATTTTTCCCTCTAAAAGTTGTGCAAGAAGTTTAGAGGACAATGAATGTACAGCACCGATGAACAGACGAGTGTTGTCTTAGTTCAGAGGCGCTTGGTGTTCCCTGGGGACAAAGAATCGCTTCACGAGCTCTGCTCAGTCTGAATAGAGGAAAACTTCTGTGGCTCTGAAGGTTTGTCAGTGCTAAAGTGTGAGAGGAGGGGGTCCGTGGTTGCAACATCAAACAATGGTGTCGTCACTCGACGTTATACGTGCAGGCACTGGTTGTTCCAAAATAAATATTGACGTGATTGTTGTATTCAAATGAGCTGCCTGACCGGACACGGACTGGCCAATCAGAGCTCACGGTGTCATTACACCTTCTTTTCAGAAATCATTCATAACGCCGATGCGTCAACCACTCACAGAGGAGCCGGCTATAAATACGGCTGCGCGCAAAGCACAGTTAGACATTTTCCCAAAATCAAACGAAAGACTCTACTGAAGAACTACAGCTCTGACCAGCCTCTTCTTGCTGCATTCTACTCTTAGTACAAGCGAAATGCCGGCTGTTCGAGGATTATATGAGAGGAATGCCATTGTGGTGGCAGCGCTGTGGTCCGTGCTGCCCACTCTTGTGCTGGGGTCCCCGGTTTTGGGGCCAGAGCCAATCCGCTGCGCCCCCTGCACTCCAGAGAAGCTGAGCCAATGTCCTGCGGTGGACCCCGGATGTGCCGAGGTGCTGCGGGAGCCTGGATGTGGATGCTGCCTGGCCTGTGCCCTGAGCTCCGGGGAGCTGTGCGGAATCTACACCGCACCGTGCGGCACCGGGCTGAGGTGCACCCCTAGAGCCGGCGACCCCAGACCGCTGCACTCACTCACCCGGGGACAGGCGGTGTGCACGGAGATCCCCGAGGCAGAGCCCACATCCCTGCCTCAAATACAAGGTAAGGGAACCACCTCCTCTTTATGTGCGAGTGTCATTTTTCATCTTTTACTTAAACACGTCATGGTCCATATGGAAGGCACATGCATGCCTCTATATTCTTTTTAGATTTTTAGTTTTAATTAGCTGACAAAATAGTTTTGTAGCGATACAGTGCCTCCAAGACATTACCAAGACAAGATTTTGATTTAGTTTTATCCGGACTCCAGCAATTGACAACAGTATAAGGACTGTGTCAACGAGGAATTATTCACTCACGTGCTTTAAATTTTGCTTATAGAGCAGACAGAAACTGAATTGGAGATGGACAACACTGCCATCATCTCGGACCCCAGCTCAAGTCTCTATCTCTCCGGCCACAACAAGCCGTACGACCCCCGGGCCGCTGCTGACGCGCAGGAGAGCATGAAAGCCAAACTCATCGCCATCCGCAAGAAGCTGGTAGAGCAGGTGAGACTCTCATTTATAACTTGACTGTGCCCTTTCTGTCATTGATCTAAAGGAGCTCAAAGTTTTGAGAACGTGCAGAAAAAGATCATCCAGCAGGGGGAGCTCGAGGGCTGCTTTCAAATCACGGGGGACATTCAAATGAAAAGAGTTAAAGTTGCAATTATTATTATAATAATTTATGCTATGATTTGTGTATAATTTGTTTTTCGGATTCAAACAATTTAAACTCAATGTGTTGCTTGTTTTATTTTGCAGGGACCTTGTCATGTAGAACTTCAGAGAGCCTTGGAAAAAATTGCCAGATCTCAGCAGAAAGTAGGAGACAGATTAACCAGATTCTACCTGCCAAATTGCGACAAACACGGACTGTACAAACCCAAACAGGTGAGAGTCCTCAGAATTTGGAGATTCTTTCCAAAGTGAACCCCTCATAGTTTGGAGTGAAGCACAGTGCAGTGGCTCCTGTTACAGATTCGTCACTGTGACTGGGCCCACAGACAGCAGAGTAAACTAAAGGCGTGTTCTTTCTTACAGTGTGAGTCTTCTCTGGATGGCCAGCGGGGGCGCTGCTGGTGCGTAAACTCCTGGAATGGCAAAAAGCTTTTGGGTTCAACAGACCTGGCCACAGACACCGAGTGCCCTTAAGAGATCAGAGATGATTTCCACCAAACGAAGAAGCCACTGATGTCCATGTTAGCTGTTTATTTATTGATTGTATCCATGTAATTCAGGTACACTGTCATTGTGGGACTCCCCACCCCAAACCCCGTCCCAAAGAGAGAAAATCTATTTTTGTTTTTATGTTGATGCATTTATGTCGAAACTTTTGCCTTATTTATTTTAATTTTTTTTTTTTAATTTTCTATTATTTGTAATTATTTTATAAGTATTTATATATTTTTTGCCTTATTGATATTATTATTATTATTATTAAGTGTGTACAAAGTGTATATATGTAACTTGGCTCTGAGTAACTCCAATGTTATGGAGTTATGTATGGTTTGGTTAGTGATGAACCAGACCAGAACAAAAGCACTGAGTGACCAAATGTCATTTAGAATTATTTCTAAATGTTGATATTTCACATTGTTGCAAATGTTGTCTTTTAATCTTTGATTCTGATGTGACACATCCTCAGCTCTTGTCAGTAATGCAAACTCCCAGTGGGGGAATCCTTCTCAGAAAACATATCCCATGGTTCCATGGGGCTGCAGATTTAGCACGAGGCGGTGCACCCTGCGCACTGCTCACACGGGTATTTCTACATTTACCTACCTCCGATATTTATGTGTCTGCTGTCACTTGTGTTGATGTATTTGTCCAAACAAGATTTGCTGTTTGACTTTATGTGTGTTCTCTCTGACCAAAAACACATGACCACAGCACTGAGGTGCTCTGAACACACATGCTGCTGTCAGAGAGAGTGACTGATGTCTATGTACACTTTTGTAACATGTCATGGAAGAAAGTCATGTATTTAATAAAAATAATACTGTCATGATGAGCATATCTCTCTATTCCTGATTTCAGACATGTGTAACAATAATTCTTGTGTTAAGCTGCACTTATCATGGAGATGTGATCATTTTGCCTAGAATGTTGTTGTATGGCACATAAGTGAGTTTACCTCCATGGAGACAAGCAGGCCAAATTAGGGCTCAGATCTGTGGAGAGACGCTCATAGTGAAAATGCAAATTTTTCCAACGTATTTTAGAGCAGTAAAAATACTTGGATCCAAGAGTAAATACAAGATAATACGTTCAATGCAATACTGCAAGACATAGGCCAAGCAGTATAATTTCCAGTAGGTGCAGACCCCCACCAAAAAAGTTACAAAGTGCATCTTTTTTTTTTACAATGACTCTATACATTTTAAAGTAAATAAAAAGAATTAAGACAAATTAAGAAAAGCAGTTGCATGAGCTTTTGTTGATTAAAAACAACACTGCAACAGGGTATGTAAGTAATGACCTCAACTTCTATAATTCTGACTGTGGTACAAACATGGTTCATTGAGGCCTATATAACAGATTTTTATATCTGCTTTTTGAATTCCCAATATGTTATGTAGAATTATCAAAATATCATAAAAATGCCCAGAATAGGTTTACCACAGTACACAAGCTTGTTGTGTCTTTGCTCCAGAGCCCAAATATATACTGTCACATCTGAGTGAGAGAGACAACAAGTCACCACAACTGTCAGACTATGGCCCAAAAAGGATGCACTACCAGGAAAATGATCACAGTACATTCATGAATGTGTTATTCATGAAACCAATGCATTGGACTTTTTGTGGCCGTTCTGTTAAATTTACACCTTATGGCAGGGTGAGTGTCCTTATGTCCCTGTGGTGACCTGAACTATCTGATCATGCAGCAAAACCCTTATATTTTAATAAAAAATACAATAACTAAAAAGAACTTCTATTTATACCATAGGAGCAACCATTCTTCAAACAGGATCAATATTATAATAATTTACTTCTTTGACAGCGCCTGTCTTGGCACTCAAGGACAAAAAAGGATTAATCTAACATAAATTGTTATTATCTCCTTCCATGGAGAATGTGCATGTCCTATCACGATTATCTAACAGTGGCCGTTCTACTGGCCGTCCCACGCTCTCTGCCTTTTAACCTCCTCTCTGTTTGCCTTGGTCGGGTACAGGAATTCGCTTCAACCTCTGGTGCCCACTGCCAGCCTGCCTGGCACCACCGGATTTATTTTTATTCGTTACATATTGAACCTTTGCTTTATCCTTACGGACACATTCCACGACTGAGAGGAGCCTGATTGCATTCAAGAGCTTCAACAGGAGCCAATTTGTGCTGTCTTGATAGCGGCACATATCTACTCATTGGCCGATATCAGTCGTGGCATTGAAAATGCACTTCTGACATTTCCTTGTATCCAAGTCTCAGTGTTGTACAAGGTTTTAAGTTGAAGGGTATTGTACACAGTTTAAAAAACATTAAGTCTGTAGAGCCAACAAACGCCCAGGGCCAACATGTTTTATATGTATTCACTTTTTATTTTTATAAAAAGAACATTAAATACAAATTATATTTTGAATCATAGTTATTTTGTTTTCAGAGAAAATAATAGCTGTAATCTCTAGTTTACTGTGAAAAGCTTAAATCAGATTTTCTTTTTAAGGATAGACAAAAAATAAAGAACAAAACAGATTTACCCGTGAACAGAGCGATTCATAATATCACCAGCAGAACATAGTACCATATGAAAGTGAGTGTGAGACAGAGGCTGGATGTCTGGGAGTACATGGAGAGACTCAAATGAGGGCTTTGTACTAACGCCATGTGGCCCTGGCCATGAGGCCATGTGGCCAACACAGGCTCAACTTCAGAACATGACAGAAGAAAAGGTTTAATAATAAAACATTCATTAGTGATTATAATCCCACAATACACTGAATCATGTATTGACTGTGCAACTGATGAACTGTTCATTTAAGAAAACCAAGTTTGAATCAGCTTATAACTCTTTCTTAGATAAATATCTTATTTTAAGTACTGTACATGATGTCTAGTCAGACACATAGCTGGCCAAGAAATAATAATATTAATATGTTTAAAAAAGACACTCTTACAATTGTAAGGGAGGGAATAGCTTACATGAGTTTTTAATCCTCCCTGTACATCAAGTCTTTGAGCAGATGGAATATAGCACCAAATTGCTGGAGTTACTGATGAATAACAATGGAGCATACAGCCAAATGTATGCTACCAAGCTACTGGGCAAGCACTCGCCCCTGTTCAAGTCTTTACACAGGATTGGGAGTGCACTGGGCAGGAAGAGGCTCCCCTCCCTTAGACCCATTTTATTTGTTTCAATGCATATTTGGTGCAGTGTCCACCTTGTGGAGACTTGTTGGCATCTATGCATACAAGCATCATTCAAAGACATAAAACAACAACGAAAACAGTTGCATTGAAAGGAGGGTGTTCACTATCTGTCCTGGTGTAGCTTAATTTTTCTCTGTTCTAACAGTATCATCAGCTCTGAGAAAGGATAGGTCCAGTTGTCTTTAACTGCATGTATTGACCAAGGACGACGCAGCTAAAGTGCTTTAAGTGCTTGTGCTTGAGCTGGAAGCTTAGGGGCAGCTGGCACCTGTGCAGGAGAAAAAGACATACACCAGGACGCACCACTGACAGGAGGACGGCAGGGGACAGACAGGGGCGTGAGACACAATGGACACTGCAGGGACAGACAGGGGCGTGAGACACAGAGGATACTGCAGGGACAGACAGGGGCGTGAGACACAGAGGACACTGCAGGGACAGACAGGGGCGTGAGACACAGAGGACACTGCAGGGACAGACAGGGGTGTGAGACACAGAGGACACTGCAGGGACAGACAGGGGCGTGAGACACAGAGGACACTGCAGGGACAGACAGGGGCGTGAGACACAGAGGACACTGCAGGGACAGACAGGGGCGTGAGACACAGAGGACACTGCAGGGACAGACAGGGACGTGAGACACAGAGGACACTGCAGGGACAGACAGGGGCGTGAGACACAGAGGACACTGCAGGGACAGACAGGGATGTGAGACACAAAGGACACTGTAGGGACAGACAGGGGCGTGAGACACAGAGGACACTGCAGGGACAGACAGGGATGTGAGACACAAAGGACAGGAAGACAGAAGGGGCACGGGAGAAGTAGGCACTGAGATCCAGCACATACTGTACTGGAGTGTCAGAAGACACCCCACACTGAAGCTGTGGCACGAAGGGACAGAGTGGACGAGAGGGCAGAAACAAGATGTGGGACAGGCTGGGACATATTAAAGGAATACTCCGCCCAAGAAACACAATGTGGCACAGTAAATGTACTGCTGTAGAAAAGAGGGTCGTCTGTAACATTTCTCTATCCAAATATAATCTGTAAATCACATTAGTTTGCCATAAATTCACTATAAAATATAATTTATTGCTTATGGTGTTTTCATAATGCACTAGTAAAAACTGCATTTAACTTCTTAGCAATGAGTTGAGTATTCCCGATGCTGGTCAATTTAAAAAGATTTAAGACAAAATTAGAGAATTGTTCCTTTTTAATCAGCCATCTGACAACTATGAAATGTCTTGACAGTGTCAGGCCTTGGACAGACTTCATTCTGTGCAGCGAAAGCAGCGAGAAAACAAGTTGTTTTTGAGCAGAGCAGACTTTGAACACTTAATGACTTAATGCACTCTTGCTCATTTGCTGTGGAAAACTTGGATTCACATGAGTTATAAAGTCTTCCCATGGGGACCCACAAAAACACTAAAAAGTCAACAGAAAGCTCTGTCGCACAAACAGCCTCTCTGCTGCCCACATGTCAGCGCTCCACTGCCAAAGGATTGGTAATGCACACAGCTCTCACTAGTGACTCGTGAACTGCTCAACACTGATCATGACCTCATTCATATGTGTAACATTGTTAGTTGTGTCTAAACCCACTTGACAAAACATCACTTTGCTGTCTTTAGGTTCTATAAGTGCATTGGTTTGTGATAGTCAAGAGAGTCTTTTTGCTAAGAGCTGCCATCACAGGTACGTTATACTATGTGCTACATTTAACACTTTGAATTCAAGTTTCTGTCACAATTTACAGTCAACGTAGCTGTTTTCATGCATACACAGAATGTCATCAAACCAAGGCATAAACTTGAGTATTCCTTTAATCTGTCCTACACAAAGGGTTGAGTAGAAGTACATTGTAAGGCACTGTAACAGTAACAGCAGGCTAACTTCCTCTTGTGGAGACTCTCACATTCTCGGCAGGAGCACACTGAAGTCAATGCTCTGCTGTCCCATAATCCTTCACTTCAGAACCGACCCTGAGCCAGAAAGCTTTTTTCTGCATTGTAAACTATGGAAGGGCAGTCTAACAAGTCTGAACTGAGCTTAAGGACAATTAGTATTTCCACAAAAACACACACACAGTTGTACAGACATGCAGACAGAGTGAGGTGTGGGTTTTTGGGTTACAGTCTCAAAAACGTCCTCTTTAAAGTGAGTGGAAAAAGTCCCTCTTTCCTCCTAAAAGAATAGTGCAGATGATAATAGGACTCTCCTGCTCCTCTCTGCTTTCAGCTTATTCGATTGAAATGTGTTTATTATTAAAAGATAGCACTCCCTAAGCACAGGGCAGATAGCTGTGACAGACTGGCAGCGTGACCAGCCCCTCTCCCCTTCCCTCCCTTGCCAACAGAAATGGGACCTGAAAGGTCCAGAGCTCCTTCAAATGTTTACAGAAATCTAAGTGCAAGAGCAAAGAAGGCTCTTGTTCCTTCCACTGTCCCAGCCTCCGCTCTGAGATCCTCTCCATCCTCGTGTGTCGCTCTCATTTGCTCTCCACGTTGTAGCATTGGGTCTCTCCTCTCTCTCTTCGGTCAAACCCTGGTACTGGCTGTCCATATTTGTCCACACACCAGCAGTAGCCCCTCCTTCGTCCTTTGGATGGACGGCACTATGAAAGGAAGAACAGTGTCAATGACATATTCTGTAAATTATTCTGGTTTCTGCAGCTCACACCTTTTTAGACACACACCTTAACTTTATGGTCAAGGTCATACATATCTTGGCACCACCAGTTCTTTCATAAATGGTTGTGCGTTGACATCACGAGTGGTTCAACCAAGCACATATCACGACTTTATGTGTTACAATGGAATGGTTGAATCAGAGCACTTACACTCTCAAAGTGTCTTCAGTTGCTCTTGATTTATTATAACTGTGCAAAGCTGTGACAGGTGACAGTAGGTCAGTGTGGAGAGGTGTCATCCCTCACTAATCACAAAGATAATGGGCACTGTCCATGGGCAAGACCTTTCACCCGTGACTCTAGTGTCTGCAAACAATGGTGTGACCTGGTATTGTATTGGATGCAAGATACAGGTATATTTGATATTTTCTGAATAGTGAACCAGAATGAGGCATGCACTGAGTGAGTGTGAAGGTAAACATAGAGTTGCTAAAATATTTGCCAAGGCCAGTCGGAGGGCTGCAGGGAAACCAGTGCTTCTATTCTGGGAAACTGGCAGACACACCAAATCATCTGGAGCTGATTATGGCTGTGTCGTGCAAGTGAGCGTGCATGTGAGCATGCACAGAAGTGTACATAAACACACTTCAGCAAACATGTTGCCACACACAAACAGGAGTTGTATGTTCCATATGTATCCAGAACATACCCCCCACCTGCTCACACACACACACACACACACTCTATGCAGCAATATCCAACGTCTCACCAGGGGACGGCCTTTGTAAAGTGGCAACTTTATGAGCTCATTTAAGGTATATGAAACAAAGGCTAATGCTAGCTCATAACACTAACTCATAACAGCCAGAATCACCAAGAGGCTGGTTGTCTCGATTTACCAAAACATTTTACCTAAAGCCAGTATAAATGTAAAAAGAATTTTTCTGGGTCTTTAAAACCTAAAGAGCAAATTAGAAATTATGGGCAAAGAACAACCTCAAGAGTTTGGCTCTTGTCCAAAACACGGCATGTAAAAGTCAGTAAAAATGCCAATAAAGCAAATGGAGACTAAAATATTTTGAGAGTTCAGTTTCTTTAAAAGACAGGTGTTTCATCTTGTGTCCGGCTCATTCAATAGAGATGCAGAACTGTCCACAGTTGAGCTTTGTCATAGATCTGAGCCAAGTGAACCGTGACCCTGCACCTGTGCTATCAGCTGACGGTCAAAACAGCCCTGCTGGTTGGTAAAGTGTATACCTGCTCTGTGAAGTACATTTGCTGAAGATACATCCCCTCTTTTCCCACCTTTATCCAAGGTCCTGTTAATGACTGGTTTGAGATCAACTATAGACGTAATTGATTTTTCCTTATTGGCGACTAAAAGAGATCCTTTACAAACTATGTGACGAAGAACATAAAGAGTGAAGCCAGTATGTTTAAAGCTCGACCCGCTTACAGATTGTATTGGAGCGAAGCAGACAGGCCGGCTTTAGAGTGTGTCCAGGTGTCTGCTCTGGTGCAGTCAGCCTCCACGTGCAGCCTGAGAGCATGATCAAAGGCAGCTTTATAGAGACAGAGGCCTATTAAAATACCTTGCCAACAACTACTGCAGCAGTCTGGGGACATTGTAGCACGCCTTGTTCTCACATACTTAACATCATCAAGGGATTCTTTTGGAACTTTTTCTCCTTCCTCTTTTTTGTCCGCCCTGCTTCTCTCCTTCCCCCTTGCAGGGCCATAGTTTGTGGCCAACTTCTATTTTCGCCCTGACCCAGCGGACAGCACTGGGGAGAGGAGCTTAACATTGTGTTCCTGCTCTGGTTAATGATGATAGAGTCCTGTATGTGCCCGTGTGTGTGTGTGTGTGTGTGTGTGTGTGTGTGTGTGTGTGTGTGTGTGTGTGTGTGTGTGTGTGTGTGTGTGTGTGTGTGTGTGTGTGTGTGTGTGTGTGTGTGTGTGTGTGTGTGTGTGTGTGTGTGTGTGTGTGTGTGTGTTTGTCACTGTGTGCTTGTATGGGCAGGCTGAAAAGCCAAAGGAACGGCGGAAGGGAGAGGAAGAGCAAAATGTGCATGTGTGCATTCCCCCTGTTGCTTGGCTACCTTTGAATTTCCGCTCAGTCTCTCTTTCATCTGTGAACTATTAGCAGTCATCTCAAGCTATCCTTTCTTTACTGCTTCTATCTATACACATTATTTTGAACAAAGGCAACGCTTCGGCTGTCACTTTGCTTAAGTCCCAACAACTTTTTGAACTTCATTTCACAGGCACCAATATCTATTTAAAAGAATTGCAGCATGTATCAGGATTCAAGATGGGCTCCGTAAAACAAGGACAAGCAATACTGCCATAAATAACAATGTACAATTGTGGCATTTTGGATAGAAGCAGAATACAAGTGCAACAACAAACTGTAAATGAAAGCCAATTTCATCACTTGATCTAGAGCGCACCTCAGTATGCTCCCTTCATGAGGTGTACTTCTGTGTTGTGCCCATGAATGCATGCTCTTGTATTCTGTATAACTAATAGCAACGCAACCTAGACATTCAAAACGACTGCTCTGATAATACCCCTTTCTTAAAAAAAAGTTTGCGTGATGTACACACTAAATTACATGACATTGGTCCAGTTCCGTTTTTGGTAATCAATCGAGAAAAGCTTTCTACAAACGGTTTCTTGTTTAAAATTGATGCACAATGAGTTTGAGGATAATTGTAAAGTACTAGTGATTTAGTAAACTAAGCTCATGTGCAGAGACAACACATGTAGATTTAGTTGTTCAAGTATTTCCTCAGTAGGTAGCTTTCTTTTTTAGTGGTCTTAAGGTAAATTGTGTTCCCCTCATTGCAGGGAAATGATATCTAACCTGTTACGCAACGGGCAAATTAAAACGAGCTCCAGTGAGAGGCATGGCAGCGGATTAGAAATCCAGCGAGGAAAAGAGACAGAGAGAAAATAGCTGTCTGGGTCCTCGAAGGTTGGCCAGTTATTATAAAGCCATTGTGGTCAGTCTGTACGTTTCCACAGATCTTTGAGAGTCGTGCTCAATAAGTCAGTCCTTAAGGGCCTGGCACTGGCAGCACTAGGGGAAGGAGGACGGATTAGAGTTCTCAGGCACCTGGCTCACATCCTTAACCCTCTTCCTCTTGCACACAAATACACACAGCAGTCTGAAAGAGCAGACACACTGCCGTCCTATTCACAGGCCTCTGTGGGGTGATTCCTGGCCAAACATAGGAGGAAAAGCCAGGTGGGAGGAAGGGCAGGATGAACAACGGAGCGCGCATGGAAAACAAAGGCCAAGTGAGCGCATGACTGTAGGCTGGGCACAATGAGGGCAGTGATTGCAGGTGACATGAGGAACAAGGGAGAGAGAGAGTACTAGTCAAGGGTGTAATGAGTGGGTCAGTGTTGGGCATGCACAGCCTGCTCTGGTATACTGAGCCAATTCATATAACAGACGCTAAAAATAGTATTTTCTGTCGCTCAGGCACAGTCACTCGTGTTACCAGAACTAAGATCTTCACGGACATAATGTTTCAACTTCAAAGCAGTTTTATAACATATTAAGGTTTGTATCTTGCTCTTTGAGTATCTAGCTACTGTATAGGGGTATACACATGTTGCTTGGCTTTATAGCTTCCCTTGAAAGTCCCAGGAGACAGCTACCGCACAGTTTTAGTTGTTATAGGTTTATAATGGAGGCAACATTTATCTCTTGGTGGTTTGAAAAGCTGCTTTGCAACTGTTACCACAAAGTGTGGAGAAAGATAAACTGTTTGATAAGAGATTTGTTTGCGGCTGACTTGACAGAATTTTCAGATGTTTTTGTGGTCATTCTTGGCTGTGAAAACTTGTCAGCATTGCTATTCATTATAGTCTGACCACAGTAACTTTTTCGTCTTAGTTACAAAGCTGCTCGGACGTAACCCACTCAATCTCCCTCACTGAAACTACAAAACCTGTTTTCATTTTGGGCCAGTGCTTCTAACTGCCCCACGGATGTACTGCATTTAGTACCAAGAAACTATTCAAAGTAACATCTAGTGAGCATGTGTGAATATTACAGTTCATACAGTTAGAAATGCTGTTGCCAATGACAGTGTCCATTTCCACCTGTTTCCTTAAAACTTAACATCTAACCATGATTTTTTGTAAAATAATTCTTCTAACATGACATCATTGTTTAGGTTATTTAGTACAAAGGTGGAGAAAAACTTGATCCACTCTAATACTCTATTGAGTATTTCCTGGCACTTACTTACCAGGAAAACAAAGAAACAATGCAATTACTTGGTACTGTTGCATTGGAGCCTTAAGAAAATATGCTAGTAGTTCCTTGTCTTCTCCTCCCTCCTCCTCCCCCCGTTCCCTTCTTTTCAAAGCATTGTCACCCTAGACGGTTCACACGGTCTCTTCTTCTCACTGTTTCCGGTCATAAATTTCTGCAACGCACCGTGAAGGCATATCCCCTCGGATGGATTTAATACACATGCCCACACCTCACTTCTGGGTCTTTAAGACAAGGACAACATTGGCACATTGCTTCGTACAAAAACATAAGAGTAAACACTCTCCTGGAATAGTCAAAGAAAACAGATTTAGAGAATAGAGAATAGAGAATTAATGCTTAAGAAGTTGCACACGCAGCACATTAAAATTGGGGCTATGGGACAACAATAGTGCTGGGCGATATCACTCTTTTATTGATCTCCGTATTTATGCTTTATGATTTGAAATTCATTTTTAATATTAAATAGAAAATGCTTTCACTGAACATAAACACAAATCAATGCGATATAACACACACAAATTCTCCTCCAGAAGACAGAAGATTGGCTCTGGACCTCTCCATCAAAATGACCGTTACAAATTGATGAAGCTTTATTGCGATAAAGAGTTTTGATTAATTGCACATCCCTACTTTGCAGAAAAACTAAACATGACTAGACAAAACTAGGACAAGAACAGAGCAACACCAAGTCAACATCAGAACTACTCTGGGCTAAAACCAAACAAGAGGACTAAACTGTGCTCGAAATCCTGACCAACTTAAGTATGAACATGCCCTAAAGTCATTCTGAGAAAGAGTGAACTACACACATCCCCTCAGAGGCAGCTCCTGCTGGCGATGGGCTGGTAGTGAGTCATGGCGTTTTTGCAGCAGGCTGCTGTGACTCATGAGTTTCTCAGAATGGGGTCTAGTGAGACTCCCAACTTCCTGAAATGGGATAATGATAATGATCTCTGTTTTTACACTCAACATGATGCTTCAGAATATGGGCGATAAGTTGTCTAGCCTACTACCAGATGATAATGAGACAATGATGTTTTGAAGATGTAGATTAGAACATCAACTATATTGTTTATAAGACAACAAAGATGCAATGAAAGAAAGAAAACTGTAATGTGATAAAAATCCATTCACTTTTTGTGTGATATTTGAACCACAACCACCAAGACATTTCAAGACAACAGCCATTTCACTGTACAGTGACACTTTTAAAATACACTATCAATCACATAAAGGTTCAAATATTGTGATGGAGACTTCTAGATAGAGCATATTTACAAATAAAGTGTACTACTGATGAAAATTAGGAATTGTCTATTTTGACATTTAAATTTAATAATGCCACTGTCTTTGTCATAAAAAAGGTCTTTTCATGTGTTTTAGAGTCTTGTTAATGATTACGACTATCAAAAGATGACTACAATTATTTGTTGTTGCTGATTAGCCACGATAACTTGCAGCTCTACTATTTATCAAATACTTCTCCCTCCTTTATTCCTTGGGATCTTGTATTACTACTTTCATGACAAAAAAAATACAACTTAAAAAAAGTACAAACATTGTAACAGACTCTATTCAAACAAGAAGCTATAGCAACTAATTTTATTACCTGGGTTTTCTAGTATGGGTTCATTTTATTATGCAAGCTTAAAAAAGATAAATATATGCAAAATTTACAAGAGTAAAATGTGCGGTTGCAGCTCCCCATTAAAGGCACTGGCCGAGTCAGTATTTTCTCTATTGTTCCTCCTTACAGTCAGCACTTCAACAGGTTTAAGCTCCATTTCCCTTCTCTATCCGTCTTACAAATGAGCAAGCTATGGGTGGCCTTAGTCTGCACCGCGGACAAGAAAAACTAAACCAGTGACAGTGTTTGTTTTTTTTCCCTCACCAACAGCTCCCCACACCTAGAGCCTCACCAAAACTACCGCCATCAAACAAGCACCCTGCATGCTCTCCATAGCAGTGCCACACACACTCCCTGACCACATTCTTACCTCCCTACCCCCCACACACTGCCACAAGCACACCTGACCCACTCCACTTCCTGTGAGCATGAGTCAGCCGGCTGCAGTGCATTTACCGGAGTAATACATGCTTATTAGCTATTCTGATAATATAGTGTTGTTGATGTGGCTGTCAAGGCAACATGTGCAGGAAAAGAGCGCGTATTGTGCGAGGTTTCGAAGAGATGTTGAGGCATGTGGCGGTGGGTCTATTTGCATAAGTTCAGGTGCGTGTGACGCCTTTTTCGTAGCAAATTATAAAAGGTTATAGGAATCGGGAAGGATATTCACCTGTTTTTTCTTGTAGAAGCCTTTTCTGTCACAGTTGGGGATGCGGAAGCCTCCTGGGATGAGTACGTTACTGATTTTAAGGCTGTTTAGGATGCTCTCCATCTCTCGCCGGCAAGGCCCCTGGAAACATGACACAATTACACATCAAAGAGAATATAGCATCGTAATTGCTTTATTGTAAACTAAAAGGAAAAAGTAAAAAGAGAAATAAATACCACGGTCCAAAATGTATAGTCTGGTCAGTTAATGCTGTTTTTCTATGCCACACTAACTGATGAATGAGTGATGTTTTCAGTGAACCGGAGTGTGTAAAACATTGATTAAATTGTTTTGGTCTTGGCACAAAACACAAAAACATGTGTATGACTTCCAAAATGACATGATAACACTTTTGGGAAAAAAGCTGTAATTTCTGCAATAAAGTGTATAATTAAAACAGATTCTGATTTAGGCTTGTGGAGCTCTTCACCAGCAGGCCACAAATTGCTTAAAAACTAGCTGTGGTGTTTGTATGTTGAGCTCATCCACGTGCAGAGTGTGCACATGAGGCAGAGATGACAACATTTAGCTTACTTCAAACGTGGCATGTGTAAATAAATGCACACAATGTTTGTTAGACCTCCCAAACTGTGCTTGGTGGATTGGAGGAGAGTTTTGACCAAGGTAAGGACGACTGTTTGTTTCTCTGACATTTTGTAGAGCCTAAATTTAACTAATTTTGTCGGCATGTAAAGATTGTTTTAGAAACAAAAGAAAAATATTAGAAAAAGTTGTTTAATGAGCAATATTAAAAATGAGGACCACTTGGCCAACTTTCCAGAAAAGCTAACTTGAGCTATGTCTTTATCTTAGCACGCAGAGACCAGTATTGTTTTTGAACATTTATGGAAACTGTTAATTCAGTTTGTCCACATTAGAACTTATTTTGTAACTAAAACAATACTCAAAAGGAAATACTCAAAAGCTTTAAATGCAACATATTTATCTAATAGATCCACGGTACTAATGTCAGCGAAGTTGCAGATAAATAGTAGTCAGCTAATCCAGCGGGTGGCGCCCTTTAATAATAATGATAATTGAATGCTATAGTATTTCTTTTATTATGTTTTACTGATGATTCAGTTTCGCTCCAAGCCCAAAGGCATTTGAGCATGGGACGGCACCTCACCAGGATTCCAATATTGTAAATAAAGTTCATACCCTTCACTTCACTAATTTAAAATGAGACATAAATAAGTCTATGTAACTTGTGAGCAGCAGTTTTGTGACTTACATACTCGGTCTCCCTCTTGTTCTCCAGGGAGAAGTTGTGCATATCCATGTTGGCTCCACCAGACACAGACTCCACCTTGTAGCTTTGGGTCTTCTTGTTCAGATCTTTTTGGAACAGTTTGTGCACTGAGGGCCTGGTGTCTGCAGGAACCCGACTGTGACCACCCTTCACTGAAGCAGGCAGCACAGTCATGGAGGCAGTGACATTGGCTGAGCTGTCTTCAATCTGATTTCCAGTGCTCTCTGTAAGTAAAAAGTTGTTGTAGTTTATAATAAGTGATATTTTTGTCATATATATATACTCGTTACATTAAAAGTAGCAGACGCATCTGACTTAAAATATTGCGGTACATGGTAAATAGTGATGACTAAATGATTGATATGTTTAAGCTCACAAAATATAGGCCTATAGTCAGGATATTGCCTTCTGAGCTTTTTGTTGGAACCGCAGATGAAACCAAGTCATAAACAGAAACATGACAATTTCAAATCCACAAATTTCCACAGTATGCAGGAGACCAAAAGATAGACTCAAGCAGCAATCTCGGGTAAACAAAGTTTTTAAAGACACTGCTGAGGCAACTGCTGAGGCAACTGAGTGGAGAGGCAAACAGCAAACATAAAAGCAGAATCACGCCACTGATAGCGTATCTATTTGACATTTATGATATATAGAACATATAAATCCTCATCCCTACAAACACATATGGAGGTGAATTAGTGGGCACGCATATGTGACACATGTTGGCCACACGACCACAGACATGAAGAGGTCTTGGGGAGACGGCAGAATGCTGGGAACACACATGCAGTGGCACACACACCCAAACATAGATTTAAACTGTTAACTCAAAGCAGATTTTTGTCTTAGGGTTGTGGTGGAGGCAGCGGGCGGCGTGTAGGGGTGTAGCACATGTGGGCAAGCAGGCTGGCAGCCCACCAGTGCAGCGTGACCACCTGATCAATTAGAGGCACACTGGGCCTCCACAGTCCTAAAGTCACCCAAACAGGCAGTGCAGAGAACACTGCTGACATGCACTTTACAGTCAATCTTGACTTTTATATAACCATTTAAGGATGTCTAGGGCTTTAAGATAAACACATTACGCAATTTGTCTGCATAATGTACTAGGGTAAATAGCACAAACTGCGGTCAGGAAAGCTTGTTAATGTCTGGGAGGAGAGGCAATACTGGAGCTGGGACTGATGGCGGTAAAAAACACTAGTCTGCAATTAGAACTCGTGACCAGCAGGAGCGCTCTAGCTCAATTAAATAAAACAAAGCTATTCTGAATGTTTCTTTCTGACAGTCTGACATAAATGCATTTAAATTTTAATTCGAGCATTATAACACATATTTCCCTGTAAGCAAAATGAAGCACAACGTGAGTCCTGACTCAATGAGTGCGTGGCCAAACCAAATAAGCAGGAAGAAGAAAACACAGAGGCTCCTGGAGGTCTGACGTCAGTCGTGCCTAAACACACTGGGATGTGTGCTCTCACACAGGTGCTATGTGTGCCGTGTCTCCCGTGAGTGCGAGCAGAGAGCATCCATTCACATAAAGTGCAGTGTACAGCGCCTCTGTAAGAACTCACACGTCTGGGGCCAACACCAGTGCTGTGTTGCCCATGTGTTTGAAAAGGCCTTTCACCTCAGAGGTTAAGGCTCGATTGGGGTGAAACGTGACTTGGCTTTATTTGCAGGAAGCTAATGAACACTAAACTTTTACTTTAGAACTGTTACAGTAGGACAGGCACATAGGCTATTTGTTAAATTTAGGATGCGTGGTGGTGGTTCCCGCGCCAAAAGCTGTACACTACATATTGCAGTGGGACTGCGGGTTTGATAGCGGTGTGCCGGAGATTAGAGAAACAACATCACACGTTCTCATGGCTAGTGCATGTATTTCTTATATTAGTTTGGGAGTCGCGCATGCATCCATGCGTGCGTGGTTCATAACAACAAGCGCACATTAAATTGCTGCGTAAACTTTGGACCTATGATGGTTACATCCAACAGTTTTAGGGTTTCTGAGTGATAAGCAGAGCGAACCTAAAGTACCGCACGGTCTCCTTTTACAGACTGTGAGAGGCAGGTGGCAGCCACCTTATTTTAATACATGACAATGTTGAACTGGGAGGAAAATGTTTCTCTCAGCACGTGACAAGTGCGCATGTTTTAATTGTGTGGTGGGTCCTTATCTACAACAAACCAAAGTGCAATCTATCCATTTGTCACTGACATTAGACTTGACGTCTTGTGCGTTTGGCTGAAGCGCATAAGTCCGCGCACAGAGTTGACCGATATAGCAGCCTGCTTTACGCACTTACCTTGCTTTGGAGCCGGGACCAGAATACTGTTGAGTTTTTTGGAGGCGGCCGGGGAGCACACCCCTCGTCCCTCTAGTAAAGCCTGAAGTGGTTTGCTTTCCCCTGGTTGGTGCTGGCAGCTCAAACCGGAGCCGCAGCGCGCCGTATACACTCCACATGCCTGTCCCTGGCCCAGGGCGCACGTCATGCAGCAGCCGCAGCCGGGTTCCCTCACCCGCTCCGCGCAGTCTTTGGGCAGAGTCTTGCACTGCAGGAGCGCTGCAGCGTCGCACGGCTCACACCGAATCACCGGCCCCACGGAACCGGCGAGCCGCGTGAACGCCGCCAGTGCAGCCACCAGACAAAGCAAACATAGAGCTGGCATTCTGTGGATAAAGCTGGTCACAAAGGGGCAGTATGAGAGCTGTCACGCAGGCTTAAGGGGACTATCTGTGACACAGCGAGCCGGTGAGCCTTCTCCATCTGTATTTTCTTTTACACGAACTTCTCGTTTTATACAGGCAGAAAAAAGAGCCAACAAGTCACACCCTCCTCCGTATGAATAATGTAAACGGAGAGCCCCGTTATGAGGGACCGCGACATTGAGTCTGCAGAGCTGCGCACCAAAGTCTGGGGCGTTTAAATGGCTTTTCCTCCACAATCTTTCACTTTTCTCGTTCAGTCAAATCATCTGATTGATTTGCATAGCTACAATTGCAATTGAGTGCAAAAAACACACAAACAACAAAAAGAACATTCGGTTTTTTTTTCCATTTAGTTTGAAACCAAAGGCTGGTCTATCAGTAATATGCATGTAATGTATTAGCTGTTTTTTTTCACTTCTTTCACTGTTGACCGTTTAAACTCTGGAGGTTTACACACCACTGGCCACATCCATACTGGCATCACTGGTATGTGAATGCATTACTAATGTTAGTACCCCCCACATGCTGCACTGATAAAACATGCCTTTGGGCAGGTGTGAGGGTGGCCTCCCTTAAAATAATAATTTCTTTGCATATAATCCCTGCACATGTGGCCACAGTCTGATGGTCCAGATACAGAGCATACATCTTTCAGCTCACTTTTACAGAGATGAAGAGCTGGTCCTCACCACCATTCATCCCCGGTGCCACCCTTCCATCCTTCAGGATTTCAAATATAAAAAAAAATATTAGGTTGTGCACGCTCAGCATCCCCCAGTCTGGCATATCCTCATGTTCTGCAATAACAAACGCACACGGGGGGCACACACTGAGAAAATAAAGCAATCAGTATTGGCCATTGTGTGATTTTCACCAAAGAGGCAGAAAAAGTGTTGAGACTGCATTATGAAAAACAAGCAGCGGGTAAGGAAACTCCCCCAGAAGAGCAAGCGCCGTCTCCAGCTAAGATTAGTTTTCTTATTACTTGCCTTTTTTATCCCACGTTTTCTATAATATTTAGAGTTTGACCTTTGGCTTGTTTATTGTCTGCTGATTTTTTTTTTTTACACAGAAGTGGCCCTGAGGAATGGTGAGGGGATACATCTTGTTCTCAGTTGATGTTGACCTATAATCTGAAGTTTATTTCCCATTGGCTAAAGCAACAGTACAGTCAAATTAAAACCATATTCTCATAATAGATACGCATTGGAAAGCTCTGATAATATGTCCCATGAGTTTAGTTTGCCATTTTAAAATAGTTATTGTCATCAAGTTGGATTCTGTTTGTGTGATACTTTGAAAATGAGTTGTTATTTGACAAGTATTTATCATACTAAATATTTGATCATGATGATACCGCTGTTTCTTTCTGGATACTCTGCCTCCACGGTACACTGGCAAATAAAACAATAAAGAATAACTTTGACATGCAATTGTTCATCTGCTCTACCTTACAAAAGGGCAAAAGTTGCAGGATGGCAAAAAAGGTTTTAAGCAAAAGGGAAAAGCTGCGGGGATAGCAAATAAGTTTTAAGCAAATTATTAATTTTATTATATCAGATGATGCAACTGTGTTTCAACCAGAATGTATTATCATATTTAAAAGTGCCTCTTTGATAATAATTATCAATACTTTAAAATAATAAAGACTTATTTTTTTTAGTGTAATTGACAAGGTTGCTCACTCGACTCATATTTCAAAATGAACAGAAGAGCAGCGTATAGTCCACATGAGGACTGTTTGTGCATAATAAAAAGCTTGAATTAATCATCATGACCAGATAAGTGCAATGAGCTTGACAGCTCCTCTCCCAAAATGTTTTCTGCTGTCACTTTCAGCCACTTAAAATCTTACAAATGATTTGCACTCCACAATATTGTTGTGCATCAGTGCCTGTCTGTTGACCCAGCCTGAAGGAATTGTTAGTCTTTGGTTTCTGGCGTGTTTCGGTCCACATTCCTCTATTACATTCCCACAAAGTAGCGCACTATAAGCTGTAAATGATTAATTCCCAATGTCTGTTACAGCTGTACAAGTAACAGTGAAACAGATTAGAGTAGTTTTGCGTCAGAATTGTGTCGGGCAAAGCATAGGCTATATGAAGGTGCTAGATATGTGGCTTTAGTCATCTTCACATATGGTTTGGACTTTGTTGTTAATTAAAAACAACACGATTTATGCATTCAAAATTGAACAAAGGTTTCAGTTAAAGTTGGTTAACTTTTGGTTGCTTGGATAAGATCTCCCTTTTTCTCTGACTTCATGTTTTAGCTATTCCCTGATTCAAGTTGTTTTATAAATGATAGAGCACTGCTTATTTTTGCTTTGCTATGAACACAGGGAATGGCCTTTAAAACAAACACATTTATGATTAATTAAAACACAGCATCTTATCTGACAAAAACAAATAAATATTTTCGACATTGTAAGCATCCTTGCTATGCAAATAATAGCCTGTTTCATATCAGACTCAGTTCACTGGGCTAGTCTGCCACTTTTAATCCAAGCCTTCGTTTTTATGTCACTCTTGAGTTGCGTTCCCATTGAGCGAGTGATAAAGATGTCATTATCATGAATAATGTTGACCGCGAGTTATAGACAAAGGCATAAATTATCATAAATGCCAAATCTGTGTTGAGAAAAATAATGTAACTCTTCTGAATGCTGACACAGAAGATAACCCTTGTTTCTCATGAACTGTTAATCAAGAACAGCCTGTTGTTCTCAACAACTATGTGGTGTATATTTTGGTGGAGACATCTCACTCACAATATTATGTTTGAAATACTAAGTTATTGACATATGTTCCAGTCCATATATCACATACACTAGTTTGCTGATGATTTGTACCTTTCGAGCTGTGTTTTGTGAGTCCAAATGGATAAAAAACAGTGTCAGTACATTCCTGTTTGGGTTTTATGAGTTTTCCATTCAAAAGGTTTTCCACATTTGCAACATGGCAATCAAAATGACTTGGTTATGTACTGGAGGTAAAGGTTGTGTTCATTAAATTCTTAACATGCATGTGTTTTCATGGCTGTAGTTTACTGTTTCTCTGTTTGCACAGATGATGCTGGAGCTTTATGACAATCTATTAAATGCCACACTTGTTTTTAAAAGCACACAACTTTATTGATTTCTGTAATGGGGCTGCAAACTCTAATTGTCATGTCTGTTTTCAATCAATGGATGGTCTCAACAAACGCCTGAGTCACTTTTGGATGAGATACCACAGCTGGGTATGGGACCAGAGCAAACTGTAGATGTTTAATCATGGCCGCTGCAGTGGGCGCGGAGGTTTGGGTGATGCTTGTGTTACGATGTGTTTGTGGTGAGGCTCTTCGTTTGTCTGGGCTGCACTTAGCTCCAGATATGCCCGGCAGCTGCCCACAGGAGGTCCGCGTCCTGCCCAGCAGAGGCACATTCTAATTGGTCAAACAGGCACTGTGGCACCTCAGATTGTACTCGTGCCTGGAGGCCAGGTATGGAATACTCAGCCACATGCCACAGAAAGATCTCAGCTGCGTGTCTTCAGCAGCAGGACACAAATGAGAAGACAGAGGAGCACACAGAGGAATACACAGAGGAATACACAGAAGAACACACAGAGGAAAACAGAGAAGCACACAGAGGAACACATACACAAATACACAGTGGAATACAGAGAAGCACACAGAGGAACACACAGAGGAACATACAGAAGAACACACAGGAAAACACAGAGGAAAACACAGAGGAACACACAGAGGAACATACAGAAGAACACACAGGAAAACACAGAGGAAAACACAGAGGAACACACAGAGGAACACACAGAGGAACACACAGAGGAACACACAGAGGATCACACTAAGGGGCACACAGGCGCACACAGAGTAGCACAGAGGAGCACAGAGAAGAACAGAGGAGCACAGAGAAGCACAGAAAAGCACACAGGAGCACAGAGGAGCACACACAGAAGCACACATGAGCACAGAGAAGCACAGAGGAGCACCGAGGAGCACAAACAGAAGCACACAGGAGCACAGAGAAGCACAGAGGAGCACAGAGGAGCAAATAGAGGAGCACACAGAGGAAAACACAAAGGGGCACACAGAGGAGCACACAGAAGAACACAGAGGAGCATACTGAGGAGCACAGAGGAGCATGGAGGAGCACACAGAGGAGCACGTAGAGGAGCATGGAGGAGCACACAGAGGAGCACACAGGGGCACACAGAGGAGCACACAGGGCACACAAAGGAGCATGGAGGAGCACACAGAGGAGCACACAGGGGCACACAAAGGAGCATGGAGGAGCACAGGGGAGCAAACAGGGGCACACAGAGGAGGCACACAGAGGAGCACACAGAGGGGCACACAGGGGCACACAGAGGAGGCACACAGAGGAGCACACAGAGGGGCACACAGAGAAGCATGGAGGAGCACAGAGGAGCAAACAGGGGCACACAGAGGACCAAGGAGGAGCACACAGAGGCACACAGAGGACCGTGGAGGAGCACAGAGGAGCACACAGAGGAGGCACACAGAGGAGGCACACAGAGGAGCACAGAGGAGCACACAGAGGAGGCACACAGAGGAGCACAGAGGAGCACACAGGGGCACACAGAGGACCGTGGAGGAGCACAGAGGAGCACACAGGGGCACACAGAGGAGCACAGAGGAGCACACAGAGGAGCACAGAGGAGCATGGAGGAGCACACAGAGGAGCACAGAGGAGCACACAGGGGCACACAGAGGACCGTGGAGGAGCACAGAGGAGCACACAGGGGCACACAGAGGAGCACACAGGGGCACACAGAGGAGCACACAGGCGCACACAGAGGAGGCACACAGAGGAACATGGAGGAGCACACAGAGGAGGCACACAGAGGAGCACAGAGGAGCACACAGAGGAGGCACACAGAGGAACATGGAGGAGCACACACAGGGGCACACAGAGGAGCACAGAGGAGCACACAGGGGCACACAGAGGAGCACAGAGGAGGCACACAGAGGAGCACACAGGGGCACACAGAGGAGCACAGAGGAGCACACAGGGGCACACAGAGGAGCATGGAGGAGCACACAGAAGAGCACACAATCTAGTCTGCAGCTCTCAGGTTGACCAACTCCAGTGACACTTTCCTGAGAGTGTGCCAATTCCAGAAGACTAAGAGGATCAGTTTCCTCTTCCTGTCCTGACACACATACCAAGCAATTGCCACTCAGTGTCCAGTGCTGCGGCGCTAACGCTACAGCTAGCGCTCCTTTGCACTTTCTAAAAGCCACAGAGCAATGCACTGCATGGGATCAGTGTTTGACAGCAAAGTCCCCACTAAGAGGATTGAGATCTTAAACCTTACTCTCTAGTCTCCAAACAGAATTGCAAGTTGGTGCCATTGTAGACCAAGACAAATGTATTTGAGCTACATTTTTTATTTAAGTTCAGTTGTCGAGTAAAAAAAACAACAACCTGTATTAAGGCATGGGTACTGAATTGATTGTGGGATCTAAAAAGAGTCAGAAAAAGATAGACAGAGCGAGAGAGAGGGCGAGAGAGAGAGAGAGAGAGACATCAAGAGGAGTCTAATCTTGGCTCCTGGAGAGCGCAGAGGCCTGCTCTGAGCAGATCACATGATGTCATCTCCGGAGACAGAGAAAGAAAGGGAGGGCCACTTCTCTCTGAGCTGTATCCTAATTCAAAGGAAAGTCTTTTACTGGTCCTTCATTGCAGCGAATAAATAAACTCTTTGAAAGTCTAGCTGATACTCAACAGGGGCGGTTGTTTTGGTTTTAAGATAATTTAACTTAAGATTGCAATAGATATTAGACTGTGACCGTTTCTCTTACCTGGTTCAAATACAGAGCATGATTGAGATCTGATGTGTGTCAGATCATTTTAAATAGATATGAGCACATTAAGACACAAATGAAGCTGATGGCTGCTAAGCTAAAAGCTGCAAATGTCAGTCTCTATTGTCTCAAGTGCACATCTTATCATGATGCTGTGTACACTGTAAATATGTTCAAATAAATGTTTCACAATGTATAAATTATAACCCTAAACACTGATAAAATGGATGGTAATGACGGTAATATCATAATTCTTGTGCACTTAGCTCTACTTGGAATAGATAATTTGTCACTTTGCACAACCTGGTGAAGGCCGGCAGTAAAAAGAGTAAGCAGAGAAGGTCTGCGGCTGGAATGGCTTTCTGCTCTTATCGTTGCAGTGCGGACAGGCGGGGCCGGGGGGCGCCACTACAAGGTTGGTAAAGTAAATACTGTCTGTCCCACAGGTCAGCCGTCGAGACAGAGAGAGGAATGAGCACATAATCTCGCCCCGGCCTTAAATCTGTCCCCGCTGCGAGACCTTGAGCACATTTCCCATCAAACCACTGATTAATCTGGTGTAACTCATGCACAAGTCACCTCCCGGGCGTCACACTGTTGGGAAGGCTACGTGGGAGTCGGGCGGGGGAGGGATGACGGGGGAAAACAGGAGGTAGGGTTCAGCGCCAGCATCCTATCATCCGATTTGAAGGGGAGCAATAATAAAGGTTCCCAGAGTGCAAGCAACGTTCGGCGTCTGGGCTGCCATCTCCCCGAAAACGTCCTGCAGGTTATGTTTCCACGCCACCTGCTCTGCATTAAAAGAGCTGCTGACAGGAGAGTCTGCCTCACACGGACCAGTGAACGGAACACCAAAAAGATAGGTTTCACTGAGAGGCTGAGAAACCAATTAACAACATCTAAGCCTGACACAGACACTATCAAAGCGAACACACACGAGAAACACTTAGACATGCTTTCAAGAAATAGTAGCTGTTTGCTTCAGTCAGACTCCTTCACTTTACTTATTGGATAAAAACAATTCATGTGATTGTGTTGACGGATGAATCAACACATCGAGAAAAGTTGCCTATGTATTCCGGGTTCAAAGAAATCATGGCAATTATGTTGTGCAAATAAAAATGTAGTATTTTGATTTGGTTGTTAGTAGGGTTGTGCAAGTGATACATTTTTTATTGTATTAAATGTATTCAGTGCCTTTTTAATCGAGAGGTCTAAAGCCGGAGCAGGGTTCAGGCTTTGGTCTTTTTTGTGTTGAAAATTAAAAAATCAAAATTGATCCGTATGAGTAAAGACATTTTGATACATTTTTTGGACATATCACTCGCCTTAGTTGGGAACCGTAATCATGTCTCACTTATGCAACTCCGTGTTTCCTTGATTGGACAATCTTGGCATGGATGTCTCATTGTGGATGGAGTTTTTATGGTTCATGGGCATCAGTGGCTCAGTTGATAGAGAATTGACCTATAAACCCAAATATCTGTGATTCGTTCCATCTCTTGCCATCTGTACGGTTTCCTGTCTAAGAGAGTGAGCCATGCAGATAGCTGCCATATTTCTGTCAGACAGACCAGAGCAGCTGTGGGCAGTGAATGATTGTTGTATGTGATTGGAGAAATTAAATATTTATTATGTTTATTATGAAAACCCCTTATTGTCAATATTTGACACGAGGGGAGGGCGATATTGATGAAAATATTGGGCGAACAATGGATATGGAGTATCCCGATCAAGATATTATGTCAATCCAACAGAAATGTGTTAAAAATGTCTTTGGAAGTATCTGTTGAGGTTTAATTATCAGACACATATGAAATATTTGTCAGCTAATCACAAAAGTGCAGAAATATCACCTTATTTGAAAGTTTAAAACATAATCAGTTCGTTTTGTAGCATTTTTTAAAACTATAAACACTATACTTGATATTCAAATTTTGCATATCTTCAAAGCAACATTCATGATATCTAAATTTTGATATAGCCCACCTCTACTTGACAAATATAATACTTTACTATTTTGATGTAATAGTCTTCATATTGTTTTTTATAAAAGGACAATGGCACAATTCTATCCTGATGCTGTGATATTTCTTGTTGTCATCTTTAGTTAAATAGTTATTTTTCAGTTGTTGTGTTTTTCAGGTCCAGTGCATGACCTAATTTGCATTATGCCATTTCAGGTGATGAGGCGTCAACTGCCAGCATCTCCCCGTGCCACTGGAGTAAGTGAGATTCATATTTTCTGACCATATAGTCTAATGTATCTTTGCCACGACCACCTGTGAAATTCCTCATGCAAACTTTATTTCTGACACAAAATATTTGAGAGCTACTCGACATGATGGAGTACAGAACAGAAAACACACTTTATGCTCTCTCGTATACTGTACATATCCTTTCTTGGAAGACCACAGGTTTCTAATTATACCCACTGTTTCAAGTAAAAAGCAGTTTACGGCCCATTTGTTTGAGTAAATGCCATTCCTGTCCATGTGCAGAGACACAACCATTTCAACCAGAGACAATACGAGATTTTTGCTCATATTTGTCACGCACTGCAAAATATATATATATATATATATGTTTGGCTTCAGTTAAAATAATTTGAATTGAATCATTAAGGATAGATTTAATTGTCGTAAGTCTGATACATATCACTGCTTTCAAGACATTTTCAATTACAATATTAGTTAAGTTACAGTTGAAGTTGCCAGTGGAGCCAATAATTTGACTTGAAATACAAATTACTTATTAAAATGAGTAAGAAACATCACTTTTTTGCACTATGGAACTTCTCTGGTGGACTGTCTTCCATCTGCTTGTTTCCATGGAGATGGTATTGCTTTGTTTAGAGTGTTCCACAGTTTTGCATGAAATATATCTATCTCCATAGTGATGCAGGTGAAGTTATACATCACATCTGTGGAGATAAAATGTGTGTCATTGTCAAAATAGATAAGATAAATGCTATAAAAAGGAACAGTCCAGAAGAAGCAATAACATTTCCATGGAGACAAACAGGGAGCAGACCCTCCACCAGAAAAGTGCATCTTGAACAAGGCAAAACTACTTAAATTAGGAAAAGCCCTGTGATGAGTCCACTGTCCAGGGTGTACCCCGCCTAAGGCCCAAAAGTCACTGCTATAGGCTCCAGTCGGGAACAAGCGGTAGAAAATGAATGAATGAATTTTAAATGAAATGAATTTAAAATCATAGTTTATCATTTTATGCAGTGTATCCTTATATTGTATTGCCAGACACCGAATAGAGAGAAGCATATTTTCCCACTTTAATAACTGGCTATGATTTGCAGAGCCCGTCCTTGACACAGCGATAATTAGTACCCTTTACAGTGAGAGAGCTGTGCGGTTTGGTTGCGACGCCTAATAGTTGATGCATGAAAATGGCCTGAGGGATTCCCAGTTCCACGCACTCAGGCCAATGATATCTACAACAAACGCAGTGATCGGCTTTGACACACTTTTCGGCCGAGGAACACAGTGGGAAGAAAGAGCATATAGATTAGCTCCACGGGGATCCGCAAAGTTAGCAACCACAGGCCGTTTCCCGCTGAGAGGAAGGACAATAGGCTGCCCTCCCTCCTCCGTCCTCCCTGACCCCTATAGACTTGAACAGGTCACAGAGGAGCTGCGTGCAGTTCACACTTTTTTCATCCTCGCACTCCTCTTTTGGTGCTTCCGCTTCTCGACCATTTTTACATTTTCTATTTCTACAAAAAAATGGAAGCTGTAGAAAAGGAAAAGGGAGGTAAAGATTACTTTGGTCACGTTCATCTTGTCTTCAGTTATATATATATATATATATATATATATATATATATATATATATATATATATATATATATATATATATATATATATATATATATATATATATATTTTTTTTTTTTTTATTTCAACCTTTGTGAGATGTATTTACCGTGACATGTTTCGGCTGCTTTCTGCGAGCCATCCTCAGAACTGTCCTTTTCGTATCTTGTGTGTTAACTGTGATTCAAATCCAGTATAGCTCAGGATCAGGTTCTTGTTGTTTAAATTTGCTGGAATGATGTTCTTGTTTGTGGGGATAGGGATAGTGTACAATAAACATTAACCTTAACAGGATGCATTTTACCAGGTTGTAGCATTAATTTACACTTGTAGTCCCTGGGCACGCTGATTATACAGTAGTTCATAAGAAGTCTTCAGTTATGAGATATATAAATCATATTTCTTTTAATCCAGCAACTTTGTTTTTATATTGTTTGTCATTAAACGTATGACTTATTTATGTTACATTTTTTAAATGTATGTTTTTATGGCTACAAAATACCTAATAAGATGAATTCCTTCTCTGAGAAGGGACACTTTCCCACAGCTCTCACCTGAAACTGGGGTTTGTGTCTCCATGGAGATAGATTTAGTTTAGTTTAATGCTATGTGGGGCTCACCAGTCTGGCCCGCTTCAAAGTTATGGTTCCAGATGTACATTTCGCATTCATTTTTGCCACATGGGTTTAGCAAAATTCAAATTGTAAAAGTTAAAAGGTAGCTCTTTGGTAATTTATGTGCATCGTTGTTTAAAGCTAAAAACCCTGCAAAATGTTTAATAACTAAGTTATTATTTATTATAGTTTAAATTCTAGATCTTATGCTCCTTACTTAGAGCTTTGGTAAATAAATAAATAAATTGATTCAATGTTTCAAGCGTTCAAACACTTTGAAAAAATGAATTGAAAATCACTTCTGGAACTGAGCAGTGGGCAGTCACTGTTGAGCTCCATTGTCAAGCTTTCTTCAAAAAGTAATAGAATCCATTCCATGGAAACAAGCAAGTGGCGGGCCAAGTTACAGGTCTGATCTGTATAGAGGCGACCCCTCTCACCGGAAGAATACATATTTTTAAAGATATTTCATAGCCACCACAAAGAGAAGTTACACAGTGCACCTTTAAATTATAGATGTCACAAAAGCATTAATAATGATAATATACCTACATATCAACAACTTTTTAGGCCATGCTTTACTGAAGAAAAAAAAGTGCTGTCTAAGATTTAGTATTACAATTTATGTGAGCAGAAACATCACAATTTTACGATCATGATGATTGAGACCATCACCAAACAAAGACATCCTTAATTCCCTTTCATTCTCTTTGCCTTGTAACAATGACCATTCCACTGTGACTAGTTTTATGGAAACTTTCCGAGTAAAGTTAACGTTAGTTAACACAAACAAATTAAAAAAAAAACTTTACATTTAGCTTTACTTGGAGATCGAATTGAAATGATGTATGCTCAAAATAATAATTCTTTTTTAGTTCTTACAATTATATTGTGACTTGAATAATCTTGAGTCTTGTCCTGGCCAAATCTGCTCACTTTTTTTTCCAAATCGTAAACTAGGGATTTTCCTTGTTGTTTTGGATGCTTGCATTTTCTATTACGTGTTACAATTGGAACTCTTATGAGGCCAAAAGTCACAAGTTACTCTGTGTCATTGTTTGGCAAATGTTAGAAATACCCCCAAAATAACCACAGATAGAATGTGTGTTGGGTTTTGTGGTTTTATTGTAGCTATTTTATCGTTTTATTCCTCACTGTCGCCAAATACCCAGTGACCTATTTAGAAGGTCCTGCTAGGGTTTAATGAGCTGGTTTGATAGACTTTCTGTGTGTGGAAATTTCCAGAGCTTCTTATAAAAGTTAATTTTATGCTGATATTTCGTTGTGGAATATCTGTCTTAAGCCTTACTTCACTCCCAACGCAGAGCAGTGTTGGCATGAAAAATGTTTATCATCAAGGGATACGTTTTACTGTTGTAAAACTGGTGGAATATCCCAGACTGTACAATCCATGGCATTATTGTTGGTTATGTAACAGAATATATTTGTGATTAGCAAAGTAGCAATAATTAGATTTCTATTCTTAAATCTGGATTGGACATAGTTCCTTTTGATAAACAAATGACTGAAACATTCAATCAACCAATCAATCCACATTTATTTGTATCACACAATTCATTCAAAATGCCATTTAAAGTGCTTTACAGACATTTTAAAAAATCACAAAACTTTTTTTTTTTTTTTTTACAGTCACATTAAGAGAAAACTTGCTCAAGATATTGACAGCAAAATGTGTTGCAACATTACCTTGCTTGTCTGTGACAGCTGTATATTTTTGTTAAATTGTCATTTATTGTGCACATTTTACAGCCTTAATTAAAGGTACACTATGTCATTTTTCCAGTTGGGGGGTCCACCACCTGCATGTCTCCATGGAGATGTTAAGTAAGAATGCATGTTTTTCAAGTTTCAATCAATAAAAATACCTGTAATGTAAAAAATGATCAGGAATGCACTGATGAAGGTGTTTAATATTGCTTTTGATCTAGAAAAAATGGGCTCAGTTATCGGCTCCAAAATATACCCTGTTTGGGCCTGTGTTAATGAACTGTTTACTGACTCTTGTTGTTTCAGAACATCTCATAATGTATGAACTTGTTTTTTTTTTCTTTTTAATAAAAGCTGTTATGTAATTAGTTGAAAGATAGTTACTAAACCCACTTTAATCAGTTTTGTCCTATTTTTGTTCACAAATAACATTTCAGTCTCTGATATGTTGTTATCAGTTGATATCGGGTATTAGCAGATACTTAAAGCCAAAGTATCAAAATTGTTATAGGATCTGAAAAAGCTGAATTGGTGCATCCTTATAAATGATAAATAGATAAGTGAAGAGTTACATTTTGAAAACAAGTATCTCCATTTTGGAAAATTGTCAAAAATATAAATTAAAGTAATGTCCGGTGGATGGAATAATATTTTAATTGCAGTTAAAAAAAAAAGTAAGAAAACATTGCTAAACAAAGAGTCAACTGTAAGCCGCAAATGACTTTTTAATACATTCAGTGCAAAGAGAAGGCACACTAATTCAAACCTCGAATATACTAATCTAAAAATATTCTTCTTGTTCGGGGCCTGTCTTAAAATATGCTTTCCCAAACCTGAACAACTAAGTATATGAAAACATGGGAGAGCTAACGACCCACAGTAATGTTCTGCAAAAGTCAACATAGACAGCTGATAATTAGAAACGAAAACATTACAGTGCAGTAATTGCCTGTTCACTGAGGTAATGGAGGAAACAGGAGGAAACAGGCAAACAGTCCATCAGCTGTGACTAATGCAGATGTCTGAACGTGATAGAACATCTTCTCTGTTGTGCAAGAAACCACAGCGGCGTCTGTAGAGCCAGGATGTGGTCCGGGCTGTTTTTCCCTCCTCCAGACAATCGCACACAAAATCTGATCAAATCCCACAAACCATCTCTCAACAGGTGCAGTCAATGTGTGGTGCATTTTTATTTTAGGGCCATGTCACAACAACATTCTTCACAAGTGGTTTTCTGTGGTAAAGATCGTCACCGAATGACTGGATTGAAAGTAGTGACGCTAGCAGAGAGTCTGGCCCGTTTGCCCTGTAGTGACCACTGCTGTCTAATAATATTGCTAACAATTCAATTTTTCCTACGCCAATATTTACAATCAAGCCCACTGAGGCACTAATCCACCCCAGAGCGCTCTTATAACAATAAAACGATTTGCAGTAAAACAACATTGTCGAGAGAAAAGTACATTTTATTGGAACCAGGGGGAGCAGAAGTGTTTATGGCTTTGATACGTTTAACTTGTCATTAGTGGTGGTCGTCCTGATTGTGAGGACAGATTGATAACATTGATTTGCCAGTGCGTCACAGTCACCTGACCGCGGGCGACTGGTGGAGACGGATCAGGAGGTTTCAGCGGCCAATCAGAGCGCAGCTGTGAGGACTGTCACTCATTTCTTTGTGACCAATGGCACAGCGCCTCTCTCAGACTGAGCTCTGCCTGCTGCGCTCCAGGCAGGCAAAGGGTTAAAAAAAATTAATCACTGCAGACCCTGTGTAGCAACAGAAACAAGTGAGCATACGGACATAGCTGTCGGCACAGGTTTCCCCAATCTGAAGCTTTTGTCTTTCCAGTATAAAGTGCTAATGATGCAGCTCCCTGATATTCTTGCAGCATGGCCCTACCTGAGCTGTGGCCACTGAAGGGTTAAGCTTTAATGTACAGTGCACATAGTAATGCACAGATCATTAAACACACACATGCGTTTATCATACGACCCCCAGAACACCTCATCCTGACCTAATTTTTCTTCATTTTTCTCTTTTGTAACAGTGAGCACAACCCCCACCTCTAACCTCAGTGGCAGGTGGGACGTAAAATGTTGGGAGGTCCTGGGTCGAGGACATCAAAAGGATGCTACATGGGTGAGTCACCCCCACAAGCTCAGATCACTGCTCTACATCACGACAACTCAGCAGCCCAACATAAAGCACTCACGAGCCCAATGGAAAGTGGAGCCAGTGGGTCACACAGGAATGTAATCAAAGAGGGTTTTATTATGTTGGCCACGGGACACTTCATCCCAGCCGGACACGTCATCCCCCACAGTCACTGTACGCCGAACGCAAACATTCTTCCTTTTCATTACATGTGTGTGCGACATGCCCAAATGCTTACCCGTGTTTTTTTCTCTGAGAGAATGCCTGGACCGTCGCTTGTCGTACTTAAGGGGCTCCTCACTTAGTTAAGTTTACATTTCATCAAGAGTGCACAGGTCTGAGAAACTTTGTACTTACATCTTGTAGAGTGTTGCAAAGTAGCACTGGATATTCCAAGGCCTGTAGGACATTCTTCCAAGAATTAGTAATTGTGTGACAAACCATATTTATCTCATGTTATCAATCGGTACTTTGTCATTTACATACATACATTGTTACTTTTAACTTCTAGAAGCTTTCAGTGTTGCACTTATTGACAACATTCTTGTCTCGTAGAAACATCAGTAGGTAATTGCACTTTAGTTGAACCTGAACTTCAATCGTGTCATTTGATACTTAAAACATGTAAATGTTTTGATCTGTTTATTGTAGAACATTTGGTATATTGCGGTGTGCATTAAACATTTCTGCCGCAGACTTGTTTTTTTTCCACTGATCTCACTTCTTATTGAACATTTTCCTTCAGTTTTGAAATAGATTTTTACTGTAAAATATGACAAATATACTTTTAAAGGCTGTTAGTATTCTGGATCATTAAGTCATATTTTTTTCATTGTTGTTCGTGGTCCTTGAGGTAACAGCACATATGGATGTAAACTATGTAGCACTCACACTTGAGATATTTATTAAGCACTGCATTCTTTTGCTCCCAGATCTGACTCATCCTGGACAGAGAAGAACCAGGGACATGCGACACAGAGGACAGAAGCCTGAGATGAATTATGGCGTGGTAAGTTGATCTCGATGAACATTTACCAACAGCTCCTAGAAGTGCGCTGCGTGTTCAGAGAAGTGTGTCTAGAAGTGTGGGTGACAATTTGTGGGTCAACCTTTTTACGAGGAGCACGAAGGGCCAGCAGGAATTGTGACAAATGAAGACACTTGGAAAAGTAGAGTGAAGAAGTCTCAAGTACAAATTTCTTCTGGTGTATGCGCACAATTCGAGGCATGCACTCTCACACTAGCCTTGCCCTTAAGCCCTGACCTGCTGGAGAAGAGGAGGAGGGTGACAGAGAGCGAGAGACGACCGAGCGAGAGGCTTTAGACAGTGCCATTTATAAAGACTGGCTCGCTGCCGCACTCATAAACTGTGCATTATTCTGGGAATGCAGGAAACGGACGGGACTTAAGGAGCGAGGGAGGCACAGACACAGATAAAATGTATATATAACTTTGTTTTGGCTTTTCGTCTTTGTCCACTATTCAGCGTGCTGACTGGGTCAAGATTTTTGCAGTTTTACATTCCTTTTGGTCCTAGGAAACCAGCAGAATCATCATATGGGTTATAGAAATGTGTAGGGGTTATAAATTAGTGTATTTGTAGCAAACTAGTTCAGTAGTTTGGATCAGTGGTATGCGGAATCCTCTAGAGTTCAATTACTTACTGAATATAGAGTCAGTTTAATCCACAACTCTGTCCTCCTATGCTGAGTCCTTATAACTGCTGGAGCTAGTGTGTAGTTCCTTTTTAGACCTGGTTTAGCTCTTGTTTAGATCAAGGACAGTCCTGTTGTAGATCTGGTTTAAATCAGGTTGTACCCGGAAGGACAGAGAGTTTTCTTAGGTCTTACTTTATGTGAAAAACTTCAAAACCATTGGTTTAGTTTAATTTATAATTTCATAATTTAGCATATTTTTAACCCCTTCCTTGAATCCAATGCTAAAATTATGTGTGATTACGTGAGGAGTTTACATCATTCTATGGAACCACACTATGCACAGTCGAGGTTATGAACTCATGCCTAAAATAAGAAAATAGAGTACAACAGGTTTTAGTAGAGCCAACTGACAATTTAACAGGGTGTCCAATGTGTTTTCCAGTTGTGGAAACATTAAGTGCGCTACATTAGCACCCACTAAACCTAATACAAGAATCCACTCATCGCAACAAATTGTGCTAATCACAAAATCACAAAGAACTAAATGCCACAGCTGCACACGTTCAAAACTCTTATATAATGGATTATTTATACTTTTTCCTGATTTATGTCAGTAGTGATATCAGTGACTGCAGCCATGGTGGTCTGCGCTCCTCGAGTGAGGAGGTACTGAGTAAGATCCTTGAGCCTGGAAAACTATGGCCTCTGTGAGTGGTGTCTTTTTTACTAGGGTTATCTTGATACTGATGCTTTATGTCACATTGCATAGAATACATGCAATGCTTAGTCAGGCAAATCCACATTGCCCATATATTATGAACACGGTCTAAACAAATCAGATCAAGACGGTTTGAAGTATTTTAACACCCTGAATTAGGATTTCCACTGTAAATTCCTGTGAATAAGATCTGAAAATAACACTTTTCCACATTTTCCTTTTGCCTTCATTTCAACATAAGCTCATAACTGCGCAGAAATGGTTTGTCATTACGTATTTTGGATCTAAAGACCTAAATTGTGTCTCAGTAAAGCCATATGAGCTCGCACTGCCACATCCTCACAGCAAAGTGGAGAGAACGCAGCAAAAAGACGATTTCCCCCTCACTTGGTCTCAGCGCTCCGGTCCCCGCGTGCACCAGGAGGTCTATGTTTAGACAGGATAAAGTTCTCCCCGGCCAGAGAGGCAAAGCTCACCCTCTCCCTCCACCTCCTGCTCCCTGGCAAGTGGCAGTCGGTCAGCTGATTTGTGTTGCTGAGGGGATTTGGTGTTCCATGTAGGCTATTTAAAAAGCCTCTCCCCCCTTTTCGATCACTTTTTCACTATCTTGCGCAGTGATTCTCTCAACACCACATTAGGACCCCTCACCCATTCCACCGCACTGCCTCCTGACATCCCTTCCCCCATCATCGCTTCACTTTTTTCCTCTGCAACCCTTTTAGCATCACATTTATCTTCTGTTCTGTTTACTGTTTTGGAATTTCCGCGTTAGCTTTCAAATTTGTGCATCCATTTTTCTTGTATTATCTTTTTTTTTTTTTTTTTTTTACATCTCAAACTATAATAATGAAAATAAAAATGCAAATATCTCTAGTGTTGCATCATCTAGATATTCAGCCATCCATTATATTCTGTATGTATGAAGTTGAACCAAGCATAAAGTGTGGAATGCCCGGGCTGCCTCGCACTAATGAGGGTCAACTCATGGGGCCGTCACATGTCCGTTTGATAGCGCTTCTGCACGTGCTCGGACTATGACATGATACATATTAAAATGACTGCACTCTGGGAATAATTAGTCTTTCAAATAGAAAATGCAGTAGGCTAAAGGTGGTGGCGGATTATTCTCAGTTGTAGGAATATCTCAGCATCATGTCAGAAGTCGGGTTAGGTTTTCCATTAAATTTATAAAAATGTATAAGCTTTGGCATGTGAACCTCGTAGTGCAAACTTGAGATGGTTGGTCAAAACTGGTTTTACCATGTGGGATTGGTCAAGTAATTCCATGGTCCCCAAACCCTAAATTTTGTCTTCACAGATTTTTCAGATGGTTAATTACTCGTCTTGCAAATATTGATAACGTTGGTAACAATGCAGCAAAAACTGTGCAATAGACTTTGTTTCATATAGAGTTATTCTTTTGTGATGTGGAGTTGTTAAGTTTAGTTTTGTACATGTGATAATATGTACAAAACAAATAATGCTAGCTGGAGTGTGTATAACTGGGTAGATCATCCGGCTTTATTCAGTATGTCTGAGTCATGTGTTAATATTACTACTCTGTGGGCATCACCTTAGCTATGGATAAACACTTGAAGGACATTAGACTAGTTTCAAGTAAAAGTGACGTATAATGTATGCCTCATACAACAAATGAGCAGCAAACAGGTTCAATTCACCAATCTGCTCTTTTCAGTTTGTGGGAGCATGGTATAAGTGGATTAAACAACGGAGCAATGCGTCACACAGTTTTAACTCAGTCCGTTGTGCGTCATGGTGTGCCCAGCATCATGGTGTGCCCAGAATTAGAATAGGTTTATTGCCATTGTCAGTGAACAAAATTCACAAACATAGGAACTTGCTTTGGCTGCTGTAAGGTGCAACATAGTTGCACCTTACATAAAATAGTTGCAAAATATATGAAAGACGGTATGCATAAAATTAAGAAAAAAATAAAATAAAATATACTTAGACTATATACAGAAAATGTACAGTTGGCTAGACAAAAGTTAATCGACAGGTTTTACTGATTCACACTTAATTGAGGTAGGACTGCGGGTTAGCTTGTGTATGCCAGATAAATCTGAAATTTGAGATCAAAAGCTATAACAAAGTGAAACTGTATGTATTGTCTTGTGTGATGCTGCATTGGTTCTAGCAGTATGTTTGTACGTATGTTTGTACACATTCTGCATATCAAACATGTCGCACATACACAGACACACGCAGTATAGGGTAGATATATGATAGACAGTGTAACACTAGCCCTGTCCAGTCGTGCTGCTCTGCAGGCTTCACATTCTGGGAGCTGTCTCTGTCAGCAGTGACTGCATTTACAACGGAAACAAAAACATGGCCTTGGGACTTGAGGACAGTATAATGCAGAGTGTGCCTCCACTGTGTGCGTTTATATGTGTTTGTGTGTGAACTCTGACTCAAAGAGTTACTCCCAGAGGTCAATGCAAATAAAAAAAGAGATGGTCTGGGAGTGATGAGATGAGGGGAACAAGGGGGAGCAGATGGTTTGGGAGAAAAAGGAAAGGACCAGATTAAGAAAGTATTGACCCATACTGATTAAACTGTGCCAACAGTAGAAATTATATGGTAGCTATTACCCTCACAGTCTACGGTAAATTTAGTTGATAACAATGAGAGCTATGCCTGGTATTGCTCCATTGGGGTTTGGAGTTTTCAAAGTGCTTGAGTCACAGCTGTTTACTGCGGTGAGTCAGTCACTGTTAAGTGTGTTCCTTCGTCACCTGTTGATTGCTGAATTCCAAATTGCTTCTCATTTCTCTGTGTGATGCTTTTTCCATCATGAAAGCAAAGCACATTGAAGCAACACAACCTTGACTTTCTCAGTCTTTGATTACAAGGGGATTTTTGCTGCTGTGGTCAATAATGGTTACTAGTAAGTAAGTAGTAGATTAGGGGTGTGTGTGTGTGTGTGTGTGTGTGTGTGTGTGTGTGTGTGTGTGTGTGTGTGTGTGTGTGTGTGTGTGTGTGTGTGTGTGTGTGTGCGTGTGCATGTGTGCATGTGTGTGTGCGCGCGCGTGTGTGTGTGTGTGCGCGCGCGTGTGTGTGTGCGCGCACGTGTGTGGGTGTGTGCGTGCGTGTGTGTGCGCGTGTGTGTGTGTATGTGCATGTGTGCGTGTGTATGTGCATGTGTGCGTGTGTGTGTGTGTGTGTGTGTGTGTGCGTGTGTGAGTGTGTGTGCGTGTGTGTGTGTGTGTGTGTGTGTGTGTGTGTGTGTGTGTGTGTGTGTATGTGTGCGCGCGTGTGTGTGTGTGCGTGTGTGCGTGTGCGTGTGTCTGTGTGTGCGCGTGTGTGTGTGTATGTATGTATGAATATGGTATTTTGTGTAACACTTTGTCTATCAATCTTCCATTTGTTGAAATTCTGATTCATATTAAAACTAAATTTAAAAGAATGAGCCTGACTAGTCATGGTTGTAAATATATGTTTTATGGCCCTATGGCACTGGGTCAAAAATTGTTTGTTCTCCCAGCACAGTGTGCAGCCTTTTATATAACACAGCACAATACACACAATACCCAGTCAAAACTGTTCAAAAGTGTGCAGCTTGTTTATATTTTCTGATGTTGCACTGAATTATAGGTTAGCCCTGACCATAGTTGGCTGACAGGGCATTATTAGTGTCTAACAGCGAATGGGCTTCAGCCGTCATTAAGCTGATAGTGTTATAACATGTTTGCACACAATGAACTTTCGTGACGCCATCAGATTGTCTTTACACCTTCTGACTGGTTAACTGCCTGTATGTGGTGTATGTGTTGTATGTGTGCTGCCTCTGTGCTCATGGTCCTGCTGGGCAGAGCAGCTGAATAAGCTCATTGTCAGCCTGTGGAGAGTGCAGGTGCACCTCTTCTTTTTCACCTCCGACCCTCGGCCCTCGACCCCACAAAGCCCTTTGTGAACTCTATTTACTGGCGACGCCAATGAAACTGCAGTCTATTACCAACTTCTTCTCTCTCCCTTTCTCTCGCTATTTCTTTTCCTCTCAAGAAACCAATTAGTGACAATACAAGTAGGTTAGACTCTCTATTCAGAGTGGGCATTGTTGAACACAATACCAGGAAGCTTTGTGAGTTAACAATTAGTGGCAATGGGGCAGTGTAGAGTGTCACCGACATTGTTGGGAGTTGCACAAGGCTGGGTTTGTTCCCAAAGAGGGAGTTAGCCGGGTGGAGGACCGGAGTGCAGGGGTTCCCAGGTGCTGAATTAGCCCAAACTCGGCCCATGTGTGCCGGTCACAGTAGACGCTTATCAGTGCGGGCTCAGGATACAGGAGGGAGGGTTGCTTTCTTTGGGTGTAGATGTTTATGTTAGAGGTAACTCTACCTGCGCTGCATTGTGTGTGCATGCATTCCTCTATTTGTCTTTCAATGAGTGTATGAGCAGAAGTGTGTGAATGTGCATCCTGAAATGTTGATTCCTATGTAGAACATTCCTGGAAGAATTCGCTTGGGATCTTCCCCTGACCTTCTGACCCTTGGGTCGTAACCTCTGAGCCATTAGCCCATGCTAATGCTAACAGTAAGCTAGTTGCCACGTGAGCTCCCGTCCCGCTGCTGCAAATAGGCTGGTGACTGGGCACTAGAAGGTCACAATCAGAAGGTCAAGGGTTCAGCCATCATTGTTATCCTGCCCCCATGCCTCCCACCACCAACACCCCAAACACACCCCCAACACACCCCCAGAGAGCGGTGACATCATCATGTCCCAGACAGGAGTCTGAGGAGGCCTGGACACAGCTGACACTCGCTGAATACTGGCTCTGTTCGCTTATGAAAAAGTCTGTCTGAGCGCGATTGCATCAGCCAGGTTTAACACAATTAACTGTTCCAGGTCAGAAACTAAAGCTCAGCTCCGAGCACATGCCGCAGAGAGATGAGATTATATCCAGTAGCGTTTGACTTTGTGAGACAAATTAGCCAATTTGAAGAACACATCTGGTGATTATCACAGTGAACCTCTGTGGAGTGGACTGGAGCAGATGCCTGCAGAAACAGCCTCACTCACGCCGCCGAGTTTGTTTTCTTTGATGTGAATCGGGCCAGGCTCACAAGGCGCCTTTATTAAGTTAGCTGGATAAATGCAGCCAGAGGAGCTATTTAAACTTCAGAGGATGTGAATTTCTGGGCTTTCATGTTTTCCTTAGCAAGATTATCCTGATAATTTAGAAGCGCTAACTTTAGCTGTACTATAATTAGCCCTTCTAAATTTAAGTTTAGAAATAAGCATGTGAGCAGGTCCCAGTGGCCTTTGGCTGACCACCAGTTGTTGCTCTGAAGTTATATCGAAATCCTGATTTGGTCAAATGTAATAGAATCTTAAGACTTCATGCTATAATATCAAAGATAAAACCACAAAAGAGCCCATGAATCTAAAATAAAAATAAATGTCAAATTGAATATAGCTGGTCAAACAGCAGGGGATGAGATGAAACCAAACTTCAAACCTCGTGAGTCAGCAGAAATAGGTACATCTGAGACTGGCTTTAACCCGGACCCCTGAAGGACATGTTGGGGTGGTCTGGAAAATTCACTGTCCATATATTTTAATGTCTTTTGAATGATTTTACGATTCTTCTGGGAAAATTAAATGTTTCTGTACACATGACTTCACAAAAAATAATAACGGCCCACGTGTTTCATATTTCAGTCAAAGAAGTCATAAACAGCCAGTGCTGAACGAGTCATATAATGTGATTTAGTAAAGAAAAGCACAAGGCACCAGTCATTTGGGCTTTTGGTTACCAGTAAACTGGGGTTAAAGTAAGCCCCAATTGTACTTGTATTTAGAGAAGGCTGGCTGGTAATGGCTAGTTTAATGATCTCACTAAAAATGATCACAAGTCATTACCCCAATGTTGATTCAAATCCTTTTTTTAGGAATCTATGTTAATGAACATAGAAAATTTATGGTTTTCAGGTCCTGAGATACTTGATGAAGGGCAAGTGTTTTCCTTAGATTTTCGCTGTTTTCATAGGACATTACAAAAAACACTGAACCTGATCACTTGTATTATTAGGGATGGGGCAAGACATAATTCCTACCAAGTGAGATGAGAATGAGACAAGCCAAAATAATAAAAAAAAATAATTCAATTGAGAGGCTCAATTCACAGTTTTATGCATTTTATATTGTTGCAGTCATTGTAGCACATCTTTTTTTGAACCACAGCTTCTCAAGAGATGTAACTCATCAGTGTTTTTTAGCCCAAGCCCAATGTAAACAAAACCCTCACAACATAATTGGCCTCAAACCTACCATATTTAAACAACATAATATGCATCTTAATAGTGATTTTACCTGTCCCTCATCTCATTAAATATTATAAGCTTATTTAATGTTGTGATGTCACCTGAAACCCAGTAATACAGACTTTAAGTCTGCCTCAAGCTGATCAAGCAATCAATTACATTAAATTTGATTTATTGCAGTGTTATTGATCTGTTAGTTCATCACGCAGCCTTTCCTCTCAGTTTCTCAAAGTCAGGATCCAGATCAGGAGAACCAAGAGGATTTATCCTTTTTGCAGAAAGGCCTCACTTTGTACAAAAAGGCCCAAAAGATTTATTTTTTTAAGCAGTTAAGTCAGTTCTTCCCTCTGAGTTCTTTCTTCAGAATTGAGACGGCCTCCAAATGAAAGAAACAATCATTTCTGTTGTATAAAGACAAATACATTCATGCTTTAATGTATTAGTCAAACTCTGTCAAAATAACAGAGGTTTAACCTTTTGAATGTTTTTGTTTTGAAAAGTACAGATTTTGAGATGGGGGACCTTGGTGTTATTGGGATATTATTTCAGTTTTATTTATTTTTTATATATTGATTGATCATGCCATTTACTGTCATTAGCACAAGTTCAGGAAACAAACCAAGTAAAACAAAAACAGTTCCAGCAAATTAATTATATGCTTTATTGACATGAACAAAAGGAAAAAGATAACACTTATAAACCCTGCACCTTTATGAAATCGATTAAAATAAAATTTTAATTATTTTAATTTTATCCCCTTCCCAACCAAGTCACCAACTGACCATGTGAATGTTTGCAATTTTCTGTTATTGTTTACATTTCATTTACTTTCCTTATTTACATAGTCCATCATTATTTTCTCCTTGTACATTTTTTTTTATTTTTTTTTATTTGTAATGTTAGTGCAACATTTAAAGTTACAGTTTTACACATTCCAAAGCTTGACTCCATAAACTGAGACACACTGCTGTTTCAATGTTGTTCTTATGAAAACACTTTGGAAAAAATATTGTCTTCTTTGCACACCTTCTGGTAAAGTTCTTTGTTTGGCCCTCCACAAAATTAATACAATCTTAAGATCATCTAAATCTTTAAACTTAAGCTAATTAGAGAAACAAACAAATAAATGATTAGTATGTTCTCTGAATCCCTTTTTGTTGATTATTCGCATTGCTCTTTTTTGCAATAAAATTAAAGGTTTTGTGTTGCTTGGATAGGAATTACCCCAAACTTTGTTGCAGTAACTAAAATATGGGAGAATAAGTGTACAATATATCATGAGGAGTGAAGTATAATCTAACACATATTTTACTTTTTATAATATACCAACATTTTTACTAATCTTTTTAAAAATATAGTATACATGAATGTTTAATTTTTCATCCAAAATTATTCCCCAAAGTTTTACCTTAGTGACTTGCTAACACCATCAATAGTTACTGCCACATTTTCATTCTTGTTACAGTTCCCAAAAATGATATTGTTTGTTTTTTCACAATTCAGAAATAGCTTGTTTTCATTAAACCAATCTCTCCCTTTCATCATTTCTTCATTTATACTTCTCTTACTTTCAGAAAGAAAATTATCAGTC
Source organism: Rhinogobius similis (assembly GCA_019453435.1). Taxonomy (NCBI): domain Eukaryota; kingdom Metazoa; phylum Chordata; class Actinopteri; order Gobiiformes; family Gobiidae; genus Rhinogobius; species Rhinogobius similis. The sequence continues at coordinate 20,967,223 of CM033623.1, read as the reverse complement.
ATCTGCGAATAACAAAACTTGCAAGTCTATTTGAGGATTCACACATATTATTAATAAACAAAATAAAAAATAATGGCCCCAGAACCGATCCTCATGGAACTCCACATTTTACCATTTTACCCTTTTGCATTCTGAATCTTGTCTATTAGAATGTACATATTGTTTTCTTTTGATGATGAAGCTAGAGAGCCATTTGTGCACCTGTCCCTGGATTTTTAGTATCGAAGGCTTTTCTTAAATCAATAAACACCAATTGTGTATTGTTTCTGTAGATCTTTGCGATCTAAATCTATACTGGTTGTCAGGAATAAGCTTGTACTTTTTGCTTGTAATTTTTCGGCAAACCATTTTTCAAGGACTTTGGAGAACTGTGTGTTAAATGTGTGTTTTTCACCATTTTTGAAAAGGGAAGCTACTTTGGCAACTTTCATTTTTTCTGGAAATACACCAGTTTGCATAGACAAATTACAGATAAAAGTCAGAAGTTTGACAATGCAATCTATGGTTGTCTATATCTAGGCCATCGTGTCTATTGAGGTTTACTCTTTTTTTCCCTCATTTTTAAACTTTTATTTTACTCTAATTTTTGTGCAATGGACAAAATTTCACCCTAGCATCCCCAAGAAACATAGATTGCATTATTCTGCTTTCTGAACCGGCCTGTTTTCTGTATTAATATTGGTCCCCACATTAATAAAATAGGAGTTGAATTAATTAACAATATATTTTCCATTATTATAAGGTTATTCTCTTCAAAATAATCTGGCAGTTTGTTAGGCTGTGAGTTTGGCCTCAGCACTGTTTAAAGTATTCCAGGTTGCTTTCATGTTTCCTTTATTCTCTGTCAGTTTTTTATTATACTAGTCCTTTTCAGCATTTCTTAGAATTGTTGTTAGTTTGTTTTGATAAGTTTTATATTTCAATTTGTTGATGATTGTCTTATTTTTCACAAAGTCTTTATACAATTTATTTTTCTTTTTTTCATGCTTTGATTAATCCCATTGTCATTCATGGTCAGCATTTATTGTACAGGACAGTAAAAGTGTGGTTCGCATTGGCCACATACACATCAGACCAGTTTTGTTGGAACAGTTCAGTCCTAAAGTCATTAATTGTTTGCTCTGTTCTAACTCTAAAGTATCTGGGCTGTTTTGAACTCTCATATGATAAAAACAAGCAGGTGATCGCTGATGTCATTAATGAGGAGACCACTTTGCAAATGTTTTTCTAAATTGTTTGTGATAATTGTCTATGAGTGTTGCACAAACTTGTGATTCTGCTTGGTTGTAATATTGCAGGAAAGATGGCTCTTGTGCTTAATGTATCAAGAAACTGTGAGGTCACTTTACATTTGGATGGATTGAGAAAATCAATATTAATATCTCCACCTATAAAAAGTTTTCACATTGGTTTTCCAATAAGATTTCAAGGCTATCACGAAATACGTCTACATTACGTCTGTTTGTTGATTGCAGTGTCAATTAATGCATTAGCCAATATTGTGATTGATATTTTCTCTATATATTGTGCAGCCCAGGAGGAAACGTTTTAAAATCAAATTAAAAACCCTGTCCAGGTAATTATCGTTGTATGCCAGCACATATCCCTCCAATTAAAATAAATTGTTCCCTTATAGTAATTGTATCCTCATTAATCTCAGGGTCCAGCGTGAATCAGCAAAAGTAAGTCATGGTATTTAATTAGTGATGCAATGGCAGGACTTACCCCCTGCTCCCTGAGCCTGCCTCATTAGGTGTATTGTTGCGATGCTGATGTAATGCAAGTTAATCTGTTGGCCTCTGGTTGGCTCGGTGGCCCAGCGGGAGCTCATTGTGTGGGACATTAGCCCAGCCCCGCCCCCTGGGGACAGGTTCATTCAGACTGACGCTGATACCCAAGTGGTGCGGCCCTTTGTCAGCGGGTCTGTGTGTATGTGGCTGCGTGAATGATTGTGTTTCAGTCAGTTATGAGAAAATACTCAAGTGAGTGGCATCCATGAAGGCCACTGATTCTTGGCATGTGCTGCAGCTCACGTACACCACACATCATGATTGACAGGCGAGCGGGCCTCTGTGGCGTGCTGAGATTTACCCTCTATCTCTTTAAGAGTGCAATAGAATGTGGGTTGCAGCAAAATATCAGTGTGCTGCTCATGAAGAAATGTCAACGGAACGCCAGTTTTCTACAAATCAAAATGCATGCTTTTTACAACTCTTGGAACAGTAAAAATATTGCGTAATGGCTTTGTATCTAGCTATGACAAAAATGAAAACAATAACTCCATCCATTTGGTGTTGCAAACATGCATCTCATGTCAGAGGCAGTATAATGAATCCTCTAGTTGGCTGCACTGAACAGTAATGTTCAAAGAAACGGAATCTGAAAATATAGGCCTGTAGTAAGACGTGGTTGCCAAGAGGTGTCAATTAAAACGTTTTGTAAATACAGTGAGTAGCCTATGCTCTTTTAATTCAGTGGTTCCCAACCTTTCTCTCCAACTGACCCCTACTTTACCTGAGGATATGTTGGTGAACATCCTTCTCCTGAGAAGCTACTGTCTTTTTATATTTTCTGTATAATACAGATGTTTTATAATAGTAATGATTATAAAATACTTTACAGAAGCAATTAACAGGAAGTTCCTTTAAAATTCACACAATCCAATGAACCTCTTTTTTATGAACTCCAAGGAATCTTTGGGGACACAAGTTTGTGTCCTGGCCCCCAGGTTTGGCATGACTGTTTTTATTCATTTTAAAACTGCTTTTTGCAGGCTTGGGCAAGAAATAGGCCTACTTTAGGCTTAGATGTCTTTATCTGAGTTTGGGAAAAGCTCTAGGACATAGTTCACCAGCTTGTTCTCACTGAAAACACACAAAGAAATAGGCTACACTTTTAAATTTTTAGATACATCAGTCACTGCTCAAGTCAAATGGTCAGGGATCTCAATTGGTGGACTCCTGTCAGGCTGCAGGCCTGTCACCCCCGCCCCCAAATCAAAAATAGGAGAGGGATTATTTGTGGGCTAGTGTGGTTTTAGTGTGTGATTTGGAGTGTGTTTGCCCCCTGTGCTGCCAGGGCTGCAGCAGTGCACTTAGCAGGGGCTTTAAATAGCTAACTCAAATAAAGTGAGAGGAGGCCAGGGATCAGAGGCTGAGTGGGACTCTGTCAGAAAGGCATTCCCGAACGGAAGCCGGCATTTGGATGTCCAAACAGCATTCGCAGAGAGAAATGCTAGGAATGTTATGTCCTGCAGCAGCAGGATCCGCGGCTGAGAAAAGAGCCAGGTGCCTCTGACGCTGCCTGACAGGAAGTGCAGCTGGAAGTGCAACAGGAAGTGCAGCAGGAAGTGTAGCAGATGACTCAGCAATAAACGAGTCTCCATTTGGACCAGCACTACTTTTATTGGTCCATCATTTACCCTTTTATCTGTAAAACATACTCTTTTACTTATTGTGTTACATGTGTATTATTTACTTTTTGGCGGCCTGCTTTGTGTGCTGCCTGTGGGAAAGTTGTCTGTAATGGTGAGGTCATCCTCCATCACCCACACTCCCATGCAGACCGCCCCCCACCCCACATACACACTCTTACACACTCATGTGGTCCCCTCTTCTGGAGGAGCAGCACAGCCGTGTATCCTCCATCTCTGCCCCACTTTAAGCTCGTCACTTGTGTGCACAGAGACCAGGATTCTGAATAGAGCCTCTTTCGAATGTGCAATCTGTGATCTGCCTCGGCGACTTTCCTCTAGGACGCTCAACAAGAGATTTGTGCTGAATCAGCATTATTTATTGGGTATTTCACCTTTTATAAAACACCATGTTTAAATACGGTAGATCGTTTCACTTAAAGTCATTACTCATCTGCACAAATTAGTGCCAAACGAACAAGAGGTGAATAGTATGACATTGCTAATTGTATACCAAACATACTTACACTTTTACTCATTCATTGGCAGCAGTGGGGCATTGAGTGGCTTCTTACTACCATCTATTGGTTACATCACAAAGTGCAGACTTATTAGAGCTGTGCAATTAATGGAATTTAAATTGAGTTCAAAAGTCATTTCAATGACATGCTTGGGAGTTTTTAATTAATCGAGAGGTCCACAGCCAATCCTCTGTCAGTAAAATCTTGTGCTTTGGAGCAGAATTCAGACTTTGGAGGAAGACATTTGTCTATTTTTTTGTGTTAAATGGCAATTAGACTTATTGTCTTTAAAAAATAAATAAATACATATTTTTAAACATAGACATTCAGTTTTGTTTGTTGGCTGCAGGACATGTTCAACCTTCACTCCAAGTTATTATGTTTAAGCCCACATAATTAGCAATGAAGACAGAGTTAATTAAGTATAGTGACTTTATTAATAATGTACACATGTTAATATACAAAAATATATATATAATAGGGTAACGTAGGGAAGACTTACACCTCTGTAAAACAGATAAATACATCACAAAATACATTTCATTTTCAAGACATCCACCCTTTGTCTTGTAGAAACATTTTCAAAATGATTATGTTCTATGATAAAAGGCAGTTCATCAATAAAATCTTTGGATTTATACTTTCTTTCTCAAATATATTTGGAATATGTTCCAATTAAAAAGGGAAATGTAATATACGACAAACAAAACACAAAATAGACACGTTTTCCAAAGTATCTTACAAGCATTTCATATCAAAACCCTTCTGAATATAGTCTTATCTTTTGGAATCGACGTCTGTGTGTTAGACTTTATTAGGACAGTATTAGCTCCCTCTAGTGGCAGAATCCTGCAGTGCAGTCAGTAGAAAGAGTTATTTTGCAGGATGGATGTGGTGAACAAGTGCTGGAGTGTGCATGTCATAGTTCTTTATGATTAATTTGGTGGTAAATCCTCTTTTCTGGTGCTTTACTTTTTGTGTGACCCAATCATGACCTTGGAAACAAAGTTGACGATGGCGCTCGCTGGCTGCTCAGGATCGTGCTCAGCAAACAGGTGGCACATATTTTCTGTCTCGCTCTGGGACTTTCTGGCCACAAACCCAAAGATCCTGCAGAAAAGAAAAATATAGTATCATAAACTTCCTCCATTGCTCTTAGTTTTGTTGAATAATGTGAACCATCAGAGTAGCACGAAAGAGAACTTTAAAGTCACATTACTCAAGTAAAGGAAAAAAGTATTTAGATAAACTACTACTCTACAGTTTGTCCATAAAATGTATTTAAATCTGTAATCAGACAGACAAAACATTAAATAATGCACATGCTCTGGTATTTTAACAGAATAGACACAACAATTACACACATGAATCATATCTGAAGATAAGGAGTAAAATTGTCAACCTAAAAGGGATACACTTACTCAGTAGGAAGACTGACTAAAGTTTTTATTCAAGGAAGAGACAGTCCTGTTATTTAAAACTAAATACTTACTATAAGTAGAAATAAAAGTATGACGGCAGAAAACTAAAGTACAGTTTCTTCAAAAGGTAAATGTGACACACTTCCCACCTCTGTAAGCAGTGGGTAACAGAAGTGATTTAGACTTACTTAGCTGTAGATCCGCTGTCTCGTTTCCATCTATAAAGAAAGGGAAATATATATATGTATATATATATATATATATATATATATATATATATATATATATATATATATATATATATATAATTTTTTTAAATATAAAAAATCATGTTGCAGCAGCTCAGTTTTATTGACATATGTGTTATATGTGTTGTGTAACTTATAATTTATTTCAAAAGTTCAAAAATAATTAAAATATACTTGTGTTTAATGTTATTCTTTTTGTTTTGTATGAGGTGAAGCCGGACACTCACTTCCTGCCCTGTGGATCCAGCGAACAGAAGATAACTGTATTAACAGCATAATGTCTCCGGAAGAACAATCTGCCAGCACAAAAATGCATAGACAACTTGTTACATGCATTATGTGCTGTAAGTCATTCACGCACAAGCTCAGGGCTTGTGTGACAACAACTAAGCACTTTGTGTGTCTTGAAAAGCTTTATACAAATTGAAGGTATTATTATTTTTAAGTATTGACTCACTTCCTCTGGTTATCTGTGAGTGTGATGCCCTGCGCTGACACTTTGAAGTGGACCACAGTGGAAGGAGAAGGAGGATCCTTGGCTAGAGTCACAGTGGTGGCCTTCTGAACAGCCTGAAGACCAGTCAAGGACTCTAGCTCCACTGAACCCAGGAACCATACGTTACAAGCTGCGCAGGGGCACACACACAGACAGAAAAGTTACAATCTGAAGAACCAGAACACAGTCCCACAGAAACATAAACTTACCTGCTCCTTGTTTTAGAAGTTCAGCTGCTGAATTCGTTGCTGTTTGCGGAGTTGAATCATTCAGCTCCTCCATTGGGTCTGAAAAAAGTGGAACATTAATACAAATTAATAAAGCCTTTTGGAAAAAAGTAGCATCATCAATAGAGTTACTTCTGCACCTCTGTCAGGCAGGATGAGTTTGCACGGCAGAGCCAGAGGAGTGATGGAGTGCTGGCACACAAGAGCTGTGAGGCTTCCTATCGTAGGGAAAAAATGGAAGTTGCATTTCATTCAGTTGACCAGTAGGTGGAAGCAAAGGAAACTTAAATGCCTTGACTGAGCTTTTGCGCGGGACCATTAGGACTAACTTAACTGCTGAGGTCTGCACTTTTAAAATGTCAGCTTTTATGCACTGCAGCAAAAGCACAACAGCTCCTACTAGACCACTGTACAGTGACAACTCTTACCAAAGTAAGGCTCGTTTGGACAGCCTTTGAGACGCACTCCTTTCTGTGTGCATTCAATCAGAAAGTGTCTGACTAGCTCATTGGACATGTCTCCCACTGAGGAAAAACAAATAAACATACCGTGGAACATATTTATTAAAATATAAATATCTGGTTACGTTTAGCTTAAAATGCCTAATGTCTTTTACAAAACTATGTACATACCCTTTTTACTCTGCTGCATGACAGAAGGAGGAGGCGTGGCCACCTTCATAGCCAACCCATAAGCCCCACGGAATGAATGACTGTCTCTGACAATGAAAGAACCTGGTTCTTTGTCCTTTAGCACGGCGATAGCTGCTCAGGGTCAGCACCAGGGGAAACAGAGATAAGCTACAGTTACAACAATATTAAGTTTGGTCTGTAGAAGAAGGAAACTTTGCACAACAGTCTATTTTTAGCGTTTGTTGGGCTTTGCTGTCCAAAGCCAATATTTACCTTGGTCTCTGGAAATGTCAGGCTTGTACCAAAACTTGGACGTGTCCTGAACAAACTTCACAGTGTCTTGTTTATTGCCAAATTCTACAAAACAAATATAACATCTAAATACAATTACATTTAACAAACCTATTAAAAATACTAGAAATATATATGTATTTAATTGTTCAGAGATTCATAGTTCGGATTAGGAAAATGTCATTCTAATATTATGATGTGTGTCTTGAGTTAATTATCACATTAAGAAGCCAGATTGATGTGAGCGTACCAGGTCCTGGAGATGGAGCCCCTCCCAGACCCCGGAGCGGGTCAGGAGTCATTGAGGATGAGAAGGGGATGCTGAGGCTGCTGCCGCTGTGAGGACTGGAGAAGCCACTTAAGGAGGGAGAGCGTGATCCCAGGTCCCCCGCCTCTCCTGCTCTTCTCTTCTCAGGCAGCAGTGGAGGCAGGCTTCCCTCTCCAATCAGATCCAGTCCCTCCAAGCCCTCCATAGCCTCCAGCAAACTGTGCTCAAGGCTGCCATTCCCCAACAATGTGGAGAAGTCTGTGCTGTCTGTCTGTCTGCCACCCAGAAACTTCAGTGCACCCCGAGGAGAGCTGTGCGCTTTGGGAGAGCTGAGGGACAGAGGCGGCGATGGCTGTAAGGGACGTGGAGAGTTTAAGGAGTTTGGGCTTCGGTCGTGCCAGACTGGAGGAGGAGTGGAACTGCAAGACAAAATAATACAGTCAATAGTAGTGTAGCTCACGAAAGGCCTGTGAATTTTAGATTTGTACAAAATTTGACCCAGATAGAACTAAAACAATGCCATTTTGATAGAGTACAATTATATCCAAAGCAGTTTTTTAATCAAAAACACTAAATGTTTCCGTGTCATTTGATAATTCTTCTTCTCTTTGGTAATTCTTGCATTGTCTGAGTCATAAAACCTATTCTTTTAACACATGGCATGGTTTGGAATTTGTTTATAGTCCTGATAATGATTATTTGATTATAAATCAGTTGGTTATCTCAATAATACATTAGCTGCAATTAATCGACTTGTTTCAGCCCTGCATTTTTTACTTGTTAGCCCATTAAAATGCATATTGTGAAAAATAAATAATGTATTTTTGGCCGTTCTTTAAACTGTGCATAACCCTTAGTATAACCCCAGTTTTTTCCCCTGACCCAATAAACGCACTTGTATTTTGCTTATCTTTCGAATGAAAACGGATAATCTAATTAAATGACCATGGATATTTTTCATATAATTATGCATAATACATACATCAACAGAATAATTTGGCAAACAGCATTTAAGTAAAATAAGTTCATCCAAGCAATCCCTATTTTGATATTCCTTTGTTCCTTTAGAAAGACACAGACACAAACAATGTTATGTGTGTAGACATTTCCATTGGTGTCCTGTAATCATGCTTGATAAGAGGTTCTTTACACGTTTGACAAACCTACATTATGTTGTATCACCTCGTGTCTCGGTGCATACCTGTCTGTGTGTGGGAGGGGACTGTTTGAAGACATTGAGTACATGGAGCCAAAAATTCTTTGACAAGAAGCAGGGGTGACATCTCCTTCTGTCGAGCCGCCGGTGTGGTTCATACTGTCCAGGAAACCCCGGGAATCTGACAAAGCAGAACAAACACACTTAGTACAACTGTAGGTCTTGTACATACATTAAAACCACCAGGTGTAGTGTAAATTCCCAGGATATGACTCGGCCTTTTCCATAAACTGTAATAACTGCCTGCATACCAGCGCCCCATGTTTGTTTTCGTTGGTGTCATTCTCTTGGTATATTTAAAGAGGAAACACACCTGTCCTTTCAACTCATGCAACCACATTTTTTATATATTTTTAAAATTATGATTGACTTCTGTTACCTTATTTGCTTATCTCTTAAGACTTGTAAGTCCAAGTTAAGTGCCAGGTCTGTGGCACCAAAAGTCTGAGTTCTTTGCTTTGAGTTTCATGTCCTCTCAAGACTTGATACCAAATGACAAAATACAGCTTATATATTTTGCTATTTAAATGTTGTTGTTTTTTTTTGTTGTTGTTTTTTTTTAAATAAATGGTCCTTCCTAAAAAGTAATGGTCACAAATAGTTCAAATGTTTCCCTGTAAAATTAAACACTGAAAGTATATCTAATTATCAACTGTAAGAGAAACACCTTTATTTTCTTCAACCAGAAACATTAAGTCATCTCAAATAACTGACTTTCAAGTCCAAGTTAAGTCCCAAGTCAAAAGTCATCAAAATATTTACCTTGACAAAAATAATATCTTGTGATGATATAATCCCTCAATATTTTAACAATCCAGCCATTATGTGCCATAATTGTGTGCCGCAAAAGTGAAGAAATGTCACATTACAACTTTGCTGCAAGTTTCCAATTAACTATTTTTTCAGCTAAAACTCTTTTTATCATAGACTATAGATAAAGTACTTGATGTTATGCATATCACTTAAAGAACAAATGTGATATTAATGCATTTGTCAATACATCTCCCACCTCTAGATGAGGGTGGATTGTAGGGGGTAGAGCAGCGTTGAAAGTCCAAACATCCCAACATGACATCCTGACATTCTGACAACAGTGTGTGTCATTCAGCAAACATGAGGACAGGCCTCCGACGGCCTGTGAAGTGCAGTGAGTCACTCTGAACAGTCACTGATTATGAAGGGCTCCTTGTTCTGGGCCCCTGCATCCGCCTTTCCTACTCTTACAACCATTCATGGACACTGGGATGGAGGAACTCTGCATTCTTCACAAGTGCATTGATTTTAAAGAGTGGCTTACATAATGATACATGCACTAATGAGGTTTTGGCTTGGAGCTGCGCTTCTCAAACTGGGGTTCAGATAGAATCGTTAAAAGAGCTTCTTCTGGTGGTACTTGAGAACTTTTGTGGCTATGACTACTTTAAACTGGGATTGGAATTGGTGTAGTCCTGGTTTAGGCATGGTTCAGTCCAAAGTTTAGTTTGGACCCTAATAAATACATTTAAGGAGTACTCTGCAATATACTGTAGAAGGGCATTGAGTAATGACAATATTCAGCTTAAAGGCACACTATGTAACTTTTCTGTCCACCACATGCTTGTCTCTCACCTCTCCACAGATCTGACCTGCAACCTTTGCAACCTGCTTGTCTCTATGGAGTGAGTAATGCCATACTGTGGAACATTCCAGACACAGCAATATCATCTCCATGGAAACATCAAGTGACGTACACTCCACCAGAAAAGTTACTTTGTGGACCTATGACTTAAACTTAACGTATATATTACACTAAGAGACATATTGACTGCCAAGTCACTAAATACTAAATACACATAAGTCAGTTTACAGATTTATGTCACTATTTGACATTCTGTACATTTATCGTTTGAAATCAATCATTTCTACACTGAATTAAGTGAGGAAGATGTTTAAGTTTGAAAGGTTACTTTACCCTCTGGTATGTGTATAAAATGAACATATTTAAGTTCTGATTTTCCCATCGCTAGACTCATCCCACACTGTGCTGTCCACATTATGCACGGTGTATCACATGTCCTTAAGTGTGGACTCAGAGACAGCTGGGCTAAGCTTTCACATCATCGTGTTAAAGCACAAACATTTAATCAAACTGTTGGCTGCTGCTGTACACGCAGGGAAACGCAAACTAACTTTTCTGGTGGAGAGTCCGTCAACAGCTTGTCCCCATGGAGATGTATGCTGCTTTGTCTGGAATCTTTCACAGTATGTAACTGAACTTATCTATCTCCATGGAAACGAGCAGGTGGCGCCACCAGGTCAAATTATAGTTCAGATCTGTGGAGAGGCGTCGTCGATCACAGAGACATGTTGAGCAGGTAAAATACCTGTAATGTAATAAATGCAAGGTGGGTGAGTTTTAACATATTATTTGTTTTTGTGATTTTAGTGACAAGATTACACAAACTTTGATGATTTTTTTTAAATTGATATATACCACTTGTATTTCACTGAGAACATCACAAGCATTTGGACCATAGAAATTATGAATCAGAAATATATTTTGATAATTGTAATTATCTAAAACACATGCCAAAGGACATATTCTCTATCTAGAATTTGGTTAAAAATGTATTTAAATACAAAATAAATTATTGTTTGACTTGTCAACTAATCAAAAGAATAATTACTGATTACTGATCAACTACAAAAATAATTCTTAGTTGCAGCCCTAATTTGGACAACAACAGATAACCCTCAAACATGAAATTTATGGGTTCAAAGATCAAGATATGCCAGCAGTCATTTTGCACAGATGCCACTGAAAAGAGTCAGTACAGTCAAGAAGAGCCCAAAGAAACCCAGTGTAATTTAGATTCTGGGTTGTTTAGTGCAGAAGTAAACACAAACATAAACATAGGAGAGTGCACTTCAGGGCTGGAGCCCTAAGTTTCCCACACTCACTGTCAGATGTCTCTGGGGAGGGTTCCCAGAAAGTGTAGCTAAAGTGTTCCCACGGCTGAATCTCCTCACCACCCGCTCATCCAGTTAATTACAGAACAGTCATCACCGTGGCAACACCGCACTGACCCCACCCTGACCTCTGACCTTCAACCAGATTTTGCTCAGTGAGACTCCATTGCTCATTACTACACTTTAGCACATTGTTTCGGACCTAAAACCATGCCATTATGTATCCATAGTTACGTATGTATGTATATATATATATATATATATATATATATATATATATATATATATATATGTATATAACAATAAGATGGACACAGTGACCTGTTTGAATATGGAACTGAATCAAGTTCAATTTGAAGACTGGATTAAGGCACTGCGCTTGTGTTTATGTAAGAGGTCCCAGAGATAGTAAATGAACACTGGAGGTCAGCATTAGTACCAAAACCACTTATCCACTTAAAAAATCCTGATAACAATATAAGCAATCCAAATGAGCTCAAATCTGCCTCGAAACTAAGGGCGTTTAGCCACACACACCAAACTTTTCAATCTTGTGTTTAAGATTTTGTCGGATCATACAGAAGAATCTGCTAATAACTAATGCAAAGCCTGATTTATTCAAGTTTTACCTCCAAAAATGTGGCAAAATTAGAATTTTCTGTAAGATCTAGTTTACTCAAAATCCCGACTGTATGTTTGTTTTTTTTAACATATGGTTCTATCTTTCTATCCATTTTTCAGCTTTGGATGTCCCAAATATGTGAAATTTTGGTATTTTTTACACATAAATTCCTTGTTTATACATGAAAACGTTATATGATGAAAAACGTGTAATACATTTTTTCTTACGTGTGAGTAAATTACAGAAGAAGTTTCAAATTGATATCTCTAAATTAGATATGATTTTTTCCTATTCACCTGCAGTGTCACACCTAAAATGTGAAGAAATCACACTTTTTTTTTCTTAGCCATTTGGAGAAATTTGGAAGTTTTTTAATCAACAGTTGGCTTTTCTTTGTTCACAGAGTAAAACTACCGCAAAGCAACAAATGGACCGTTCTAAGGAATATTTGAAAAAAGGAATGTGTGTACATGCTACTTTGGACAAATGACTTTGCACATTTCATTTGCCAAAAACAGCATTAAAACCTTGCTTCTGAAAACATTTGAGTTAGTGCTGAATAATTAGTGTTTTTCCACATTAACTTTATCAAGAGTGCTTCTGTCCCTCTTCTCTCTCTCGCAGGCACAGAGCTGGACGCACACAAAGCCTCCTTAGTTCAGGTCCAGGCTAAACCAGTTCCAGATGGCACAGAACCATGCGGGCATCACTGGCATCCTCGCTTGCCTCATCACAAAAAGCACCAGATTCACACTATTCTGGGCTCCAAATGAAACTGTATAAATCAATATAACTGCCAGGAGCTTTTTATAGCGGTAATATTTTCCAGATTCCTCCATAGACCAGGTTGGCAGTTGCATAAGCAGGTTGGAATGAAAGAATAACAGGAGAAATGCAAAATGATGAGAAACAGAAGTCCTGTGTCGTGTCTGACAGGGAAGCGCTTCATTTTTCCATCCCAACTGTATAATAAATATACAGATTCTAATAATCGTAAAGTATTTTCTGGATAAAATGTCCAATGTAAGCACTATTATTGAAGACTGGCAATAAAGAGGTAACCATGAGCCAGATCGCCAGAAAATAACTGACATTTTTGTTAAATATTTAGTTTTTAAACTTGATTTAGGATATATTAAATTTAGAAAATACTGGTGCAAAATCATTTATTTACTAGAGAGGAATTGAATGTGTTGTTTTCAGACTCCAGGAATTCAATAAACTTTGTTCCGTCCAAACTACCCGATCTCCAGATCACAGAAAAAGTTGCCTGCAAAAACCAGAATGATATCTTTCTGTATGTCCATATCAGTCTGGTCACTATGTAATCTTCACAAATTCAGATGGGCGTGATTGATACGGAGATTAGCCAATCAGGGACACACATGGTCAATCCATATTATAACAAACATGGCTGCTTGTGAGCAAAAAGTATCACAGGGACGGAAAAACATTTCTGCGGAATCAAAGAGTGAAGCACAAAAATCTGTTCATTTGAGGTGAGAGAAGTTTAATTGGTTTAAAATTAGTTCTAAAACATAGATGACCAATGAACTCTTTCGTTTCATACGCCTCACAGAAATAAACGCATCTGATTGCACGGTACGTTTTGGAATTGACTCGATGCTTGTCGGAGTGACCAAACTCACTCTTCGTAAAGAATTGAAGAAGCATGTATTCTGGATCCCAGGCAACAGAATCAGCACAATCCCAACCAACAAACAGCGGAACCTCCAGACAAGCTGAAAATGTGCACTTTAATCAAAGGTGCCAACGTCAGGCGAGTTCAATTGTTGTGTAATCACTGTCAAAATCCCCCAAATATATTTTCATGTTCAAAATGTGATTGTAGTCATGTTTGTTTCCTGTAAAATATTTGCCACAGTACAGTGTGCAGACTGCAGCCTCCTCCTCCTCCTCAGTCTGTGGCCTGTTCCAGCTGTTGACAGAGATCACAGAGCAGCTGGAGGGAGAAGAGCTCTGAGAGGGAGGAAGACACCTGCTGTCACCATACGGCCCGCATTATACACTTACATTTACCGAGCTGAGAGTTCAAGTGCTCTTATCTACTCTGTGTACTTAACAAATGTCTAGCACCAGATTTATTGAAGGGTATCTGATATAAAATGAACCCCCTCTAATCTACACTAAAATATGTTTTATTATATCACTGAATCCACTTGCATCTACTGATTTTTTCAACTTTTTTCACGCATTCTTCCTCATATAGGGACACAATATACCATGTCGCATAGTTTACATAGCACGAGAATGGTAGTTTGTAGCAGTTTTTAAAGTACAAGCTGTAATAATGCACTTTTCTATTAATTGTTGTATATCTTGTGCAAATGTATGTGGATTTAAACGAATTATTCAGCAGAAAATGTGCCTCTTTTAATTGTTTATAGTACCTAAGCAATGAAAAGAGGCTTGCTTCTGGTGCACTCTGCGGAGATAGGGGTGTGTTCACATTTGCACAAACACCACATCAAAGTTGGGACTAAACTGGGACTAAACCCTGAACTAAACCTGAATGCGACCAGGACTAAACTAGAACAAGACCAAACCAAGGCTGCATTCACATTTGCAACTGAAATAAAACCTAAAACTAAACATAGACAAGGCCAGGGCTAAAGCAGGGCCAAATCAAATCTACATGAAAAATAAACTGGACTCAAACTTGGACCAAATCAGAAGTGTGAACGCAGGCTAAAACCAGTTCTAAAACTTGTAAAACACAAACTAAACCAAGACCAAAGAAGGACTACGTTGAACAAAAGCTGCAGTAAATACTACCCAAAAAAGCTTGCCTGAAAACCACCATACTTGGTTTCACATCTTGATTGACAGAATTAGAAACACAATCCCCCATCTTTTCCATTGCTTAATAAATGTAAGTTTAAAAGAGCCATTACTCTGCAGCTGGTCTCAGTAAAAATCAATTCGACTCCTGCCCTGCTGTGGGTCTCCTCCCTCGCCCATTCAAAGCCTGGATCAGAGCAGGCGAGCTAGCAGGCAGCCCTCTCTAAATCAGGCACCTCTGTTCCCTCTGGCCTTTTCTATGGACAGCTTTATCGGCTTCAGTGGAGTGGCAGAGCAGTGCTGAGGCCAAGTTATTATGAAGAGGGAGTGAAGAAAAACACTCCAAGACAAGTGGCTAGGGAGAAGCAGGGCGAAGGGCAAGTGTGAAATAGGTCTGTGTTGGCTGTCAAAATGGAAGAATTTGGACATCAAATGATTTAAAGTCTATTTGGAGGGGCCAGAATTCAACCATGAGTGTTTCCAATCTTCTTTTGTTGTCAGCAAATTGGGATGCATCAGTTTTCCACGCATAAAGTCTGATCTGCAAAAATGTTCCAGACATTTGATCATGTTTTCAAGCTGAAATAAAATTCTTCATACTTCACTTGTCTGGAGAAGTGATCACGCCGTTAAGTGTTTCTCCTGGTGCATTTGAGTATAATGAATGGAATATACCAGTTTTCACTCGGGCATACAGTATGTGGTGCTAATAAAGTGTGTGGGCAAATTGACAATACAGTATTAGCGACCAATTAAGGATGGGTTGACGTGGATTTTTCCAGCTGATACCGATATCCAATTTTGTCTTGCTCCTGTGGCTGATACTGATGTTTGCAGGTACCAATCCCAAGATTTTAAAATCTATGAACAACAGGCAAAACCCTCAAATAGAAGTTAAAGCTGAGTAACATGATTTTCAAACTGCAAAACGAGAAAGTATGTATTTAAATCTGTAACAAACTTTGGGGGGAACAAGCTGGGGGGGACTGCCAAAGCGTGGCCAATCAGAGAGCTGCTTTTCACTCTTACTTCCTGGTTAACAAGAAATAAAATACTTTTTATTATCTGCAGACAGCAAGCGGTGGTCTAATAAGTAACAATTAGCCTTTCACTTTTGTAAAATAACAAAATGTATTTGTCTGGGGTATAACATAATTTGTTGCATGATTGTGTGAAGTCATATTTTTAGCTTTATTGCTCCTCTACTTACTTGTAGCTCACTAGTCTGAATATAAAGACGCAATTGATGCACTGAATGGAATGACACATGGGCACACAAAGACCTTAGAACAAATATTGGCCAAATGTTGAATACTGGACCAATATCTGGGGGAATCATCACAGACACATCCATTTTCAAACAAGCAACAAATGAACTCAAACAGCCCCATGTTGGCTTGACATAAATTCCTCCTCCAACTATTGCAAACTTGTTTTTCAATTTATTTTACAAATGTATTTCCATCGAGCGCCACATTGGTCAGTGAAACTCCAGTAACAGTCTTTTTATTTTCTGTTTCTGTCTAATTGAGGATTTAATGATCCACTTTCCGTTCTCTGTGAAGAAGAAGCTGGCCTTCTGTCCACTGTGAAGTCAACATTTTCCATCCTTGTGGTTTGATTTTTCTGACTCTTTGCCCTTGATTTCCATGGGACTCATTGAAGGAAAATCATTCTCACTCATTAATGGCTAAGTGTAAGCAAAAAGAATTACATTTGAAACTGTATACTACAATAAAAGTGTAAGTATTGCTTTATAGAGAGTGGCCACAGCATTTATGCTTTGTCTGTTAAGCAATGAAGGGAAACATTATGATTTTAGTTATGGCGTGTATAGTCTCTCATCTGACAAGTTTTATTTTTATCACATTTGTGTTATACAGTAACATCAAAACTTCATGATATGTCTAATTCAGTGACTCTTAACTCACATTCTACGATGGAGATAATCTTTTTGTAGCCCTTTTTGTAGCCCTCAGGGCATAGTACGGTAATAAAGACCACAATCATCCACACGACACACTTACACAAGCAGAGCGAGCGCTAGTTCTTGCTCAAAGTATTACAGACTGAATAGAGGTTGGATTTTATTTGGATTTCAACATTCAACGTTCTACTTGATAAGTAAAGTTGCTGTCAGATTGTTTCCTATGTAAAGAGGTGGCTGTGAATTCATTTTGATTGTTATAAAAGCACTGAATGTTGGATCAATATTAACTTTTTTGTGTCCGAAGGGGAGTGACAAAGCTATCGTCAACAAGCAAAAATTCCCAAACATTCAGAATTTGCACAGAGTTTGGTTTAAGTTGGTCCCTGGTGTTGAAACAAAACAGAAGAACGGCATTGGTTAACCACTAATACATCCTGACGTCATGATCGAAGCTGAATTGGCCTTTTCAACCGGGTGAGATCATGCATATGGCAATGGAACAAACCACCTCATATCCCCAGCAGAGGGGCTTCACTCCCACTGCTGACGCTACGCACTGGATCCACAACAAAAAGCCCTTTAACTCTATCAGGGAAGACAAAGAACGAGATGTAGCGGCCAGAAGAGAGGAATCTGACAACACACCAACATGGCAGAGACATTCCTGAAACTGCAAATACCAGCAGCCCGGAGGAGACCGCTGCGTCCTCATTAAAACTCCCGGGAGTGACACTGGATAAACACAGGGAAACATAGGAAATCTCATGTAGAGAGGAGGAAGCCATAAGTAACAAGCAAAGAAGGTGTTAAAGAGTCTGAAAAGCTAGCTTAGGACAATGGGCACTATTGTATAGAATTTACCAGAACAGATTTCAATACCCATTGTGTAGAATTTAACTTTTTCATCCTTGTTTTTGTATGTTAACAAGTGTGTTTGAGGCTTTGGTTCCACTTTTATACAGGAATACACAAGCTATATTTCAATAATTGGAAGCATAATGAAATATTCTCAGGTACCACTACATTAAATGTTCACAATGATTGAATAAGTGGCTGAATTGTTGATTAAATCCCTCCCATAAACATTCTCATACAGGCACTCTGCTTGCATAATCCTAGCCACATCCAATCAACCGTATAACATTTCAGCTCAGCCATTAGTCATGCAATTTACAGTCCTGAGCGACTGTAGCCAAATCCAAAGTGAAGAATGTTAACTTTGAGCAAACACGACCATTCTTTCGAGTATGACTTACTCACATGTACATACCAAGAGATGCAGTCATGATGCGGCTCCTTCCACAGTCACCCGGCCGGCGTGTGCGTGTGTGATGTCCTTTTTTCGCCTCTCTTTCTTCGATTTTCCAACTAGTGTCAATGAAACTTTGCCACAAACTCAGAAACTTCAATGCTGTGTTTTTCTTCAGTTAAGAAAGGCATTTACCTCCATGATCAGGTTCTTCTCTCTCCGGTTTAATTCGTGACTTGTTTTGACACAAGCCGGATTTGTATGGAGGGTGGGACGGAGGCAGAGGAGGAGAGTTAGGGAATGTCACCCCCCCATACACACATTCCCCCTCCCTCTTCCTCCTCATGCTGACCACCAGTATTGTTCCTACTACCAGCTACTTTCACCCAATCAGAGTGGATTCCAGCGGGGTCAGGGGTTACATGTGGACTTTTATGGACTGCTGAGAGGCACTGGTGGGCAGAGGGGTGATTTGGAGGAGGGGGGGTCTTTATTCTATGGCTTCTCTGTCAGGGCATGTGTCTCTCCACTCCCACCATCTGGTCACCACAAACGCCACAAAGGCACGCAGACACACAGAGTGACCACGTCTCCATGGCATGTGCTTCATCCAGCCACACACTTCATAAATCAGGCCGTAAAAGCTGCTGATTGAATAGTCTCGAGTGCACTTTTGTTTTCAGACCAAAGCGGCGTGGTGTTGTAGCCCCTCGAGCTGCAGGGAAAGGTCTGGGATGGAGATTACATCTGAGTAAGTCATTACTAGTGTTGTCAAGGAACTGTAATTTCAAACTTGAATTTAGATACTAAGGGGAAGGCTGGATTCTCAATAACACAAGATATTGTAACTTTCAACACATAATAATGACAGTTTGACTAATATTATGATGTGGTCTCATGAGCTTTGAAATAGATCAAGACCATTCTAAAACTATTGAGGAAGGGTCCAATTTTTTTCTGTTTAATTGATGTTTTTCAGAATTTATACTTGTTCAAATGCGTATCTAGTTTCAATACTTTTAATAACTATTGGCAGGGCTGAAACTAAGTATTATTTTAGTGGTCGACTAGTCAGCGATTATTATTTTTTGATTAATCGACATGTAAAACTATTCTTTCTATTGTACATTGAGACTTATTAAGTAAATTATGAACAATAAAAATGGTGACTGAAGGCGGAAATTGTTTATTCCTTTTTGACATTTAATAATGCCACTGTCTTTGTTATATAAAAAAATCTTCTTGTGTGTGTTTTAGAGTCTGTATAGTTCAGACAATGATAGCGATGATAAAATACACCTTTTTAAGAAAAAATATGGTGCACTAGTCACAATTAGACGATTAATCACTGGATCGTTGATGTAGAACAGTGTGCTGCCTCCAAACAGTAGCTGCCTTATAGATAGTAAGTTCAATCATTCTATTCATAAATGAGAAACTTGATACTTCTGAGAGTATTTTTATTGAAACATGTGCATTAATTTCTTTCTTTTTTGCTGCACCCATTTTTTATGTTTATCACCTGCACAGGACTACATAAATAAATCAAATATCTGCATTTTTATGACAGAATATATTATGCCATAACAGTGGTAGTTGTATGTTGGTAGTTATTCAAAACACAGCTAGATCTAAAACTTAAGTTATTACAAAATAGGGGTAAAAGAACACAGCAATAACTGGATCGCCGATTCTTTGGCTGAATTTATTTTCAAATAACAATCCTAACCCTCTATTGCTATCTTAAATACTACACATTGTTTACAATGTAGAAAAGGTAATAGGGGTTGTTCAGGTTGTTTATAATGCACCACAGACTCTACAAAGTTGCCTTTCAGTAGATAACAATTTGAAAATTGTCATCCATTGAAAAAAAAAAACATTTGAGATACATTATTCAGTCTCCTACTCTCTTTTCGACTCGAGAAGTGCCCTGCAGCCGCCCTCTGGTACTTTCTCCTGACCTTTGTCCCTGAGGTTCAGACAGTGCAGTGTTTGTCTGCGGTCCATCTGCCTGAACTAAAGGGCAGCTCATAACATGGACATTCCTCTGGCTGAATCCCACTTCCTCCGGCCGGACCATTCCTGTACATACTGCACGCCTGTTTGTTTTTGTCCTCCACATGTATACAAAGGAAGCAAACTTATGTAATACTTCAGAGCCACATGTTGTCCGCATGAGGAAATGAAAGTTTATACACTATACGTGACAGCAGGTATTTCTGACGGTTAAAGCAGTCTGCAAATGTGGAAGGAAATTGATACGCATTCCTGTTTTTTGATAAAAATATGACAGAAAACAAAACAAAAATTGTTTACAAAATAGGCAGCTGCCCTTGGAGTTGCCTGTTTTCTCCATCTCACTGGCATCTAACATTTGTAAACATAAAGAATCACACGTCACTTCCAATATATATCCTTGCCGTTGGGACGGGAGCAGTAGATAAGAGCAGAACAGTAGATCTAAGACAGAATCTCTGTCACAATACCTGTACAAGCCTGCATGTTTTAGATTGATAGAAAAAAAAACAATTTGTACCTGAACAAAAAACACCTCAAAAGGAGAATCAAACTCCTGACAATTTGGATAGAGGGCTAAAATATCTTCAACACTGTCACTTTTACAGTACAATAGAAAAAAAAGTGCTAATTATCAGAGGCATTTGCAACAAGAAGTTTAAATCTGATGATACCCAACCTCTCTACATCCTTATAGTTTTTATTACAGTTACATGCAGCAACAATACGACGACAGACTTCTCCAAATGAGTTATTTTGAGATTCCAATCAAGACCCCTCAATCGAAAAGAAAAATCTGTTTAAATTGGACAAGGCCACTTTTAATGGCGTGCATGTAAACAAAGCGACTGTAAATTAAATAACCACTTTGCAAATCTATGAGTAATAAATCAATAGGGTCATTATGTTTATGAAAAAAATCTCTGCTAGACAAAAAACAAAAGAATGATGATAACGAACTTGCTATTGTCTGTTGCATCCAACTTCGCGCCATTGTTGTTACTCAGAGAGACGGCAGCCACCTGTGACCTCCAAAGAAATAAGGCACAATACTGTAAATACTGTAAAAACAATGTCCACACGGCTGACCTTTAAATACTATAAATAAAAATAAGTCTTTTTGTGGTGGCTCAAATGTTGCGACCAGACTGTGATTTATCAAACGTGGGAAACAGGAAACTCCTGTCTGCCGCCCAGACTAGGGAAAGATATGTCTTTTGTTAATTCATCTGCCCATCTCGCCAAATCTGCTCTTTTCTCTGAGCGATACTGTAACTCTTTCATCATCTTTTCTCCATCCTCCTTTTTTCACACAAAGATATAATGTATAATGTCCACACACAACTGTCCTTCAAATGCTGTTTCCTTTGCAAGCTGCTGTAAAACAAAATCATGAATAATTTTGGGTGTCAATAAAACAACTCTTAAGCCATAATAAGATGTGGAGCTCGAAGGATAAAGGTTAGATTCCCATAACACTTAAAGCCGCTAGTCTCTAATCCTAGCTGGTTATTGCGCTTTGTTGGCCTGAAAATCCATCTGATGTCTTTATCACTTTTACTGCACCATTTCACCCATCACTCACTGAAGCTTCTCAAACATGCAGAAAATATAAAGCTGTTTTTGAATACAATACCTGGCTAGAATGAACTTAATTTAAGGTCATTTTTAGTCAATTTTCCTCAAACTCCTTATCAGTAAAAGCAGTTTACCTTGTGCTACTAAGTCCAATCATTTAATGCTTTGTTTAATTGCTTTTTCTTGCTTTGTATTTTAACCATGTCACCAGCCTGTCAGATGACTTCTACAAATTAAGAGCATTAAGAACCACCAGAGCAACCAATTTTTACATTTAGAGCAGAGATCCACCAATTTGTTGTTGTTTTTTTCATGGATGACTGATATTGTAGAATCCAGAGCAGTTAGTGTTAAATTTTAATAAATTTCCCTCAAAATATATTATTTGAAAAGAGACTGAGTTACTGGCTATACTGTGCACTGGTCGACATGATAAAAGTATAATAAGGAATAATAATAGCATTAGAAATTACTTTTAAACCTTCACAACCCAGTTTTACAAGTAACTTATAAAGGAGTAATGTGCAGTGCTCTCTTTGCATGAAACTCTTAAAATAAATATATAGTATGTGTTTACGCAGCTAATCAGCCCAAACAAATATAATGCTGGCAGATAGCCAGTACGCCAAAAAGTGTAAATATCGACCTGATATATCGGGCAACTGGTCCATCTCTAATTTAAAAACAATATTTTCCAATTTCCTGTGTTCCCATCTTAACGTACGTCCAAACAGTTTGCCTTTGGGTGACTCGGGTGGAGTAAGTCATCACGGAAATCAACGTTTAACTTAACTCTATTTTTTTGCGTGATAAATCATTCTATCATTTCACATGTCAACCACAGAGATCTCAGGAAACAGTCGCTAAGATAAGGTCTTTTAACGCAGCTCCAGAGGTCCAGTTTTAACACCAGGCTAAATTCTTTGTGCAGCTGTGAGCCTCATATCTTAGGCACAGGTCCCTCCGGATACCCCTGAAAACAAAGGACCCTCCCCTCTGCCCTGTCCCCTCCCTGAACAGGACGAGAGGACATCCTGCCAGCAGCTTGGGCTCTTCCTCTGTTAATGTTCACTATTATTAGCAGGCGGCCCGAATCAGCTGTTTGCACGGGCCGGCAGGACATCCAATACAATTCTGACAAATATTTACCAGGTGTATGTTGAAGTCAACAGAGACGTAACAGTGCATGCAAGTCATAATCTGCTTTAAAAACATTGTCCTTTTGTGTGCTTTAAATCATGCCTTTATGCTGACACATACACAATCTGGACCAGCTTTAACATCTGTTGGACAAACTTGTACTGATTGGATAATCTACCTGTCAATCCCGCCCATCTGAACAAAGGGAAACAAAATCTGTGTCCAGACTCACATCTTCGTAAAGTATTGTAGAAGTGTGTATACTTGGCTGGCCAGGCAACAGGAAACGCCACATAGTTTTGAATTCTAGGCTTGTCTTTTTATGGATTTATCTACAGGATTTCCCCGGTGTGGGACGACACAATTCCCACAAGACAAGACAAGATCGGGTTCCAAAGAACAAGACAAGATGAGATTTGGAAATAATATATAATAAATAAATTGTGCAAGTCACTTCACAATTTTGGCCAAGCAAATTTAATCTCTATCTTGTGCCACAATGTATCCCTTTTCTTGTCAAAACCTACTCCAACAGCTTTCCTTTTGTCTTCTTTTGATACATCCAGAAATACAGGTTCTTTTTAAAGCCAATAAACTAGAAGATGTAGTTGCTATCTGCGAGGACAGTTCTGAAGATGTTCACAGATTGCAGCCGAAACATGTCAACAAGGTAATTACATCTCCAAGTTTATTGTCTTTAAAAATAACCCAAAATTATGGACTCAATGGTTATAAAGCTATCATTAGAGGTGCATTATGTACACTTTCTGGATTCTACCTATTCAAATTCTTATTTCATTTAAACCAGTCCATGATGCGATTATACCTTAAAGCATGCTTTTACTCATGTAAATGGTAAATGGTCACATTTATATAGCGCTTTTCTACCTTTTTTAAGGCACTCAAAGCGCTTTACATCAAGGAACCAGTCACCCATCCACTCACACATTCATACAACAGTGTACGCAGACACTGGGGCGAGGTGGGTTAAGTGTCCTGCCCAAGGACACAACGGCATTATTCATGTATGTACACAACTTCCTGTGAGATGAAGAATGCCACCAAAACTAAAGTAATTTTGGGGTTCAAGAGGGCACTAGAAGGTGGTGTGTTAGAAGCTAAAGGAGTATTACAGCCCACCCTGTCTGGCAGCAATTAGCAGAAGTGTTTGGGTTCAACATTCACTGCTATGGTCAGTCAGGCACAAACAAGCTCCTGGGAACATGTACCTTGTGTCCAGCTGTGTTGGTCCCACTGCCCACCGCTCCGAATCTGGGAAAACTCTGAGAAATGTTTCACTGGAAAGAACAGGAAAGTACTGATAAGATACAAACCAATCCAAACATTAACACCCATTTTCAAGAGTCCAGGTCTTACCATAGGGCGTTGGAGGGGACACAGGGAAGGCCGGGGTTTGTGGGACCAGGTCATTGCCCAGTGTTTGTCCAGCGTAGTCCACACTGCTAGTTTTGTACAGATTCCCATGCTTTGGAAAATATAAAAGTAAGAAACAAGAGTGAAAAACAGTGTTATGAGGTGACAAGCCCACACAGACACACACTAGCAGACATCTTGTGATCTGTAAATGGCCACAGCCTCTGTTTTGGTGTAAACAATTGGACTATTCATGCCACACTGCTGCCAGAAGTAGAACTAAAGAGAATTAAATGGAAGTAAAAAACTAAAGTAAAGTGGAAACATATTTTCCACAAAGATGCAAAGAAGTCAATGCTTGTTTTATAATGTAAACTTGAGATGGTTCATTAATCACATCACCAACATACACTGTTATCCACTGATCCAGTTATCATATTCTTGTGGATAAATGGAGGTAGAAGGGTAGCTATGATCTGAACATAACATTTATTTCACACTGTAAAACAATCTGAACTTGTGATTTTATGACCTTTGATGATTTATGGCAGCAATGTAAAACCTTTAGGGCAATCAAGTACGTAAGGAAACTCATGCTCTAAGTATTATTTGCAGATTGTACAGCCCACAGTTACAACAATGTAAAGGCAAATAAGCCCTGGCTGTAAACCCAGTGATGTTGAGATTTGAAAAGAGAATCAATGTTGTACCTCCCTTTAAATGTAATTAATCTGCAGCAATGTTTTCTTTTAAAAGAGGAGACTGTGCTGCCCTCCCATAGTGTAATTGTCTCCCTCATTGTCTGAAAACAACCGAAACTTGACATAGCAAAATATGACTTGGAGGCTCATTGTATAATGAAATAAAAGTAGCTATACTGCTCAAAAAGGACTTAAATATAAGCAAGAAGTGACACTTTAATGAATAAGATAAAATTATTCAAGGGTTAGGGTTATGGTTGTCTTTGTTTGTCCAAACAAAATCTCGGGGAAACGCTTTTGAAGATGTAATACTACTTGCATACCTACTTGCACATTTTATTTTGGTTTTAAGTGTTTTTAAGCAAATGTAATAAAACGATTTTAAACTGTCAACTAGGGCTGAAAGATTTTGGGAAAATATCAAATGATTGCTCTCACGAGCACTGCAATTACGATTAGATTTGCAATTAGTGTTATACTGGTAAAATTCTCTTAATGTGTCCCTTTTAAATAATGAGATAATGAGATAATGATAAGATAAATAAGATAATGAGAGAAGACTGAAATATGAACTGCTAAACTAATCAAAGAACAGCATACAGTTTATTTTTATACATAATAAGACAGGATATTTGATTGTTTGATTGTTTGAAGAAGAAATAAAGTTACTTTAGTAGTCTTTTGTGTCAATTGTGATTTTTGTTGTGATAAATGTCAACTCCAAATTTAAACAGGATAAGTTTTAATATTTGTTCTAATTAGTAGTAATTTTATCTATTTTCAGGTACTATGTAAAAAAATACACTATCCGCAGAAGAAGAAGCAGCATGATCTGTGGTCTTAACCAACTTTGATCAAATGTTTAACAGTAAATAAGTGTGTAGTGGTAGTGTAAACTTGATCAAATAAGAAAAGAGGAGTAAAGTTCCAAATCAAGGCATTACTAGTCTCCTGCTCCCCTAACCTCAAAAAATAATGGCCGCTCATTAATTTCCCTAGACTAGCGACTAAACAATAAATAATAAAAACACTTCTATCAGAGTTTGATTAACAGCTATCGTCATTGAACTCATATAAAAGTGTTGTAATATTGTTAAATCATTGTGTTTTAAGAACTATTCTCTAGTTAGATATAGAACTGTCCATGTGCAGTTGCCACTTTCCACGTAAACAGTGCAGCTCCGCAGATAGTGCAGCCACAATATTGAAAAGAAATATTGTGTCTATTCATAATTACTCCCCTCTCTATGGGTGGATTCGCATTTGTCTTGGTTTGGTTCTGGTTTAAAGTCAGTTTGTTTACAGGTTTGGTTTGTTCTTGTTCTAGTCCAATTCTAGGTTTAGTTCCGGGTTAAGTCCCAGTTTTGATGTGGATTATGTGCATTAGTGTGTGATATGGATTTACCTGTGTGGTATATGAGGGACTGCAGAGTGGAGAGGGAGAGTTCCTTAGACTTTGGGCTCTCCACTCAGGACTGTAGCCTCCGCTGTAGTCTGTTACGTCACTGAACTTCTTCTGCTGTTTCCACGCTGCACACACAGACAGACCAAAATCATAAACACACATGGAAACAAACCAGTCAACACAACACACCGATGGTTATGTCTAGTGCTTGTACATAAGGTAAGTGATCAGGACCAGGTGGAGGCTTATTTGTCATGCTGTGGCCCAGACAAAAGCGTCTATCACTAAGTTCATCAACAGAGGCGTATATAGTTCCCATCAGGGTTGGTCTGTGTGACTAAGGTAGACTTCAGTGTGAACAGATGGCGGAACATCACGGTGTCTTATCTGGAAAACATCTGCTAGAACAATCGGGGGCTCGTTTCAGACGCCCCCTCGAGCTGTGGGGCCGTTAAATACAAAAGACAGAACTGTTCACAAAGACCACAGAAAGTAAAGCTTAAAGTGAAATGCATTATCCAGCACTAAAGGTCTGTAAATCAAACTAAGATGTTTGATATTGTTAAAATGATGAATTGTTTTCTATAAAGATATGGCTGGGTAATATTTTTTATTTACTTAGATTTAAATTAGCCTTATTATCTATTTATGAAGAAATTCATGTTGGACAAGCAATGGGCACGACATGACCAAACAGGTACAAATATACAACATCAATCCAATGAGTACCATTCAAACCTGACAAATCCATTAGCGTTTCGATTGTCCTGTACAAAATCATTCAATAAAAAATCATCAACAGTTTCCAGTCTGAGGCACCCGCAAATTGCACCCAGTCTTGATGCCAAAAATACAACTGAAGAATGAATTTGCAAAAACAGGCACAGTAGGTTCCTGCGCTGTGAGATCAATTCCGAAGTCTGAATTTGTTGAATGTCTCTTCTCCCTGACTTAGCGCTTTACTATCCTATCCAATAAAGCCTACAGGTCAAAATATATAGTCCAACTCTTGTGATGTGCAAAAGGGTTTGAGAGAGCGAGAAAAGAGAAAGGTTTACCTACTTCCTTATTCACAGGACAGAGAAAATAGGTTTCTCAATCTTTAATTTCATGTACGCAAAGAAGACTTATAATCACTGCCATTTAACAAAGTCTGAAATATGCTCTAAACCACATGCTTTTTACAGCCACAGTAGACTAGTCTATTAAAAAGTCCAAAGTTTTTCAGTGATTATTTGAAACATTTGTGTAAAATAAATAAAATGAGATAAGAAAACCTTTAAATGTCCCACAATGGGCAAATCAGGGGCAGCAGGAGAATAGAAACATGCAATAAATGTATCAATCAATCAATCAAACAAACTTTATTTATGAAGCGCTTTTCATTCAGAAATGTAACACAAAGTGCTTTACAGTGAATTAAAAACATTCCCACACACGCCCACGTCCCACCCAACCACCCCACAACCACCAGACCCCACCCACCAAACACCTGCACACACTCTCACACACACATGCACGCGCACACCGCACACACACACATGCACGCTCTAAGATACGGGAGGCTGAGTACAGATAAACCTGTTGATCTTGACTAATCATATTCAATTAAAAATACACATTTATGATGATGATTTACATATAAGATAATGTGGCCATTATTTGATGCTTAATCTAATAGCACCAGCACTGGTTGTCATTGTGGAAGTGCTTGTGTTATGCAAGTGAATGCCACTGTCCTTAATGCACCACAATCACAGTCTGAAGTGTCTCAGGAGCAAACACAAAATAATTATAGCTCATATGCAGCACTGTGCATACCAAGAATTCCTTGCTTTAGGTAAATATAACAATGCATTGTAATGAGTATGATGACTGCCTCTACCTGGAATGCCACGGTCAAAGTTGAAAGGTCACTTTAACCTCATGTTTAACCTTCTTTTGGTGGTGTTATTCAGGAAATCCACAGAGAGTCCCACATGCATCTGGTCGAAATTATTTAAAGTCACTAGTATTTTAAATAAATGCTCATGCAAAAAAAAAAAAACACCTGTCCGAACACAAAAATTAGGAACAATGAAAAATGGGCAGTGAATGTCTTAAGACAGAAAGATTGGCAGTTTGATCTCAGATTCGAACATACCATTGTTGTGTTTTTGGGCAAGACACTGTGGAATAGACATAGTTTACTATCAGGAAGTGTGGGGAGTAGAGCTGCAACTAAACATTATTTTAGTTCTCGACTACTCAGGGATTATTTTTTCAATTAGTCAACAAGTCAAATGATTATTTTCTAAAGAACATTGAGATTTTTAAAATGCATTTTTAAATGTTAAAACGCTGAAATATGGTGACTGAAGACTTCTTGATAGAGAATATGTACGGTAATTGTATTATTGATTTTATTTTTTTTTATTAGAGTAGCTATAGTTTAAAACTGAGCTTTGGTCAGAATTTTCAGGTAAATTTATGGTTCATTTCGCTGTAATAACTGGGCCTATCCACCTGGAACAAATACTGGCACAAAGTTCAACTCTGTAAGTATATAATAAAATAAATTACAAAAAAAAAATAACAACAAAAAAATAGTGATGCCATAATGCAGCTTTAAAGGTGTGATTGTTGTTAGTTGAAAGGCCTCTATGCCATGAAAATAATATCACAGTTTACTGAACCCAATTCCAAACAAATAATGATAATGAAGATTCAATGTCTGTGGATTTCTATTTTGGATATTTCTTTCAAAAATGGTTAATCTCACATAGATAAGCACTTGCTCTCAATCTATCATGATGCAGCTGTCTCCGTTATTAAAGATCTTTAGGCAAAATTTTAGTTTGAATAGTTCAGAAAACACAACCATCATAATACGATTACAACCCAATTGCAGAGTGAATCAATCAATCGATGGCTTTTGTAGCTCTTTAAGGAGGTTGTCAAGCTTCAATAAAAATCAGAGCGCTAAGTTGTAGATAAATATTACACAGAGTTATCACTATATTTTTCTCTCTAGTGTTATATTTCTGCTACATCAGGACATTTGTTCAACATGTGGCAGCCTAATCCTTACACCGTCCATTTACAAGCAAATATGCGTGTCACAGTACATTTTTAACCACAAGTGCACTTTTTACTAATTCCACAGAGTTGTTTTAGGCCTTGTGGTTTACTATCCCTTTGGCCGACCCCGTTTCTTTACTGAACTGAAAACGGTGTTGTGGCCGTGCAAGTACTGGACCCCTGCCCACCAAAACAGCCCAAAAAGCACATCACAATCAAACGCTGGCACACGCTTCAGCAAAGTGATTTACTATAAAAGGAGTTACATTCAACTGCGCACACCAACTCCAAACAGTGACGATGAGGCGGCTGTGCGCTCTGGTTTCACTGGGGGGCATCCATCATCCTTAAAATCACATGAAAGCCAGGCCTGTCCAAGTGAAACTAATCCACTTACACCAGCGGCTCCGCATGGGGAACTTCCACTCAGTCAGTTACTGTGTGGACTATCACTTGATACCAGCTGTGAAGTTGAAAAGCGCTTTTTTGTCTTAAACCTCCCAGCAAACGATGATGAGAGGGCCAAGGAGGGCATGATGCAAGCGCACGGCCACGAGAAGTGCTCTGTCAAACTTCAAACACATTCCTGATGGCTTACCAACTCGCAAACATGCGCACCAAAACATGTTACAAACAGCCTCTGTCAGTATCTAACCATCCGGTGAAATATTACGTTTGAAATTATACCTGGGGGAAACATAAAAACCTGCTGACCTGTGTAAATACAAGCGCATATGTTTCATTTCCTGCGCTCAAAATACCATGAAGAGGATGGACATCAGGGAAGACCACTGAAGAATCCCAATTGGGCACACAGGAAGTTAAATGAAACGGCTAAACAGTTTATGAAAGTGAAAGAGCTTTACTTTTTATTACTTTAAGATAAGGGAATCTATAGCGTTAACAAATTAAAACAAGATAAGATAAGTGGAAAAAATGTGAGCAGCAGCTTTGGTTTCACTGGTACAGACTTAATAGATGGCATTTAGGGCTGCACAATGTATCGCAGAGTCAATATAGGCAAAGCAGTGATCGACATTGTAACAAACTACATCGCAGTGACACCATGGCCTACCATCAGTCAGAAATTTACTGTGAAAACGTTGAAAAAGGCAGATTGTTATCTATGATTTTCCTAATTCAGTCTAAATTAGACTTGATTTACTCACACTTTTGTCACTTTTTTATATTTTGATAGAGTTTGACTAATACATTTTGGCATGAACATATTTGTTAACATATTACTGAAACTATTGTGTCATAACATATAAATATTGTAAGATACTGTATCTATATCGCAGACATATTGCAAACATTTCCAATATTGTGTAGCCATAATGTCATTCCATTTTTATTAAGGACTCAATGCATTGATCTTCCCTTTCCCTCACCTGCCTCATGACCCTCACCCTCTCCTGGACCATCCCGTTGTGGACTATGGCTCTACAGACTTGAACTCTATCTACAAATGTATGCAGCTGGACACTTCTACAGAGTCCGTGGAAGTAGGATCTCTCCCTCTTAGTTTCAATTTGTCACACTGTTTCACTGACTTTCTACTTGTGAGAAAAAGGTTCTGAGGACAGTATCCATTTACTTATTTCCTGTGACTGTTGGTAAATCTACTTGTCTTTTATTGACTGGTGACAGACTGGTTTCCTTGTTTGATTTTCTAACTGTTGCTGTTGGTTAAATCAACAATATAGTGACGCCATGTGGCAACTGCTGTTATGAAATTAGGCAAAAAAAAAATTACAAAACTGACTGAGAACAATCTTGAGTAGACTGACTGACTTGTGATATGTTACTGCGGGATAAAATGATCTACATTATAAAGTTGATTCTTGATATTATTTGGTGACAACATTATGAGAAACTGATAAAACTGATATATTGAGTTGTTTTTGTTACGGACGATGTATACTTTATTGATCCCCGCGGGGTAATTTGTCCTCTACATTTGACCTCTGCTTCAATGCTGCTGGGGCAACCTGTCAGGAGGAGTAAATAATTATGAAATATATGTGTGGACAGTTTGTATAGTCTTTGAAGCCATTTCAATTATCAACAAAAATTACCATCTCCTCTTTTCTTATCATATCAGTTTATATATTTTTTTCAAATGTGCCCGAATGTACTTTTTTGCAGGTTTTTGTTTTTCTTATAAGACAACTCCTAGACACCAGGAACCCAACTGTTTATTAACTGGTTTGCTGGCTGTTTTCATATCTGTTTTACTGTAAAGAAAGTAAAGCCGTACGAATGTTCTTGTCGTAAACTAGACAACTCTTTTACCCAGAGACTTGACAGGGAGTGTCAAAGGTTAAATGTTGTCCACCTCAAAGCAGTGCAAACTCTGCCAAACATTACTCAGGAGCTGTCACGTCGGTCATGATTGGCGGCTGGTTCGTATGCGCCTCACGGGCCACTGCAGGGTTAGCTTTGATGGGACAGCTGTAGGGTAACTGTGCGGTGACGGTATACACACAACACCTATGACCCTTCGTGCTAGAGGAGAGAGACTATACGAGGACAGCGGGGTCACTTCAGAAATGTGGCTCCTGCCTTTAGGCCGTGTCCCGGTGGATATGAGCGCACGTAAATCTGTTCTTACGTGAGCAGAAACAGTGCAGAGGGGCACGAGGTCAGGAGGATGTTCAGGCTCATGTTGGGTCTGTCCTTAAACCACAAGAACTGTGTTTGCATTTCCAACAAGGCATGAACTAAGAGGGTAAAGTCAACCAATAAATGGACATGACCCAAGTAAACCTATTCTGAAAATATGTGAGGCTAAAGGTTAAGTTACTGACCAAATTAACTGTTCACAAAACATTTTAGGTCTTGTCCCTTGTTAACAGGTTAGGTTTAAATCGACAATATTATAAAAAGGTGATCATGAGAAACATCTGTGATTAAGGAAGGTCATTTACATAATTGCAACATTTTAAGATGGGGTACACAACTTTTTTTAGTCCATTTTGTGGTTTTTCCCAGAGTATACTTTAAAAGCACCACTTTGTGACAAAAATTAAGTTACTGCACGCTGTCTGTGGCTAATAATGCAGTATTTTATGTCTCGTCCCAGAGGCAAAAACCCAAAGCCACATTCTGTGCTTGAGGCGGTCTGCACGTGTTTCACTTTGCTGTCTGAAAAAAGCTGTTCTAAAGCTGAACTTGTGCCTAAAATGAATACTTCTGGATATAAACAATATATCAAAGGGTTTGCGAGAGCTAGGAACTACTTCCGGTTTTGTTGTGTGAAAATTAGGTACCCCATCTTTAAAGAGATGAACTAACCGTTGCAAAGTACATTTCAAGTATGTTCAAAGTGACTAAAACTAGATTAAATAATCAGATTAAAGTATATTTTGGGGAAAAAAGTTCAATCTTGTACAACATATTCTAGTGCAGCCAAAAGTGACTATTTGCAACAAGGAAATTTGCTACAATGCCAGGCTTTTTGACCCCAACCTTCTGCTGATAAACCTCTTTTGTGCTATTTGCTTTCTTGTCCCTTTGGCGTATATCTGACAGCACAAACAAGTAATCACAGCACAGTCTTTGCTTATAAATGCCTCACAGCAGAACATTTCCATTATATACAGCTGAAGTTTAAAAAACTCAAGATCACAGCCCAGAACAGCCAGTACTTTGCTCTCAAATTGTTTATCAAACACTTCCACCCTTTCAGCAAACACAATGTACACTTATGTATTATTCCTATTTGAAGGTTTTCAAATAGTCTTTTAATAGCTCATAAACTGACATCACCTACTGTGTTACCTTTAATTAAAAAGTTCAAGTAATTTCATCACCGTTGACAGCAGCACAGGTGATTTTGTTTTTGTGGTATGTTCTTGTGTGTTCTGCCACCACTTAGCAGACGTTTAATTAAATGTGCTTAGCTTTAGCAATGTAAGCGGTTAGGAATCAACAGTGTTTCCATGTCAGTTTGTTTTTTAGGCGTGTTGATATTCTGTGCTTGGTGTAAAAAACAAAGTAAAACATAAACTTAAGCAACAATTTTCTTAAACCATTAAAGGATATAGCCTAAATACTTATTAAATAATAATTATTATTCTTATCCAGTGCCTATCCAGGTGCTCAAAGTCACTTTACACTGGTGTGCATTATTCATTCTCAACCCAAACTCAGGTGTGGTACATGGTACCATATCACCACCGTAATATTCTTCAACCTACACAATAGACACTTTATTTTCGCCTTGAGGTATTGCCAGATTTGCCTTGAAAACATCCCCAAGTTAAGTTGACAAAATCATACATCGATTAAAAAGAATCATGTACTGTTTTGCAGTGTCTCAAGCAAGCCAAAAAAGAAAGAAAAACAATCACCATTGCCAAATTGAAAGAACCAGACAGTGGCCAGGACAATATTTGCCATGATATACTACTTTGTTTTGTTATGTGATTTGATGTGTTCTAGTTAGTGGTGTGCCACAGAATATTTTCTGCCAAAAAGGTGTGCTGTGACTAAGGAAATGTTGAAAAACAGTGCAATAGCCAATTTAGTGCGACATTGTGGAGAAAGAAACAGATTTGTAAAAATGCTGTCGATTTCCTCCACAAGCATTTCGTGCTGTCATTACTGTCATATTCCAAAAGGATTTACAAAGGGTTTAATAACAGTCATTTCTTCGTGTTGGCTGAGCTGAAACTATGCAAAGGATCATGGTCTATCTTTTCAGTTCCCTCTGCTTTTTCACTGTCACTGCAACAAAACAATACTGTAAGCGAAGAAGCTTGTGATTTGAACAGTCAATTACATTATTTTATATATTTTGATGATATACGTTCCCTATATTTTGTTTTTGTTGAGTCCCTACACACACAAGGACGTGGTAAGCTCCTTTCACACCCATAGTTGCCCTGGAGTACCATCTCCAATTCACTCGACAATTGACAAACACCTTTCATACAAAGATGGGTGAAGTCTATGGCCCAATGACGCGACAGCAATATGCCGGTTAGAACTGCTGATGGGCAATTGCTCCAATCACCGAGCTTATCTCCATAATTTAGAATATATGAAAAAAAAAAAAGCTTTTCAATTATGGTTCATAATCAAAGCATCATAAAATAGTGAGCTAAGCACATTACTGCTTTTTGATGATTAAAGCTACAATCTACCAACTAAAAACAGACATTTCTAGTTGTGACTGTTCTCACCTGACAGATGCGTGAGTCCCTTGTGGCTCAGTCCGTTGCTGTGAAGCGACGCCGACCTGGACAGTGGAGCACACTTCGTTGGAACAGGAACAAACGTGGGGTCCAAATCCAGGATGAGCTGGTTCAACTGTTCTATGGACTCGTCAATATCTGTGGCTAAAGATGCCAGCTCCTCGTCCTGGCATGGTGACGGTGTGTTGTCTGTTCCATCTTCCTGTAAACCCCTCTGCACTGCCTCCCTGCTGCTGGACCCTCTCGTTGGTGCATCAGGAGCTAAGAAAGAAGAAGCGTTGTCATCCTTTCCCTCAGTAATGTTGTGATCCCCATCTATCTCTGTGTCCCTTGTAACCACAGCGCTAACTACTTGCTGCTGTTGCTGGACCCAGGACTGAGTTGAGTCCTCCTCGCTTTGGATTTGTCGCTCCTCAGAAGAAAGTGAGCACATGCTACTAGAGCTGGGCCTCTCCAAAGCAGATCGCAGTTCCTCCTCGTCATCCAAAATATCCGTCTCTCGCTCATTGGATGACGTCTCTCCATTGACAGTCTGTCCTAAACCAGACTCGTCACCAGCGATTTCCCCCTCGCCCCCGCTGGACAATGTCAGTTCAGTCATGACATGCAAAGATGACTGGGCCACCTCCAAATCAGGGAAACAAGATCCAACCTTTCTGAGTTTATACGGTCTACACTGAGAAGTCCTGGTTGGGCCCTGGGAGGCCACGGAAAGGCCAGAGTCACTGCTGCCAGATGGAAAACGCTCACTACAGCCGGGAGGACTCGGTGACAGACTGAATGGTGGACCTTCTTTAGAGCTGGTCTTCCTTACTTTTGCATATATACTGCCATTCAATGAGGAACCTGTAAAAAGGGAAAGACAATGTTAGTCAAATGTTCATGGCAATTTACTGACTTTAAAAGGAGACATATTATGCTAAATCAACTTTAGTGAGTTTTTCATCTGTTACAGCAGAGTTTTCTCATTATTAGTTCACTCAAAGTTGTATTTTGATTGAAAATGTAAAACGATGATCTACTTATGTTCATAACTAAGTACTTGAAAAAAACTATTATGTCTCATTTAAAAGATGCAATATAGAAGTTACCAATCTGGTTGTAACAATGTTTAGGTTTATTTCACAGTCAAAGTGTTAAAGGTGCACTTTGTATCTTTTCTGATGAAGGGTTTGCCACCTATTGCAAATGTTATTAGTTTGCCTGAAATGTTCCACTGTATGACATTAACTTCTACCTTGCATTTATTCAAAACTAATGTTTATGTTGCCTTGAAAAACATTCTTCTTCCCAGGAGAAGGCTCGCCTCACCACAGATCTGATCTGTTGTCAGATCTCTGGTCACCAGCTTGTGTCCATAGCGATAAGTTTAATGGCATATTGTGGAAAATCCCAGCAGAGCAATAACCTCTCCATGACAGGGTTTTAGTTCTTTAGTCATTTAGTTGATTAATTGGCTGATGATGTCTCAGTCAATCAATTTTTTTTAAAGTCTATCATTGATTTTATATGCACAACAATCTGCCTTTTCACTTATGAATATACTGATTACTTCTTTCAATCCACTTCCCCTTTTAATCCAATAATCAATGCACAAGATAATTCTTCAATGACCAAGAATTTCCTATAGGTGGAAAACAGCCCTACTCCGTGAAGACAAACATGTGGAATGCCATCCACCGGAAAAGTTACATACAGTAGTGCATAAAAAAATAAATTACTATAATATTATTATGAAATGCTCACTGTCGAAATAACACATTTGCAGTTTTTGTTGATTAATAACACCTAAAGAGGGATAATGAGAGGAAAATGTGAAAATGACAAATTGATTACACCTTTCAGTAGGAAGAATTCATACCTGCGGGTTACAAAACATTTTCAACTCAACCCGCAGATACAACAATAATAAAAATATCTCAAAGCATCCATTACTCAGAATCATATGGTGGTCGGGCAATGCTGGAGTTTCAAGAACAATAGAAGTTCTCAAATGAAATCTGCACATATTAAGACACATTTTGCAAGATTTTACACATTTATGCCGTTATTATCAGCGTTGTTGTTGAGTTGTGATGACAAAAACGCACGCAAGCAGCACACTACCTGTTGGAGCACAGCCATCACTCCAGACACACTTCTGGTGGATAACACAGGGGCTCTTTGTGCGGCGCTGGCGGATGCATGTATGTACTCCCGCATGTATATGTGCGTGTGTATGTCACATAAAGGACATGTCACTCACTGAGGTCAGGTCAAGCTGATTACGCACAGTTTTGTTCCACTCTGACTTACTGACTGCACTAACAAGGTGACACCATAAAACCACCCTCGCACTAATCTTACAAGGCTGCTTCTTAAGAATAGATATAACCATATTTACTACAACAATGTGTACAGTGCATACCAAAGCAGTGTGCACAAACCCCTTAGGTCCAGAGAGGCAATAAAATTCAAATACCAGACACGCATGGTAAAAACTTCACAGCTGGACACACACCAAGGCATTGAGAAGTACATTCGTAAACATTGCTAGCTTGGGAAACAGTGCAACTTACATCTAAAAAGACAGAACTGAACTTTCACTGTCGCAAACTAGAAACAGGATGCTGGTTTAGAAGTCCCAGGGGAGTGACAAAAGGAGGAAGGTGAAGCAGATGACCAGCAGAAAGGAAGCAAGTACAAGGAAAGATATGTCAAGGACACCAAAAGTTAACTCAAAAGTTGTTCAGACCCGCTTTAGATGAGTCCCTTCTTGTGTTTTGGTAGTCCGTCGCTGCGTTGTTCGGGCTGCCAGCAGAAGACAAGCAAAGAACATTCCTTCTCTTAAGGTGCTAAACGCCCCCCTAGTGTTTCTCCCCCTGCGCACCCTCACACACTCACTCAGCACTGTTTTGCCTCTCTGTCATAGCTCCGACTGTGCGCAAATCCCCGCCTCCAAAGTCACTTTTCAAACAGGCCTGGTCTCCTCCTCTCCAGCCTGCTGCACAAACCCCCTCTGCCCTCCCCTCACTCGCATCCTGTCCCACTACACAGGTAACGCAGAGGAGCG
The DNA here is from genome assembly GCA_019453435.1 of Rhinogobius similis. Classification (NCBI taxonomy): domain Eukaryota; kingdom Metazoa; phylum Chordata; class Actinopteri; order Gobiiformes; family Gobiidae; genus Rhinogobius; species Rhinogobius similis. Next base: position 20,929,409 of record CM033623.1, on the reverse strand, counting down.
AGTCGGGGGGACTTTTATGCCTGGAGGGAAGAAGGAGGGATAAAGAATGTGTGAGGATTGAGAGACAGAGAGAGAGGTGGATCATTCACCAGCCAGCAGGCATGTTGGGCAGGTGAGACAGAGTTTTTGCACTTTCGCAGCAAAACACAAAGCACAAGAGGACCTTGAGCTGGCCAATTATGGAGCGGGGAATGTAAACATGGAGGCGGTTTGCGTGCGTGTGTGTGCAAAAGGGGGAAGGGCGCGCAACCTGCAACTTGAACCTGAAAGCTCGGACGCAGATAAAGGAAAGAAGACAGAACAAGAGATGAAGTGATAGGCAAAAGTACATGTGGGGGATTGAGAACACTGTAGTAAAAATAATAATGAACAAGTTAAAATGGTATAAATTCAAAATATGAGTCTTATTTTGACAAATGTACATACATTTGGTTACCTTAAAGGAGATATATTTTGCAAAATCAACTTTTATGAGCTTTTAACTGTGTTATAAAGGTTCCCTCTCAACTTTGCTAACTCAAAGCTGTATCTTTATTGGTTCATGTTTGAGTAATTCTGTATGTTTTGCATTTGAGGCTTGAATGCTCAAAAGATTTCTGTTTTCATCTACCCCCTTTCTCCGCCTTCAACCTCTACTATTTTGGATTATTCAAAATATTTACGCTCCCGGTCATACAAGTGTGATTCAAAAGTGTTGAAGCATAGACATTTTTTCAACAATATAAACACATCTGCTGCTTGCTACAGTGAAACTTCACTATGAAGAGCCACAGTCTGTCAATTTTCCAGTTTTGAACAGGAAATCAATGGACCAATTTCTGTTATAAAGTCTTTTTACATCAATATTGACATTACAATTAACAAAATGTCATAGTCCGTCATTAATAGGCCAAAAAAATCTACTAACAAAATAATTTACTCAAAACTACTCCTGACAAGATAAATATTCTGATTCAACTTATTTCAACTCATGCAGATTTTTTTATGTCGTGCAGGTTTAAAACAACATTCAACAGAGCTAGTATGTTCCTTTTGAGTGCATGCGTGAGTGCCTGTGGTTAGCATAATGGTTGTGTATGTGTGTGTCTGTGTGTGTTTACATGGCACTTTTGAGGCATGTCTCTCCCCAAAAGTCGGTCTATCCAAATTACACGGCTGTACAGTGCAGATTTAGCAATGGCATAAAACAGCTGGAACTGTCACCTCAAAAGCTCTGCTTAGTGTGATTGTGTCCGTGTCTACATGTGTGTCTTTATGTTTATTCCAAGTGAAGAGAGACGCTTGAAAAACAGTCAGTCGCCTCCCAAATATATAGGTCTGGCTTCTGTCTAAAAAGATGACTGTCATTCACCCACTCCTGAAAAAGGCATTTGAAACCACAGCAGTTGTCCAGAGACCAGGCCAATGCCCACAACGTTGACCATAGTTCAAACTGCATATGAAAACAGCAGATCAAGAAACAACAATCACAACATTAAAAACTTTTAGAAAAACTCACAAGACGTCGTTACAACTTTTCGGAAATACATTTTACTGACATATTAACACTTCATAAAATCCCAATGCGGCCAACAGCTGCATTTGCCAAGAAAGCTAAGCAACAGTAGATAAAAGTAACCCAGCTCCTTGTGGCTCATATTCTAATTTTCTGAGAAAAATACCTCTTTAGCGGTTTGCTCTCCCAGTCTCCTCAGCCATGGATTTACAGAGAACAGCTGCATGCTGCTGCTGGACTGAATGTCACAGACAATGAAAGCCCGTCTGAGGAGGAATAAATCCAAACGCTCAGTAAAGCTGGAACGGCTCTTCAATGAGAATTTAAACAACTGCCGCATAACTAAGTTATGATTTAGAGATCCTTGGTAGTCAAAAGTAAAAGCCAAGTCTTGCTTTGTTCAATTGTTGTATCTGTCCTTTATAGTGTAATTCCTATCTTTACTATTTCTCATGAATTACTTGCATAAACCAAGAACAGAACAGGGCTGTGGAGGAATCGTTTCAATAAAGTTTGTCAAAGTTATGTCAACATGCTAAAACTGACAAATATAATAGCACAAAGACACACATACTATTTCATGAAATAAGCAAACAAATGCATTTCTTACTTCTAAAGATCTGATAAGAACATTAGCCATTTTAACTCAGAATTTCTCACAGTCACAGGCCTGAAAGGTCACCTGGCGTCTAACAGAGCCGTTTATTTATGTCCCATTGTCTCCAGTGTTTTCACTTCTCTGCCTTTCCTGTTCAATCCAGGCTGATAACAGTGAGCACAGATCTTCAACTGCAACAGAAAGTAAAACTAGAAGTCTTCAGATTAAAATTGCACCTCACCTGTTTCCAAACTGGAGATGTCTTGGTAGGAGTCTCGTCTCACAACAGGGTCCAGAGTGTCGTAGTCGACTGTCACAGAGCGCCCGTTGTGCCACAGCTCTCTGCCTAACAATAAACAATACAGCACACATTTAGACAGGCCTTATTCATCTAATGTTCACTGCTTTTGCTTATATAACAGTAGTAAATCATGAATTACCTTAGATATTGTGCTATGGATGGTAAAGTCTAGTGGTTAAAAAGCATGTGTCTTTCTTGTGTTTGGTACAAGCATATGTGTGTTTCCCTGTCTACACTGTCTACACTGTCTACAATCTGGATTCTAGTCAGATAACTTTGTGTGATAATGTCTCAAATGACTTCCTGTTTGGGAGCTGGGCAGCAGGAGCAGGACAAGCAGCAGTTTGGACAAACTTATCTCTGCAACACTACCCCCTCCTGGCTTACTGAAGTACTTCATAGCAGATGGTGAAACACCGTTTTCACCGTTTTCACCGTTTTTTGAACCATACCATAAAAAACGGCAATAAAGAGGAGAAAGAAACATTATTTAGATAGTATAATTAATGAGTTATATATGTTAATTATTTGATCCTCCTCAGCTCAAATGAGACAATGATTTTTCTTGTTAATACAAAGGAGGTACACATGATAAATATTCAGCCCCCAAAAATATTGTTTCAGCTTTCATTTATTGAACGATAAGTTGATTATATGTAATTATTGTCAGTGATGGAAAGTACAAAAGTAAAAGTACTGTACGTAAGTAAGTAAGTAAAATGCTACAGTAAACACTGCTACACTGTACATTTTACAGTGGATCATTTTTATTTTTACTTCACAACATTTGAGAGCAGGTGTCTGTACTTTCTACTCAACCACATTTTTAAAAAGGACTGAAAAGTAGTTTGAACAGTTTGAAGGTTTATTTTTAGTACCTTTATGGTGACATCTTGAGTAAAAGTTTTTGTTTTTGTTGTGGATTTTAGCAAACAAACTTATAAAAAGTCTACAAACATTGAGAAAATGACTGAAAAAAATCAACTCTTTATGAAGATCAGACACATGTAACTCTTAAAACTCTCAAAAATCTGCACAAAAAAACGTAAACATGTCCTTAATGCAGTATTTTGATAGTAGATAGATAGTAGTAGTAGTAGATTATTATCTGCGATACTTTCACTTAAGTATTTTTTGCTCCTGTATCTGGTGCTTAAGTAGTACTCCTTCCACCAAGCCTACTGCCTGTACACACAAACTGACGATGATTGAAGGGGTTTACGTTGTTATATTTGAAATGAGATGATTTGCATTTTCAGTTATACCTGCTTTGACACCCAATCCCCACCCCAACCTTTTAAATGTATTTACCTTCAGTAGAAAATATGAAATTGAAATTAAATTCTAAAGTCGGAGAATCTTCACATATTTTGGAAATTGTACAAATGTATCAGCTATGCCTGGTTTATGGCCCAGCAGCTGATATACATCACATCTTTGATTTTTTTTTTCCTCTCGCCTGTTTTTATTCCAGACGTCTGATTGCTGAATGTCAGCCGTAAATTCCTACCTACCCTATGATATGATCAGTTAAATGTGCTTTGTGGATCTGTACCTACCTGCTATCTTCTCAGGGCTGTCTGAAAAGAACAACTCCACTTTTCCATTCTCTGGGAAACGGGAATCTGGGATAAAACCCCAAAAAGCAGACAGTTACGTGTGTGTAATGTTGTTTGTACCTCACACCTGGACTGCAGAACACTGATAAGACGCCAAGGTTTGTTCAGGTATTTGGACAGGAGGAGCAGAGGGGAAGATTTATACTTTGTTACACGCTGATAATTCAATACAGTGGAGCTGGCAGAATGTAAAAGAAGGCAGCAGCAGCAGGTCATAAATACCTTCACTGGCACAGTCCAAGTCAGCTTTAAAGAAAGTGAGAGAGTGTCCGTGCACCAGGCCCGTGTGGAACTGCAGGCGAAAGACAATCTGCCGACTCGACGACCGCCAGTCTTTGTCATAGCAAACAACCTTAAACATACAAACACCACACATTCATTAAACATATGTCAAATGTTAAGCGTCTAAATGGTACTTCTTATGGTATTCCTCAGTGTTTTTGTGCTGTTTATTTATTTTTGTTTTTTGTTATGTTTTCTTTATCTGAAAAGGTCTGTTAATATTTGAAAAAAAGTATATCAAAATGCACACCCTTTTAGAAGTCTATAAATCTGTATATACAAGCAATTACTTATAAAACTTGAAAATTGGGCATTGAAATTGGCATCTGTCTCAGGATCTGTAGAAAAACTAATTTAAGGGCTTTGATATTAATATTTAAGGTATAAGTCTACAACTATCTAAATGTGTAAATGTCTAAAAGTGTAAATGTTTTTATGCCAATTAGGTTAATGTTGACCTCATGTTTTATTTTTTATTAGGAAATTTCACTAAATATTAAAATGATATATATTAAAATAAAAGGTAAGATAACTCACATTAGACATACTTAAATCTTAAAACAATATACTACTAGGTGATCAAACTGCTCAAATCCCAACTGTGAAATATTACCGTTTGATTTGAATTATATTATCATCCAAAATAGATGAGACTAGTATAGTAGGGAACATGTCTTACCATAATGTCCCCTTTGAGCAGCTGCGCAGGCTGGAGCACAAAGTAAAGCCGGTCAGTCTGAGCTGCATTCACGTGACTGAAACATAGACACAGACCACCTGATGATTTTATAACAGGTCACTGGTACAAAAGTGAAGCCCTCTGCCTCATAATGACTTACTACACAGCAGATGTGCACACCACCTGCAGACTTTGGTAAACGCGCAGAAAAAGACTGCATCCTAAAAAAGGAAGGAAAACCTCAGTGTATGTTCTTGTTTCAAAATATAATACTTCCATTTTGATTTAATGAATGCATCATCATTTAATAGCTAAAAACTTATAGAACCTCCACCTACAGTCGTTCCGCCATCTTCTTGTCTCAATGAAAATGTTATTGCTTTGCCTATAATGTTCCATAGTATGGCATTACACTTATCTGTCTCCACAGAAACAAGCAGGTGATGCCATGATTGCTGCTACAGGTCAGATCTGTGGAGAGGCAACCTCGCTCATAGTATGTAGTTTTGAGCAATACAATATATTTAACACATGTTAAATAGATTAGGTTTAATGTCCAATGAACAGTCTGGGAAACGCACCAACATCTCCATGGAGACAAACAGATGTTTCCTCATAATTAAATAGTGCAGCTTCACAACTTCACAATTAACTTCACAATTTTTGTCAAAATATAACACAGATGAAGATGACGACTCACCTCCATCTGGCCTTATTTTGGGGAGGCTGTGCAGGACCACACAGAGGAGGAAGGATGGATTGGGACACATCCTCAGTCCCCCCTTGAGCATGCTCCCCAGCATCCACACATACCTGAGGGACAGACACTTTATCAGAGTCACTGTGTCAGCTGATGGTGCTCCAGTCATTACAGTCAGCTGAGCAAGGCTGAGGTCATCCTGGGCCATTAGTCACCGCAGACTAGAGGTCTACACCAGGCTGGGGGATGACCTCTGACCTTCTCTAATCAGACGTACCTTTTCTGGGAGGGGGTCATCAGAGGGGCCAGTTTGTCGTGAAAAAATCTTCTCATGGCAAAGTGGTCGAGAGAAAGGTCTGCACTGAGAAACATACGAGAACGGACACAATAAAATATGAGGCAGTGGTTTGGCAGCCTTTGAACACTTCTAGAATGTGCTTAATCACACAAGTCATTAGAGCTGCACAGTTTGGGGAAAATATCTAATTGTGATTTTTCTGAACAATATTGCGATTAGGTTTGCGATTTATGTTTTAATAATAGTATTCTGGTCAAAGTTCACAGAGAGAGAGAGAGAGAGAGAGAGAGAGAGAGAGAGAGAATTATGCTAAACTAATAATAATGCACTAATAAAAGAATTACATGCGTCAAAATGTTTTTGTCACTTTTAGTAGCGTTCTTTTTGTCACTTTTAGTTGCATTTTTGGCACTTTTTCCTCACATTTTTGTCACGTTTAGTCGCATTATTGGCACTTCTAATCGCATTTTTGTAGCTATTAGTCACGTTTTTGTTGCTTTTAGGCAGATTTTCATGCTTTTAGTCGTCTTTTAGTTGCTCTTAGTCACACATTTGTTTGGTTTTAGTCCCGTTTTTCTTGTGTTTCTGTCGCTTGTTTTCGGAACACGTTTTAACAAACCTAAACTGCATGGTTAGCAGCTTTTATATGGTATATTTTTTGTTTGTGGAAGAAATGATTGAAAAAAGCTTTTAAAAAATTGCAGCCTTTGTGATTTTCTAATTGTGTCGATTCAAAATGCAATTTCAATCCGATTTGGACTAATTGTTCAGCCCTATATGTCATTACTTGGTCCTAAATTGAGCTCATTTTAGTTCTGATGTGCATTTTGGATTATCCTGTTCCAGTCCTTTTTTAGTCCAGATCTAATAAGTTTATTTCGGGTTTAGTCCTGGTTTGGTCACAGTTTTAATGTGGTGAATGTGCAAATGTTAACGCAACCTAAAACTTACTATATTGATGTGATTATAATTCAAAATGATACATACAAACAGAAATAACACAAATGTAGAATCTGATTTTGACATGAATTACTTTAAAATTGTGGCTTCATGTATTTACTATGGATAAATGCAGTATTTCAGCATACGTAATCAAATCAGATGCTAATCAATGCGTGTAATTTTTCATTTTATACCAATAAACAGCAGTCAACTGTGATTTTTCTTTTTCTAATATAGGCAAAGGTTTACCTATTTCTAGACAGTTTGTTGTTTTACTTTGAATTACCACTCCTCTGTTACAGTGTGTGTACTCAAAGACCTCCTTTCTTGTAAAATTGCTTGACTCCGGGCACAATGGCTGGGACTAAATTGAAAGTAAATAAATTCACAGGTGGCTGACAGCAGGATCCCTGGCTGAAAATCAAACAACAGTTCCAGTTCAAAGTCTCCTCAATCACTTGTCCTGCCCTTCCCCTGAAAAGGCCTCCTCTGTCTGCGACTCAAGAATGTCCAGCAAATGTCTGTCCGCTGACCTGAGTTTACCAAAACAAAGTGCTCCTCCTGACACCAATGAATCTAATCACCCAAAGCACAATTCTCAGAAAATTGAGAACGACTGAATCAAGAGTAATAACAAACCTATGAGGATTAACAGATCATTTATATAAAGGTGTTACAAAATACATTTGCTAAATCAAGTTTCAAGATATTCCCAAGTTGTCAGAAATTAATAAACAGAGAAAAAGAAAGATACAGAAATGATGTTAATGGGGAGGTCTCATTTGCTGAACGAAATCAACAAGACTAGAGCTGCTTAATAAATTGAAATCGGAACACAATCACAATGTATTTATGCAATAAGTAATGCATAAATATCTTTTGTTGTTTTGTTGCTACAGACCCTGTAGTTTAGACTTCTGCAGTCTTTAGTTTAGACTTCTGCAGTGTTAAATTCACAAGATTCGTGATGTTTTAGTTAAGCTGTTCATGTTTCAGTCTTCTCTCAAAATCTAAATGCTCTTGTATGTGTTAAAATGTGTGTTGTGAATAGAGATGGGCCGATATGGATTTTTTGAGATGATACTGGTATCTGATATTTGTCTTGTTGATTAATTACCAATATCAAAACAATAACACATAACAAAAATAATAACATAATGTATTTATGTGAAATATAACATAATGTGTGTCATGATTATGTAAACATACAGCAATATTTTTAACCTAATTGCTCCTCTATTTCCATTTTTACTCATTACTCAAGAAAAACAATCATCACAAAAAAAATTGCTGCCAAATATCAGCCCAGTTTCTATTGATATTGGCTATTGCCCAGTATCATGAAAGAGTGGTTCTATATCGGCCAAATACCGATAATAGAACCACTACATATTTATATAGCTGTGTCTTTAAATTACAAATCTAATCGCGATTGCTACATATGTCATAGAAATCCCAATTAGACAGTTTTTAACGAAGATTGCATGAAGTAACGAACAAACCACTGACTATATTTCATTTTCAGTCTCAAAGTATTATGTACTGTATTTCATTTTGTGTTCTTACCTGGAAGACAAGTTGCTGAAATGGATGTATGAAGCCAGCAAGACCCCGATCATGCCTTTCCCTGCCTGGCATTGAGAGAAAGAGTCATAATGTGAAGAATTAAAACAGTAAAGTGAATAAGTAACAGTTATTTTTACCCGACAGTGAAGCACCAGGACATGCTTGTGATGCCGGTGCAGCCAGTTCTCCATAGCTGTGCACACGTTGATGATCTGGTCGAGGTTTGGAGCCAGTTGGTCCGTCCAGCCTGTGTCCACAACCTGGAACAAAAAATAAACTCATTCACCACAAAGATTTCCCTGCAGTGTTACAATGTGTGGCAAATATTACCTTTTGGGTCAATCGGCTGAGAGAATCATGCCTGTTTGAGAGATTAATAAACTAAAGAAAAGGAAAAGAAAAAGCATTTTGAGGAGATAGGTTAGTGAACTGCAGAGTGCATGTTGAAATGCTGTATTTAAGATATTACTTCATTAAAAACAGATAAGATTATTAATTTACTTATACTATTTTTATTGTGTTTTTTTTTTACATAATAATCATAATATGTACATGTATTGTTAAGTGTTAAGTCTTCTTAAAACACATCCCTAAATTTTCAACACATACAAATATAATATCCTTCATTAGTCGTCACTGCAAAATCAATTATAATCTACTCATACACAGTTACATACATTAATAATTAGGGCTGCAATTATTTTTTCAGTCGACTAGTCAGCAATTATCTTGCAATTAGTTGACTAGATGATTATTTCTATGTTTGGATTTTTAAAATACATTTTTAACCAGGTAAAGGTAAAGGTGACAGGAGGCTTCTAGACAGGGAAAATGTTTATTCTTATTGATGAAACTTATAAATTGTTTATTCTTTTGTGCCATTTCGATGTAATAATGCCTCTGTCTGTGTGTATCTGCAGCCTGGGAGTAGGATCTCTCCTTCACTGTGGTTCTCCCTGGGGTTTATACTTTTCCCACAAGGTTTTTTGTAGTTTTTTTCTTGCCGAGAAGGAGGGTCAAGGACAGGGGATGCTCTGGGACACTTATCCATTTGCTAAATTCTCCTAAACATCGTTTATTTAAACTGCTTTCTACCTGTGGCCCATCGAGGCAACTGTCATGAATTTTGTATTGAATTGTGATATAAAGCGTCTTCTTGCAAGATAACGATAAATAGTTATTAAAATAGTCAACAATTATTAGACTTGTCGATTAGTCCTGAATATTCCTATTAATTTTTGCAGCCCTATATATTTGTCATTGATCATCTATTGCATGTTGCGTGTAGTGTAGTAGGGCTGCATCTAAGCACAAGTGGCGTTTACGGCGGTGTGTTGTAGTTGATCTCACCATGTAGTTGTGTCCATGTTTTGAGTGCAGCATGTGTGTAATCTGGCTGAGGTTGTGCAGGTAAGAGTCGTCTGAACACTCTCTGGGACACACTATGGTGATGATCCGTTCGGTGATGTAGGTCAAATCAATTGGCAGTGCCTCCTCCATGACCAACACCAGTCACATGGGGCTGAAGGGAGACAAAAACGTGACAGAGAAGTTACTGAACATTTGTGATTTAAGGTCAATGTATTTTTAGATTCAGAATGTACCGAAACCAAATGAGGGTTAAATTCAGTCAGTGCTTATGATTTCAAAAATGTAATGCTGACTCAACTTATATGAATAAAAAGGAAGTAAACCCTAGAAACAACCACTTTCGAAATGAAACAGCACAATGAAGAATGACGAAGACATCAAACTAAAGTGTTCATTGTGCTATTTTTTAACTGCTGATACTTTTTTTTATGATATAGTTTAAGAATGTTTTTAATTGGATCTTTTTTGGGGATATTTTACTTTATGCAGCTCTTAGAATATTAAGCAACTAAATGATCATTATAAGGGTACTTTTAAACAGTTTCCTGGTCATGCTTATCTTTGTACAAATGCTAAGAGCCATAAATGAATGAATGAATTTGATTTATGAGGTTAAGGCTTTATCAACTAAAGTAAATATATAATAACAGGTTGGGAAAATGTCAGTACTAAATTATTAGATATCTGTCCTTACCTATAAGCATAATTTGATACCATATTTGTCTTGTACATCCCATTTGCAACTCAACTCCTGTCACTTTTGTCCTTGGTCGGTTCTTGTCTTTTTCAAATGTTTTCGCAGGATTTATTTTAGGGATACCCACGAAAGTGAAAACTCCCACATTCCAGGGTAAAACCATGGAAAGCTTGAATTCAATAACAATATTCAGACCATTTTTAACAATGCTTTAGACGCGTGCAAAAAATCTTTGTAGATGTCTAGGTTGAGATTCAAGTATCGCACAAAACGTGAAAAGACCACAAAATTAACCACATAACAGCAGCAATATCCCTTTATACCCTTGTTTTGAAGATGTTGCTATATGTTTAAATGTGTTTTAATTATAGATATAGTGAATAATCTAATTTAGCATATCTCCAAAACAACAATTGGAGATCATTATCATTGTCTGATATGTCTCCTCTAACATAAAATATTTGCCTTGTACATCCCATAGTTGCAAATATTGTCACTTTTATCCCTGGTCGGTTCTTGCCTTTCGAATGTTTTCCCAGGATTTATTTTAGGGATCCCGAGAAAGTGAAAACTCCCACATTCCAGGGTAAAACCATGGAAAGCCTGAATTGTCCGGTGTGGCTGGGCTGTGCAGTGCTGAAGCGTTCTGGTTTAGTGCGTGGTCCATGGGAGTGCACACACGGAGACATGGTTAACCTCGCCTTCACCCTGACCATGTGACCACAGCAGAGTAAACAGTGATAGGAGCCTGGCTTACTCCATAACAGCTGATATTTACTCACAGTATAAATGTCAGGCCGGATTGATCTTACGGTTTAAACATGTCTCTGTGTTTTATTAGTGATTGCCCAGTTGTCATATTGATTCTAACAGCGGTGCATGAGCTTTTCCCATTAATATACATAGTTTTGTCTGTAAAATGAATCACAATAGTGCAGAAACATTACCTTATTATACTCTTATTTGAAAATTTGCAACATAACTTTCTTAATTTTATTTTTAATCGGCTCTTTTTGCAGCATTTTTACACCCAACATTCAAATTTAGCTTCAAAACCACATTCGCAGTATTATCTAAACTCATATATATTACCCACCTCTACATGCAACAGCAAAGAATTGTAGATCAGTGCTTCTGCTTAAGAAAAATTCAAACAAAATGCTATTTTTAAACCATACGGTTGAATCAATTTGATTTTGTTTTTCGTTCAAAGCAAGAACAGTATTTATTTGTTACAGTAGGTTTGTCCTTTGAGGTGTAATTATGGTTGTCACAGACCAAGACAGACCAGTTTTAGTCAACACTGAAGATCTCTTGCCGGTGGACATGGTATTGATTGACACAATATGGCTGAGTGGTCTCTTGCAGATACTGATTTTGATTAGAGATGACAGTTAGCATATTTTAGCACTTTTTGTTGGCTATCGCCCTTAAAAGCTTAAAAGACGGTATTTAGTTTTGGTTGACCACCAAAGGAAATACTTGAAGCTTTATTTGAAAAGTCCTTCTCTCTTATAGATTTGTAGTGACACAGGGCTGTGAAGGATTACAATCATTGCTTTTATACAGATTTTATTGAGCAGTGCACTGTCTGGGGAGTCCAAACATTTTCCCTAAAGGGTCGTGTGTTGAAACATAGATCAAGCAGAGGCCCACAGCAGTGATCAATAAAATGGATCATTCCAGCGTTCCAAAGTTCCATTAATCTGAGCTAATCTGAGGAGTCTGAATTAAAGTGTTATTAAACCTTAATTCAGACTCAGGCCCTTAATATTAGGTCTGTCTCTTAAAATCTTCTCGGCTGGTTAGCTATCAGTTGCTGTGTATTAAAACAAAATGAAATGAAATAAAATAAAATAAAAATATTGGACAATCTATAATAAATCTAAAATGAAGTTCAATGTGTTTACTTTAGATTTTAAACATTTTTTCTACTGGAAGTGCAACTGTTTATGTTTTATTCTATGTTTCACTATTTACTTTAGTACTCTGCGTCTCTTATTTTACTCGTAATGTTGTACAGTCATGTAGCTGAGACTTTTATCTATATATGATTAACTTAGTTTGACTAAACCACTCATTGTAATTTTTTCTGTGCCACATTCAACTATTTTAAATAAAATCTAATTACATCATATATGAAACTGAAATCCAATCCAGTGTCTCGCTTGTCATTGCCAAAACAGACGGGAGAAACTGCAGCTGCTCTGTTTTAATGAGCGCCTTGTCCCCAATTATGTATTTTGGGTTGTGTTTTTCATGCATTTTCAGGACTGCTGTAATCTAAATTTGCCAGTGCTCCGCGGCCCGAAGAACCAAAACAAACGGAAGTGTGTGCCCCTTAACCACACATACACAGATATACACCCATGTTCCTTACTGCTGCTCAGAAAAGGCCTTGAGCTTGAGCACGTCTAATTATAGTCTCTATTTCCCATTCGAAAAGAAAGCATTCCAAAACGGATTAGCCATCTTTGTGTCTTTTCTTTCATATTGGTACAGGTTGGCATGCAGTGACAATACATACATACATGGTGAATTAACCAGGACTCAGCTGTTTCATCTGACAGCCCACAGCTTAATTATAACTGTTAATTCAACTTTGTACAACTTTTTAAATTGGCAAGCACAGATTTGGTTTCTTAGCAACGTCAGAGGTAGTTTATGGTGATTATAAACTGCTTCTTTTATAGAGCAACAAAGCATGAATGAATCAGAGTTATGTTCAAGTGGCAACGTCGTTCACTCCTTCAGAGCATTGACCTTTCAAAGTTTAATGGGGAATTAAGTGCCCTTTAAAGACAGCCTATCCCAAGAGAACACATCTTCTGGTCTTAAGTTTAATCAGTGGGTTAATCTCCCAGCCATTTGTCCCATCCAGCAGATGCCCATTCAACAATACTACCCCATTCACAAGAAAGAAAGGAAACAGTCACTTGTAGTTGAATGGCAAGATAGTTTAAGGAGTGAAAATGGACTACAACTGAAAGCAGTAAATAACAGAAACAGCCTACCTTTGCAGAAGTAGAAATCTCAGCTACATGAAGCCAGATGAGTGAAAGTCTGTGTGTGACTGGTGAAGGAAATGAGGTGGAGACTTGACAGTGGGAGGGAGAGTCAGAGCAGAGAGAGCATGATCAACTTTGTGCTGATCCAGCCCAGAGCGCACTTTGCCCCCTGTCAACTGCAGTAACAGATAGACGACGTTACCATAATGACATAAAAGGAACACGGCTATTTACACTACTTAGCATTTGCATGGCTTTAGGCCAGCTCTTTAAGAATAGTTGTTGTCAGTAAATAAAACTAATCTAATTGTTTTCCCATTTATGGCAACAGGCTGTATAAATCTTTTGATAATGAAACTAGTGCTAATAAGCTAAAGTAAGTCAACTTCATAAAATTGAACCCATCTAGACCCAACATAGCATATTCACTTGATTAATGATTTCACCCCTAAAGTAAAAAAAAAGAAAAAACGACAAAAAAATAAAAATAGAAATAAAAATCTTCCACGTAATAACTTTCAGACTTTGTCAAGCTGCAAATTTTATTCAAACCGTCGACAGTGGCACGATCGTGTTGGTGGTGTACCTTATGTTCCTCCAGGGGGCGCTAAAAGACAGATTAGAGAAAGTGAAGTTCATCAAGTCATAAAACCTGGAAGATGAATGATGAACCATATTATAATTTAGATCCACGGTTACCGCCGTCAAAAAAAATATTTTATGATAAATTTAAAAAACAAAAAAAAAAAAACAAAAAAAAAAAAACAAAAACAGGGCTTTCTTTAACAAAAAATAAGTTATTTTTGTAATCAGTTGATCGTGGTAATCATTCTACAAACCAGATTCTCAAAATATGATATCAGTTTTTTGTTTATGTTGTAATAGATGCTACTGTAACTTATTGTATTATTTAATATTCATTTTAACTGAATGTTACGCCTTTTAAGTAATTTTCTGATCTTTGACCAAAAGTACAAGTGGAACTTGGTCAGAAAGAGTAATAAAGTGAACCAAAGTTAATGTAAATGCTTTATTTTATGCTGCTCAACCAGAAACAACTTGATTACATGTCGATCTAATCATGCTGGAGTCGGTAAGCGGCTCTTGAAGGCGTCATAATTCATATCCAATGAGACCCCGCCCTGCGCACGGTGTCTGTGTCTGTTACAGTTACAGAGTCAGATCTGCTCCATGGCGATGAGCTGCGGGAGGCTCGACATCGGGACCCGCCGGTTAGCTCCTGTCTGCGGGCTAACAGGCGCACACTGAGATGGGATGATGTAGCGGATCAAGTCCCGGACGAACTGCGCACTCCTTTAGCATGCTAGGCTAACGTGGACCCGTTCATATTTTTCCAGAAGTAACCAGACAGTTGACCGGAGCTAGCGGCTGTGAGCTAAGGAGCTAACGCGGGCTAACATCAGGCTATAGAGGACTAGCCTTCACCTGAAGCTGAGCTTACACTGTGGACCTGCGGGATGGAAAGTGGAAAGGACAGAGAGGTTGGTGATCATTTAACTCCAACGCCACAGGGGTCACCTGACTCTAAAAGTGACACAATCTCGGTGAAGATAAGTGGATCCACGCCGCTGTCCGCGGGGAAGAGACCCTCCATTGCGGAGGATGAGGGCGGCGGCGCAGAGGCGAAACTCTTCGGGAAAGGACTGGCGGCCACCTCCCTTCTCCAGATAGCGATAAGAAACGGAATATACCAAAACCAAGTTGCCAATGCTCTGGGCGGTGCGGCCAAGAACATAACTATGCCCACCGCTAAAACAGCCAACATTTACAATCTAACATCTGCCAATAGCACCACTTCTGTCAACTCTCTGCTGGGGCGACGACGGCAGCGGCACAAGAGGAATTTATCACTCGGAGCTTCGCCAACCACGAGCTGCGCGCCTGTGTCCTCTGCAGAGACCACCGCCGCTCCCACCGCCTCCCCCCTCAGCACCCTCAGCCTGGACAGGAAGACTTTCCTCCGACAGAAGCAGACCAAGCAGCTTCAGGTCTCTGATAAGACGTGGGTGAGATCTGATCTGCGGCGCGGCTGTATACATGTGCACGACTGGCTCACACCCTCTTACCCCCGGCCAGTGCTGTGCACTGTGGACACTTCTGCCCAGGAGGTGGCAATGAAAGTGGCAGGGAGCAAGTCTGGGGCCCTTTTGAGAATAACGTGTAAGACTACTGCTCTGGCTGATGCCATTGATAAAGAGCGGGATAGTCAAGGAAGTGACAGTGGAAGTCTAACTGAGGCTTTGGATATCAGAAACCTCAAGGATGACTATAATGACGACTTAGACTACAGTAAAGGCTCAAAACACTGTTATCACGATGCAAAACTGCCTCCCAGCCTGATGCTGGAGGATAAGAATGCAAGTAATTCATCCTCAGAAGTTTGTTTGAATGACATTGGCATAGATCTGAGTCTTAGTGCTGGTGACTGTTATGGTGTGTATTCAGGCTCTGACATAGAGAGCAGCACATGTGAGGACTTCAGTCCAGGCGGACCAAGGAGCACAGAGCACAGAGACTCACTGAGTGAAGGCGTTTTGGGGACAGACTCCTCAGTGCAGAGCCCAAACTGTGACAGCGCCCCAGAAGACCCCGACCCGTTTGAAAGCTCCTCGGACGAAGTTGACCTGGCGTCTTCTCCAACACACTCACCCGACTCCTCTGCTGCTGACCAACCTCCCTCTGCCACAGACCCATGCAGCACTTCCAAATCAGAGAAAAGCACATTAGACAATGACGCTCAAGCCGGGGATAACGCGGAAAGATTAATTACACCTCCATCCAAGTGTCCCAGCAGCTCACAGACCAGGCCCCTCACAAGCCAGGCATCTGTCCAGGCCGACCCAGACGTCTCCAGGGGCAGCAGGCCATGGCCCGAGCCCATCAATACCAGTCCCACCCCGGCCCTCTTCCTCCAGCTGCACGGTGGAGCAGTGCGGAGACTGGAGGATGATGAAAAGCCTCTGCAGATACTAAATGAGTACCTGACCAATCTGGGCTTCGAGGACCCGTGGAGGGTACAGGAGGAGGGCATGAATCCTGAAATTGGCTGTCTCATTCGCTTTTATTTCGGTAAGTCTTCTAAATCAATCTTTGTAAAAGGGGCCTAATAAGAGGTAAAAGGCAAATGTCATTCTATTAGACTTATAGCTTATTACACTAACCTTCTTTCTTTGTTATTAAGCTAATAGCTGAATGTCACACACTCCAGCTTTGCTTTGGCTCGTTCTTTGTACATCCATTCTCATTGTGCCATGAGTGCTGTCATTGTGTTTGGTTAGTCAGACTGTTCAACAAGTACATTCAATTGTCCCGCTGTAACAAAGCCCAGTGTTGTGCCATGAATCTGCCCCGCCCCTCTCTGTGTGTTTGTACTGGAGTGAGACACATCTGGAGGTAACAGGTGCACTCTTTAGGTGAGCCAAAAACCAAAAGCTGGTAAGGGTTCATGTTTTGTGTTGTTATTGATCCTGTTTGGCTCACATGCTGTTATGTGTAAGAGGATGGAAAACAGCCATGATCTGGGATTAGCAAAATGCGCTAGTGTTTTTGACCTTGTTTTTGATTTAAACCAGCAGCGATAACATAAGAAGACCCTACAGTCTATCAATGGATACAGTGTAGGTTTCATTATTCGATGTCTGTGCATCTGCCATGGTATCAAATTCTCAATATTTATGAGCCATGGTTGAATAATACAGTGGATTATATTATTAAAAAGGTAGTCTGGTTTGTGGGTCCTCTATTTTAGAAAAAAATCAGGATCATTTGAGACTGGAGGTGGGAGATGTATCAAAAAATTGATAATATCACAATTGCTGTTTTGGTGGTATGCAACTTTAGAATATCAGGTATAGCGTCTATAATTAAGACTATTATAAATTACAGTAAAAAAACAAAGAAGAGTATAAGTGATATTTCTGTCCTTTTCTGGGATACTTTGATGGTGCATTCACATTTTGTGTAAGAATTGAACCACAACCACACCACACAAGATAAATATACAGGCACATTGTAGCACTTTTCTGATGCATTGCTAAAATGTATCTATTTGTTAAGATAATAAAAAAAATCATGGGGAAAAATCAAGATACTAATTTATATTATTGTCCATCATTATTTGTGACTGTCTTTTTTATATTTTGCTTTATTTTGAATTAATTCATAAAGGCAACCTAGGACTGGCCAATATAGGGCCCTTACGTTGATTGATCACAATTTTTATATTCATGTTTTTTCAACATAAACAAAACAGAGCAGTGCTAAGTTGGGATGGGACAAAACTGTGCCACTAGATTGTGGACAAGTATGTGGAAAATGAATCTGTGAGATTTTTTGTGTTTACTTTTGACACTAACAAAAACTAACATCTCTTGAGAAGTCGTAGTTCCAATGATTATAAATTATGTTCTTGTGTTCTTTCTTTTGGGAAGTGTACGAATTGTGCTCTACAAATAAACTTGCCTTGCCTTGCCTTGCCTATCCTGTCCCATCCTTAGTGATAAGTGCCTTCTTCGTGGAGAATGAATAGAAGGACATATTTTTTTCTGACCTCTGCTCCAAACCACATGCTTTTACTGCCACAAGATTGACTGTAGACCTTAATTAAAAAGCCAAGCGGATCACTGACAATAAGATGAGTTTGGATGATTTGATTTGATTAAAATTCAATTAATTACACAGCCTGTACTGTAATGATCTAATGCAAAGTATTTCTAAAAGCTTGTCAATCTATAAAGTAAATAAATCTGAATCTATATTGCACAAGCCGCAGATCGCTCCCTCTGTCTAAACATACCGACAACAGTTACACAACAATAGGCTGTCCTTGCTCGTGTCAAATTGAAATGGGCGTGTGCGTGGTGTGTCCCTATTTCCTTTTTACCCCCCAGCTAAGGGATCCCGCTGTAAATACAGGAATGCAGCAGCAGGGAACAGGGCATTGCAGATGGACCACTAAAGATTTCACATAGATTTAGAAAAAGTAAAACTAAAAGTGATAGTTATATAAACCCCTCTGTCTCATTAGGTTAGCTGGGATAGGCTCAGTAGAAATAAGCCTAACCGTCTCTAACCTCTTAAAGCAGACAGGCAAATGTAGTAATAGAAAATACAATCTAAATAATAAATATATTTTATCGGACAGTAGCATGTACACTGTTTCTGTTATACACGTGGTGTTGTAATTGTTTTTATATCAATCAAGACTACTCTAAAAAGAAAGGTCTCCTATTTATGCTTTTTTTTTTCATTATCGATACCTGGCTAGATGAGTTCTCAAACTGGTTTTGATAATGATTATTTTATTATCAGGAAATATATACATTTTTACAACCCTATAGAGGGATGCTGAAGAGTTAAGTAAATATGGCATCAGTTGTCAAAATACTACAATTTCAAAGATGAATATATTGCCATGGGAAAGGCTGGATACTTTAAATGGTTTTCTCTACCACAATGACAATTAAAACTGCTATTTTTTAGACCACATACTATTATTTAGTGTGAAAATAATATTATGTTAAGATTATCATGTGTTTTTCCCATTTTAAAACTATTCAGAACATGTTCAGTTTGGTCCCATTTGTGTATTTTTACCTGTTCAAATGGATATCTAGTTTTTATTTTCGAATCGATTAGTATCTGGGTGTCAATTTATGCGATAACCTCATCTGTCCCAGGTCAGCAGAACACATTTCACAAAGGTGTCCCTCTCTCCCTGCGCTGCGCACT
This sequence comes from Rhinogobius similis, assembly GCA_019453435.1. Taxonomy (NCBI): domain Eukaryota; kingdom Metazoa; phylum Chordata; class Actinopteri; order Gobiiformes; family Gobiidae; genus Rhinogobius; species Rhinogobius similis. The sequence continues at coordinate 20,910,102 of CM033623.1, read as the reverse complement.
CACAATGCTGATGTATGAGAAAAGTGACCTCATTGGAACTCAGATTTCACCTCCTCAGTGTTTGGAGACGGTGGTCAGAGGAGCAGACTCCCCTCCAGCTCGTATGCAGCAGTGCTATCCTCTTCAGAGGTCAAGCACAAACGCCACAGCTTTGAGTGGATTCCCAAGTCGCACCACAACATGCCACTTAAATGTCAGAAAATAATAACATTTCAATCATTAATTTTCCTCTTTAAAGAAGGTTCTACAAATCACAAATATTTATATATTGACCTTTGGCAATGCATTTATAAAATTCAGGTACTGATACCAGAAATTCTTAAAACCTGATTGTTACTGCCAAGAACATGACATTTCGAAACCATAAAATAGGCTACATTTGGTAAGATGAATTTATCATTTCCACAGAGGTGGAATTGTTTTCTGACACAATACTATTATTACTCCTATTTGAGTAATATTGTGGTTGAAGTAACTGTATTCTTGAGTAAAAATCTTGGTTGCTCTTCCCACTGTAACAGTTGTAATAGTAAATGTAAGAGTAAACTCTTACACCTTTACCGTCAGATATTCTAAGGTACAGAATATGTGCATTATACAATGTTTTGTCTGTTCAATTGCATTAACTCATGAATATTTTAAATGCATTTACTGTTACTCTTAAGTACATATTTTGGTGACTCTACTCACCTCTGCCTTTCTAGTATGCAGTATCTATGAGTAAAGTTTTAAAAAATTACTCTATTAACAGAAAAAAATAAACTGGAACTGTACCTTCCAATTTCCACCCAACAATACCCTGTGGGTTTAAAAGGCATGTACAAAGAATGATGCATCAATGGTCCTTGACAAACCGGAATAGGAAATGACTTGCAGTGGTTTGATGAGCGACAGGATGTTGAGAGAAATGGACGGAAGGAATGGGTGTATGAATGAACCTGAGGTCAGCTGCACAGCCCAAAAAAGAGTGGATGCATTCCACTACATTTGTGTTTACTTTTTTCTATTGATTGATTGCAGAGCTTTTTTGGTGAGTCAACCCAGAATGAGTGGTCCTTTCTTGTAAAGGTGATGCCATCAGTCAGCCGCACTGAGAAGCAGCTTAGTCCCAGTGAAACCTAAGTGGCGTTTTGTTTAAGTCACCGGAGAATGGCAGCGGAGAGGATCTGGGCTGGTGTTATAAGGCATTACATAACAGGCTAATCTGATTTCAAGCCTCTTTGTGGTTCAACTCTTCATGTGTCTCCCTTTCCCATGTTATCCTGTGAATGTGATCCTCCGAGCAGACAACAAAAGCCCACAGAGCCCAAACAGAAAGATTTCTAATGGATTTTTAAATTACTTGTTGGTCAAGATCGCAAATCTTTTCTGTTGTAGCTATTGTTTCTCCACTTTGACTATTTCTTTTATGATCCTCAGCTTCAGTGATGACTGAAACTTTATGTGTAAGTGTAAGGGGTTAATATCACAAATCACGCCTGAGTGGCTGCTCACTCTCTTTGTCCACAGGCTGTTGACTGCCATTGACTTACATAACCATTGTGTTTGTGAAAGAGGAGACTAGTGTGATTACAACGATTCATAAAATCCCAAAAACTAAAAATAACACCGTCCGCTGTGCAAATGTCACTATAAAAATACACACTGTGACCATGTGCTAATGTCTCCTATCTATGCTTCCAGGTAAACCTCGCAGTGTCGGAGGCTCGGAGCGCGTGCAGCTCTCCGGGGTGTTCAACGTGAGGAAAGGGAAGCTGGCTCTGCCTGTGAACCGCTGGTCAAAGAGGCAGGTCATGCTGAGTGGAACCTGTCTGATAGTATCGTCTGTGAAACACGCCCACACGGGCAAGATGCACATCCTCCCTCTCATCGGCGGAAAGGTACTTTGAAGGCGCTCTGTTTGGGATAGTCACAAACAATAAAGGCAGGAAGTACAGTAGGTTACGGAAATATTTCCAAGAACTACTAAGATGTTCACACACACTAGAAGAAGGCACTAAAATTAGATGCAGTGCTATTAACAGCTAGTAATGTTTAAACAAAATAACTTTTTTTTGGAGTTCAGACATTAGCTATAGCAGTAAATCTATCAAAACCTTTGTTTTAAGATCCAGCAAAGCTTAAGTAAACTCACTGTTATTCACAGGTGGAGGAAATAAAAAGACACAGTCACTGTCTTGCGTTCAGCTCCGCTGGTCCCCAGAGTCAGACATACTACATCAGTTATGACTCGTACACAGAGCACCTCCGCTGGCACCGCACTGCGTCCAAGGTAACTCCATCTATTCACTCATCTTTGCCAGTATTGGTCAGACACTGTGTTCATAACTTGATTATTGTCTTTATTCATACAATGACATTGTGTTTTTGCTGTGTCAGATTGCATCTCAAAGGGTAAACTCTGTGGACCTATCGTGCTGCAGCCTAGAAGAGCTGCCCACTCAGCTCTTTTACAGCCAGGACCTAACGCACCTCAATCTCAAAAACAACTTCCTGTCGCTGCACAAAGGTGTTCCAGCGCTCACCAGGTAAGCCTCTTGTGTTCCAGGAAAAGCACGTCTTTTTTTCTCCTTTTTTATTGTCATTTAAGTCATGGAATGTCCCATAGTTGTGAGAGCTCGCATATGGTTTAAGGGGAAGCAGCTTAGATCAAATTACACAAGACTTGTCTGCGTGGGGCGGCCGTGTGGTTTAAATGATTAAAAGAGAGCTGCAGTTGTAATGAAAGATTTGACATTCATCTGACTGACCCCTGGGCCAGAGGGCTTTTCTTTTTCTCTCTGACCAGGTCACAATTTGCTTTAAATTAATGAACGCATCAAATCAGTTTATTAGATTCTAACAAATGACAAACATTTTGGGCATATCATGTTTTTGTCAACTGTCTATTATAGTGTGGTGTGAAATATGTTTTGTTTGTGATTTTGGGCAGTTTATTTATTCTTATGTTGGGTGTAAATTTTCTTGAAGGCTGTCATGTTGCTGATTGAAATAAATACACTCAGTACACAGTATAAATACAGCCATTGTTCCTCTATAAACAGCTTCTTCCCAGGCAATGTTTTTGAGGAACATGTTTTTCCGAGCGGTTCGTGTGTCTTTTCCTCAAAAGGACACAGCGCTGGCTCAGACCCTCACTCTGGCCTCTCACTCCGGCCCCGTTTGTGAAGCAGATTATAACCTACTTTTCACCTGTAACCATTTGCTGTATTGTTTAGCCAAAAGTCTGTGTAAACATAGAGCCTTAAAATAGTATAGATACTTCTTGTTTTGCTTCTGTCCGGTCCTTGATATATGGTTAACTTTCTTCTCATGTCATGTCATTTATCACATAGCTGTTATGTAATGGTCCTGCATACATTTGATTTGTTTTGTTATTGCCTGGATTAACATTGATAAACTTTGTTTTAAGGTTCTGCAAGCTGAGAAGCCTCAGCCTGTCTAATAACACTTTGACTGAATTCCCACTGGCCTTGTGTGATATCACTTCTCTCACTGAGCTCAACTTGTCTGGAAACCAACTCTCATGTCTCCCTCCAGAACTAGGAACCATGCACAAGTGAGTGGATTTTTAAAAAGCAATAATACAGACCTTGGGGCCGCTTTTATGGATGATGGTGATGATCATTTCCTCAGTTAATGCCCAAGAGCAGAGCTTGTCCTCAGTGACCTACTCTTTGCTGACATAGGCTCCAGGCAGGCTTTTTTGTTTTGATTCCAACAAAGCAGATTAGTTTCTCTGTGTATTCAATGAAAGGCTGGCACAGCACCAGAATCCCAATGCATGAAGCTTCAGAGAGTCTTGTGCACAGTCATGCTGTCCCTGATGGGTCACTGGTTCATTCTTTCATGTGGTGTAGGATTCTTATTTACACTTCTCATTTCCAGGCTCTGTGTATTGTTCTTATGAAGTTGATGTTAGTGTTATTAAAGAGTAAGAAAAACTAAAATTTAAATTAACGTATTTAATACTAATTAGGACTGTGACTAGTGATTATTTTAGTAGTTGACTGGTGAGCGATTATATTTTCGATTAGTCAAGTAGTAGTAATTTTCTATTTTACATAGAGATGGAAATATGGTGACTAAAGACTACTTAATCTAAGTGTATAATTGATGAAAATCCAAAATTCTTTTTTGATATTTTATTTAATGATGCTATAAAAGGTCTTTTGGCATGTGTTTTAGGATCTGTATAGTCGATAATGATTACTATTATCAAAATCCAGCTAGATTTTTCAAAATAATCGACTAGTCAGTTAGTTGATTCATTATTGCACCCTTAATACAACTGAATTACTTTTACAGTAATACTTGATGTGATCGTATTCTTGTGTGTTAGAGGCCAATAGTAATCTTGAAAAAAAAACACACAGCAAAACGTTTTAAACCTGCGTTTAAAAAGGAGCTATAGGCTATTGTGGCCCACGTTGAGCCCCCTTCTGTTTTTTTGGGAGCTCTAACTGTGTGGATCCTAAATTTTGTGTTTTAACTTAGAGGCCAATAGTCACATGTGGCAGCAATTGCTCTAAGACCACTAATTATCCTGTGCATTTGTTTTGTGCAGTCTTCAGACTCTTCTCCTGGATGGGAACTGTCTCAGTTCTTTGCCTGGTGAACTGGGGTCTCTGGATAGCCTCACATACCTGGGTTTATCCTTCAACTGCTTCAGCTCGGTCCCTTCGATCTTGGAAAAGATGCGGGGCTTGGAGAGGCTTTGTTTGGCAGGAAACCAACTCTCAGTCCTGGACATGCCGGGCCTGCAATGGCTGCCTGCTCGGCACATAGACATCAGGTGAACATGTCAGCTTTTTATAGAAAAAATACCGGAACTACTGCTGATCGGAAATGCAATCTTTCCAATAAACTACACGATAAACATGTTTTCCTTGTTGCTTCTGAGAATATAAAAAGTCATATTATAAATGCACCTTCTATCATGGTTTGTTCCACAGGCTAAACCGGCTCCACAAAGTGACAGCGGGAGACACAGATCAACTGGTTCACATTGTCCAGCTTGACCTGAGAGACACGAGCCTGCGGGATCTGGATGTTAGATGTTTGTCCAAGCTTGAAGTCCTCCGCTGTGACAGAAACTCCTTGTCTCTGCTCCGAGTCAGCGGCCAGGCCCTCAAAAGCCTACATGCTGGACATAATGGTAAATCCCGCTCTGTTTTAAAAATACATTTGACTTATGTTATGTGCAACACTGAGCTCATGTATGTTCTGCCTTTTTTTTTTTTTTTTTTTTTTTTTTAAGAGCTAAAGCAGCTGGAGGTGGCACCTGTCCCGGAGAATCTGACGGTTGTGGACTTATCCTGGTACAAATCAGCACAGAGCTTCTTTTCATTGTAGTTGTGTTATTATGTTTTATCTAATGCAATGTCTTTTCTTCAAGGAACATGCTGTTCTCTGTGCCTGACTGGCTTTGTGAAAGTGGGAAACTCGAGGTGCTGGACCTTAACCATAATTATCTAACGGAACTACCAACACAGTAAGTGTGACAATTTACATTACTCGGCTAAAAAAAAAAAATCACAGTGTTATTTAATGTAATAGCCATTTTGGTGTAACCTAAAGCAAACATCTCAACTAGAAAAGGCAGAAGTATGACCTCTACATCAAAAGCCATAGCCATTATTTACACCTATTTTTTAATTGGAGCCATTTCATGTTTTCGTGGAAGGTGTCCACGAAAACATGGATGGATGCCACACCATCTTTTCAACAAAAACGTTTGCCATCCATAAATGGTGGAAAAACACTGACAAAGCTCTGAATATGTTTTATGTGGTATAAATAGTAACCCTTCTGGAACTGGCACCTAGGGCTGGACAATATGGGAAAAATATCTAATAACGATTTTATGACCAGTATTGCAGTTACAGTTAGATTTGAAATTTATGTTTGAATAATGTTTGAATTCTGTTCAAAGCTCACATTTTAAACACGAGGAGAATTTACAAAAAGACTGAAATAGGTATATGACATGTATTTCTGAATATGTTTGTACAGATCTTAACTATGGGGTTAGCAGTTTTTATGCAGAATAAAATAGGATATTTTGTTATTTGTGGAGGAAATTATGGTACTTTAAAAACTGCAACCTTTGCAATTTGGATTTCGATTAATTGTGCAGCCGTACTAGTATATCTTAACAGCCCATTCCTTTTGACTAAAAGTTTTCTTGTGCAAGAAGACAGATTAAAGGTTTTCTTTTAGTGGTCTCCCACATTGTATTGTCTGACTCTGGTGCAATACTTGTGTGCTCCCGCTGTCAATTGTAGGTCTCAGGAAGTAGTGTTGGGCAGGTCAGAAATGTGTTTATTTTTAGTCCGGCTCTTCATTCCTCTGGTTGTTTGTGTGTTGCAGACTGCTGTCCTCAGGGAGTTTGAGAAAACTGCTCGCTGGCTGGAACAATGTGTGCCGGCTGGCTGAGAGGCTCGAGAGATCACAGCTGGAGGTGCTGGATCTGCAGCACAATCATTTCACTGAACTCCCAAGCAACTTATTCATCAAAGCACAAAGGTATATAACAACATGTATTCTCGATGTTCGTCAAGCTTTTCCAGACATTTAATGGATTTTATGACTCTAACTTTTTATCCTAGTTTGCGATACCTCAATGTTTCGGCCAATAAGCTGGAAAACCTTCCTCCAGCCAGCCTGTCTGAGGACGGCTTCAGCCTCCTGGAGGAGCTTTATGTGTCCAACAACTGCCTAACAGACAAGTGTGTGCCGCTACTCACTGGACACAGCCATCTGCGAGTGCTTCACCTCGCATACAACCTGCTACAGACCATCACAGCCAGGTAGCTCTTTTAGACACGTCTCTCTTTGCATAGCATGTTCTGTGTTTAATTTAAGTTTGGATGCTGCAGTAAACTGGCCCGACTAGAGCAGCTAGAGGAGCTGGACCTGAGTGGTAACAGGCTGAGGACGGTGCCAACCACCATCCTGAGCTGTCAGCGCCTGCACACACTCTCTGCCCACTCCAACGGCATCAACGCCTTCCCCGAGGTCCTCCAGCTGCCTGAGATTAAGGTCACATTAATAGGAGTTTTAACAAGTGGCTTTGAAGTTGGTTTCATATTTAAAAGAGTTTGTGATCATGGTACTCTAGACTAAGGTTACCTAGATATTAACTGATACTAAATACTATACTTGTAGAAAAACTATACTCATTATGTCAGTGTGACTAAAAAAAAGTCACATGAAAAGTTTGACCTTTTCTGAATAGTTAGAATGTGCTTGGTTTATAGTGTATGTATCAGAACTCATAACACATGTTAATATCCAATAAAGTATTTTGTGTTGAGAATTGCATTCTATTCTTAACAAAAAAAAATATTATTGTGGTATTGAAATTCGTATTGAATATTAAACCTTTTCCTTTCTATCAAAATAGTTTTCATTTTTGTAACATGAGACACTGTTCAAGGTACATCAGAAAACTTAAGTGTCACTCCTCACTGTACCTTGTTCTTGCAGTGTGTGGACTTGAGCTGCAATGAGCTCACAGAAGTGTCCCTCCCTGAGAGTCTTCCTGCAAAACTCCAGGAACTGGATCTAACAGGAAACCCTCGGCTCAACTTGGACCACAAAAGCCTAGAGCTCCTCAAGTATGCAATTCCTATACTTTTCTTGTAATAAGAATACTTATTAAAGGTATTTCAGCCACAAAGGAAACTGACATTACTTTATCTCCTTTGCAGCAACATTCGCTGCTTCAGGGTCGACCCATCTCCCTCAGCGCCATGTGTCAGTGAGAGTCATGGGGCGCCTTCGGTCTGGAGCCATAGTTACACAGAGGCCTCCGGAGTCAAAAACAAGTGTGTTTCTGAGTGTTGAATATACCTTCTTCACAGATCACAGTTATGTTTTACAGGTGTAGATTCTGTGACCAACAACTAATGGTACTAACATTTCTTGTAGGCTGTGTGTGGCAGCTCTGGCTCTGGACAGCTTCTGTGGGATTCGAGAGGCGCTGTATGGAGTGTTTGATGGAGACAAAAACGTGGACATTCCTTATTTGCTTCAGTGCACAATGGGAGATGTCTTGGCAGAAGAACTTCACAGGGCACAAAGGCAAGAAGACTACATGACCAGCACTTTTCTGACAATGCAAAGGTAAGCATTACTGTGGCACTCAGGCTTGATCCTGTGAAGCCTCTGAGAGACTGATGAATTGTCCGATTGTGTTGTGTCTGTGCTGCTCTGCAGAAAGCTGGGCACAGCAGGACAGAGGATGGGCGGCTCAGCAGCTTTGTGTCACATTAGACACGACCCTGTGGCACCTGGGGAGCACAGTGGCTGTTTCACTCTCAAGACTGCCAATGTGGGCCGCTGCCAGGCTGTGCTGTGCCGAGATGGCAAAGCTATGCAACTTTCCACTGTGCACACTGTGAAGGAGGAAATGGAGTACCAGAGGGTACGGCAGCACAATGCCATCATCACAGAGGTAAGAATGATTTGGAAATGGGAAAAATTACTAAATCAAATCATGATTAAAAAGGTAAAGCCATTTGTCTGATTTTGTCTGTAGGATAACAAAGTCAGTGGTGTCACCGACTGCACCAGGATCATGGGCTACTCCTTCCTTTGCCCATCAGTCACCCCTCGCCCACATGTGTCCACTGTAACGCTCACCCCACAAGACGAGTTCTTCCTCTTGGGAAGCAGGGGTTTATGGGAAATGTTGTCTCCTACTGAAGCTGTTGAGGCTGTCAGGAATGTTCCTGATGCCCTTGCTGCAGCAAAGAAGCTGGTTACTCTGGCTCAGAGTTATGGTTGTGCGGACAGTTTAAGTGCTGTCGTCGTACGACTGAGTGTGACAGAAGACTGCTGCTGCTTCTGTGAGCCACCACCCCCTCCCCCGAGCCCTGGGCCTGGGGTACACACCAGCCCACACCCCTATCAAGCCAGTGATGGAAGTATTCCTTTACCCCCACCCTCATCAGGGACTGTGAGCGAGCTGAGCAGTGAGCTGAGCATGTCAGAAATGAGCAGTGAGGTGGGCTCCACAGCCTCTTCTGAGGAGCCTCCTCCACAGGCCGAGCCCACAGCGGCACACTTAAATCTGCCAGGTCGGCCCGGAGCGCGAAGACCAGCAGGAGGAGGAGGAGGAGGCAGCTTTCAGAGGCAGTTCTCTGGAGCTCTGTCTGACAATGGGCTGGATAGTGAGGATGAAGAGCCCATTGCAGGGGTTTTCTCCAATGGAAGTCGTGTAGAAGTCGAAGCTGACGTTCACTGTTTGAATGGTCGGGAACGTCCACCTCCCCAAACAAACTTACAAACACACCAGACTAGCAGCCTCCCCTCCAGCACAGTGCATCCGGAGCCTGTACAGGCCTCCCATTCGCCGGTACCCCCATCCTCTCCCTGCCTCAGTGCTGAGGCCCGCTCTGGTACTCTGGGGCGCAGGGCCCGGGCTAATGGCTCTGTGGCCTGTCAAGCCCGGAGTCAGGATGTGATTGAGGAGGCAGCAGACGCTCCTGTTAGGAAACAGGGAGGTTACTTCAATGCACCTGCACAGCCAGACCCCGATGACCAGCTTATCATCCCCCCAGAGCTAGAGGAGGAGGTGCGCCAGATTATCCAGCAGCAGCAGCAAGAGCAAATGCAGGCACACAACCAGCAAACCCACACCTACCAGAAACCTGCAGACTATTTTGTGACTCCCCTCTAACTTCAATTTTGAAAAGCCCCATTCCTAAAAGCACCACTGTCTCTTTCCAGCATTATAGATTTGACAGTAGTAAGCTCTGAACATGCTTTACTAAATTACTTTTGTTAGGTTTTTTTTGTTATTTTTCTACTGTTAACTGTATGTCCCCAAAAGGCAATGCAATTTTATAACAATTTATGTTAAATGTCAAGTGAATTTTTAATTTTATCATATCATTCATCAAAAAGCACTTTGAATGACCTTCCTTCAACAATTGTGACTGATTCTATGTCAAATGGTACTTTTATGAACGGACCATTCCATTGTGTTGGTTGACATTTCTGTTATGGGTTATGACGTCGGCCTTACTGTTGCCAGAGTTGATGAACTCTAGAACTAACTCATAGTTTAATACTTTTAAGTGACATAGTCACTGGAGTGTACTAATATTCTCTAAGAGAAAAGATGATTATTTCATAGAACTGAATTTCCAGATTTGTGTTTTTGGGGCTGGAGTGGAGAGTGGTGCTGCAGTGCAGGTCAAAGGTGAATGGGAGAAACCCAGTGATTACCAGCTCAATGAATGTTCTCAGAACAGTGTTACAGTACAGACAATGGCAAAATCGCACAAGAGAGCTACTTTTGCTATAAAATAAATTAAGATTTCTGATACATGTTTGCTTGGACTTTTCTTGATTTTTATTATTTATTTTGAACTGAATGATATATTGGTTAATCTAAACACATCACAGTTTGGGAAAGAGAATCTTAATATAACATACAAGTTTATGGTTTTACCTGGTCATAACATGCTGTGATGTTGATACATGTCATCACAGTAAGTACATTGTGCTTTCTGGGATGGTACGTAGAGCCAGGCTTTAGAAGCTCTGGAGAATCTCTCTTGTTAGTAATTATGTCTCGGCTCAACAGTTCCATCACTGCTGTGTCTTTGTGCATGTGTGGCCCTTTCTCCAACAGCAGAGGGGACACACTGTGAGGTCATGGCTGGCAGGAAGCCTCTGGAGGCTACATGACCTGACTAAACAGCGCCCTCTACATGCTTTTAAAGAGATTACAAAAATATGACTGGATAGGCTAAAAAATAGTATTACATTTATTCATGGTTTAATCATTTATTATGCAAGGGGATAAAACAAAACTTAAAAAATACAAGAATAAAAATAGTTAAGTCTTAACCCTACACATCCGATACTGCATCACATGCGTCATATACATATTCTATATACACAGTATGTTTACGCAACATTAAGTATAAAAAGTTTAAAAACCTTTTAAAAGACAGTAAAAGTGAAAAGTTAAATCAGACAAATATGAGTAAAGTAAAAACAAAGTGAAATGAATCCGATGTGGTCAAAATAATAAAATAAAAAATATGAACCACCTTGATGCAGTTAAACATTCATTCAGCAGCATGGTGTGAAGCCTTACACAGAGGTGGTTTCGGCCCTCAGGGGTGTACTGTGCGGCTGAGCGCGGGCCTCCTGCCTGTCCGCGTGTCTCCGTTCCCTCTCCTGCAGGTAGTGCTTGACTGCTCTGATTGTCTTAAATGTGAGCACAGTCCCAGCTATGTACAGGATGGCCGTGATTAGCCCAAACAGAGCCACTGCTGCGTCTGCCCCGCTCACATCACAGCTCATCCAGGTGTACCCATTTCGAGCATAGATCCGCTCACGCTGCTGGCACACGTCTGTTGAGTTCACCCCTATAATAAAATGTAAGAACAGTCCAACAGCCACAATGTAGGCAACTGCTCCCACAGCCTGGAAAATTAACGCTCCTAATAATAGCTTTCGCGATATCAGATGGGCAGGCTTATTCCCAGATACCACAAAAAGGAGAGACAAAACACCAAAGGTCAAGCTGAAAGAGAGGCCTCCGTAGATGCCTGGCGCCCTCATCTGGCTGTACTGCATGTCCAGCTCACGCACTTTCTGCAGCTCAGTGCCCTGGAGGTTGAAGTTGGAGTTGATGTCGAAACCGCCCATTCCTGCAGCAGCGGACATGCCCGATGTCACCATGTGAGCTGCCACCACACAGATTAGCACCAGCGCATTGGTCAGGACGGCACAAATGAGGACAATCCCTAAAAAGAATATAAACATTTTTAGATTCACGTAGAAAAAAATATATAGTGTACTACAAATGCACTGAAAGACTTTGTCCTTTTTCCAATCTCTTCAGATCATTTTCTATTATATTTTGGCACATTAATAAAATATTGATTTTTTTAAATGACCAAAGTTAGTTTTGCTAAAATGTAAAGTTTATACAAATGATTCATCCCACAGATCCACAGTGAGGATTTGAATTGTTGAATTTTGAAAGCTTTAGAAATTGAAGGTACATGTGAAAAATATTTCCCAGTTACCATTTGTTTTCAATTTTAGTAGTGTTTTAGATAACGACTTTATACAAAACTTGATAATTCAAACTGAATTTTGTAGTTTTGAACCGCAAACCACAAATTGTCTGTGCTCTCAGCCTCTGGCCAATCAGAGCAGGTGATGCAGTGCTGTGTGTTTGTACATAAAGGATCAGAGACAGCAGTGAGACAGCTGTGCTTTGGGACAATTGAGACTTGCACAGGACTCACTCAGTAACTTCTACAGTTTAAAATGAAGCCTAATGAAGAACGATTACATGCAAGAATTATACTTAATTACCCCACAAATCTACTCCTCTACAGTAATGCGAGTATTTGTGATTAGTTACTTTTCACCCCCCCCAAAAAAAACAAAACCTTATTGGAAAAAATAATAAACAATATCTTAACAGAGAAATGCCACATTCTTTGGGAGAATTGTGATGGCATAAGGCCAGAGAATGTCATTAATCCAGTGAGCTCATCCGTGTAGATTACAGGTTTCTTTTTGCAATAAAGGGGTCAGATTTAAGAGAAAAGGCGGTGAACAGCAGAAAACCAGTTTGACCGGTGTTCTCCGAAAGAGGAAGGAGCTTAGACAAAAACCAAAGTCCCCTGACTGACAGCACTCCCAGTGGATAAAGAGCTGTATAACTTTATTACGGCTTCATGGACCCACCTCTTCTGGAGCACATGTGGGTGCATTTGGAGTCAGATTGACGGTGCTCCACTCGTGGGGCGCCCCGGCCATTCTTTGGAGGGTGGGTTGTTTCTCTGGGGTAGTAGGGAGGTTGAGAGGAAGACCTAAACAATACAGAAACCGTGGAAAACAAAATATTGGTCTTATTAAGTTAAATTAACTTCATTACAATTAGGGTGACCACCTGGCCCCTCTTTTGGTTTGTCCAGCAAGTCTTAGGTCCCTGTCCCCTCATCCCACTTAATTACAGAATCCCACCCTTTTCACTAGTGTCACATGAATGGTATAACATATTGATATTTACATAGAAAACAGGAGAACATAAATCACTTGCTGGTGGTTCTGCCCTTCTGGGTTGTAATAGACCTAAACGATGTGATCTGTTGCTATGCCTGTTGCTATGCCTAATAGGAGGTGAACACTGAAAATGATACGGTTTATAGCAGTCTTTATCTATAACCCTCATACTTTTACTACTTGAGGAGGTCATTGTAGTTACAACAGAAGTATATGGTTAAAACAAAGAAAGTTGACAGATTATAAAACAAAATAAAGAATACAAGTAAAATCTTTACCCAAATGTAAATGTTATACATTACACACATGATAGGCCTAGTTTAAATGAACTGGTGCATAAATTACATAAAGAAACAGCATAAATAACACTTTAAAATGTGTATAAAATATATAAAAACAACAATAAACAATACTATACCTGTCAGGAGATGAGCGCCTGTCCTCGTGATCCCTGCTGTGGTATCGACCGTCTCCGTTTCTGTCCCGGTGTGCCCGGTTGGAGCGCGGCTGACTGCTCATAATCTGCAGACAGAAACAAAAACAAAGTCATAACAACGGACTTTAGACTCGTCGTACATAGTTTCTTAAAAATATGCAAACATAGTTTGCTTTCTTTTGATATAGCGCGTATTTTGCGTAAAAAGTCGCCATTACGCACCTGGACGCACTTTCACCAAACTTGTTCAGATTGTAGGCAATTAAAAGAAAACTCTTTAGTAAAAATAATTCGGGAACAAAATAATACAACTTACTGTGAAGTGGTTTTGAGATTGATCCTAATATGCCGACATTGTTGAATAAAATCTGTCGACACTCGTCAGGTAGAAAAACAAACCCCACCCCCGTCCCGTCAGCGCCTCAGCAGCAGCAGAGAGGAAGAGGAAGAGGCAGTCTCTGGTGAGCGGGACAGCGGGATCAGGACCAGAGCAGCATGGGTGTCCTCTTCACTCGCAGTCCGGAGAGATGTGCTTTCTGAGCACAGAATGAGAGCTTTGTGTGGGCCCAAAGACGCCTCTGTTTGACTTATTATGGCACAGTTGGCATTTAGCCTGAAGTGACTGTCTGTTGCTGTGCCCAAGAGGAATGTGATTGTTCCTCTAGGCAAGAAATGTATGGGCCTATTATCACCCCGAAATGCAATCTTTTTTAGTTTAGTTTTTATTTCTTCAAAGTTATATCTGTAGCCAAATTCCAGAAAATTTAGGCTTACATGCAATTGTTCAGAATGTCCACGTGGGGGTAGCAATAAATAAACTGCACATTGTTGGCTGAAGCTCTTCCGGGTGGAACCACAGACGTAATAGGCAGTCCAAGCAGGCTGTGCAGAAATGTTGTTCCTCCGCACCGCCGCTGTGAGCTGCGGGAGTTTGGCCGCTGTGCGCTGCCTGTGCTCCGGACACACCGCCCCCCGCAGCACCGCTGCGTATGCCCAGGGCCAGAGCCCAGAGCCCCGCATCAGGGAGTACTTCTACTACATCGACCACCAGGGACAGGTGAGGACCCTTCACACTTCAGTGCTGTGAAGATGAAGCTTTTTCTCATCATTCTTGTCCTTGTTCAGCTTTTCCTTGATGACACCAAAGTGAAGAACTTTGTCACCTGTTTCAAAGGTAAAATGGATTTGATATAATATTGTGTTTTGTTTTTCAAAAATGTTGGGGCAAATGTGGGCTCAATTTGTTTGGTGACTTGCCTTAGTAAATACTGGCTTAACATAAGGTTTTTCCGTTATGTGACATAAAGAAACTGTTAAAGAGCTCTGACCAGTGTTGTGTCCTTTGGCAAGGCACACCTCACCCTTTGTGCCTTTGAAGTGGTGGTTACAAGGGCTGTAGAGGTAGCTGGGCAGCCATCAGGGTGACCTGTTGGTTGTCCTGCAGAGCCATTTAAGCCTCTGTCCTCTGTCCCACCTGTTTAATGAATTTGCCACTTCCCCACGTTTTTTTTCTTCTTCTCACAAATATATAATTTTTCAACAATTTGGGGTGGTCACCGTAGCAGCCACATGTCCATAGGTCAATCCCACGGCACCTGCAGCTAGTGTGGTCAATTAATAATCTATGAAATAATAAAATAACACTACTAGACACATGATTTTAAAAAAACATTTCACATTACATTAAAATGTTCTCTTGTGCACAGACAAACAGTTCCTGGTTTTCTTCTTCAGTCGGCTGCGGTTCAATCAGAGTGGACGATATGAGGAGGACTTCCCGTTTCTGTCTCTGTGCGGCCGGGAGAGAAACTTTGTGAGGTGTGATGACCGGCCCGTTGTCTTCACTCACCTCATACAAGGAGGACACGTGGAGGCAGAGCTGCTGTCGTACTGTGGGGGGGCAGAAAAGCTCACTGTCCCGTTTCGTCCTGAGGCTCTGTATATGCACCCAGACAGTGGACGAGTGTATCACCCCTGCTCAGACAGGGCAGGGGCAGTGGGCCTGGTCCGCTCAGCTCTGGCCATAGAAATAAGCCCCCACTTTGTTTATGCAACAGATGAGAACCATTCTGCACAACCTACACATTTTATATGGAGTGGTAAACGGCATGAACTCACCAATGAGCTGGCAGGATATTTCACGTCTGGAGAGGATGACGGTGGACAGCATGGAGGGGTTGGATAAGACATTCTGATTGTATACATGCATCTTCTGTGCAATTAAAAAGGAAAGGTCCTACAATAAAACATATTGCTGGTGATTAAGAATTATTTTGCTTCTTATCTGGAGTTCCGTTACCTGGATTAACAAAATACAGAGAAAGAGGGAGAGAGAAAACCTACTTGATAAAGTGAACAGACGGCTGTAAATTTGACTAAATAATGAATATGAATGTTAAAGGTCCCATATTCTGCTATTTTGCCCTTTACACAGTCTATTCTAAGGGCTTTGTTGATAAAATTTTGCGTTGTGCAATATCCATAACATAACAGTTTCCAAAAAACACCCATTTCTTGGACTGGCCCCCCTCCTTGCAAAAGCAAACGGCTCACTCTGAGATCTGACCCCGAACAGAGAGCAGGCTGCTCCCCGCCCAACTCGCGCCTCCTCCCAACCGTGCGGCCTAGAGCGGAGATAGTGCGCATGCGCCGTGTGCTCGGTAAACAGCGATACACAAACACGGAATAAACCTTTATCCGTCATGACGGTGCGCCGTGTTGAGTCCTATGTCCTGGATCTGACCTGGAGTTTGACGATCATGCAGTACTCGACGACGGACGCTGCCGCTTGGTAAATAACAAGCTAACTCTTCGATCTGTCGATCCATCGTAATTACTGTGTAGCATTAGCATTAGCTGTTTTTATTCTGCGCTGCGCGCTTCCCCGATGCGTTGCTTAAACACTGAGTCCTCCTTGGGACGCCCCTCATCCATGGGATCAGCCCCGTCTGCCTGCTCAGCCGAGGGGACAAAAAGACAGTTTTCAGCGAAAGCATGCGGAATCAATCAAAAACCACTTTGGGCACACATACGAGGCCCAAATAGCACTGTAGGAAGGTTAAAACCTCTGAAAAGTCGATTTTGCATGTTATGGGACCTTTAAATATGAGATAAGCAATAGCTTTAAAAGTAATTTTAATGGTACACAATGTAACTTTTCTTCTGGTAAGAATGTATGTTTTTATTTATATTATTTTATTATTTATTTGTATGTTTAGGTGTTTTTGAGTACAAAACCGTTTATTATGCTAGGCATAAAGCATTGACTTCTCCGTGTAAACGGACCACCAGAAAAGTAAGGCTTCATAGTGCACCTTTAATAAAGATTATATATAATTTTTTTTTTTTTTTTTCCATCGGGCAACTGTAACGTTATGAAAGCAGCTTCGTGTTCTTTCATACAGTTACTGTTAACCTTCGGTCCTTAACCACAGGAGGCTCTGCTGGAAAGACTGCAAGTCCCAGACTGCCCAGCTGCGCTGATCCAGTGAGTGAACATGGCAGCGGCGTGTACGGCCCACAGCAGCGACACACACGGGGCCATGGAGCGCTCCATCCGGGAGCGGGTCCCACCGCTGCTCACGGACCTTTATCAGTTCACCATGGCTTATGCGTACTGGCGAGCCGGCCGCCACCAGGAGCCCGCCGTCTTTGAGCTCTTTTTCAGGAACAATCCCTTTCGGGGAGGCTTCTCGCTGTTCGCGGGACTGCAAGACTGTCTGCATTTCCTCCAGAGCTTTCGCTTCACAGAGGAAGGTGAGAAATGTGTAGTTACATGTAAACTATGTTCCATTCTCTTTTTATTGAACTACATCCTTTTTTGATACTGCAATTCAAATCATCAGGGTCCCATGACCGCGGACATCTAGTTGCGCAACTCCCTCAGCGCGCGGACCAACGTGCCCTTTAGAGACCCGTGAACTTTAGCATATTAAGGCGCTTATGCCCATTCAAGAACTAAGAACTATAAACACACTGTAATACTAAACACAGAGTCGCCTATTCACTCTTGTAAAAACTAAAAGTACAAATCCAAGTTAATTATTGCGTCCTTACGCTATTCTAATATCTGGTATAATGTTATATAATCCATTACACCGAGATACCACGAAGGACAATGACATCAACAAGTTATGGACTTGGAAAGCTTATGGAAGGATTTGAAATACACAACGCAATGGTGCAATTTACATGACTCCCAGAGTATGCCAAAATGGTAGAGAAATAATCACATTCCTTTGGATTTCTTTGTGATAATGAGCCTATTGATCCTGATTCAGTAACTTCTGCTCTTCGGTCCATAAGAGAAACTCTGGTCCAACCATATGGTTGAAGTTGTTCGATTAGTCTCAGACACTATAGTTATGTGGAGAGACATGCATAATCCTTGGGAAAAACACATAGAACACATGCTCTAAAACGCATGTGTGATTATTCAAATGACGTCTTCCAGCTGTGAAGGTTTTATCTCACTGTCTCCAGATGTGGATTTCCTGCGCTCTGTCCTGCCCCCCAACACTGACCCGGCCTTCTTCACCTTCCTGAGGAGCTTGGACTGCTCTGGTGTCTCTGTGCGCTCGGTGCCAGAGGGAACGGTGGTATTCGCCAGGGTGGGTTCAGAATAAATGTCAAACGTCCACAGTCTGTGATCTGGGCCTTGGTTTAACTTTCGCATGTGCAGGTCCCTGTGATGGAAGTGTCAGGTCCTCTGGCTGTGGTTCAACTGCTGGAGACCAGTTTACTCTGCCTTGTTAACTATGCCAGGTAAAACATAACTACACATAAAGTGTATTACAGTCTGTGAGTTCAGCTTTCCTGTTGTGTGATGTGTTGTCTCTTAGTCTGGTGTGCAGTAACGCTGCTCGGTTCCGCCTGGCAGCCGGCCCGAGGAGGACACTGCTGGAGATGGGTCTGCGTCGGGCCCAGGGACCAGATGGAGGACTCACTGCCTCCAGATACAGTTACATTGGAGGTATGTGCCCCCACATTGTGTCTTTGGGCAAGACATTTCTGTGGCATTCATGTGATCTAGTAAACTTGGAGATATCTACGCGAACATCTAACCACCCAAAATCAGACCGCAACACATACATTTTCATAAATTCAGAGAACTTTATTAATCCTATCAGGGGCAATTAGTTCAAGATGTAAAAAAGCACATAGGAAACAACCAAACATACTACAAAAACATATAACACATAATGGAGCGATTCTGAAGAAAGAGGAGCTTGGAGATCAGCAAATAGCACACAAACAAGACATTACACCTATATTTCACTTAGAGTTTACATTTTAGGCAAATAGAAGTAAGCACAAAAGATTTCAGATACCCATTTGTTTTTGAATGATGAACAACATAGACACGACCGAAAGGCAGTGGGGAAAACTCACTTTAAAAAAAAGGCTCTGTGAGCTAAGAATCACATTGACTTTTTTTCATAAAATCTGTGCATTACAGAAAGAAACCAAGTCTCTGTTACACTTCTGTGATCTTTGACCTGATTTTAACAATGGAATGAAGACAAAAAGGGAAAATTCACTTTGATAGTCTTCATTGTAGATTCATTGTAAATATCTGTTTAAATTGTCATTGTGTGTGGCAAATTGCAGTTGATAAATCAATTATTTAAGATGTCTTTGCAAAGTTGTTGCTTATAACTTCATTAATTCTAATATAAAGTGGATTTAGTGCTTGAATATGTTTTATTTGCAAGTATAACCATCAGTGTGTAATATTGTACAAAATCCCTCTCAGTTTGTACCATGCCGTCCTACAATCCCAAACAGACTCCTGTCACTTTGACATAAACTCAGGAACTCAGAGTCCAACACTTTCTCACAAGTTTTTGAGTTGAAAATATGGCCTTAGTTGGTGTTTTTTTTAGGGTTGTATCTTCTGAGTGTCCAAGATTACATGAAGGTAGCCAGGTAGTCTCAGTATGAATGTGTGTGAGTGATGGGTGGTCGAAGGTATGTCGTTACAGATTGGCAGCCACGCCTCTATTAATACCTTTTTGTTATTATTCATGCCTTTTATGTTGTCATATTCGGAGACTGTGTTTCTTTTAGGCTTCGATATGACCAGTAATGTTCAGGCTGGGTTCCTGTTTGGGATCCCGGTGGTTGGGACGATGGCACACTCCTATGTTACGTCTTTCACCTCCTTGGAGGAGGTGTGGCCTCAGGTGAGTTTCTGAATGGCCTTAGATGGTGCCAATAAAGAATCTTACAAATCTTCATTCCATATCTTATTATTTGCCAGTCATAGCTGGCTATTTGTTCCAATCTTTTATCGTTATTTGGTCTATCAGTACTGGATTTTTTGTGAATACCTTAAAACAAGCTGCAATGGGATTTATAAAGTCAAATTATTGGTTTTAATACTATTTTCTTCTCTTTCAACAATATTTCTGTTGATTTTGTGCTTTTATTCCTAGACACTAAATGCAGCTAAAGGAGACCAAGTTGACTTGATCTCACTGACCAAAGGTTTGCTCAGTCGTGTTTGTGTGCTGCTCAAAGCTGAAGCTGAGAAGATCTGTGAGGGTGAGCTGGCTGCGTTTCTCACCTATGCCATTGCCTATCCACACAACTTTCTGCCTGTGATTGACAGCTACAGTGTTGCCTGGTAAGTAGAGCTAAGTGATACAATAGAAAATGAATCAGGATTTATCCCTTGTATTGATCAATCACAATTTTGCTTCAATCTGTTTTATTATAATTTTTTTTGTATTAGAAAATCAAATATGGCTATCAAAAATAAGGACAACATTGACTTTTTACATTTTTTATTTATTTATTGCACTCACTACAATTCTGGTGACAATCAAATAAATAAAAGGGTTTAAAATTTGCTGGATTTTTTTTCTTTTTTTCTCCTCTAAATTAAAATACTAGAAGTTCATCATGAGAGCAAGTTAGTTGGTTAACTTGTTACTTGTTTACTTGTTTGCAGTAGTGGTCTTCTGAACTTTTGTGCTGTGGCCCTGGCCCTGTCAGAGCTGGGCTACACTCCTGTGGGAGTGCGCCTGGACAGTGGCGACCTCTGCAGGCAGTCTCTGGAGGTGCGACACGTCTTCAAACTCTGCAGTCAGCAGTGAGTGACCAGTGTATGTCCATCACTGTGACTTTGCAAAGTTACTATACATGTTGAAACCAGATTTTTAAACACCTTTTGTGGTTTAGTTTTTCAGTCTCCACCTTTGAGTCATTAATTATTGTTGGGACCAATAGTTTCTCGGAGAACACCATGTCTGAGCTCAACAAGAAGGTATTGTGGTGTTAGGAAATATAATACATAAATGTTCAATACATTTTTTAGTTACTAAAACTTTTTTGTATTACAGGAGAATGAGATTGACGCAGTTGGTGTTGGAACACATCTAGTAACATGCACAAAACAACCATCACTGGGTTGTGTATACAAGGTGTTTTGTCTTTTTTTATAAATCTTTAATCCATTTTCAACAGTGTGTTATTAATGTTTAGTTTTCCTATGTCTAGCTGGTGGAGGTCAGGGGGCGTCCAAGGATGAAGGTCAGTGAGGACCCAGAGAAGAGCACTGTGCCAGGGAGGAAGGCTGTGTACCGCCTGCTGGACACAGACGGTATGGAGGAATGATATAGACACTCAGGTGTCTTGGGAGAGTATAAAAACATAAAATGTTCTCCACCTCTGTAGGTCATCCTTTTCTGGATGTGGTTTGTCTGGCAGTTGAGCCTCCTCCGAAGGCCGGACACCCTTTGCGCTACTACCTCAGAGAAGAGGACACTTCACGCTGTGTTACTCCAGCTCAGGTCACCTGTCTACGGCAAGAAGTGTTCATCAAAGGACAGGTGACTATTTATTACAATTGTTCACACTCAAAAATTGTGGACCCACTGACACCAACTACAAATGATGAAGGGTGTCTAATTTTATTTTGTTTTATTAAAGCAAATAAAAATGGCAGTCAATATGAATTTCAGGGCCCATAACCAGTACAAACTTTCAATCATTGTCATTTAACATATACACAAACACACACACATACTCATGCACGCACACACGCGCACACACAAAATCACATTTCTTCCTCCAAACCACATGCTTTTACTGACGAGGATTGGTTGTAGACCTCTCGATTAAAAAGACTAAAGCTAATAATTAGAAATGAAATGCACAGCTTAAAATTATGTTTCATTTTTGTAGGTCACATATCCTTTGTGCAACGCTAAAGAAACTCGAGCAAAGACCCAGAGCTCTCTTCAAACGCTTGACCCTAAACACAAGAGGCTGCAGGACCCAGACGTTTACACTGTGAGTCTCCTCAGTGCAACCTTCTCCTCAGCACACAGAAAACAGACTAACCCTGTGTTTTCCTCAGGTGGCTATGTCAGAGAAACTCTATAAGCTGGTCTCTGAAATTAGAAGAAGCAGCACCAACAACAGCACCGACTTTCTTTTATCCAACTAAATATTGTGTCTGTCTGTGATGGGGTTGTATTTATCTAATGTGCCTTAAAAGTACTTTTCTGCATACTAACATTAAAGGAGGAGGAGGAGTTTACACAACTAACTTTTATTTTTTCAATAATCTAAACAAGTTCAGTAACTCCTTATTCCATGTAGGCTACCTCAGTATTTAAAACCATTGTTTAAAAAAAAACATTATTTTAAATACAATTCATTTCTGTCTGTAACCAGTGATTATCTGTTCTTGTCGGTAAATAGTGTAATAATTTCGTCTATTAAAATCAGATTTGAATTAACTTGAGTTGAGAGCAATTCACACAAACTGCCACATGACACTCAGCTGACAAGAGTGATCCTGAAAGCATTCACCTCATTGTATTGTTTCTCATTGTAACAAGGCAAGGGCAAGGCAAGTTTATTTGTAGAGCACAATCGTACACAAGGCAATTCAAAGTGCTTTACATAACAGGAAAAACTGCATAAATCACAAAACACATAAAGACATACAGAATCATAAAAAAGAAATGCTTGAAAAGAGAAGAGTGCTGGCAAATGATTCAGTCATAGATCTTTCAGTCGTACGCACATCTAAACAAAACTGTTTTTAGTTTGGATTTGAACATTGTCTGAGTGGAGGCCTGCCTTACATCTTCAGGAAGATTGTTCCAGATTTTAGCTGCATAAAACTGAAACGCTGATTCCCCATGTTTAGTCCTGACTCTAGGCACCAGCAGGAGGCCAGTCCCTGAGGTCCTCAGAGTGTGAGAAACAATACAAGACTCAGAGTCTTAATGTGGGAGCATAGACTGGATGTGCAAGTTATTCACATATTGGGACATAGTAACCTTCACAGAATGTTTCATCAGCTTGAACAAAGTATCGCTTAACAAGCTTAACATTATTTATATATGTCCCCTTTATGAGATTTTAACCATGTTTTAACAGTCTTCCCTCTATTCACCTGCTCATAGTTTATAGACGTCTACATGTCTCTGTCCACAGAGCTGGTGGAATCACAATCAGACTTACTTTTATTCATCCCAGAAAATAATTTATCTTTGGGGCTTAATAAAAGTAATTCTGATGCCACCACCACCCACTTCTCTGTACACGCCTATTCTACAGTTGAAAAGAAAGTCAATGGACTCTTTTCATTTAGTTATTTTAGACCAGTAGTCTTGTTTACAATAAACACGATGTAAACTCATTAACTTTGTATGTTACTACACAACCTACCTGGAAAAAACATACTTTGTATCATCGTGTTTTCAGCCAGACTTTCTAGGGAAAGAAACTTACCTGTATCTAGGCAGTGATCTAGGCCTACTTTTATAATCGTCTGTGGAGGGAGAGGTAATTTTCTCGGAAGCCACTGGAGGTCACTCTTTTCCTACTCTCTCTTGCTCCCCTCGTCTCCCCTCACACTACTACCACCACTGGGAAGAAAAAAAATCTGATCAAGCTTTTCCGGTCTCCTAGCCCTAATTTCCTCTCAAGACCTGTGGCGTTGGGGCTGAGGGGAGACAGACACAGAGCTGGAGCGAGGAGGGACGAGTGGAGACGCGGCTGGACTGAGCTCCGCCTGGCTCTGAGCTGCTTTCGCTCCAAACAGGAGACTGCGCAGGACAAAGCTCGCTGTCCACGGTGTAGCTTGTTTATTGTAATGTGCTAAGGAGCTCGTACTTTGCTGGACAGAATGATTTGGCTGATGGGAGCGCACTGGCTTCTCGCCTCGGCCACGGAGAGCACTCATCCGCGCGCCTCTCCTCCGCGCTGCTGCAATCAGGCGTCCGTCCGGAGAGTCATTACATAACTTGGCGTCTTCGATGCTCCTTGACAAGGCTTTTTGACCAGAATAGGCTTTGTCTCTGCAGTTAGTGGCCGGATGAGCGGCAGTGTGGTTTTGGATCCTCTCTGGCCGTGCTGTCGTGGACTGAGGGTGGAAACCTGAGTCCAGCTGTGATGAGCAGACGGAGAGTCCGGCTGGATTTCACTGGTGTGCTGCCAGAAGCATCTGGAAAGGATAACTCCCCCTTCAGAGAACCACTGCTCAGTCATGTGTTTTAGTGTGTGTTTTATTAATAAGTGTCAGACTGCATTGATTAGCCTGCATTAGATTGGCATCTGGCATCATTTGGACTCCCCTTTGCTCCACTGCGTTTAGGGAAGCATCCCAGATTAGTACTCCAGCTCCTGTGCCAGCGATGCAGTGAGGATGTGTGCTGCCAGGTTCAGTAACTGTCTGAACGGCTGTGCTGAGGAGGCCGGGGCCACAGGGGCCCCTGGTGGATCTGCCGGTCCGCTCATGGCCTCTAGGACGCTGGACTGGACTGAGGCTGGTTCTCGCATCCTCCACAGCCTGGAGATGGGCACAGTCATGACCCTGTTCTACCAGAAGAAATCTCAGCGCCCCGAGAGAAGGACTTTCCAGATCAAGCAAGACACACGACAGATAGTGTGGAGCCGGAACCCAGACAAAGTAGAAGGAGAAAGTGAGTTTTTACATTTAAATCAGTTTTGTGGGGGAAAAAAAAGTTCACTGTAAGCAAACCAATAACGAATTTAGGGTTATAACACAGAATTACATCTCACCTTCTTGTAATGGCACCATTTGACCAAGCTGATGCTATGATATAGATTATACAAATGTTGTTGGACCCATTTTGTTGGAAATGGGGATAATAACCATTTGGCCTCATCATAATTAATAAATGAATAGACCCTTTGAAAAAAGAAAAACGTTTTAAATTCCGTGCTGGAGGCAACTGGAGACAAAACACAAACTTGGGGATATTGCTAAATAAGAAAATTAAGGTAGTTTTGGCAAATGAAAACCACTCGGACACGTGTGAGTCAAAGCCGAGCCTGGTTTATATATGTTTATATATGTACAGTTGACATTATAAATGCATTTTATTTTATATTATTTGTTTATTTAATTGGAGCATATGATAGACTCTTATGATAACAAACGTTTTACTGGACAAATACTTGCAGAAATGATGACCCCGCTATATATTTTATTTGTTTTATCTACAGATATTTTACATACTTTATCACAACTTATAATATCCGTGAAGCTTAAATAAAAGTTAGAGGCAAGAAAATTGTACCTTCTTCATCCTTTATAATAAAGAAGCAAACTTACTGACATTTCTACCCTGGAAATTCCAAATTGTTTCTTACTTTTTACTATAAAGACTTGACTATTTAGATCGAATGTCAGTTAATCACTGAAAGTGTATTGTTGTCTTCTTTATTTTGCCTCCATACTGAAATTTTTAACATTCTGATGACCTTACATTTTAAGGGGTTTATAGGTAGATATATTTATACTGACACTTAAAGAAATAACATATTGTGCGACTATCCATAAGAAAGCCTGTCCGTGTTTGACTTCGTAATAATTATCACACTGAATAACTGTTGTATTTTTAAAAGAATGTGCAGAAATGCCAGCCCGGACAATCCAAGTTTAGTGTTTGGCTTTGAAGAAAGAAAACAGGTGGTGCCTTTCATGCCACATTTCAAAATAGGTTATTTTCATTTCTTATCTGTATTGACTTAGGGTGCGTTCATACATGTCGTTATTTGGTCATAAATTGAGCCCATTTTAGTCCAGATGTGGACTTGGTATGGTCCTGTTCTAATCCTTGTTCAGTTCTGATCTTGTTCAGGTTTAGTTTTGGGTTTTGGTTTAGTACCAATTTAGATGTTGTGAATATGTAAGTATGAATAGATCTCACCCTTTATGCTGTACCAAATATTAGGATTATATGTTGTTAGTTATGTAGTTTGTTTATTATGTAGTTTGTTTCTTGGGCTGAGGGTTGGAGTGGCCACTTTAACTTTGAGCTAAATGAAATCTGATTTGTGTGCAGAAATCTCTTGGGTATTACTCCTTGTTTAGGAAATACTTTCAATAATGACTTAAGCAGAGAAAGGGAGCAAGACTAGGCTCCCTGAATTTTAACATGTATTTTTCTCTTTCCTTCATAGTAAAAAGTCAGGGTCAGTAATGTAACTTATAACTTTGAATGTGTATTTCAATGTATGATGACCTGACAAAGCGTAACTTACACTGTAAACGTTGTAAATGGTGTGTTGTGAAATTGGCAAATACACAATGTAGTTTGATTATACATCCTGTAGTGTCCTTGGAGTATTGTGTGTTGAAAGGCATAATAAATCTACACTGCACAGATTAGAGGAATGATAGATTATGGATAAAACACATTTGAGTTATCATGTAAACCATGTTTTTGGTAATGGGTATCACTTTATAATAACTACACCTTATTTTGCCTTAAAGCCTGAACAAAGACTGAACAAATAGTTGATTAAGCCTGATTCAGGATTAGTTACTAGAGTTATGGTTAGGGCCAGGAATTTGGGTTAGAGTATTAGTTAAGTAGTTCATAAGCCTGAATCATTCTTAATAAATTCTTTGTTCACTATGAAGTATTAAGTCTTTATTCATGCGTTACTAAGGTAGGAATAAGTGTAGTCATTAAAGTGTCACCTTGGTAATGTAACGCTTTGTCAGTGTATAGTAAGATCAGATGTGAAAATGTGAAAAAGTTTGGGGACAGTAATTAAACTGCCAAATGCAACGTGGTTGATTTTCTGGTCTTCCTGAAAACTTGTTGGGATTCTGAAATTTAAAGAGGGAAAAAAGGGCTTTTAAATGACCGTGGAATATTTATGTATGAACCTATTTCAGACGCCTGGTTAACAGAGTTGGCATCAATGCTAGTTCTAATGTAAATTATGCAAAATTTTCAACCCCAAAACACAATGCTAACAATATATAATTTTAGTGAAACTAAATACAAAGCCAAAATGTCTCTATAGTGTTCATGTTTACATTAACTGCATATAAAACATACAGTAAGCTTGTTTTCTAAACATTAAATAAGGCTGTAGCTTATCAGTTTTCAATTTGACTTCATGTTTTGTTTTTTGTTTTTGAAAAGCAAAAATGACTTATAATGACAATAGAAACTGACTGTAGTCCTCCAAACTCTGAACACCTTCTCCAAACAATGTGTGCTACAATTACCGCTATTGGCCGTAAACCTGTCCATTTAAACCAAATGCAAACATTTGCACATTGCAAATTGGAATTCGCAAATGATTAGATCTTGATCTAAAGTTACATTTTATTAACTGCCCAGCCCTAACAAAAATGGGGTTATAGTTCACACTTAGTACAGTTCCGATCAAAAGTTTAAGACCAGTTGAATACATTTTTTTAGATCTTAAAACGGTTCCAAGTAGAGCTTCAAAAACCCAAGAAAAAAAAAAAAGAGAAAAAAGTTTGAGTGAACATTTTATTGAAAATAACAATTAAATTGAAATAGGCTGTTCTGCAGCTGATAAAAGATTTAGGACCACATGCCTTTAAAGGCCCAAATCTGATGAGGATTCAGTGTCCTTTTCTGTCAAGTATTCACACTCACATCAGAATGTGATGGCAAAGACAAAAAAAAAACAAATCTGTTTTTGAATGTGGTTGGGTTGTTGCGTTGCATAAACGGCCTCTTGCAGCGCGCCATCACTGCTGAGGTAGGACGCAGTACAGGACAGTACAATTCAATACAATCATTTGGAATTTCTTAAAATATCCTGATTGTTATGGAACAAAAAAGTCAAGTGGAAGACCCAAAAAAATGACAACAGCACTGAGCCGGAGGATCCAATTGGCCGTCCGTCAAGACACTGGACGATCCTTGAGAATAAGTCTCTTACTGGTGTCGACTACAGCCCAATAACCATCAGACGACATCTATCACTGGCGTCAAACGGCTGCTGGCTCTGTGCAGATGTTGCAGAGAGCATCCCTCATGACTGAGGGCCCTCGTCTGTGGTAAACACTGGGTTTTTCAAGAGGACAACGCTATGGTTCACAAACCCAACTGGACAGAGGACTTATTCAGGAGAATAACATCACTCTTTTGGACCATCCTGCGTGTTCCCCTGATTTAAATCCAATTGAGAACCTTTGAGGATGGATGGCAACAGGGAGGCCATCTTCATCACTTGGAGAAATATTCTCACTCATCTCCTGGAAACACTTGCATCAAGCATACCTCAACGAATTTTTGAAGAGATCAACAATAACAGTGAGTTCATGTCTGGGACTTTGATTTCTGTTTTAGGGGGTTTCGGGGTTGTTTTTTGAGGTGTGGTTCTAAACTTTTGATGAGCTGTAGAACAGCCCATTTCTTCGAATTGTTGTTTTCAATTAAATCTTTATTGAAACCTTTATTTTTTGTCTCACTCCAATTTCTTGTTGCTTGTTGAAGCTCTACTTGGAACCTTGTTAAGATCCAACCATGCAAAATGTGACTTTTGCCATTTATTCAACTGGTCTTAAACTTTTCATCAGGACTATACCCCAGTGACCCATCTCCCATAGTAAACCCACCCCCATCCACGTATTTATACAGCGTCCAGTCTTTGCCCATGCAGCCTATTGCTTCCTGCTCGCCGTGTCGCGCCGCCTCACTGAGTCTGCTCACTGTAGGCGCACAGTCAAGTGGCAATGGTGCGCTTAAAAGTAGCACGCTACTACAGTATTTTGACTCTGGGTTGCCACTCTGGAGAGCTTTGCCTGTCTGGGGTGTGGAGCCTATTGTCTAAGCGTGTCCTGGATTCTGAGGCCTGCAGGGAGGATTTGTTACAGTGTCTGCGAGCACCACGAGAACTTCTGACATTCACAACTGGCCTGATAGAGTTTCTCTTCTGTCTGCCATGTGTTATTCTAACTCTGTTTTTATTGTAGGCCTTTGTTCACAAAAAATCTTAAATTCCTTCTTTTGTTCACTATAGGATGGTTGTTTTTGACAATCTGTAACTCAAGAATGACTACTACTACCATTTGAATGAATGATAATGATAAAATAACACAACATGTCTGCTTCAGTTAATTGGCAATCAATCAGCTTCTGGATCTGGATCTAAAAATATTGGTTAATATCTAGTATTAACCAATATTTTTAGATTTATAAACTGAGTCATAAAGAATGATTATTATGCTCTGCTACCTCAATCTGAGTCATCTCACAATGTCAGGTCACTTCAAATTGTACACTAGTATCAATGCAGTCTTCTCATTAGACACCGTTTTTATTTTGTTACCATGTTGAGGTCCCCAAATCACATAAATACATTTGTTGGGATGGTCCATATCGGTGCTAACGTGCTGTCCGTCTGAAATTTACATGGAACTAATATTTTTCTAAGCTGCTTAAGTGTGTGTCAGATGTCTTTTCTAAACAGAGCAGACATTGAACTTTACAACAACTTCACATCAATTTGTCAGCCTTGCTTTATATTACATAATACAAAAATGTAGTTTTTTTTTTTGTCAAATACTGGTTATTGAACACAGCAATTCAAATATTGGCTATTGGTATTTTATGATAAAAATCCATTCCTTTTAATTTGTTTGCGATGCCTATACCTCAACAATCTCCATTAATTTCACCCTGTTTAATAATATTTATTCAATAGGTTGCTGCACTTACGTTATACATTTTTCTCTATTCTACTGCTATCTTATTCTCTTTTCACTTTTTTCAAATGAACATAATAAGACAAAAGCTTAATATGCTCCAACACACATCTTATCATTATTGCACTGATTTCATTAAGTCTTTTAATAAAGCTTTCTTCAATTCTTACCATGTATTCATGCCAAAACATAATAACCCAACAAAAAAAAGTCTATTTGAACAGTTTATCTTTTCATAAGGAAGATTTCTTGTACAGCCACCCGCCCTCCTTCACTTTATTGGCCACCAAGCTTTGTCTATTAATTATTTATCTACCATCATAAAGCGTATAAACGGTGCCATGGCTAAACTTCAAGCCATGAGACACCTACAGTCTATACTGCAGCCACTCGGGACCTTGGATATAAAAAAACACACATACGCTTTCATAACCCCTCGCTCACACCCCCCTTGATACATTCCTGGAACTCTGCTTCTCCCTGAGTTTATCTGTCCACTGTCCTCCAGCTCTCCTCTCCCACCTTCCAGCCCACTCACTCCTCTCCTGTCTCAAACCCTTTCACTTTTTCCTTTTTGGATCCTCCTTTTTATTTGCCTGATTCTGTTCTTTTCACAGTAATCCCATCTTTTGTTGTGTGGGGGATGATGTTATTCTTTGGGATGAGCGCTGGCACACACCGGGGTATTAAATCCTGAGGCGGAGGAAGTGTGGGGTTATCAGGGAGGGCCTCTTCCTGTCTATAACACTGGCTGGCTGCAGGGAAACAAAACATTCAACATCTTGATCAGGAAGCACAGTCATGGATGGCAAATTAGGCACTAAGCACCGTTCATTTCATTGTGGTGAACAGTTTTAGCTCTCAAGCCTTTTGAAAAAGATGTCACGAGTAAAAAAGAAAACATTTTGTCCAATGGATGTGTTAAGGGAACCTATATTTGTCCAGACATTATTTGTAAAAAAAAAAAAAAAACACAACTCCACACACTACTATCTTATATGTACACATTGAACCATGCTGCTGCAGTATGCCTCAAAGTGCATTTGACAGCTTCTCATGTTTGAAAAAAAAAAAAAAAAGGAAGTACTGCTGGGTTGTAAAACAGAATCCCTCTCTCTGTGACTAATGAGCAACATTCCATCAAAAATAACAATATCTTTATCAGGAAGAAATTTTCATATTTCTGACAATTTATTTTAAAAAAAACAGAAAAAACTATGATGTAGGTATTATTTGTCAAATTATAACTGTTGTGTAATTTATATAGATTGTGGCCCTTGTTTACCTTATAGTTGCTAGGTAACAGTAGGGGTGGACAATATATCAAATTCTAGATAATATCGTGTTGTATCGAGTGTTGTTTTGAAGATTTGCAAAATATTGATTGAATATCATCTGAAGCTTTATGATTAGTTTTACAGTCATATCACATTTGTCTGGTAATGAAACCTGAACTGATTTGTTTGAAGGCATATTTAGACACATTTCTAGTGGATTGACATAGTATTGTCTGAATATCTTCATTGAGAAAATGATATCAAGATATTCATTTTTGTCAATATCGCCCAGCCCTACGTAACAGTTGTGGAACCTCTACTTTTGTCATATCTGCTGCTCATGTCCAACTAGGAAGTAACAGTATAAACTCAAAATTTAATCTAACGGTACCTGTCATTTACACTTTAACCTTTATCTATCCTGGTTGGTCGATTGGGAGATAATTCACAACAATGACCATTTATTTGGCTTGGAACTGACTGTTTGGTATTTAGATTATGCAATTAGATTGATTATATTATATTATGCACTTAACCTTGAAAGTTAATCACTCCATTTAAAAGTGTACGGTTGTTTTAATTGTAAATCCTTTTCCGCTGTACTTCACTTTGGCGCCTAGTGTTGCCCAAATAGCCATCTGTCTGCTGTAATTGATAGTTTTTGATGCAAGATTCCTTTCCCGGCTTGCTCAAAGATAAGGCCTGCATGACTGACCAACTATAACTTATGAGCAAGAAGCTTTGAGGAAAACAGTTTTTCTTTATTCCGTACATGACCCAGTCGTTGACAACATGCTAGTCTGCCCGGTTGTTTATATCCTGTTACATCAGCGTGCAAAAACTTGTAAACTAACATGTTTACCATCTCAGACTGCTCTTGGCACGCTCTCTTTTTTTCTTGCCACTGACCTGAAACCGGCAGCTGCCCATAATCACCGTGGACGTGCAGCAAAACCAACTTCTCCTCCTCCAGCTGGTGATTTCACTCTCAGGCAGATGGCAAACAAGAAGCTTTGCATGTGAAATAGAATGCTGTATATTTACACACAAACATTACAACATCTTAAACCAATATCTTTAACTATTACTGTTTAATGCAATTTATGTTCTGTTTTCCATAAAGCCATATACTTTTCTTTTTTATTTGTAGTGCTGACAGATCCTCTTGACTGTGAAGTGTCTCCAGTTCTCATTTTGTTGAAGTTTTATCACAACCATGTTTACAGCCTGGCCTGGGATTAAAGGCCATGGTGGGCAGGGCTGTCTGTCCTGCTCTGCCTGAAGAATGTTGAGCAGTGAAAGCTATTAGACGCTCCCATTAGTGAATGATTAGTTAATTGTGTTGTTACAAGATGCTCAGAAAATACACTACTTAGATAATATGATTCTTGGAAGTATTATTCAAGAAAAAAAGTGTTGTTTTTACATTAGACTGAAAGGCTTTTGTTCCAAGTTGAAATATTGTCGTCTTTAATCTCAGTCCAAACACTCAGCTGGATCCACATGTACAAGGCTGTGCCCAGGCTTTGACTAAAATATGGAGTGGCTTACATATATTTCAACTTAGTCAGGGGTGTCCAGACTGTGGCCCGGGTTCCCAAATGCTGCACTCAGATCAATTTTTGTTGTTGTTCCTGTTTAATTGGGTGATCCCTAGATTACCGTAAATTGTACATTTAGCAGTGAGTTTCTCTGTCATCCTATGCTTAATTTGATATTAAAATGTGATACAGACTTGACATAAAGCTGCCAGGTAGGGCTGCTAGAATACTACTAATAATACAATTGAAAAAAAAATTGCAAAGGCTGGTTTTATTCTAAAACTACTAACCCTGTAGTTTCGAACTGTATAAAAATGTTCTTAAATACATTGTTTGGATTTTTGTCAACTCTCCTGAACTTTGAACAGAATCCGTTCATTAAAACATAAATCACAAATCTAAACGCAACTCTCTTAGAATTCAACATTTTTCCGAAATCATTCAGCTCCAGTGCCAGACCTGAATAAAGACTTGGGGCCTCGGTCAAAGCTGGTCATTGAACTAAATCAGAATTTTCTGAACAGAACTGTAAATGGCCCCAGTCAGTGGTCCTTCACTGGCGCTCTGCTTCATCAATGTTTCATAATGCGGCCTCTGTTGAAAAAAGTTTGGACATCCCTGATCTAGGTAATTCAGATAAAATAAGAAAAAACATGTGTTGCCTTTGTCAATGACTAAAATGCAATAGTAGTGCAGTATTTCAATTTACATTCTGAATAATTTTAGTTATATATAAAAAAAAAAAAAAAAAATGCTCATGCCTTTCTGTCTCAGTCAAATTCTGTCAAAAAAAATAAAATAAAATCAAAGACAACAAAATCAAAATCAAGACAAAATCAAGGTAAAATCAAGACAAAATCATGGCTTATGTAGACCCAATAAGAAAATCATGAATAAAAGACTTTTTCAACGTGGTGTTGGTAGCAGGAAACAAAAAATATAGAGATATTCATATTTTGTCAATATAGGGGGCATGTATCGGTATTTGCTGAGGACATCTGCTGTGGTCATAAGTTCTGTTTTCTCTGTGGGTGTGTCTCAGAAAAGACTGTGGCTGCAACTGTTAGAAGTGCAGGCCAAAGTTGACATCATTGCAGTGTGGTCCACAGGCTTCGGGATATGTACACTGTGCCAAACGTAATTTTTTTTTATGTAATACTTTAGGTAGCTTCCTCAAATATGAAATGTTGGACAATTTAGACAAATAAGGAAGAGCATGTAATCATTTTGAGACGGTTTTAGGTTTGAGGTACTAAATGTGTTACCTCAAAATCAATTATTATTATTATTTTTGTTCTTAATTATTATTATTAGTGTTTTGGGCACAATTGTTGAATAGATTAAATGTATAGACTAGTGTTTTTTTCACACTAAGGACAAGTACATATAATTATTCCAACACTACCAGAAAATAGCTTAAATCGAGACTGAACCTGGTCTAAGACAGGACTAAAATGATTGCCCTCAACTAAATGATGACCAAACTCCTGAAAGGAGCAAAGGAGTAAATTAATATCCCCAACTTAATTCATAGTTTAATTGTCTCTACTCTAGACATAATCAGTATCAGTTTTTAAATAAATAATACTTGGGCTGGAGATGTTTTGCAAAATGTTCTAAGTTAGACAAATAAGTATAAACATATATAAAGTGAAAATTCAGTACTATTTTAGAAATGCTTTCAGGTTTAAATATGTTACAAAAATCTTCGTATTGGGGTGCAATACTGAATATAGTATTATATCTTTGATATCTCTGAACCAGTTATTCTTAGAGTTTGTACAACAAGTACTTCAAATATGTCAGATATATTCTAAGACACCGAACCCTAGACTAAATGCTGCCTAAACCAGGTGGAAATCGTGTCCAAATAAAACACATTATTAAGTTAAACAGTAAGAGAATCACTAGACTATGAGTGTATGTGGGTGTCTCAGTCTACACTTTCCCTCATA
This sequence comes from Rhinogobius similis, assembly GCA_019453435.1. Classification (NCBI taxonomy): domain Eukaryota; kingdom Metazoa; phylum Chordata; class Actinopteri; order Gobiiformes; family Gobiidae; genus Rhinogobius; species Rhinogobius similis. The sequence continues at coordinate 20,875,870 of CM033623.1, read as the reverse complement.
GAACTCACATGTTGGAGGGGAAAAAGCTGTGATTTATGGTCCATGCGTGTTTGTCTTCATGCAACCTGAGCCTTCCTTTTCTGCCTCCTCCAGTTGACATTCGAGAAATCCGGGAGCTGCGGTTGGGAAAGGGATCCCGGGATTTCGAACGCTACCCAGAGGAGGCTCGTAAACTGGACTCCTCCCACTGCTTCATCGTCCTGTACGGCCTGGAGTTCCGCCTGCGCACTCTCAGCGTGGCTGGTTAGTGCTTGCACGGCACATGTGGCTTTAACCATTCAAATTCATTTCATGGACATGTTTTTCTTCTCAGATTCCCTCTCACTTTTCAGTCTCATGTAATATAGCTAAACCTTTGTTCCTGTTGAGTTTTATTTATGCGTTCAAAACTATATTTCATCCTATTTAGAGTAAAAAAAATGCACTATGTAACATTTCTGATTTCTGTAATGAGATGTTATTGTTTTTTCTTGAATGAGACAAACATGTGACGTCATCAGGTGACGTTACAGGTCAGATCTGTGGAGAGGCGCTCCTGCTCACTGTAAGAATACAGGGTTTCTTGGTTTAATTTTCAGCAAACATCTGCAGCCGCAAGATAGAGGAGTTTAATGACATACATGCCAGAAAAGTTACATAGTGCATCTTTAAAGGATGAATATTATGCTAAATTTACTTTTTTGAGCTATTAACAATGCTATTGTTCCCTCATTAAAAACTTACCTGGAGTGTCATTTAGCTTCATTCATGCTAGTTTGATGAATCCTGGACAAAATGTCCTCTCCACTCCAACCATCAAAAACTCTCCATTTTAAATTTCCTTGATTTGTGATGTTTTCTCGATGTGTGAGAATCTTTTTAACTGTTTTTAAGTAATTTCATCATCGTCAGACTTGTTCTGGGCTTTTCTACTGTCTAAATATTATTATTACAACTGCGTAGATGCCCAGCATCTCCCGGAGAACTTCCTCTGCAGCCAGTAGATGGCGCCAAACCTCCAATTAGTGCTGTGGGAAACAGCAAAGATACAGATGTAAATTTAGTTTTATAAACAATTTCAAACAAATTAATATCAAGAGTCTTATAACAAGGCCTTCTACTTGGTACCCGAACCCTGTAACATCAGAATTAACTACATATTCTCAGTTACTACTTTGAACATTTTAAACTCGGCTTTGGTCTGCCTCTAACTTCATCACTTCCAAGGAAACTTAATCTTCAAACTCCACAATCCCCAATTCTTCTGTCTTTTTAAGTGCGCCACTTGCTACACATACAATATTGTCATTGATTGTTCTGGTTTAGGTGGTGTGAATATTAAAGTAAATCACTGACTTTGTTTTGTTTTGTTGCAGCTTTCAGTGAAGAGGAGGTGAACATGTGGATCACAGGTCTAAACTGGCTCATGAGCGACACTCAGAGGGCTCCAGCTCCACAGCAAACAGACAGGTGTGTGTTTACAGATAGTTTATATCCATCGTTTTATGGATAGTAACCTCACCCTGCATTAACCCATATATTAACTTTAGGTAATTAATTGTTATTCGGCAATTAAAGTGTCCTAAATCACCAACTACAAACAAGCTAGTTAAGCTCTGCACAGTCAGAGCAACAATGGAGAAACTACTTTCATTTTCCATTTTGACGTATAAAATTAATATGAGTGAAACAACAGCTCCATGGGCAAAAATGAAGCAAAAAAAAGCAATGAAACACATTTTATCAGTTATGCTGCCTATAATTCTGCCACTCGATCAGAATGTTGAAGAGCCTTTTCAGAAAAAAGAATGTCTTTGCATAATCTCCAGTCCATACCCAAAGATTTAATCCTTAAACTAGGTCAAAATGTTTGACAATGCATTTAATTTACCATTTAATTTTAGCATGATTTCCAATTTGATTTGATCCATCCATCCAACAATAGAGAAACCTTTTATACCATAACCTATCTTTTACTAATTTGTTAAATATTCATGCATTTCTTTCTTTTTTTTTTTTTCACTAAAAACAGAAGACACATCTTAGCTTAGGTTTTTGATTGTAAAGATGTGGAACAGTAACTCGACAAAAAGAGATAATTTTAAGGCCTACTAGCGTTGAAACCAATCCTATCTACAATATCTCAAATTACATTATTTAACCTGCCACCAGCTGCTTTTTAAATTAAATTAAATTTTCTGACCTGATCCATTTCCTGTGTGCGTAGGTGGCTGAGGAAGCAGTTCGAGATGATGGACAGGAATCGTGAAGGCAGGTGAGCGCCACACTAACATGTCATCGCCCCCTCACTGAGTTACACGGCAGCAGCTGATTGGCCGCTCGCCTCAGCGGGGGAAAGGTGAAGGTGGAACAGATCCAGATGGGATCAAAGAGGGCGGCTGTGACCTCTGACCTCCCCAACTTCCCATCACCTATTTCATGTCCTCTCTGTGCACTTGTGAAATAGTTCTACGTCTACGAGTGCATGTTAGAAATTAGTCAGTGATTAATCAGGTCGTAACAACTAAAATAATAATACTCATGACGATATTGGAGGCAAAGATGAGTAACTTAAAGTTAATATGAAATAAAGTATTTATAATATTATTTATTTGATTGTCACATTAACTTTACTTTATCATCTCAGATTTTTTTTATTTAATAAAGCAGGTCACATACTCGAGGAAAGGTAGTGTATTGGCTCATGTTGATCAGGAACAATCACTAAATTGTGATGTTTCCACTCACAGTTATTTTAATAGTACAGTTCTGTACTATTATGCAATCCTTCTGCAATCCAATTCTGCATCCTTAATTAGAATTTAGAGAAGAAAAGTATTAGCCTAGAATCAAGATGTAAGAATTTGCTTATTCTGTTTTATATTGTATGTGAGCTGTTATGTAGCTTTAGCTGTTGGATCTATGTATGTTTTACCATAATTTAATGGTCAAAATACACTTGTAATTGACTAAAACTAGTCCATTGAGATAAATGTATGTTGTATGAATGAATTAATGTATGAATGAATGTATGATGATCACATTGCCCTATAATCTTCTCTTGTTCTTCTTTATTGCCAAATTAACGATTATTTTCAGCCTTATCTCTATAAATAAATAATGAAATAGTTTTGTATGCCAATTAATAATACATGAATAGCTAAAATACTAAATTACATTAGACATTTAATTATTGTGATTACTCACATTGCAGTAAATATCTCCTTTTGTAAACATGGGTCTTTCAATCGACTATATCCATTCTAAACTAACTTGCAATTGGTCAGTCTGGGAAATCCACTTCCAGCTACAGATACGAGACAGGACATGATGCAAAAGACTCAGGGAAGGTTTCATCCTGTCTCCTGTGAAAATAGTAACAGTAACAGTGTCCAGACAGGAGCAGGAACACCCTTGGACGGATGAATACTGCCAGATCACGTGGTGCACAAATGACCTACATCAACCTCTGACAACTTATAACAATACAGTAAACACATTACCTCAATGATAAGAGGGCATATTTCTTTCAAAATGGGAAAACAATATTAGCAACACTGTCAGTGTGTCTAGTCAAGTAACGTGAACAGCAACAATTCTGTACAAACACCATCCACACAGTTTAGCCTAAAATATCACTTGTCTGTCTTAATCCTGCACAGCGCCCCCTTTTGGTGATGTTGCAATTATCAATACCTCTTCATTACTTTCTCTTGCTTATTATACTTTCTATCTTTGTACAACTAACCATTTGAACATATATTTCCAGTATCACAGTAAAGGATGTGAAGACGCTTCTGCCTCAGATCAACTACAGAGTCCCCAACATGCGCTTTCTCAAAGACAAACTGCAGGTCAGACTTGGACATGTAGTACAATGTCTTCCCCATGAAACATAGTTTGTTTTATGCTTTTGTTTTGTACATTTCAGGAAGTGGAGGCCAGGAATGACTTATCGTACCCAAACTTTGCACAGCTGTATCAAACTCTTATGTTTGATGCACAGAGGACAGTGAGTTCTCAAAATCTCCAGTTGTTTGAATGTTTACTTTGCGGTAGCACTTTATAATTACTACACTTTTATTAGCCTAAATAAAACATGAACATATACATAAAAAAAAAAAAAAAACATCTATTTGTTCATTGTGATTTGAGAATGATTAAGGCTTAGTAACTACCTAATCAAGGAGTTAAAAGTTAAGGTTAGGATAATAATTCTTTACTAATTCTTTGTTCATGCTTTAAGGCTAATTAAGGTGTTGTTATTGGAAAGTGAAACCTATTTTGCTCTTATTTGTGAGAATATATTCTATTCAAAATTATAACTTGTGAATTGGTTTGCACAAGATATTTCAAAATGATTATGTCAACAAATGCAATATCTGTATATCACAAGAAAAGACATAATATAATAACAATATCACATAAAAACAAACTATATCACAGTAAACCAAAGTCTTCCATCTGACAGAAATGTTCAGTTTTTAAAATAACAACATTGAAATGGGAAAATCCTCAATAAAATCAAGTTTTTTTCAAACTAAAAACTCAAACTTTCAAGCAGAAAAATGGCAAAAAAGAATAGACTATTTCTGATTTTCCTTATTCATAAATATTCTCTCTCCAGAACCTTCACTTACAATATTTTAACATTTAATTATTTAAAAATTTTAGTGTATTCTAAGTCTCAATCTACAATAGAAATAATCGCTGACTAGTGGACTACTAAAATAATCATTAGTTTCAACCTTAGTCAAAAAGTGAATCTGCAATAATATCGATATTGCAGATATTGCAATCATTTCCAATATCGTGCAGCCCTAATTTCTTTCTATAAATAGTTAGAAAGAAAATGCGGTAAAACATTTGTGATTAATACATCACAGTGCATCTTTTTAATTCAATGCAATATTCTGCATAGTACATTTTTTATGTTTTTATAAAAGTGTGCCACCCTTTAGTCACATTATTTGAGTGTAAAAGCCAGTTGCATGCTCAGACTTAGCCTGAAACCTCTCAACTGTTACATCTGTGCTATATTTGACTGCTGCTGGTTAATGTAGGCAAATAAACTGTCAGTAGGTCATGTGTAATGTTGACACTGCTGCACACCTCACTTCACTGCACTCACTGGATCCTTTATGCCTCACCTTCACCCCTCCTCACCCTCCTCACCCTCCTCACCCGCCCCTTCCTCTGTCATCTGTGTGTTCCCAGATTATTGAGCAGCTGGACTTGTCCTTTCCTCTCCGGTGAGTCTCTGCTCCTCTCACCCTCCTCACGTTTGGTCCTTTGTCTTCTATGTTCACAGTGACCTTTTAAGATTGTTGTGGTTTTCATTGGTCAAAACTGAGGTTTTACTTCTTTTATTTTGTTGACAGGAATGTTGACAGACCTGAACTGTGCCAGATCTCACTGTATGACTTTCAGAAGTTTCTACAGATGGATCAAAAGGTATTAAGACAGCAGATATACTTTTCTAAATTATATTAATAAACACATACACCTTCATAGCGGGCCAATATATATATTTTTTGTTGATAAAAAACAATAATAGCTGTAAAAATAATCCGAAATTAGAACCACAATCAGAAAAAGGGTTATTGCACTTCTTCAAATTTCACAAACTAGGAGATTGCTTCTGCGAAAAAACAAACAAAACAAAGACCACCAAATGCCACAGCACCATCTTGACTTGAAAATAATAAATACAACCTGCAAATTGTGAAAAGTATGTGCAAATGTTAACCCACTTTGTGCAAACTAAATGTTCTTTCTAAAGTTAACTGGGTAATGAAACTGATAATGAGGCCATATGAGAACAGTGCTTAATAAAGTCTGTAGACAGTCAAAAAATGGATCTGACAATATTCAAATCTAGGTTCAAACAGTTCAGTTTAGCTGTGACTGAAAGTATATTTTATCTGCACTCTTCTCTTTTTAAGTAAATTGTATGATGATGTTTTTTATTTTTTTATATGGTGATTTTAATGCATTTTTTTCTTGTTCTTTAAAGTGCTTTGAATTACTCTGTGTACAAACTGTGCTCTACAAATAAGCTTGCCTTATCTTACGTATTTGTTTTGCTCCATGCAGGAGTCGTGGGCGTCTGACTTGGGTCGCGTGAGAGAGTTTCTGATGAGCTACATGAAGGGGGCTACAACGCCTGAGCCTCTGCTGCAGCTGGATGAGGTCAAACCAAATGGATCAGAGCAACTTTTGATTTTAAAAAGTTGACACTTTCTAAAGCAGAGTTTCTGTTTTGTTTTATAGTTCCTGACGTTCCTGTTCTCTAAAGAAAATGGCGTGTGTGACCCTCGCCTCTCTCCTCTCGTCCCCGATGACATGAAAAAGCCACTATCCCAATACTGGATATCCTCATCCCACAACACGTATGTCCCTTTATAATAAAAACGGACAGTTGATCTAATTTTTGATTCAGTCAAGTCTAATCGTCAATGATATAATAAGGATTGTTTAATTTAGAGGTCCACATCAAATCCTGTCAGTAAAAGCATGTGTTTTGGAGCATAGTAGAAGACATTTGATATATTTTTTGGTTTAATTGACAATGAGTTAGTCTGTTTTGTTAATGTGCAGGAAATCAATACTTAAAGCTGTTTTATTTATTTGACATTATTAAATCAAATAAAAAATTGAGATGAATGAATTTAAGGAAAAAAGAAAGTGATTCATTTCTGGTCTTTTAAGCTATTGAAATATCTGCATTGCGGTCTACTGACTTTTGTTTTCTTGTTTTGTTCTTTAGATACCTGACAGGTGACCAGTTTTCTAGTGAGTCATCTCTGGAAGCCTACGCTCGCTGCCTGAGGATGGGCTGTCGCTGCATAGAACGTACGTCACAAAAAAATGTATTTGAGCCACTAGTCTTAACACATATCGTCTTTCCTGATTTAAGAAGCTTTTTTACTTGCATTTACACGGTCACATATTTACCTGTAGATTATGTTTTTACATTCTGTTAATTGTAAACGGCACTATTGATCTCAAATGGTTCAGTGATGGAAACTGATAGAACTTTTATTTTTTTTATTAAGCTCTCCATTAGCTGGTCAGTTGCTATTCTTCCTGGGATCCTCTTGATTGCCCTTGCATAATTGAAATGAGCAATCGGTTTCTAAATCTGTCAAAACATACTGTAATAATAAGGGTTAATGGTTGCATATGCATCACAATAAAAGGAAATAACAAGAATGAAGACAGAAAATTGAAATGACAATGAAAATTAGTCTTATTTCAGTGACTTCTTCAAAACTAAGCTGCTTGCCTCACATCTTCACTGTGGCATTTCAGCATAACAAGCAAAATATGGGAACTAAAGTCTCATAATGCGGGATATTGTAGCATTACGCAGTTTGTGAATAGAATGGTTGAAACATACTAAACATATTTTTCAGTGGACTGCTGGGATGGACCTGACGACCTGCCCATCATTTACCACGGACACACGCTTACCTCAAAGATCAAGTTCCTGGATGTGCTGCACACCATCAAAGAACACGCCTTTGTCACGTCCGAGTAAGAAAAACATCTATATCATTACATTATTATTTGCATTGGCCTATTTTAGAAATGTGTTTTTTATATGTATGTAGTATTTTCTTGTCTTTCAACGTCAGAGGTGGATAGTATTCAGTTACGTTTACTTGAACAATCAGATGTTACGTCTAGACAGTTATGTTTTACGATCAATCCCTCCTGAGTGGTAGTTTCCCCAAGTTCTTTTTAATTCTTGTTTGAGTAATGTCTTTGACCACTACACTTTCACTTGAATAACATTATTTTGCATCAATCTCACTTGAGTAAAATTTCAGGCCACTCTATCCTTCCGTGTGTTTTTGTCTTCTACTTTTGTACTTCAACGTGATTCACCTGTGCAGGTTCCCCGTCATCTTGTCCATAGAGGACCACTGCAGCGTTGTCCAGCAGAGAAACATGGCCACTCACTTTAAGAAGGTCTTTGGGGATTTACTGCTCACAAAACCAGTCGATAACAACGCAGAAGAGCTGCCCTCGCCCTTCCAGCTGCGACGCAAGATCCTCATAAAGGTGTTGTTTTTATAGTGCACAAATAAGTCTATTCTTTGTCTAATTGTTCTTTAATAAATATGATGTTGTAGAAGCATTGTATATAGATTTAGTAGAGAGTAAAATCCTATGAGCTTTCAAATAATGTTGTAAATGTCAGGATCATTCAACGTTTGTATTAGTTTTAAGAATTGGTTTATATTTTGGAAAACGGAAGAACTTGCTTACTATGTGATTTTACTCTACTAGGTCTTCTACTTGCTTATCTTCATGGAGATGTAATTGCTTTGCCGGGAATGTTCCACAGTATGGCATTAAACTTATATACAACATTCAATCACAGCTGTTTAATAGCTAAAGAAAAAGAAAACTGGAAAACATGCATTGCAATGTGAGTGGGCTCGCCTATCTACAGATCTGATTTGTAACTTGACCTGGTGGTGTACCTGCTTATGCCATACTGTGGAACATTCCAGACAAATAAATACCATCTCCATGGTGACAAGCAGATGGCGGAACAAAAAAGTTACATATTAGTGCACCTTTACAAATTGTCTGCTCCTATGTGTGGAATATATGATTTAAGATAAAATCTCTCAGTAAAGAAGCAAAGTACTTATTTCTTTTGTGCCACAGCTAAATCCCAAGTTTGATTTCTAAGTTATTAACTATTTTAATTAAACTGTCTTCTGCTTTCCATTTGACAGCACAAAAAACTGGTGGAAGGTACAGTGTATGAAGAAGTGTCCACAGCCAGTTACTCTGAGAACGACATCAGCAACTCCCTGAAGAACGGCATCCTTTACCTGGAGGACCCCATCGATCACGTGAGCTCCTGAGTGTTGATGTTTAACATGATATAACATTTATGCAGTGCTTGAGTTTCTCTCTTCCCTTCTCTTGTTTGTTTTCATGCAGACGTGGACCCCGCACTATTTTGTCCTGACCACACACAAGATCTATTACTCAGAGGAGACGTCGCACTACCAAACAGCAGAGGAAGAGGAGGAGGATGAAGGAAAAGAGGTATTCGTTGATAAATACGCTTTTCATCATTGATCGTCAGTAGGAAAGACTAGGAATATAGATCAAAATGTTTTGCTAGAACCAATGCAAGAAACAATACGAGCAAACTGGAATTATTGTGTGTTCTTTCAATTTCAATTTCAAGTCCCTCATAAAGTCACTATTGACCACGTCGATTTAATCAGTCATTTGTCAAGGAATATTCCATGATAGAAAAGATTTCAAAGGTTGTCATCTGGACACTGTTTTAGAAATCATGACATTTCAACTTCTGTCTGAAAATCATTATCATGTTAATTTACCTGAAATTATTTAAGCCTAGATCAATGGTTCCCAAAAAGGTATTGAAGGAGGTCCCCAAAGTCTGGTGAAAGGGTCAGATCATCAAAAATGTTTATTGTGCAAATTAAACAGAAAATAATCCTACAGATTTGTTTGGGAATAGGATAATAAAAAAAAATCCTCTTCTTTTCACTATTTTAGGTTTTATGTTCTTTGTCATTTTTTATTTCGCTATGTATGTTCAGATATATAAGTAGAACTGTTGTTTTTGTTTTTTGCAGTATATGGAATTTAAAGCTTCTCTACCGGAATAATTCATTTAATGTCTGTAATATAAGGCACATTAAAGGTGGAAAGTCTTTCGTACAATAAATGGTTTGAAGGAAAAAAGCTTGGGAATCACTGTAGTGCTTAGCTGAATGCAAGGGCAATACAATATTTTTAAAAGTCATCATATATTTTCATATTGACATGTTCTCTTTATTCCCCCCTCTCCCATGTTTTAGCAGGAGTGTAACAACAATGAGCAGCACTGTGCCGAGCGCTGGTTCCACGGGAAGCTGGGCGGAGGCAGAGACGGGCGACAGGTGGCAGAGAAGCTGCTGCAGGATTATTGTGAGGGGGGAGGCAAAGACGGCACCTTCCTGGTCCGAGAGAGCGAGACCTTCGTGGGAGACTACACTCTGTCGTTCTGGTCAGTAAGTTTATCAATTATTGTAAGTTGAAATATAGAGCTTCGTCGTCACATAATATCAGAATTTAAAGTATTGTGACATAAATGTATTTACCATTAGTGACCCTACAGTTTATAATAAGAGTAGTATCGAAAACAAGTTTGAAATTTTAGTATTTTAGTATTTAGTAACACTACAACAAACACATAAAAATACTGTCTTAATCTAGTTCTGATAAACCTCAAGATCATCCTGAAACTGTTCAGGAACGGTAATTTTTTTCCTTTTTGAATCGACGCTTGTTCATATTAGTGTCTATTTTTAATACCTGATTGATTAGTGTCTGATTTTTGACAATCCTAATTAGCTCCAATACCTAAAAAACTTGATATGTATATTTCAGGCGCTCAGGTCGGGTGCAGCACTGTCGGATCCACTCTCGCCAGGAGTCGGGCTCTACACGCTTCTTTCTGACAGACAACCTGGTGTTCGACAGTCTGTACCGCCTCATCTGCCACTACAGAGACACACCGCTGCGCTGCAACGAGTTTGAGATGAGGCTCGGAAACCCGGTGCCCCAACCAAATGCCCACGAGAGCAGAGAGTGAGTGTCTTTGGCTGCAGTTAATTCTTCGTGCACAAATCACAAATGCATTAATAATAATAGTTCCTCTAATAATCTTGTGGTCCAACCATTCAAAATGATTTAGGTTCTGTTCTATTTATGTGATGTATGTAACTCATTTCAATATTGATTTTAGTGTCGTATCAAATAGTATCTGGGTTTATATATATTTTGACACGTTGAAAATCTAAAAACAAATGTCATCTCAGGTTTGCAGGTTCTTTGTTGACATCAGATATATGCAAAATCTCAAAACAGATGTTATTATACTTCAAAAATGTCTGTAGTCAAAACCTAATTAAGGCCCATTTTGTATCCTGACCCATGATTTTATAAGTTATATAGTTACAAAATGTGCCTATTTTTGCATAGATGACAAGGACAAAAAATAAGTAATGAGTAGACTCTGAATCCTTATATTTATTTTTTATGTAATTAATTTGGCTGCGAAGGTTTGATGCAACCTCATAAAGGTCTGTGAAATTAAGCACATCTAAATTGTAATTGACAGTCAGTAATTTCAAATAGTCAAACATATGCTTTGGCTTTTTGATCAAAAGATCTACAACCAATCCTGAAGCAGAGGTCAGACTTTGGAAGAAAAAAATATATAAAAAACTGATTCTGTCTCATTTATATTCAGGAAAGTAATTTTACATAGTAAGACTAAAACAAACTCTAATATAAAACTGTGATTGTTCAACACAGAGAATAATAATTTGAATATTTTTTGTCATATTGCCCAGCCCTAACCTCACACTTAAGTTGTATATTTGTATATTTTTTGAAGGTGGTACCACTCGAGCTTGTCCCGTGTCCAGGCTGAACACATGCTCATGCGAGTTCCCAGAGACGGAGCCTTCTTGGTGCGGAAACGCAGTGAACTCAATTCTTATGCCATTTCCTTCAGGTAAAAATTAACCTCCGTGGATTTTATAATTACTTAACCAGCATTATTAGTGATTTTCATTCTAATTTTCAGAGCCGAGGGTAAAATCAAGCACTGTCGGATCCAACAGGAAGGCCGCCTCTTTATGCTGGGCAGTTCGGCTGAGTTTGAAAGTTTGGTGGATCTTGTGAGCTACTACGAGAAACATCCTCTGTACAGGAAAATGAAACTGCGGTATCCCATCAATGAAGACACACTAGACCGGATGGGCACCACTGTAAGCAGACAACACATTCACAAAACACCATCTTGAATGTTCTGGCAAATTACATTCTTTCTTGTATTTTTTCCAGGAACTTGATTACGGAGCGCTTTATGAAGTTCGAACGCCTCATTTCTATGTGGAAGCAAATAAAATGCCTACAGCCAGGGTAAGTTTTGCAGCAAATTCACGAAGCAAACTCGATATTATCCAAATTGAATGACACATTTTTTGCTCCAGTGTACAGTAAAAGCACTGTACGACTACAGAGCCCAGCGAGAAGACGAGCTATGCTTCCCGAAACAGGCTCTAATCCTAAATGTGGATAAACAGGAGGGCGGTTGGTGAGTGGCTCCCAGAACTAAGATTACTTCCAACTTAGATCAGAAAGACACATTAATGAGTGAGTTCTTTTCAGGTGGAGAGGAGACTATGGGGGTAAAAAGCAGCTGTGGTTTCCTGCAAATTATGTTGAAGAAGTGCCTAGTTCTCCGACCAGAGAGTTGGATGAAGCCGTGAGTTGTGTCTCTCATGTAGCTATAATCTAAATTATATTCATTTTTGTATTCACATGTAATTTGATATGTTGGTAATCTTTTTTTCTGTTCTTTTACAGTCAACAGAAAACAGTCCTCTTGGAACATTTCTCAAAGGTTTTATAGATGTTCCTACTTGCCATGTTGGTAAGCACCAGTAATGCTATGTTTTAAAATGTACGTTTTCCTTCTTTTTATAGTTTACTGCTTTGTCCTAGTGTTTTACTACAAAAATATAGTCAATTTCTTTAAAGGTTGTGTCCATTATGTGCGATTGTTACCATCCAATCTCTCTTCCATCGGTCCCTGAAAAAATTATACGTTTAGTTCAGGTCCTTATGAGAAAAAAAGGTTCGCTATTAATGATCACAAAAATACTTTTGATTATAAAGATTAATTGACTCCTTTTGCTGCCAGAATTACGAACTTTACGTACATTCACTTTTACTGATAATAAAAGGCTTCAAATTTTCAAATACATAGTTCAGAAAGGATAGCTTATACAGTATTTAAATGAAAGAAACAGAAACATGTAGAATAATGAATAAATAGTAGTAAAAAATAAATGAATCGCACTATTAAATTATATTCCACAATCATATTTACATGTTCCTAAACACCTTTTGTCTCTCTTTTCAGTTGTGCATAAAGACGGGAAGAACATGCGTCCGTACGTGTTCACCATTCACTCGCAGCACACGTCCTCTCTCCCGGTGCAGACTCTTGACGTAGCGGCTGACAGCCTGGACGACCTGAGCAGCTGGGTCAGCCGCATTCGAGAGGCCGCCCAGAACGCAGACGCTCGGGTCAGTAACAACCAGCAACACGTAAACATTCAGACCTCTTAGTGTAAATGTAACAATTGTTGGCCTGATGTCATCTTGATTTGTCTTCAAAGCAAACATGGTGTTCCCCTGAGTCCTCTTTATCCCACTTTTCATAGACGTGCAATGTATGATGTAGTAGTTGTTTATTTTCTTCAGTCGTTAACTTGAACAGGGCTTAAAGGCGTTGCACAAGGTTTTTACTGTCTTAAAATACGAAAAACTGTTTGCTGCAGTCTAATGTTATTCCTTTCTTTCTCATGTATATCGAGCATTTTAATTATTCACCAGGTCAGGATGAGTTTATAAATGCTTTTCACAACTTTCAAAGGCCAGAGCAAGCCACGGTAAAGTTAACAACTACTACCATGCTTATGTAGAATAAATATGCTCTACAATTAGATACAGAGTGCACTCAGATGTCTAATTTTGACTCTAAGAGTTGCTTTCACAACACATCTGAACTGGAACAAAACTTGCTCAACTAAATGAAAAGATTGTGCCTACCCTCTTTCATACAAAACCTTTATCGTGAAATAATGACCGAACTTATCAATGCCTGACCCTATTCAATTAATCATGAATTTTATTTGAATTTGTGACTTCTCCCTGAATGGGTGACTCTTACTAAAGGAATAACTAATTTATTCATGGGTGGTATTAAATTTAAATTATTGTTAACACTTGCATTTATGGGTTGTTTCTTTATGATTGTAGATGCAGGAGGAAAAACAGATGGAGAGAAGAAAGAAGATTGCAGTGGAGCTTTCTGACCTGGTGGTTTACTGCAGACCAGTGCCTTTCAACGAAGACAGTCAGTTCACCTTAAGTTTATCCTGTGTTTGTTCATTATTACTATCATTATTTCTATCATTTCTATTGTATATATAATTAAAATCTTGATACATTTTCCATAGATTGTAACAAAACATAGCTAATTAATAAATAAAAACACTGAGGATTTAAAAGTATAAAAGTAAAACTTAAAAGACCAAACATTTGAGGTGAGACACCACAAGTGAATAGGAAAAAATATTCAATTTAAAGATATCAATTTGAAACTTCCCCTGTAGTTTAGTAAAATAAATGTAAGAAAAAATATATATTACAAGTTTTTCATCACGTTATGTTTTCATATAGAAATGAGGAATAATTTTAGGTGGAAAAAACTGCTAAAATTACACATATTTGGGACATTTAAATATGAAAACTGGACAGTACCAGTTTTAAATTTCTTATTTATTTATTTATTTATCTTATTATTAGTTACAAAAAACTTTACTGCTGAGATTTTGGATTACTTATTTATTTTTTGAGTAAACTAGATTTGATTGAAAATTGTCCTAAAAATTCAAATTTCACCTAATTTTTTAAACTTAAGACTTCAATAAATCAGTTTTAGCTATCAAAAATTACTTCTGCACTTTTCGTCAAAATCTTGTTGAGTCCAAGATTGTAAAGTTTTGTGTGTGTAGGAGCTACTTTAAGTGATGATCCTTATGTCCTGAGGGGAGAAAAATGCATTTTAAGAAAACAGCCTTTGGAGTTGCAGTGTCCCAGAGAAATCTATGGGTGGAGTGGATTCAGTGAAATAATAAAACATCTTTAAGAGTAGATTGGACAGATTTGTTGTTTCCACATGAAAGCTGACATGTTGAGAGAGCAAACTGACCAAAAAACAGGTATGGGCAAACTTTTTGACTCAAGGGCCACATTGAATTTTTACACTTGCCGGGGCCCGGACCATTTACAGTTTGGATGTTGTTATGTTTTGTATATTACACACATACTATTGCACATAGACTTAAAGCCTAAAATACATAAAAAACTACAACAGAAGAGCAAATATCTTGTTATTTTTGTTATTTTTTGTGGTAGTGGTGACTCAAAACTGATCTTAAGTGTCCATCTGTCATCAGGATCTGTGCCGTTCTTTGTTAATGTTCATCACACTGAATGTTTGCTCACAAACACAGGCAGAGCCGCACAACACAAGCATCTTTTGCGTCATGTCCTGGAGGTTTGGAAAATGTCCCTCTGTTAAAGACGCGTAAAACTCATTGAGTCTAAGAGAGTAGAATGTCTCCTTTAACCACTGGTTATTATTTGTGGAAAGACAGTACTTGGCACTGGGCTATTGTTGTTGGAATCGCCACGCATCGATTATAGTACAGTTATTTTGATGAGAGTATGAGTTATGTGCCATACTTAACTCATGAAAATTATTATTTAATTCTCTGCAGGCCGGATCAAAATGCCAAAAGGGCCGCTTGTGGCCCCCGGGCCAGTAGTGCTGTAGTGTCTCACCTTAAAAAAAATCTCAGCTGTAGACAATTAAATTAAATTGTAAGTTAAATTCTTCTTTTCCTTGACTCATCATTTCTGTGACAGAGATTGGCACAGAACGGGCTTGCTACAGGGACATGTCCTCTTTCCCGGAGACCAAGGCAGAGAAGTTTGCGACCCGTGGAAGAGGAAAGCGGTTTCTGCAGTACAACCGCCGGCAGCTGTCCAGAGTTTACCCCCGAGGACAAAGACTGGACTCCTCCAACTACGACCCTCTGCCCATGTGGCTTTGTGGCTCGCAACTGGTGGCTCTCAACTTCCAAACCCCAGGTCAGAACTCAGCGTCATCCCTTTGTGTTGGTAAATATGACTTACAATAGATAGTAGATACAAATATTCAAGGACATTGTTTTTTACAATTAATAAATAAAATTCAAGGGAAAAATTAAATCCAGATTGGACCATTTTCCCAAACAACAACTCAAAGTTACATTTAATACATCAAGGGTTCCAGAAGTGCATTAATGGATGGCACAGAAAACATGTCATATAAAAAATGGTATTTGCAAAGAATAAATTAATCATAGGAAAACTTAAAAAACATCTTTGGACAATTTACATGAAAGACAAACATATGTGTTTTCACTGTTAAGTAAGGATGCACAATATCACAAAGAATTAGAAATCACAAATTCACAAAGTTATTAAATTGCAAAGACTGCAATTATTTTAGTCCTACAATGTTTTCATATAACATCATATAAACGTGCTTCTGTATTAGTGTATAAGTTCATGTTTAACTCTTTTCTCAAGTGTCAACTCCTGGAGTGGTTTGCAATGTGCATTCTGAACAAAAATGTATTTTCAGTATCAATAAATTAATCACATTTTTTTTCCCCAAAAAAATGGTGTATCCCTGTTGTTAACACAAAGCTTTTGTTATTTTTAGACTTTCGAATAGTTTGAAGAGTAGTCATAGATTTTTCTGAAGTAAGAGTGTTGTGCTATAATACAGATGCAGTTACAGTCAATTAAAAAGCATGTTGTGGAAGAAAACAAAAATTTTATTGAAAAAGTAAACCACTAGACATTTTGACTGTCAGTGAGGTTTGTGGCTCTAGAGGGTGCATATTATGTCATTCAGTTAAATTAAATGGGTGACTGATTACAATGAGGTATTTATTCTCACATTCATTCATTTTTGTAAATTCAGAGTTAACAATCTGTGGTTAATAAAGTAGGGCTCTGCAACTAACTGAGTCATCTTTTCGGCAATTAACAATTAGTCGACTTGTCAGATGATTATTTTCATTGTACAATGGTAATTTTAAAAGCATTATCAACCAAATAAAGGTTGAATTATGGTGACTGAAGATAATATTTATGAATAAAGTGTATTATTCATGAAAATCTGAAATTATTTATTGATTTTCTAATTTAACAACGCCTCTGTCTTTATCAAGTCATTTTGTATGTGTTGTAGAGTCTGTATAGTCCAGATAATGATTGTGATAATCAAAATATGACTATGGTTATTTTTTATGGCCACAATTAGTTGATTACTCGTTGCCACCGTGCTATAATAAAGTATCCTTGTTTCTGTTCGTAGATAAGCCCATGCAGCTGAACCAGTCTCTGTTCATGCTCAGTGGAGGCTGTGGGTTTGTTCCTCAGCCCGACATCATGAGAGACGACGCCTTTGACCCGTTCGACAAGGAAACGCTGCGTGTGGAGCCCATCACCATTCAACTGCAGGTCAGGAAAACACAACACAGATCTGCAGTGTGGAGAAAATTCAGACTCACCAGAGTACTATGGTTTCTCCAGGTGCAGGGAGCTCGTCATCTGCCTAAGAACGGCCGCAGTATCGTGTGTCCCTTTGTGGAGGTGGAGATCTGTGGAGCGGACTACGACAGCTGCAAGTGCAAGACAGATGTTGTAGGTACGTGTCACCGATGGGTACTTACATTTACTTAAGTCGTTTTTCAAGAACATGTACTTCTCAGAGTAGATTTGGACTCTATAATTTTACTCCTTGGGTAACAATATTCAATGATTAGAACATTTGTGATTCCTCTTTTAAATTTGTTAGGTTTTGTCTTTCCAATATAACTTCAAATCATAAATCAAATGTTACATCCAGACAGTTACTCTTACAATTTCTCTTATTTGACTAGTAGTTTTATAGTAATTTCTTCGACCACTACTTTCTACTTTTACTGATAACACTTTATAACAACTACACTTATTCCTGCCTTAGTAAAGCATGAACATAGACTTTATTAATAGTGAACAAATAGTTTATTAAGAACACTTAACTACTCTAACCCTAATTCCAAGCCCTAACTCTAGCCCTAACCTTAATTCAGTAGTTACTAATCCTGAATCATGCTTAATAAACTATATATTCAGAATGAACTAAGTCGTTGTTTACGCTTTGTCAAGGCAAATTAAGGGATAGTTATTATAAAGTGGTACCCTTTTATTTGAGTGTAATCTTATTTTGAAGCAGGGGAGTAGATGGGGGGATAAAGGGTTCTTTTGTCCTGGGCTCAGGGTCTTAGGGGCCTAGAACTGGACCATCTTCCTATTAATTTATATTAGAGGAGGGTCCCAAATTTCTGTCGATGGGCCTCTTTTGAAGTAATGGTATTGTGCTAATTTTGTTTACTCTGCTCACCTCTAGTAAGTGTGCAGATTGTAACAAATACATACTAACCATCTCCAGATTTGCTTTGCTTTTAAATGCTCAAAGTAACTAGTTAATAACAACTTCTTTAATTGCACATGTCGTAGAAATGAATTGTACTTTTATAGTACAAGCACAATTTACATTTACAATTTTTAGTATTATACTTCAGCTGTAGCTATATATGTTCTGAATATTTTTATCTGGCCATGTACGATAGCAGTACCAGCTAGTGACGTTAATACGTGCAAGCAACTAAATATATGAATTAAATATTAAGTCAAAAATAAATAGTGACTTGAGTAAGTTATGTAAGTACTTTTTTCTTCTCCTGCACAGCAATTGTAGTTCCAGTTTTATGTAATGGTAAATGTAGAAACTTGTCTCCCTTTGACAGCTGACAACGGCCTGAACCCCGTGTGGCTCCAGAAGCAGTTTGTGTTTGACGTCCATAACCCCAGCTTCGCCTTCCTGCGCTTCACTGTCTATGAAGAGGACATGTTCAGTGACCCCAACTTCCTGGCCCAGGCCACTTGCCCCGTCCGCCTTCTCAGGACAGGTACATCTGATTTATTTTGACAGAGAGACAATTTATGTAACCAGGGAGAGGACCAGATGAGGACACTCTCTGGTTTGACAGTTTAACTTGAGGAACAGACACGAGGTAGAGATTTTGAGTGTCTTTATTATTTTTGATGGATTAAATTATGAATGAGCTTAACAGTCAGCAGTCCATGAAAGGAAATCGAATTAGAAAAGTCAGACGAATTGTTTTAAAACTGTACGACAAGAGGTTTATAAAATGAAAAGACGCTAAACTTTGTGCTTCAGGCTATCGCAGCGTTTCCCTGAAGAACAGCTACAGTGAAGAGCTGGAGCTGGCCTCGCTGCTTGTCCACATAGAAATAGTCAACGCAAAGGTATTTCTCATAATCCTTTGTTCTTAAATTATCTACTAGAATTGGAAACATCCTTGTCTTCTGTCGGCTGTAGGAGGAGGATGACGAGAACCTGTACACGTCCATCCAGCGGTTGCGGGACAGGACCAGTGAGCTCTCCACTCAGGTGTCTCTGCTGGAGCGCTCGGGCTCAGCTGAACTCGGATATCAGCAGAGTCTGGAGGAGCTGAGAGCCGCACAGGACCAGCTCAGTGAACTGGTGGAGGCTCGCAACCGCAGGTCAGACACAACTGTTTTGTCCGCTTGGAATAAAAGGGCTTCATCTATGATCTGGGTAGTCCGGAGATATTAAGTTATGTTTGACCACTCAAATTGGTAATAGGTGCTCTTAAAATTTTCAAAAATGCACGAGCCTATACGGACACAATCAGAAAAAAGCTTATTACCATTAAATAAGTGCACAACATTCACAAACTAGAAATTTGTTGTCATGTCATGAGACTTAAAACAATGAATAATAATAGTACAATTTTAAAATCTAAATTATGACTAAATAAAGCCAAGCATAAAATAAGGTGATAAAATAAAAATGGACTTTGACTGAATATAATACAAAATATTGATATATTGATAAAATAACAATGTTTTGACAAAAATATAAACTAGAAATGTTAGTTACTCTATACTAATGTAAAAACGTAAGAAAAAGTAAAAACACAATGTATAATAACGTCATTAATTTGTTTAAACTGAAAGCTAAAAAAGTCACCAGCCTCAAGTGTATATAGTGAACAGAAGATATCACTTATTTTGCAATTCTGTTTGGAAAAAAAAAAGAAAATTACAAATTAATAAATGTAAAATGCACCTTCCCAAGCCGACTTATATGATCATGTTTGTTTGTTTGTTCATAGAAATATAAAAAATGTTAATGTCTAAAATGAAAAAAACAACAACAACACACTGAATTATTAACTATATCTTATTGTTGCACCATATTATAATCTTTTCTCAATTATGTTCTGTAATTTTCTTTCCCATTCAGGCTGATGGAGAAGAAAAGGAGAGAGAAACTACGGCAGCAAGTAGCAGCAAAGCGCAGCTAATCTTTTGGCCACCAGAGGGCCGACGCAGAGCTGCTTGTTTCTCTGGTTCAGTCTCCAGCAGACCTGTCAGAACTGGAAGAAAACGTGTTCCTCCTCATACCAAAATGTGAAACTTTTACTGGCAGGGGAAACAAAAAACAAACAAAATGATCTCATGGACTAAATACCTAATGTTAAGCTAATAACAATCATGAAGGTAGAGACAGAGGAGCAAAGTGGGGACTCTTGTCTAAAGCTCTTAATCTTTAACTTTTAAGATATCTTTTTATAATGTTTTATATTTGAATGAAATTGATGTCATCTGCACGTATCCAAATATATGAGCAGTACAGTCCGTTGATCACAGAGTTACAGTGTGGTCCCGTTTTTCAGAGAAGTGACAAACCAAGCGCTTTAATCATTGATATTGTACTGCTCAAAGTCAATAATGACATACAATTTTTAAATGTCCGACACCTTTAAGCTATTTTGGTCATTTATTTAGCAGTAAAGGTTAAAACTGTTTTCTAATTGGCGTTTAAAGAATATTAGAGACAGGTAAAGCTGAACTAAAACATTTTTG
Organism: Rhinogobius similis; assembly: GCA_019453435.1. Lineage (NCBI taxonomy): Eukaryota > Metazoa > Chordata > Actinopteri > Gobiiformes > Gobiidae > Rhinogobius > Rhinogobius similis. The sequence continues at coordinate 20,855,182 of CM033623.1, read as the reverse complement.
GAAATTCTAATGTAGATTTTAAAGAAAGCTGTGATGTGGCATTTGGGCTCAACTACATTCACAGATGGAGAAAGCTGAAATGTATGTAACTAATAGACAAGTGAACTGCGGAGTTTGAAGTGCATACGACAGGTTTGCATGTTTTTAATATTACTTTGTGGGATAGTACCACACATTTGTATCATAGTCAGTCAAGTTGTTGTTTGTGAAGAAAAATGACAGGGAGTGAAACTAAGGCATTGATTTTCAACCAATGTCCCGGGTACATGCAGTCCCGGGAAAAACTAATGTGTTATTGTTTTGGGGAAAAAAAACAAACTAACTGACTGATTCACTCATTTAATTTAATAAAGTAAAGTAATAATTTGCCATTCTGGAGTGCCCCGAGCAAAGTTCTGAACCAGAAAAGACACAAACAGACAGTGACATAGACATTTCTCAAATCGGAGCCATTTGATAACTTTTAAATGCATTGCAGCAATTTTTTGACATCTAAAGTGTGCTACGACTCTGTATGCACAAGGAACACATTTTTCTGCCCATTTAAACATTCACTTTTTATTTATTTTTATTTGTAAAATACTATTGTGTAAATTCGACGAGCTATGACCCTTGTCTACAGTGTGATTGCTCGCTAAATCATAGTTCACAAACTAGGGTGAAACTATAGGTACTTTTTTTTTTTTTTTTGCAGAATCTTAAATCTAATTATGTCAACCAGTTTTTAGTGACACATGTAGTCCAACCTGTGATATGCACTGCAAGACCTCTGTCAGAAACACAACTAACTCAGGTCAACGATGAGAACAAGAGCCGAGAAGAGAGCGGAGCGGAGCGGTGGGCACATGTAGCTAAAGGAAATCTCGTTTGTGCCTTCTGTGAGTGGACTTTAGACACTGCAGGACAATAACAGGTTAATAATAAAGCCAGTATAATTTAATGTAATGAACAACTGGAAGAGAAAGAAAACTACCAGGGGGTTGGACCACTATTTGTGCAATGGGGTTTAGGAATAAAGACTGATCATGTGTTTTTATTGTGAACTAATTATACTATGACTTGCCTGGGAGAGCACAAACTTGAGGAACTTTCTCAAACAAACCCTCACTGAACTCCTCAACAAGGTCTTACACTACTACTTTTAAGGGCTTGGATCTAGACTACCTTCAGTGAGGCGGGGTGAAGAGCGCCCCCTGGCTGTCAGCTGTACAGGGGCTAAGGTGTGCTAAACAACCTAAAACTAAGGGCTATAAGACAACAAGCAAAGCACTCTTTCACCTGCCGACTCAGTTTAATACATTACTCTCAGCCAGAGCTAGCGCCATAATCTGACTTTAATCAACAGATGTGGATCCACTGGTCTGGGATCAGCCAAACGCAGCTGCAATTAGGTTAACTGCATGGCTTCACGATGAATAATAAATACCTTCTTCTGTAGCTACTCTATGCCCTGTCTAATTTAACATTGTACATATGTTTTTATTTATCAAACCGCTGTTCTCCGACATAAACAAAATAAAAGAATGATGTTATGGATTTCAGATAATTGAGGGTTGTGTCTGTAGAAGCTTTGTGTGTGAGCTCCCTTTAAATGTCCATTGACTCAAACCTCTGTTCACCTGCACCGTGGAGCAGGGTCTCTATGCAAAGTTTATCTTTGGGCCTAAAGCCTTTGTGTAAACAGGCCTCTGGATATAAGTTGTGTTTTCTCTGTGTCTAACTGTTCAGTATTATTATTCTGCATTACAGATCTGTGCAAGTTTCCATTTAATAAAGCTCTTTCATGTACCCACTTTGTCTTTTTGATGCAAGCAACTCTCAATCCACAGCATGCTCTTTTCACTGTAAAGTGTCTAACTTTCAATATATTTTTGTTATGCTCAAAATCACAGCAACAGTTTCATTGTGGGGCTTTCCAAAATTGTTGATTTACCAGCAGAGAGTTAGAAACTAGATTTGTCAAAAAGAATACATTCATTGATACTAAAACTGGTATTGAACCTAGATATTAATTTGAACATGTATCAATGCTAAAAGACAGGATAAAATGTGACCTGTCCTGAACAGTTTAAGAATGATCTTGAGCTTTATCAGAACTAGTCCAAGACCACCTGGTCAGATAAAGAACTTGAAATGCTATTCTTTACAGTTGATGTTGATTACAGTCTATTGCAGAGGGGGGCAAACGAAAGCCCGGGGGCCACATGCAGCCCTTTTAGCATTTTGATCCAGCTCGAAGAGAATTTAATAAGTTAAGTATGGTTTGTCATGGTTTGTCATTTTCTCATAAAAATAACTGTACTATAATTGATGTGTGGCGATTCCAACAGAGGGCACAGTCCAAAAACAATGGCCAAGTGCCAAATACTGTCTTTCCACAAATAATAACCAGTGGTTAAAGGAGACATTCAACTCTGTTAGACTCAATGAGTTTTACACGTCTTTAACAGAGGTTTATTTTCCAAATCTACAGGACATGACACAAAAGATGTTTGTGTTGTGCTGCTCCGCCTGTGTTTGTGAGCAAACATTCAGTGTGATGAACATTAACAAAGAACGGCACAGATCCTGATGACAGATGGACACTTAAGATCAGTTTTGAGAATAGTCACCACTAGAATAACACCAAACTTTGATGCACTGGATAAAAAGAGTGACCAACGGCACTGTTCCCACTAAATAAGTAATAAGTAATGACTTTTGTTATTCTGTTGTAGTTTTTGGGTATTTTAGGCATTAAGTCTAAAGCCCTGGCATCAAAACGTTATCCCATACCAGGTCTATTGCCTAAAAAAAGGAGTGTTTTTATTGTGGAATTGAGAATCGAGGCTGTTACTAAGTAATGCACGTTTTGGAGTTTAAAATGTCAGTATTGTGTGTATATATATATATAGTATATATATACAGTATAGAAGTATACATACTTCTGTAAATGTGCATTTGTGGATTATATATACAGTTACAATATTGCTAGTTTTGTCATTTGTCAGTTTTGTCAAATTAACAAGTTATTCATCAAACTGAGCTACAAGAAAACCAAACATTCCATTCAGTGCACAATCACTTTGTCTCAGACAGAAACGGTGTCAGAATGGCCTCTCTGGAACAAGGAAGACGGACCACCACAAATCAGGCCTTGCAGGTTAGTGTAGCTCTGCTTTTTAGAGGAGGAAAAAAAACTTAATGAATTATAAACATATATATTTGACCTTTTCGCCCAGAAAAATGTGATTGACTTGAGCATGGAGTATTTTCAAAAAGCAAGGATGAAGCCCCTCTCATTCATTCGGCAGGTAGGTTGAATGCTGCTGTTTGTTTATTAACCATTATAGATGAATATCATGTTCGCAGCTGCCTCGTTTTCAGTCAATGTCATCTTTGTGCAAGGGACTTATAATGTGCTACTAGAATAAATATATACAATACCAAAACAATGCTTTTGTTTTAGTCCGTTTTTTGGCTAAAATGTTTTGTACAGTGCCTTCAGAGAAGACATACTGGTACTATTAAACTGTAACAGAGAACTGAGAAGCCCTACATTTTCAAAGTGGCATTTCTTCACAACAAGCAGCTAAGCAGATTTTCATTCATGTGATTTTATTTTTGAAGAAAGAATAAAGCGGTAGGTAAAAACTGAATTTTTTTTATTTTTGATGATTTGTAGGTAAAAACTGATCACACAGGATTACTCATGATGCATGAATCAATCCATACACAGCTGTGAGTAAGATAATGATGAGGGAACACCAACAGCATGAATCGTTTACATTTTACAACTATTCTAACCATTAACATGGATAAAAGCTCATAAAAGTAATTTTTGCATGACATGTCCTCTTAATTTCTGTAACATTTTCATTTATACTTCTTCATGTAGGTCTTGGCTTGCTGTGTTTACCCTCCTCTGGACGACCAAACCATCCCTGTGGATGTCAGGCAGCGAGCTCAGACACTCCTGGATGCCTGTGAAGAGCGTAGTGTAGGTAAGCCCTAGACAATTGCAAACTACAGTCATCAGAGTTCCATTTTAACCCAGTTTAACAGGCCACCCAGCCTTGGCAGAGAGTTCACTGTGGTGGGTGAGCCTGCCACAACCTGTAGCAAATCTCAAAGCCAGTGATATACAGTGTCTAAGGATTTCAGACATTTTTGCAGTTTTAAAGTTGCATTTATGTAGAAAACATAATCCAGTAGAGGCATAAAAGTGGCCGATAGCTGACATTTACAAGCTTTCAGGGTAAAACAGGCTTCATTATGATAAAAGAACCCAAACTTTATCTTTATGAGTCAGGTAGGTGATCTTTAAAAGACATCTTTTGGTCGAGAATAAACCAAAGTATTTATAATTTGAGACAATCTCAATACAGCTTATATTTGCCGTTAGGTTCCTACACAGACTCTTCAGGACTGGATTATGTTCGACAAAGCATCGCAGACTTTATCACAAAACGAGATGGAGTGCCTTGTTCGGCCAGTAACGTTTTCATCACCGGAGGATCCCAGGGAGCTTTGAGGGTAATGATATTCAATACAGTCATATTTTATTGTCCACTGTCCTAACAACACAGCATTGCCTATTGTTTTGGTATCTTCGAACGACAGAGTACTTAACAATCAGTGTTAATTATGTCATCTTAAATATTTTCATTGTTCTTTTCGTCAATGTCATATTTTTGCTGGCTAAAACGTAATAAAAACATAATAAAAAGTAATTGTGATAACAAAGGTTTTTGTTGACTATAACCATAACTAAAAGTAGATGTTTTCATAGACTAAAAGAAAGGCAAGACAAGTTTATTTATAGAGCACAATTCATACACAATCACTATTCATTCACTCCACTTGGTAGTGCTAAGTTACTACTACCACAGCTGCTCTTGGGCAGACAGACGGAGGCAAGGTTGCCCATCTGCACCATCGCAACATTTCACACACAACACTTTCATATGAAGGCCTAGGCACTCTTGCCTAAAGGACACAGTGGGTTTGCTTCAGCCTCTCCGTTGTGGCCCCATTCAAGTAACCAGGCATTAACTTGTTTAGTTTCTTATGAGATCAGGCATTGACAGGCAGGTTTGGCCACTTTTAAACTGAATTTACATTTAACAAATGTTTGACTAAAACTTGACTAAACTGATTTTTTTTTTGTGTCAAAATCCTAGTCAAATCATAACGTGTGATTTATATGGATTTTGGGTCTTATTTATAATTCAGTTGCTAGGTAACTGTGATGCAATTACCTCTACATATGTCACATCTGCTGCTCATGTTTAGTAAACTCTTAATTGTGGTAACTATGTTTTAGTGAAATGTATAACCTAATCTGTCAAGCACTAAGTATGTATATTCTTAATGTGTTGAGGTGATGGTGAAGCTGCTCGCTAGGCCTCAATGTGACGTCCCGACAGGTGTTCTGACCCCTGTGCCGTCCCCGCTGACTCTGCCCATGCTGCTGGAAGAGGCTGGGGTCAGTCTGGAGCCCTATGAGTTAAATAAGGACCAGAAGTGGGCTGTGACTGTGGAAGAGCTTCACCGAGCTTTAACCACGGCTAAAGGGCGCTGTAAACCTAAAGCCATCTTCATAAGTAACCCCAACAATCCTACAGGTGCAGTGTTCTGTGTAACATCATCTGAGTTGGCAAATCAGTGACTAAATTGCTTTTTTAACAGGTCATGTCCAAAGCAGGGAGTCCATACAGGAAGTAATTCGGTTTGCTGCAGCTGAAGGTCTTCTCTTATTGGTGAATGAGGTGAATGTCTGTTTTTATTCTATCCTCTTAAATCTTTAAAGATGCTGAATTATGACTTTATTATCTAGTTACAACTGCAGCTTTGTTGTGCTCTTTTAAGCTAAGAGAAAAAAATAATTTAGAAACAATTTTACTAAAACATAAATATTAACAGAGGGGATAATACTAATACTAACACTCTACTAATACATAAATGAGTGCAAACTGGATGGAGAGCCTGTTTATTGCATTGAGTTTGTTGTTTAGAGTGGGAAAAAAAGCAAATCTGAAATGTCAAAAACTTGATTATTTGCAGTCACGTGCAGGAGATACATGGGGTTAGAGCCATTCATCAGCCATTTTAATATAAAAGGTTCAGCTACAACTTTGTCAGAAAAAACATTTGATTGAGAATTTGGAGGATGAAATTTGAGTGTTTTTGTGTCAAAAGGCAGTGGTTAAAAGTCTGTCTTGTTTATGTTTATGAAATCAAGATTTATTTTGACCGAGCAACAACAACAACAAAAAAACATGATTTTGCCATATTGCTCTAAGCCTAACATTTTCTTCTGTTCTTTCCAGAGCTATCAGGACTATGTGTTTGCAGACGGGGTTAAATTTATTTCCTATAAGAAGGTTTTGTTTGAGATGGGCCCTTTGCACTCAGACACTTTTGAGATGGCTTCCTTCCATTCATTAGCCAGTCTTGGAGAGTGAGTATGTTTCAGTTTGAAAGGAGGACGGGAAAGGCTCGATAATGATTACAATACCACAATGATGATAAAAAAGTCCTATTCTATGCAATTTAAAGACAACATTATAGTTATATATTATTTACAAGTTTGACAAGATCAAGAACTAAAACTATTGAGGAAAGAATCAAGAATCAATACTTCAAATGAGTCTAGTTTTAAAACTAGTTTTAGCATCAATTAGTTTCTGGATATTGTTGTTTACCAGCCTGTGTTTATGATTTGTCATAAAAATGAAAAGATCTTTGTCAACCAAAAAGTAGTTGATTGATAGTGGACATGTGCAGTGGTGGAAAGAGTACTGAGAATTTGTAAAAGTAGTTATTTGGCTAAAAATACTGAAGTACTGATGCCAAATTTGTACTTGAGTAAAACTATAAAGTATCCATGAAAATACCACTCAAAGTTACTCAATAAGTACATCTGTGGTGGAAGAAGTACTCAGTTTTGTTAAAAGTACAGATGCAGGAGTGAAAAATCACTCAAGTAAAAGTAAAAGTATAGTAGTACTGAAGTATGTGTTTGAAATTTGTAAAAAGGAAAAGTAGTTCACGCTGACCTTTGATACTATACTACTCTTAATAAAGAATTGTCCTTTTTTTTTTTTTTTTGGTCAATCAATTTGTCAATCTTTCTAGACTTTTCAATGTATATTTTTGTTTGCTCAAAGCCAGGACTTGAACTAAAAAACTTATGGCAGAATGTCACCACAAACACACTAAAATAACTTCTCAAAAAATATATTCAGGATGCTAGGACTGCATTAGGTAAATAAGATACATGTGACTGATGTAAAGACTTTAACATTAACTAGTTATGTTTTTCTTGTTTCAAAATAGTCAAAATCAGGTACAGCGCCTTTAAGTAAAGTACAGTATCTGAAAATTTTACTGAAGTACCTATACTTTTGTACTTAGTTACTTTCCACCACTGAACTACATTATTTTGAGCTACAATCCATGTTTTCTCTGAGCTCTGGACAATTAGAGCAGGCGATGCAGAGATGTTATGTGTTTGTCGACATGAGCAGAGACACCTGTGCATTGGGATGGGACTATGATATTAAAAGCAACTAATTACAATTACATGGCAATAATTACATTCAAATACATGTTCAAAAATTAAGCACAGTAATCCAAAAATTGTACCAAATGACATTAATTTGGTAGCGCTGGACTGGCTGGGGTGACTGTCTTACCTATTTGTCTTGTGTGCCAGGGGTGGTCTGAGGGCGGGGTACATGGAGCTGGTGAATATCGACCCGGGGGTGAGCCACTTTGTGGACTCATTGCTCTGCATGAACATCAGCACTTGTGTTATGGGACAACTGGCTCTGGAGCTGATGGTCAAACCCCCGAATCCTGGGGACCCGTCCTACGACACATACACAGAGGTACATCCACACAAATCATGCAAAGATTAATGTCAATACTGTAACAATGGGGATTTTGTTTCTATGGAAGGAGAAAATGCATGTGGAAAATACCCTGAAGAAAAACTGCTGGAGAGCTTGTGAAGTGTTGAATAATCTGCCTGGAGTGAGCTGTGAGCCGCTGATGGGTGGAATCTACCTTTATCCCAGTGTGAATTTACCTGCTGTGACCATAAAGCAGGCCAAGGTATGTCAGAGATTACCGTAAGAATAAATCCCACATTTCCACATGTCTCACTACATTGAAAAATACAAAACATGTATAATATAATAATTTAAAAAAATGTTAGTTGCGTGATCCCGCATGACAATATAAAAAAGTTAATTTACTGTTCAAACTTTTTCGTAACATTTTTTAAATGGTGCACAGGCATCGAAATGAACCCTAATCCTGATTGGTGGTACTGAATGAAAGCTAAAAAGATATGTTATGTGTGAAAACCATGGGGACTAAAAATAAACAAATCTTTAAATGTCGATGTAAACCCTCATTCGTCCAGGTGTGGTCCATCGTAGAAAGGGTTTCAGGGGTTGTCATCCGGACGCTGTTTGAAGATCGAGATGTTTCGACTTTTATCCAAAAGTCATTGTCAATCAGGTTGACAATGATTGACAATGACTTTTGGATAAAAGTCGAAACGTCTCGATCTTCAAACAGCGTCCGGATGACAACCCCTGAAACCCTTTCTACGAAAAATCTTTAAATGCCAAATTTAATCTTATTGGCCTAATGGGACATTTGTTGTTGATTGCTTTCCTTAAATATGGAAAAATTACTTTTATGAACTTGGATTTTTTTTTTGTCAAGTTTTGATTTTATAGTTTTATATTTGTTTAATAATCCTCTTTTGTCCTGCACTTGAGGCTTGAGTGCTCACATCCACAGCCCTGTACTTAGTTGCGATTATTTAAACATTTAGACTTTGCTGCTTGATACTGTGAAATGTTACTACAAAGTGGGGGCCTCTTAGTTCTACAGTTCTGAACAGGAAAAACAGGAACTATTGTGGTTTACAATGAACAATATTCTATGTATGTTATATTTTATGACTAAATACTAGGGGGAAAATCCTAATCTCAGACTTTAGGCAGTACAGCAGTACAGTACTGAATGACCTGATGTGAGTGTGGTGTGCACAGGAGCGGCAGGTGGAGGCGGCTGCTCTGTACTGTGATCAGCTGATGCAAGAACAGGCTGTGCTGATCGGCCTGCGCTGCTCCCATGGATCTCAGTCTGCGATCCATCACTTCAGGTACAAGAGCCTCCAGTGTTTTGTTGTTAAATTATAACATAAAATGTTACTAATATGAGAATAGTTGTCACATACTGAAAAACATGACAAGCATTTAAGGATAATGTATTGCTACAGCTAAATACATCTGAAGAAATTATAAGATAACACACAGCCTTTACAAAACTGTGTGTCACAACATGAGCCCAAGTCGCCCTGCCGTACAATAGTTACGAGGTTGCTGCAGGTCAATCAAACAAGGTTCCCCACTAAGCTTAACAAGAAATGTTTATCGTCGACATACTGAATGAAAACTTAAAGTCATTGATTTGACAGGTCTTTGTGTGTTTGTTATGACAGCCTCTGCATCCTGGTTCCTTCAGACGTACTAGAAGAAGCTCTGAGCAGGATACAGAAGTTCCACCTGGGCCTTCTGGAGTCTAACCCTGTGTCTGCGATCTAACCAAGAGTCAGACTGTTTCCTTCTAAAGTTTATCTCACTCAACCTGAAACATTCTCTATGTTGATAACAAAATGTAAAGACGTTATTACTTTATGACTGTGTTAGTGTCTTCAAAGAGCAGTTGGAGTCTTGATAAAACAAAGTGATGTGTAAAGTCACGTAAGACAAATTTTCTGGTCAAAGGTTATTTGTTATAAGAAAGAGAAAGAAGTTCACTTTAGTTTGTTCAAGCAATTAGACATGGGAAATGCACCCAAACCCTGCCAAGAATCCCCAAGAGTTGAATATTCATTGGTTAACTTCGATTTAGTGCACCATTGCAATTATTGTGCTAATGCTCTTTTTTTTAATTTAGCGAATTAATAATGGTTTAGTATAGGCCTGCTTGTTCAAAAATTAATAAAAAACACCATGCAAACGCAAACATTTTGTCTTCCATCTTGTCCAGAAAGCAAAAAAATAAATAAATAAATAAATAAATTTGCCCATACTGTATGAATGTGAGAGTGAATGGTTGTCTGTCCATGTCTCTCAGTGTTTGCTGCAACAAGTTGGCCACTGTCCAGGGTGTACCCCGCCTAAGGCCCAAAGTCACTGGGATAGGCTCCAGTCACGCACGACCCCTAACAGGAATAAGCGGTAGAAAATGAATGAATTAATGAATATATATACGCAAGAAGAACAAATTATACTCTTCACAGATTGTTAAAATAAGTAAGAGGTCATATTGTGTATATTTCTCTCAATTATTTTAACTGTATTGTACTGTTAGAATAATTGACATTGCTGACACTGCTGTTTTGGAAAACTAAGGGCCCAAGAATCCTCCTGTACATGGCCCCCACGAAGCTGGAAACGGCCCTGCATTCAAGAAACAAGCAACAGCCTGTGCTGTACCATTTGCATAATCATTTACCTTCCTTTGCACCAATGTTTTGTTGGGCTGAACTGATTTACCACAAAAAGAACAACAGGTCTATTTTTACACATGCATTACATTACATTACACATCTCCTTGTTTTAATCGGTGCAGTTGACTTCTAAAAATGACAAACAAAAATAACCTGCTCCTTTACCATGTCTCTACCTGCTTTTCTTTGCACACGTTTCAGTAGCGTTCGTTTTCTGATCAGGCAGACGCTTCTCGAAGACACACCGCGCACTCACGGGATCATGGCTGCACGCACGACGCAGGAGACGGCGCAGGTGAGTAAAATAACAATCATTGTGCATCATTGTAGTCCTCCTTACCCAACAACATAATCAGGATGACGCCAGTCTTAATATTGTCATGCGTTTTTTGCTTTTGAAGAACTGATTGAAATTGTGATGGAATCAAAAAGAAATGTGTGAAGTATGTAATGTATGTTTAGGTAACTTTTTTCACCCTGTGAACATTTTTGTGCTTAAAATGTAGCAAACACCTGCAACTATCCTAAACCGTGCTTAAATTTAAAGGTACTAACTTTTCTGGTGGAGGGTCCGACACCCAATGACCCAAAGACGGACTGACAGGAAGGAAAGGAGAGACATTAACTTCTGCTTACTGTATGGTGCTCAGTATTGGGTGTAACTACCTTACTTTTACTTAGTTACTGTAATTAAATGACAAATTTAGTACTTTAGAAAATACTTGTAATTCAATTATAGTGTGAAAAACCCAACAGCATGACTTCTACTGTCAGAAAAACACCTCAGAGTCAGAGATCAGCCGCTCATAGCAGCGTGTTATACATTTCTATTGTTGGTGTTACGTTTTTTTGAGACAATTTCAACAATGTATTTGTTGTTTTGCTCTGTTTAATTTTCATTAATAAAACATAAAACCACAAATTTGATCAATGTATACAATATTACAAATAAAGTAATCCCAAAGTAATGTACCTTAGTTACTTTCTTGAGGCAGTAACTAAGTAATTTAACTAATTAGATGTTTTAAAGTAATTGATAATCTGTAACTAATTACTTTTTCAAAGTAACTTACCTGACACTGATGGTGCTTTGTTATCACTAAAAACAGGAGTGTACATGTGCTTTCACTCTCTCCTGGAGAGACACAAACACTCACAGATCATGGTCCTGGAGAACTATCCCAAGTTTCAACACCCCAGAGCTCCTGGTCAGTCTTTATTTTACAAAAAAAGGGGGGAATGCAAAAGAGACAAGGAATGCAATGTGACACCACAGCTAGAAAATGCATTATTTCCCAACAGCCCAACAATAAGGGTGGGCAATATTGACAAAAAGGAATATCTCACATTTTTTTGGGAGTATCCAGGTTATTATGTCAATTCAACAAAAAATGTGAAATGTCAGTAAAATGAAGCACAAAGAAACAGAAATATCACCTTACATCCTTATTTTAAAGTTCACAGCGTAACTCTTTTCTTTGAATTAGCTCTTTTTGTAGCATTTAAAGCAGTTAACAATACACTCAGTATTTAAAATGTGCATATCTTCAACATAACATTCATAAATCTAAATGTGTATATATTGTACAACTATCAAAACAACATAAACAGAGGATCAGACGTTCTACTGAGACATATTGGACAACAAACCTCGTCCAATATGTAACAAATTCAAAAGAGGATGTCACAATATTTTATTTGAAAATTTAGGCTACCCCTGTCTGGATTCAGCAACTTATGTGAGATAATATGTTAGAAAACCACCTGTTTTCACCTCAGACCTCAGAAGGTAGGAAGGTAAGGAAATAATAATCAAAAGTGAGCACGGAAAAATAAACTGACTGACTGACCATCAGCTTTTTTACCTTTATTTGTTTAAAGGGTAACATTACCAGCAACCTGGCTACATAACAATAAAAAGGTCAAATATTTTGAATCATGAACTATATTCCTATTACCACTAGGGGTCTAGAGCTGCTAAAAATATTTACACAAAATCACATGATTCTTTCAAAATGAATGCCCTGTTTTACATGGGGTTATAGGCAGGTAACAGCAGCACTGGATTCCCTGCTGAGAAGGACCATCTGTCCAGGACCTGAACGTCTCCAGGACTCTGGGACGAGCAGGTCGGATCAGAGCTGACCCTTCTCACCTGGGCGTAATGGACTCCCTCTGGCAGGAGGATAGTCTTTTGGACTACAACCTCTCACCATAAGAACAGTTCTAGTTCATCCTTTCTGACCACAGAGGCAACGCTTCAGAACTGAATGACTCCCTTCACACATGCAGTCATTTTGTGCAAAAGCAGAAAAGAACCGTAACTAACTTCAACAATATGTCATCTTTTGCACTGTTGCTGGTGCTGTTGTCCATACTGTGTATTTTTGTATTTATTTATGAAGTCTTATATATCACTCGCTAACAACTGCAATATATATATATATATATATTCTGAATTTATATTACAGGTGTTTTTATTTTTAAAAACTTGTGTTGTGGCAGGCCCTCCTAAACATTTATGAAGGAAGAAGAAAGCCGTTTTTTGAAAAATCCTACCTTACCACTTGCCTTACCTGTGTGTCTTTAAATTATTTGTTATTGGATTGATTGCCTAATTACCTGTACGTCATTGTGTGTCTGCAGACAGTGATAGACCTGTCTTCTGGAGAACCTCACAGAGCTGGCCTCAGCCCAGTCTCTTTTGTCAGACAGGTATGTGCTGAATCTGTGTGGGTCTTTTCTAGTGGCTCTATGGAGCAATGCTGCAAGTCATTTTTTTACTCAACATTTTTACTCTCAGATCCTAGTTTAGACCTGGTTTACAGCTAGGCTTGGTTTGGACAGACCTGGGTCAGACCTTGAGATCTGTTTGTTTCCTTGTTTTGTCAATTTTGCCTAGAGTATTGCAATATTTTAAGTGGATTATGTTATTTCCAAGGTCTTGGCAGCTTGTCTTTACCCTGATCTGCTCCAGGATGACAACATTCCTCTGGACGTTCAACAAAGAGCACAACGGTTTCTGGATATCTGCCCCGGAGGAAGTGTGGGTACGACAGCTCCTCAACTTTTTCTCCTGCCACTGTTTTTACATCATTTACTCCACGTCTTGTATGTGCTATAGGTGTGTACTCCACCAGTTCAGTCGGGATGCCCTATGTGTTGCAGCAGGTAGCAGAGTTCATCTCCAGACGGGACGGGGGAGTGGCTGCTGATCCAAACAAAATTATTTTTAACAGTGGAACTCAAGAAAATTTGAAGGTAATAATTTATAGTTTAGGACCATAAGCTATTTACGGTGCTGTTTGTACACATTTACTTGACCTTTTAATACATTTTTACTTTTTGGAGTTGTTTACATTCACAGTGAGACACCACACTTATGGTAATATTTTTGTATATTGTATCAGTACTCATGAGTAAAAAGATATATTTCCTATTGAGAGTAAGTCTGAAAATGTGTCAAAAACTTAATGTTGACAATATTAAATTATTTAAATATTTGTGTTTCTTGCACCGCTCCTTCAGATATGACTTAATTATTCTAGTTTTGTGGTCTATTATTTAGACTATCAAATCTGGGGCATTATTACATGTCTTGTCTTTCCCATTACTTAATACTTAATACATTGTATTCCAGACTGTATACAGTTGCTCTAGTAGTTTCCCCAATTAATTACTCTTCCTTAAGTATTTTCTTGAACCTTTATTATGTAACGGTGCTCTTACTTCAATTAAATGGTTGACTACTCTTTCCACCTCTCCCAAAACTACATTATGCAATGAAAGCTGCCATTATTAGCAAAATTTGTTTCATTTTTCTTTTTGTTTCTGGAACTATGAAATAATAAATGAAAGCTGCCAAGAAGAAGACACCTAAACAACAAGCTCTTATTGTTCTCTAGCTGGTCCTCAGCTTGCTGTCCAGTGGAAGAGATGACCTCCAGACTGGTGTGTTGACCCCCGTGCCGTACCCCCACACCCTGCCCCGCCTGCTGCAGTACCACAGGCTGAGTTTGGTGCCCTACAGACTGGAGCAGAGTCAGGGCTGGGCTGTGGACGTGGAGGAGCTGCAGCGAGCCGTGAACGATGCCAGAGCTCACTGTGACCCGAGAGCTCTGTTCGTCTGCAACCCAGGAATCCCCACCGGTACACGGCAAATATGTTCACCAATATGGTCAAGAATTTGATGTTTTTCACCTTATACCTCCCCATCCACTTTTGTCTCTTTTCATGTTTTTGAGCCGCACTCTTGTAGTAAAGGGACTTCCGGTTTGACGCAAATGGCCAACGAGGGAAAAGTCTCTCGCTGAAACATTATATAAAGTAGATTGATTTGTGTAAAATGTTTAATGTACAGGTGCAAAAACAAGTCAGCAACGCACCGATTTCCTGGGCTTTTTAGTCCATGTAGAACTTATATTATATTGAGCTCGTCTGCCCCGTGTAAACTACAACGGAAACAAGATGGCGGCGCGTATGGCAACTTCCGGAATAAGGTGAACAGATGGAGGGCAGGGGTCTATACTGTATAATTAGATGGGAAAGGTGGGAAATAGACCAAATGTAAATAATATTGTGAATGCTGTTTTGAAGATATGCAAAGTTTTAATATTGAGTATATTGTTTATTGTAAAAATACTACAAAAATAGCTAATTATGAACAAAAATGAAAAATCGTTATGCTGTAAACTTTCTAATGAGAGTATGGGATGATATTTATGCATTTTAAATTCATTTTACAGACATTTCCTGTTTATCTAATAATAAAACCACATTTCTGTTGGATTGAAACAATATGTAATTATCAGGATACTCAAAAAAAAGCTGAGGTTTGAGGTTGGGTCCATAAACTTGCCGTATTAATCTTACGGCTTTGAGCCCTTTCAGCTGACAACAATCATGTCTATCATTCTACATCATCATTCTACATTTGGGGTCAGATTTATAGTGTTTACTGCAGGGTTACAAATGACATCTCGAGATCATTTTCCAATCGTTGTGATTTAACAGATGGGTCAAAGTTCAAGTCAATTTTTAACGTAAATCTTTCACGAAATAAAAACAACCTGCAGATTCACAACTGTAAATCTGCATGTCCACTTTTCACTTTAACTCTACAAGGTTATTAGAAAGTTAATGGAGCGTATCTGGATTATGAGTTGTGGCAGAATAAACATAATGTAATCTCTTGTGCATGCAGTTCTTTGTTATGGTTGTGTTGTTTGCCAATACCTTATTCAAGATATGAAGCAAGGCATGCTGGGAGTGCACAAACATGAAAGTGGTCTGATTTGTTTCTGATCGTGATCCCTTTGGTTACTCACAATCGATTTGCATGTCATTTAAATAATCTTAATAATCAGATAATGATAATCATATTTCTGTGTGCATGTGAACAATGTGGATGTGTTTTGACCCTCAGGGATGTTTTAATCGTAAATCATAGAGTCACAAAGAGGTTTATCATTTGTGGATTTTGCTTTTATGCTGTTTAACCCCATGATGATATGTTTATTTCGACAGGACATGTACAAGACAGAACATCTATTGAGAGTGTGATTCGATTTGCGGCAGATGAACGGCTTTTTCTTTTAGTTCATGAGGTAATCGTCAGTACTAATCCTCAGTATGTGTTTGTTGCATTTATGAACTATATTTTTGTTATCTGTAGGTTTACCAGGACTGTATGTGTGGACCTGGCGTTGAGTTTTTATCTTATAAGAAGGTGCTTCTCGAGATGGACGAAGAGTACTCGGAGAATGTGGAGTTGATCTCTTTTAATTCTTTATCAAATGGAAGCCTGGGAGAGTGAGTCAAATCCTCAATAATACTTCAAAATATGTACATTATTTTGTTATGTATTGACCTCACAGTATTTAAGAGCACTCTTTCACTTTGTTCCGCAGGTGTGGTCTGAGGGGCGGTTATATGGAGCTCGTCAACACAGACACAGTGGTGGCTGAGAGGCTGAAGGTTTTGATGGGTTTTAGAAGTCCTCCTGTTTTACCACAGTTTGCGTTAGAGATAATGGTCAACCCTCCAACACCAGGGGAGCCCTCCTACCAAACGTACTCACAGGTAAAAACAAAGTCAGAGCTGTGTAGTGATAGTGGGAAGTGAGAATGACAACTTTGGGCCCTTTTCCTCTAAATTCATAAATCTAAATCACTCTTTTGCCAATGTATGGATAGAGTAGCCAAAATTTGTTATTTTAAAGTATATTTGAAAACTGATTTTGATTGACTTTAGAGCTGCAAGATTATTATCGAATTGAAATCACAATTTTAACAGACACATTTAGCAAATTGCAATAACTGCTATTATTTAAATATCCTGTCTTTTTGTGTCGAGAAGAGCTGTATAAACATGGTCTGAAATCATGTGATTCTTCAATTAGTTTAACAGTTCATATTTCAGTCTATTCTTTTCTGAAATGTTTTGTTTTTTCTGAATAAACAGAATTCTACAATTAAAATTGCAAATCTAATCGCAATTGCAGCGTTCGTCTGAAATATAGCCATTCATTATTTTGCTAAAATAGTTCACGTTATATAGACTTACTGTAATTGTACATTAAATATAAGAAATAATTCAGAGATTCTGCATGAAGGGCGCACGTTCTCACTGTTTGGATGTGCCTGTCCATCAACTTGAAACAGGCAGAGTAGAACCATTCTTTTGTTTGGTATCTGACCACAAACCTTAGTTAGAACTAGAGAATACCCACAGCACAGCAGTTTTACAACCAACAAATTAAATATAAAATCACAGTTTGTTGTTTTTCTTTTACATTCTTTTAGGAGATTTCGCTCATTCAGTTCAGCCTGTCCTGTAACGCTCAGCGAGGATGGGAGGTCCTGAACCGTCTCAGAGGTGTGAGCTGTCAGCCGGCGATGGCGGGAATCTTCCTGTATCCTCGCCTGGATTTACCCTCTCAGTTTTTAGAAAAAGCTCAGGTCAGATTCATTTTTATACATTAAGTAACAAATTGAGGTTAGGATTAGGTTTTTCCTTGCAGAGGAGGGGGGTCTGCTTTCTACCTGTGGCCCATCGAGATGATGATTTTGGGCGCTAGATATTTGACAAACATTAATATCCTCTTTTCCCCTTTGATTCCCAGTGATGATATTCAGATGATTTGCTAAAACGTGCCAGTAAATGTTGTGGTTCAAATATGGCAAAAATGTAAAAGAACTTAATAACCATATAACTGCAGAAATATCCCGTTATGCCACATGTTTGAAAGATGACACTGCAAATTAGTTTTTATTAAAATCTTTTATCAACTCATTATGCAGCTTTTATTCATTTCTATTGTGAATATACTGGTGACATCATTTCTACAATATGTCTCCCACCTCTAATTAGGATTATTAATGCTTTTTTCCAATTCCAGACATTAGGTTTGCTGCCTGATGTGTTGTACTGTCAGATGTTACTGGATACAGCAGGCGTGCGTGTAGGAGCAGGAAGTGAAAATGGATCAGACGATTATTCCAGTTGCTATATTCGGTAAGACATCACAGCGTCAGAGTCTAGTCGTGTTTTGTTGCAGTCGCATTCACTGCTAATGATTGTAATTCTTTCAGGCTCAGTTTTGCTGCATCTTCAGGCAATTTTGAGGATGCTCTTTCTCGACTTCGCTCCTTCCATAATCACCTACATGAGACATATTCATGAGATCTGAAAGTATAACAGAAATTTACTTTTAACAAATTGTCTTTGTGTGTAGTGAAGTCATTGGGCTGCTGATGAATTTACATTTTATTGTGTAGTTTTTAACATTACTTGTGTCAATGATAATACATTAATTATTAAGTATCCCATAATGTGTTTAAATGTGTTTCATTAAACTGCACTATTATGCTACCATTGTAATTCTATATTTAAGTGCATTTGCTAATTTCAGTACAACCATTAACAAAAGTACAGCCACTGATTAAAGGAGTCTTTTTTTAATAACAGCAAGCATTTAAAGCCACAGAACAAAATAAAAAAAATTCAAATGATAAAATACAGTAATACTGCTGCTCCTTAAAGAATCCTTACATAAAAATTGATTTTAGATTTTTCTCCTAGACAAGTTTGTAACACAAGAAGAACATAGTGTCAAACAACAAAAAGTATAAATGAATACTTCATTTACATGAACATAACTTGTTTAAATGGACAAGCTGCGGATGCTACACTTAACGGAACATTTCACAGTCATCCCCTAAACATTCAAACTGGACGTTACCACTTAAAAAAAGTAACGCTGCCTTTCAATTAGACAGAACTTGCCCGGAGAAAATAAAATGGCAAAGATAAATGTAGCCGCTATTGTAGCAAATACATCCAAAACAGCACAAGAACAACCGGTACATGAGCCAGCAGTGGGTTTAGTTGTAGCCCTTACTGGTCTTGAAGGACACCTGGAGGACCTTGTCTCCCAGCCGGTATCCGTTCAGGTTGTGGATGGCCATGGCGGCGTCTTCGTAGTTGCTCATTGTGACAAAACCGAACCCTTTGCACTTGTTTGTTTTGAAATCGCGGATGACCTTCACGTTGGCTACGGCTCCGAAGGGCCCAAACATCTGCCACAGCATGGACTCATCCGTGTCTTGAGTCAGGTTGTAGATGAAAATGCACCAGCCATTTGACCCTTCTGCTCCGCCTCCATGACCAACGTTAATGGGAGAATATCTGGAGCAGAAACAAGGCAGTTAATACCCGGTTTAACCTCCGTACCATCAACTGAAATGGTTTTGTCGACTCAAGAGTAAGGATGTCGCTGTCGATGAGATTTTAGTGTTACGATTATTGTGAAGAGAAACATCACAATTTTACATTGATGACGATTACTGACACCATGACCAAACAGTGAAATACTTAATTCATTTTTAATCTGATTGTCTAAAATCCGTGTGGGCTCGGCCGGGTTGGGCTTGAATTTTTGGGTCCAATCGAAACTAATTGGAAGACAAGGAAGCAATACCCATTTTCCAGTATCGGCACTGATCACACTAATTTTTACTTCTAAAATTGTGAAGACTTCCCATTAAAAAAATAATAAATTCATGAACATGGTTTAAATTACAAAGTTAACTTTAAATCGACTTTTGAATCCATTTACCTGAAGCGCTGGGACTGGTGATGGACAGCTCCTCCAAACCGCCGGGACTGGTATGACTGGGAGCCCATTTGATTCTTTGTTTGATTTGGGGCAGCAGCAAACTTGACTGTGATTGGCTCAGAGGTGCCAGGTAGAGTTTGGCCATTGAGGCTTTCAATGGCATCTTCCGCCTCGGACCTTTTGTCAAAACGGATGAAGGCGACACCACGGGAATGACCTTAGCAGCGAGCACAGTTACAAATCAGGACAATTTTACAACCTTATTAAAACTAAACTTCGGAAGGCTTTATTAATTATTCTTCGCTACTTACCAGATGCTTGGTCCACAAGTACTCTGGAGGTAATGATGCGCCCAAAGCGAGAGAACAGGTCCTCCAAGTCCTGCTGGCCCATGGTCCGGGGCAATCCGCTAATGTACAGATTAGCATCTTTAATCTGGTCAGAACTTGGTCGGGCATAAGAAACCTGCAGGGGGCAGCAGACATGTTTCAGTGTTTGACTCCCACCAAATTAATACCCTTCAGTAATAAACATTGATATAAAAAGTGTAAAAGAAAAAGACATTTAAAGCATTTTAAAAAAGTAGTTTACAGTTGGCTCTTGAAATATAAGTTTCCATACAATTATATTTAAGACGAAAAAAGAAAAACAGATCCAATAGCATTGAATACATAAAAAGAAAACATTCCGAGAGAAAAAAACAAAACATAATTCAGCACAGTGTCCCCCTGAACTATTAAACAGATTCAGAGGCAACAACAGCCGAAGATCAAACAGTGTAATGTTCCAAAAAAAACAAAAAAACAAAAACATTCTTGAAAAAAAAAAAAAAAAAGATACCTTTCTCCATTTGACAAAGTTGAAGAGCGCTCTCTGCTGCCCAGGGCTACTCAGGACATGACAGTGCACAGCAGTTGAAACATGAAAATCAAAGAGCTCCTTGGGCACTTTACCTTGATAGTTTTAGACTGTAGCCTCAGGCCATTGAGGGTATTGATAGCCCTCTCTGCATCATTAGGGTTAACAAAGTTAACAAAGCCGTAACCTAAACTGTTGCCTAGAAAAAAACAAAGGAAAAGAAAATAAAACAACACAGCTGTTTTCTTCACAGCTTCCAAACATTATGGATATCAAGAAATTGGAACTTTAAGCTTTACGAGTCCAGGTTTCTATAGGTAAAATAAAACAAAGGAGATATAGAAACATAAAGTAGCACATCAGCAATTAATATTTCATTGAAAGTTTGTAGCTGTGTGGTAGAGCATGACAAAGGGCTAGTAATTAATAATAAAATGTGTTGATAACCAAAGACCCTATAGTTAGCAAAAAGGAAATCACACAAATAAAATGTTTTACAACATTTAGAATTAAACAGTAAAGTAAAGAAATAGAGTGGTGGGTATTCCTGGACAACACCCTCAGACACGTTTACTCTAAAATGTGACCATATAATGTACAAGTGAATCCACACACAAAAATGACATTTTTTGTATAAAAAACAAACCAAAAACAAACAAAACTGGATACCTGTTACACCTGCTAAGAAAATAAAGATTACACAGTTGTCATAAAGGAAATGTATTAAATATTTAAAAAGTACAAAACCATTGACAAATCATTAACAAATCGAAATCAGACCTTTCGTCAAAGCAAATACGACATTTTTATTTAAAAAAAAAAAAAAAAAAAGCCCCCCAAAAAAAGCAAAAATAAATAAATAAATAAATGGATGAACCAGAACTTTCACCTAAGGCCAAGAAATAGTGCTAAGAGCAACAGATCCTTAACAAAAGTGTAAAAGAACAAACAAACCAAAACATAAAAGTGTGTTTGGAACAAAGACCATCAAGAGGTCTCGGTGCCGAACCAAAAACCCAGTGTAAAAAACAATAAAGACCAATAAATACAAATAAATGTACATTAGGGGAAAAAAAACTGCATTTCTCCATAATGTAAAACAAAAATAGAGGAAAACTGTGTTTGGACCTAAGGTATAGTAACTAATTCTGCTTTAGAGTCAAATTGGAAAATATGATATACTTATTTTTTTTATCTATATTGTTCTAGGTGCAGGTTTTGAGGGTCAAGTGTAATGTAAATGTAGCACTGCTGTAGTTACCTCCCACTTTGTCCCGGATGAGCTTGGCAGTCTGCACCTCGCCCACGCTGCTGAAAAGGCTGCACAGCTCCTCCTGGGACATGCTCTGGGGCAGATAGTTCACAATCAAGTTGGTTCGGCCGTTTGAATCGTCCTCCATCATCTGATGCTCATCAAAGTCATTCCTGTGATGCTGCAGAAAACACACCAGAGTGAAACAAAGACATGGACCAAAAATATCAAGGGCAAAATAATTGCGGTTAAGGCAAGAGACTGCAGGTGACAGTGAAAAGAAATCTTGAATTTGGAGCTATCAAACTTCTTCTGTAAGTTAAAAACCTCTGTATTACCGATTGCAAGAGGATACATTTTTAATTACTTTTTTATTCTTACACATTTTTTGTATTCCCTTATTTTGCACCTTACTGCTGTTCCTAGTTCCTAGTTTGAGAATTTTGTTCACTGACAATTGGCAATATATAATTTCTGATTATAAAATGAATAAATTAATGAATAAAACATAATTGGGTGTAGAATGTTGTTTTTCTAGTTGAAAGCTTATACTTGAGACCAAACTGACTCCCCCAAAAAAGACGTTTATGCTTAAAACAAAGAAATGGCACCTTCTCTGAGCTGTCCTCATTACTGTCTTCATCCCCATGGGTTGGCTGAACCTCACACACCTGAAATAATAAATTATATTCTTTCAATATGCAATGAAGACAATCGGCAACTGAACATTGACGTTGCGACAAATTTACTTCAAACAAAAACACACACTTAAAAGGTCTGAAGCGGTTAAACTTACCTTGAGGAATCTCTGCCTTTGTCGGTGAGCCATGGGGTGTTCGCCTGTAGTGTTGATGACCTAAAATAATAATTATCAGATAAGTTTCAAATTAAATTGTAAGACAATTATGAAAGCTATATATTACACCACATCCGTGATGCATACGCACGGTTTGTAGCTAGATAGAACGCTGTTCACTCGATTTGAGCAAAGATGTATACATTTGAATCACGTTGCTAATTTTAGCGTGCGACAGCAGGTAGCTAACATTAAAGTAAACAGTTCACCAGTCAAATTAACTATGCGAGAACTAAGATACAATCAAGAAATGCATACCCCTAAAACCCACCCAATTTGAACGCTTAGATAAAGAAAATAGTATTCGCCGGTCGCATATACAACATGCGTTAGCTTCTTTCCGCACAAAGGAAATGAGGCTAGGCTAGCTAACCATAAGCTATCAGTGTAATAAAGTCAGATCACACCTGCCTTACCTATAGTTTTGATGTGCTTCTTAAATGTAATTTCCAAACGAACGTAGAGTAAAAGACTATAAGGTGGTTTTAGCACAGCTACAATACAATGTAACACTAGAAGCTAATCGTCCCACCAAATTACACCAACAGACAAAATGGACTGAAATATCGCGATAACACAAAGATACCCACGCCCCTTTTTTGTCTTGTAGTTTCAATGTTAAACCGTTAGGGGGAAACAGAGATTCATTATCAGGTTTAATTTACAGCGCCCACAATGCTCAAGTAGAGCGTCGTCCCAATATTATTTAGCCTACATTTACAGAGTTTACATGGTTCTATATTAGATATGGGTAAATTAAGTTTAGGCTCAAAACATTGCTTTAGGTATTTTAGTGAGTGTAAAGTGAGTCCAAACTGTTGGGTCATGGACTATTGAATATCAACGTAAATGATGTTATACACGGTCTGTTTTGGATCATTTAATTCAGCAGGAGGCCAGGAATTGGTTCAAGGGCCACATCTGGTCCCGGGGACATAGTTTGGACTCTTTGAACTTTAAATCTGTATTACTGGCCACTGTTTTGTAAGTACATAACATGCTAATTCATTTAGTGCAAAACAGAAGGCAAAAATATGTATTTATTTTTCTTTCTTTCTTTTTTTTAACAAAACATTTAGCTGTCAGTTCTTGTTTTGCCATTGTTTGTGCAAATCTGTCTGTCTGTTTTTTTAGAAACCAACATGCTTTATGGATTTTGAAAATAACTTTAAAACCTAAATACCTTGAATGCCTGGCTGTGTTTATGTCCCAGTTAGTAAAAGGTTGGATAGCACTACATCTGGTTTGATCAGTATGTATAGCCTATTGACACCTGTTTTCTCAATCATGTGCTTCTTGGCCTTTTCTTCATCACCACTGGAGATTCTCACAGGAGGCTGTGTTAAGGATACCAACACTTGCTGATAATCTTAGCTTTTTGTAAAATGAGTCGAGTTTACAAAATTGTACTTTTTATTGTAATATTAAAATATATACGAGTATAGATCATTTCTTTGTGTGTTAAATATAATGGGAGACAGAGGATCATAGATTTTATTGGAAACTACACTTATTAAAACCTGAGTGCTTCAGAGAGACAATAAACAACAAACAACTGTATTTTTGACCCACATTTTCTCCTAAAATGTCCTTCTGCAACATGTCTCTTTTTCAGGTCCATCTTGGTTCTGTCCAAAAGCACTTTAACTGGCTTTCAGGGCAGTACATCCTCATCTGTTCACCATCAGATTCTACTGAAGATGTCAATACGAACTAGAAAACCATCATCAGTAAAATCAAGCCATATTTAGGAAGGTTTAGAAGGTTTAGTCCACAATGAACAAAAACAAGACACAAGTTAAAAGTTGTCTGTTAAAATGAAGTGTTAAAATAGTCTCAGGATGGCTGTTTGGAACACTTTGTGCGAAAAGTCCCACAACGACTGCCTGAGGAGCATCACCTTCTCTCGTTGGACAGTCTGGGGAAGGGGCGCACTTTGGACAGGACTTTGTGAGGGAGGTCTGTCATTGTGGTCACACATTTAGTGTTCGCTGGAAGAGGTGTTACCGTGGTGACGGTGGACACAGTGGGAGTGGGGCCACATGATGTTGTAGTCACTGTTGTGGTTGTAGTAGAGATTGTACTTGTAGTTGTATTTGTATTTGAAGTAGAACTAGGAGGGCTTTCTGTGGTTGGTGTTGTTGTTGGAACAGGTTTGGCCAAAGTGGTCTGGATTTCAGCCCTGCGGGCCAGTGCAACCTTCAGTCGCTCCCGCATTTCATCAATTTGCACCTGCAACTCCTCTAATTCACCAGGACGAGGCGGAGCCACAGGAGCTGGGGGTGTGGTCGCTACATTTGTGGGAGGAGCAGTTGCACTGGAGGGAGGAGCGACTGTCGATACATTTGTTCGAATCGCTGCGGAGGAAGTGGAGGAAGTTGTGGCAGATGTTTTGGGTAAAGCTAGGATCAAGCTTGCCAAAGACGGTGCAGGTCCCCCGTTCTCACACACCCTGCCAAACGCAAGCTTTGGTTTCTCAGCCGGCTCAGGCCGCGGGGGCCCGTCGCCTTTACCCACCGCAGCTTTGGCATCAGATGCAGCCAGACGGGCCAGCAGGCGGCGTGTGTTCAGGGTCTCCAAATGGAAGTGGACACGTTTAAAGTCTCTGGCGTCCATGGGTGCAGCTGTAGCCTCTTCCTTTGGGGTCTCGTTGTTCCACTTGGCTGCTGCTCCTGCGGCTGGTGGAGCTGGTCCCGGAGGGGCCTGGGACTTGTCCAGGTTACAGCTAGACACACAAAACCATGACAAAGAATTACTACAGAACAAAATCAGAATGCTTTTAATATTGTCACCAATGTGGTCACTTTTAAAAATATATAATGTGCTAAATGTATCCATTCAGCCTCCAAGGGCCCAAGCCGTGAGTTGTTGTGATCAAATAAGGAATATTCAAGTTCAGATCCCTCTTGAATCCTTTTACAGCATGACAAACCTTTTCTCTCGTTCTGCACGCTGCTTCTTCACATCTTCATAGGTCATGTTCAATGCTCGGTGGATTTTCTGTCAAACCAAAACACAGGAACGTTAACAGCTTGTCAGGTCATAGGAGGCACTCATGGGAAACTTGAGTAGGCGTGTCTAACCTGAGAAGTGTGCAGCCAGTATTTGAGGTTCTGTCGTCTGCGGATGTGCGGTAGGATGAATCTGAAGAATCCATGTTCACCGGCAAGAGTTAGCAAGGCCCCAGCGACTCCGACGCACAGCAGCACGAACAGACCAGAGAAGTGACTGATGCCCATTTGAAGAGTCTGCAACACATCAAATACTCAAGTTGACAGGCAATGGTACAATGAGTAAAAAGAACATTTTTGATATTGTTTGCATTAGTTGTGTGTCACTTTATAACAGGCAATGCAGCCAGATGAGAGATGGAAAAATGTATTATATTGCATCGTTTTGGAGATATGCTAAATTTGAGTACCGGTATATCATCTATAAGGACAAACTAAAATAACATCACAGTAACTGATGTCCTCTGATTTGGTATAAAGTGATATTTTTTTTTTCTTTTTGTGGTTAATTTTATGATCTGTTCACATATTGTGCGATACTTGAACCTCAGTTAAGACATTTACAGACAGCACATTCCTGATGCATTGTTAAAATGTTATCAAGATAATGCAAGAAATATTGAGGTGCTAATTTTGGCACCCATTCTTATATGCACTCTTGTTTTTTCAAGGTCAGGTATAGGTTAAACAAACAGTTGTTTAAATCTGATATAAACCCCAGAAAGAAATTTTGTTGATGTTGTTTAGGGGTAGATTATAACAAGTTAATTTACAAAAATCTGATTCTGGTAGAGATCTATGGAGACGTTCAATAAATACTTATACTAAAATCAATTACTTTATTATTATTCTAATTACTGGAAAATGTCTTTATAATAATAATAACTATTGAAGATCCTCAAAAGATTAAAAAGCTTTATGATAACCCAATTCTACTGTAAATATATTATGCTATTGTATTGTAAATGAATGTGCACAATGTCACTTTTCTGGTGGAGGTTCTGCCGCCTTCTTCTCTCCGTAGATATGCTATTGCTTTGTCTGTAATGTTCCACAATATAGCATTAAACAAGCTGGCAGTGCCACCAGGCCAAGTTAAAGGTTAGATCTGCACTCACGTAAGAAAGCATGTTCTTTCAAGGTATTTTTGAGCAGTGAAAGCACCTGTAGCCTGATTG
The DNA here is from genome assembly GCA_019453435.1 of Rhinogobius similis. NCBI lineage: Eukaryota > Metazoa > Chordata > Actinopteri > Gobiiformes > Gobiidae > Rhinogobius > Rhinogobius similis. The sequence continues at coordinate 20,828,390 of CM033623.1, read as the reverse complement.
AATGAATGCAAGATATATGTTTCATGCTGTACTGAGGGACATTCTATCCAGGTAAAGCAACAAGACATTGTTCTGAATACTTTGCCAAGTAAAACAAAGGTAAAAAAAAATACATCAAGCAGATGGTGGCCTCGTACCAGGAACAGTTAGCGAGTGCACCTTAAAATGAAACCCTGGAAAACTCTAAAAATGACTTTGATGACTGACCTCTGTGACAACAAAGCCGCGGTTGCCACAGGGAACCATCTTGTACCACTTGTCGTGAAGCAGGTCCATGTAGCCGTCCGACTTGTATCTGCTGATGAACTCTGACATGTTCGAGGTGAGGGGCGAGTTCTGAGGGAGTCCCACACCGTAACCTGCAACAAACCAAGAAACACAGGCTTGAGTCAGTTCTAAGTTTACTCTTTCATTGAATGATCTCAGTAAAATACACTATGCACGGATTTCATGAAAAGATTTAGCCTTTTATCCAAACTGATATAACACAACCAAAAGTAGAAAAAACATAATTAGTGTCAGACAGAGTGAGCACTTGAGGTCACCACACAAAATGAGAAATCAAATCAGTCTTTAATGTCTGATATCTAAATCCAAACTTTTATTAAAATGTGACCACGTAATCATAAAAGTGCCGTCAAATGAATGAGTATTTGCAGAGGTGGGTAGAGTAGACAAAAACTGTACTAAAATAAGAAAAAAATATATATTACTGAAGTAGAAAAACAAAGCAGTGATCCAGGAAATGACTGAACTAAAAGTGAAAAAAAAGGGAAGCTGTAGCCTACTCAAGTGATAGTAATTGTAAGAATAACAGTGTGTAACATCTCATTTGAGGTTAATGTAATTCGAAGAACAAAAAGATTTAATTAAACTTATGAAATCTGATATTTTCAAAGGATAAATCACAAAAATGAGAACAACTAAATCATATCTGAAGAAACGGTGCAAGAAAAACAAGAAATGGTGCAAGAAACCAAAAGAAATGAGTAAAAGTGTGATGCTAGAAAACTATTCCAAGAAGTTGAGTGAATGGAATGTCCCACTTTTAAGTATTTGTGTAGTGAAGAAATTCACCTCAGTTATGCTTAAAATAGAACTGTAAAAGAACTAGTCACATTGTCTTGTACCAAAGCACTCGGGGCAGTATTTATATTCTTGTCACGTGTGTTGAGAGCAGGAGTGATTAATGCGTACTACTTTGTGTCAGCAGGTGAAAGTGATTCAAGTCAAACTTTTAACTGGAATCTGTCTGAAGGGACTTGGCTCAGCTCTGACGCGTGTGATGATGAAACGTCATGAAACTTTTTTCGGTCAAAAACTGGTAAGAGGAGGCGAACGTCACCACACACACCTAATGGAGTCCTAACAGTAAATAAACACCGTGTGGGAGTGACAGGTAAAGCGTCTGGAACGTCAGGTGAGAGTGCAGTGCCACAAACAACCACCAGGCGTCAGTGAATTATCCAGATTGTCAGCCATAATCCCTCACATACTGCCTGACCAAAAGACAAAAAAGTGAGTATGGCAGGTTAACTATACATTTCTAAACATATTGAACATTTAAGATTGTATTAATAACTTTGCATATTTTCCTCCAGTGAGACAATTCTAGTGATGTTTGTAATTATACTTCCTGTTTGGACATTGTATGCTGCATTCATGTGATCCTCAGACTGCTCGAGATTCCGAGACGAAAAGTTGAGGTTCCAACTTTGCATTTACTGCATGTGCTTTTATCTTGGAAAGTCTGGATTTTGACAGCGTTTAATAGAGCCAAGCAGTAAGTTTTGTTCTTCTGAGAAGCTTAACTTGAGCAAGTTATTTGTTTTGGAAAACATTTAACTATTTTTACTTCAGCTTGCTAACATTACATCTTAATTAAACAATAGTGTTGGGTCTTTCTTACACAAATCTTTTACTCTTATCTGTCGACAACTGACAGTAAACCCCAAAATGTAGTAATGTTTGGTCAAAGAACTCAAATGTTAAATTTGATAAATAAATAAGATAAATGAACAAATCAGCTGATTCCGTCCGTCTCCACACTGCTGGCGACGTCAGGTGTGGAGGCAAGCAGCAAATAATTATACCTGAGAACACCTTTATTGTGTTAAATGTTTGTTTGTCAGAATAGCCAAAAAATTTCCCTATACTTCCTGTGATTTTCAACTTTTATTTTTTCACAAACTTGACTGATAATAACACTATGATAAATATTTACCACAGGGACTATCCCACCAAACAAAGTCATAATTAGAAAAACATGAGAACCTGTCATATGCACTTTAATAACAATAATGATACCCCTTGTGAAGCAGTTTTCATGTCACTCAGAGACGCCTCACAGTAAGGGCAGACAATAATAACAAATAAGGGGTTGCTGCAGATCAGATCCAAATTTGTCAACGATATATGGCCAAAGAAAGAGAGGTCAGCTGGCTCCCCGAATATACCGAATGACCTGGTTATTCCATCAGAGCTTTTCTTACTTCAGTGTAGGAATGTTCCAGGATGACAATGCCAGAATTCATCGGGCTCTAATTATGAAAGAGTGGTTCAGGGAGCAGGAGACATCATTTTCACACATGGATTGGCAGCACAGAGTCCAGACTTAACCTCATTGAGAGTCCTTGTGATGAGCTGGACAAGACTTTGAGCAGTGGTTCGACTCGAAGATATTGACAAAAAATGTGTGCATCATACTGAATTAAAGTAAATGTTGTGACATTGCAGAAGTTTATAAAATGATGCCGCAGCAAATGGGTGCCATAAACAAAGCTAAAGGCAGTCCAACAAAATCTTAATGGGACTTTTTTTTGTCCAGGCAGCATATATTGTGCATATTTTTTGCAACCCTTTTGGAGCACCCAAAGCTGTTACATTAGTCCATTACCTATTGTAGTTACGACCGCTGTGCCGGTGTCTTGTCCAATAGCAGAATGTAATGCTGTAGAATTTGAGCTGCCAACCGTACTGGAGGTTTCCTTATTGAATTAACTTTACTTATTGGCTTGGCATGACTTGTAAACGTCATTTCTTCTCTCTCTTCAGTTTCAAACAATGCTGTTGCTTTGTTATTGTATGGCTATCTGGTAAATCTTACTAAAATATCATCAATTATAGTTTGACATGTTTTACTTTTTATTGGTTTTACTTGGAAAAACATAATGTAAGGTTAAAGGTGACTGGTGTTGCAGAACTTGACATCCAGCGTAAAAAAACAAACAATATTGGCGAAATGTGCCATATTTGCAACAAGCACTGCAAGCTGCTGTAAACACACTTATCACATTGTAAATGAATGAATGCAAACTTAAATGTCCATAGGTTCATTATTGGATTAATCCCATCTTTATACCTTTAAAAACTCTTACCTTCTATTGCAAACGGCTTCCCCACAGTGGCCAGTTTACAATCAGCATCGATGGACACTTCATAGTCGAGAAGGGCTTTGTCCATGATGAATGCATCGAGCTGAGGGGGATCTGTCCTTCAACACAGAGACACACAGTTACTACAGACTGCTGCTGGAAGGCACGACCTACACTGTGTCTGGATAAATCATTTTTACAAGTCACTACTACCAGCACTTCAATCCAGAGGTGGATTGTGATGGATAATATCACATTTACAGACTTAAAAGGGTCTGTATATAGGATGCAAACAACAGAAACTTGCAGCGTATAACCATAACCTGATATTTCTGCACTTTTGAGGTCATTTGTACAGTTCATTCATTTTTTTTCACTGATATTGTTTTCAATTCATTGCCTGTTATTTATTGCGTGTTAAGTTATATATACAAGTGATATACTTTTGCAAATGCATATCACTTGTGGATGTGACAGTGACAGTGAATCAGTGTGAATGTTTGATTGTTGCTTTTACAAAATTCAAGACAGCACCAAAATGTATTAAAGACACAAAGATTTTATTTACACATTATTTGATCATTTAATTTTAATTTTATTTTGAAAAATGTATTATTTGAGACTAAATTCTGTCTGTGCATATCTGTAGGAAAGAAACTGACCTTTAAAGCAAGTAATTTACAAAACAAATGAAACGCATGGAAAACAAACTCATCAACTCCTCATTCATCAGCGCTGTCGTACACTTGCCTGGATCAAAGCGCCAAAGATTACTCTTCATGAATCAGCAGCACAAACAATCAGGGAAAAGCATTCACGTCTTGTTTTAATTGTAACCAATCAACTCGCTCCTTTGTCTTATATTAAAAAGGGCCTGGACTGTGACTTCAAACCCTCTGGAGCGAAACTGGCTTGTCACTATGGAAACCCAACTTTAAAGACCACGGCCCTCCGTCTCAGCCCCGGACTCCAAAGCCGCTCCGAGCTTTGTGCGCTGATGATGGGGTGAAATTGAACAGAAAGTCCGAGCCTCAGATCATCAGGGAAGTGTCTCATCGCGTCGAGCAAATGGAAAAATAAATGTACGAGACAAAAAAGTGACCCCCAGAACCTTTATATCTCCAGTGGGACACCAGATTATTGGGTCCTTAAAAGGTCATGAGTCAAGAGTTAAGGCTTCTCCACATGTTCAAAAGACATTGGAAGCAATTGAGGCAGTCCAACGTCCAAGAAACGACCAAACTAAGCAACTCCACCTCTGAGCCACACTGTCAGACACAAATTATTGCCTACTTTTACCATACTGGTATTATTTTGTACTAATAAGGAATTTTACTTGAGTGTAACGTTTGACATCTCTATCAGCTTTTATAGTTTAAGTGGAAAAAATGGAATAGAATCTAATGATGGATGGATTTGTTTCTTTCTTTATTCTATTCTATATTGTTGGATTAAAGGGGACTGATGGCTCCATGGCCCGGCCACGGATAAAGCCGAAGAAAATGGGTGGATGGACATAGTTTTTCCCAATTGTAGATAAAGTTACAAAGGTAAGCCAGCTGGACAATGTTTTTTTTTTTTTTTCTTTTCAAATTGAAGACCTTTTGACTGTCATCCAAAAGGTGTACATGTCAAAACGTCTTGATTTTGAAAAACATTGTGCAGAAGACTACTTTTGAAACTTTTTCTGTCACTCCTGGAAGAATGAGGGATTACACCAATTTACTATTTTCAAAGTTTCAAAGGTAGTTGTCGAGCCCCATATGGATCGGATCTGTTCTTCCTAAAACGTCAAACTGAAGCTGTTTCTGAACCCTGAGCACCAAGTATTGGCTGGACTCTTTGAGAAGCTGAGACGTTTTGGCCCCTGGTGTCTGGTTTCCTCTGATTACACTTGAAAACAAACTCTGCAAAGAAGAATATCGGATTCTAAAGTCCCACTAAATTTTCTTTGTTTAATATATGAAAACTTAAAGCTGGTGTCTATAGATTTTGCCTGATACTTTTGGCTTTTGTTGGGTTTTGACAATTCCTCTTTCAAAGCTAAAGATTAAAAATAAATAAATAAATTAGGGACTTGTAATAAAGTAAAAAAGTCCAAGCAGCGAAGTCCTATAACATTTTTTGCAATTTTAGTGTCGTTTTTAAATCTGTGCTTTTGGAGTAAAAACTGACTAATTCATCCCAGAATGTTTGATATGACTGAAAATAAGTGGGTTACAGCTTTCTTTTTATATTTAACATGTCAAGCAGCTTGATAGATTCCTTTTATCAGATGTGGATAAAAAGGAATAGATTTATAAAAATTCCAGTGTCTCACCGGCGGGACGGCAGAATCACTGGCTAGACATTGAAATTCATTTTCAATCTAAGGGTCTGAGAATCTAGAATTTATATCTAATGGGCTAATCCATAAAGTGCAACCTACAGGGAGGGGTTAGAGCCTGAAACAGTTCAGTATTTGTTACCTGACGGCACAGTTTCAGTTTCTATTTTGCTGTGCTGGCATCCTCCTGATATGTCTTTGATTGGCTTGATTTCTGCAACGGTTTTAATAAAGAGTTGTAGACAGAAGGTAGATTTTACACAATCCACCATTTCTGTTCAAAGAGGGAGTTTTCGTTTTCTATTTTTTTAAAAACAAAAATTGCTTCTTTCACATCATCAGTGATCTGTGACTTTAAGAAATAGGTGGAGGACCAATTGTAAACTTAAGTCTGAGTGGATTGAATACACCCTATTACTCTTTAGGATGAAACAGAACAATGGGAGTTCCAGCTTCTCAGACCAATACCTTCAGATTGGAAAAAAATGTAAAACCACACAGACTCATAGACCACTCACTCCTTGATGAATGAGGGATTACACCGACTCTGCATTATTCAAAGTTTTGCCGTCCTGATTACATTAAACAGAAACCAGATGTTTATACCATATATTTTCAACCATATATTTTCTATTTTAATTATTTTTAGCATTATTCAAATTCATTAGTATTCATTAGTCAAATTCAGTGCTATTTTAAAGTTTACTCTGGACATTTCTGGCTCCTCAGTCGTGTATATAGTGCAACAAGGCCCAGTCTCTGTTCAATACATTACATTTTCTGCCATGCAAAAATAATTATCACTGATTGTCTCGTTATGCTATTGTGTTATAATACATAGAAAAATGCCTTGCTAATCAAGCTGTTTATCTTCAGCATTTCCAAACAACACCCTGAACACTTCTGGGCAAAATATTTCACAGTGAATGCCAATATTAATGCATATCTTTTCCTCATCTATGAAACAACTGTCCAAGATAACTCAAAATAATGTCTTGTTAATTATCTGCCAGAAACTATAATTATGTTGTAGATTTTATAATGTTTTTTGATAGATATGATGCGTCGCAAAAAAAAAAAAAAAGTGCCACAGAATGTTCAGCGTGGCCAACAGCTTTATCTTGGCTTTCCTGCTGCTTCAAACATCCCAAACAATAAAGCCACACAAACAACAGAGATGCACTCCAACAGAAATGATAAACAGCTAAATAGGCCAGCAAAAGACACGCAAAGCAATTTCACAGCACTACTATTTATACTTTTGCTACTCTTATGACTAAACGTTCTTCATGCTTGCAAAAATATGATGATTCTTAAAGGAGGCATCTTACACAAAATCAACTTTCATCAGCATTTCACATCTGTAACCCTGCATCGTCCTGAGGCTTGGGTGGTTGGAAAATTCATGTTCTCACTTCCCGCATCTCTGCCCACTTATCTTTACTTGTTGTTATTCGGGTCTTATATGAAAGGTTCTTCAATCTCACTTGGCCACTTTTCTACAGCTCGAATGGGAAATCTGTGGTCGTGATTTTAAACTTTTTGGATTGATATTGCATGTTACAATGAACTAAATATAAAGTAATGATCTACGTGGGTATGTCTTAAACCATAAGTCAGGAACTTTTAGTCCAGCTCACTCAGTCCTTTCTGTCACTCTGATATTGCATCATGACACAGAAACGACCGTGCGGCTGCTGCAGTTGTATTGCAGTGTATTCTTATGCAGCTGTTTCCACATAGTTCTCCAGTCTGTACCGATATTTTACTTTTTTGTCACTCTGTTAAAATGTACCGTGTGTGGGACTAGATAAAAATAATAAAAAGGAAAACGTGATGATTTATTAAATTACTACATGGTTTAGTTGCGTTGGGTTAGGGGTTGATAATTGATTATTAAACCAAACTGGATGTGGAGAACTCAACATGGCGCTCCCCATTGCATTGACTGCAGCCAGACAAGTCTCTCAGTCAAGCAGTTGCTTTTCCCAAAAATAGAATCATGTAAATACATATAAATCTCCGTAAAAAAGCATGTGGTCCCTTACTTCAGAGTGGCGACCCCATCAGGTGTGGTGGGCTCATTGAAGCGCCTCATGTACTCGTGCATCTCCGGAAAACTCTTCTTCATGTAGTCCTCGGCGCTGCTCTCACGTACTGTGCCAAAACGAAAACCCCGGGACGGATGGTGCAGCTACAGACGCCACAGAAGACGAAAGAATAACAAATTAACAGGAAGTGGAAGAAAAATGACAATCTGTATCCCAGCTCTTAACTCTTGAGTCTTAAGTCGTTAAAAATTTACAGTGCAATCACAACACAGACTGAGGACCAATTAAAATGTGCCTGGGCCCTTCGCCGTCGCGCTGCATAAACATCCACAGACGTGCTTGATGGTCCAATCAGCAGTTGAATTAAAAGCATAATTAGGACGGAGCAGGTGATCCACAGAGCAAATTTAATCTTCAATTATTTTATGACAAGAAGCAGAAAGTTAATGAATAATGAGTCAAGAGCTCAGACTGAAGTCACCATGGGGCATTGGGAAAACTCATGCTTTTATCAGCTCTCCGGGATTTCTCCATTAACACAGAATAATGAATGTGCAGATAACAATCAATAATCATTAGAAAACACTGAGTTAGAGAAAAAATGTTACAGCTGTGTCCCAGACTTTTGAGGCACCTCTACTGTGGATGAAAGATCAGTAAAACTATTTGTCACTAAATGATCTATGTCTAACGGCACATCTGGGACTTTCAAAACACGTCAATTATGAAGCCAAAACAATAACTGTGGATAAATGTTAACAAAAGTGCTCATTACAGCTGTCAGTTACAAAACTCACCCAGAAGAAAGACATTCTATTCTTAATATTTACTCTTTTTTAAATCTCAGAATGAAGATTTTCTTTTTGAAATTGAAACCAATTTAATGAAAAGATTGTATTATAATACCATCATAATAATGAAATTATTATTAAGCATTTTGACATTTAACATAAATCAAATAGTTAACCGTTTCTATTTTTTTTATTTTACATTGAGTAGCTAAAATTACCTTTATAAATTTAACTGTATCCTTTTAACAGATAATCAGCTGATATAACTGAAAATGCATGAAGCGTGCTTCCTCACCTTTGCGTCATGGATTCCAGTGACCTCTTCAAAGGTCTTCTCTCCGACCATAACCGCAGCCAGGTTAGCAGTGTAGCTGGACAGCACCAGCAGACAGAAGATCGCCCACAGGTTCATGAGGAACCGACCTGTCCAGCATTTTGGGGTCTTTGAAGAGACGGTCCTCCCAAACAAGATGGCATAGCACAGGTTGAGTGCAGAGGAGTACGAAAACACCCTCATGCGATTCCGTCCGTGTGGTGTCATCCCAAATGGGCTCTTCCACTCATACAGAGTCAGGAACAGAGCAGTAATGTGGAGGGCCAAGAAGATGCCCACCCACATGGACCAGTGCAGGGGCCACATGAAGGCACCAATGGGTGCTGCTGTATCCTTACTGCGCACCAAGATGCCCAGACTGGTGGAGAAGAAGGGAGAGGTGAAGTCAATCACCTGACTGCGAGCAGAGTTGATACTGAAGGACGTGACAGCCATGTCTGCTAGCCCATTGAGAAGGTCTCCCACCAGGCCTGTCCAGCGGCCGCCCTTCCACGCTCCATACTTTCCATCTCCAACAATGTACAAATCAAACTCGAACCCTAGATCCTCCGAGAGCTTCTCCAGTAGGTCAACACAGTATCCATAACAGCACTTAGCTGCCTCTCTGGGCAGGACACTGGCATTCCCTCGGCCAACTTCATGAAAATACCGCTCCAGAATCTCGGAATTATTTGTTCCTGCGTCCAAGCAGAACTGTCCTGCTGGGCAGCTGCTGTCCTCGTCCACGTCCCGCGTGAACACAAAGGGGTGCTCCACTAAAGTCACCACTCGTACCCTGCTCCCTGCTGCAGGCATACCCGGTCTCCAGCGGCCCTTGCTCCTGCCGGCTCCATCGTTCCTGTAGCGGGGCTTGGGTCCCTGCCAAACCCCTTGGTCCTCCACCTGCAGGTTCCCCCCGTCCCAGCTGCCCACAGTCACCCACGTGGGTTGGCCCAGGGCATCACGCCGAAGGCTCCAGATGTGGAAGCGCTGAGAGGTGAGCACCAGAGAGCGGTTTTGGTCCACTTCCACTGGTCCAGTCAGGCCGAGGAAGGACGTGTTAGGTAGGAAACTGAGGGACAGAGGAGAGAAGGTTATAGTAGAGCACAGAAGGATGTGGCTCATGTCTTCTCTATGGAAGTAGAAATCCATTCTGTTTGGAGAAATGGGTTTGTATCTAATGCCAGTTTTGCTTTGATATTGACAAGTTAAAAACAACCCAGTTATTCTTTTAAAACCCACCTTTATTCTGCCTATTAATTCATACAAGTTGTCTTTTTATGTTTGTATCAGTGACCAGCACTTTAGTTTACTTACAATTTTTAGGCCAAGTTCAGATGCAGTTTAGGCTCATTAAAAGTTTAAAAAGTCCATTGGAAAAAGAAGATCCATGGATGATTTCATAGCTCTTGAAGCTGTTGCACTGATCTACTGTGAGTGAGCTCTCATCCTCTCATGCTCTGATTACATCAAGCTTCTTTCAGTTCAGAATAAGACAAAAAAAAAGGAGAAAATGAGGTTACCATCTCTTTGGTTATGCCATTCAATGTTACTGTCATTGGGAAACAGCAGAAATTTCCAGACAAAAAATCTGCATAGTTTCATTTAAGATTTGAACACACTCAGCATCCGAACTTACATTTTGGTTTCTCCTCACGATTCATGGACCTTTTTGGATCTTTCTTCTTCTACAGTCAATAATCCATCCTCTGACGGCTTTATCTCTTCTCACGTCAGAGTATAATTTCATTTTGGGTGAAAATGTTTGATCTTCTCTTCCATCAGACAAGCGAATGCACCACCTAAACCTTTCATCCTGCGTGTTTTAAACTCACAGCTCGTCTCAATTTAACACTAGTGACTTTATGTGAGACACCAGAATAAATTGAGGTTAAACTCATCTTAAAGGTGGATTAAGTAACTTTTCTGGGAGGTCCTCCTTGGAGCAACGTCTCCAAGGAGATGCATTGGCTGGAATATTCCATAGTATAGTATTAAGTATCTCACATTTGTTCTTTTACAGGTGTTTTAAAAGTTCAAAGAATAAGAATAAAACATTCTGTGAGGGGTTCAATGTTCTGCAGGAACCAGGAAACTAAGAAAAGTCTCACTGAGATCTTTCTTTTTCAAGAGCATCCTGACCAAGAGGCCACAAATGTTATAAATTCAGTTAAATTCAGTTTCACATTACAAGCACACATCCACTACATATGATTCTAAAATACAAAGCTTCAGGCAGATCAGATCTGTCCTGTAACTTGGCCTACCTATCGATAGAAGTTTAATGTTATTCTATGGGGCTTTCAAGACACTCTTATAAGACATTCTTATTTGTACATCCATTCAAAGTCTTAACAGATTCACCACCCCAAGTTACATAGTACACCTTTAAAGTTTAGACTTGCATTGTTGCAGGTGTGTTGGAAACTATACCTCCTCTGTCCCCTGTGTGAGAGAAGAAACATTGCATCTTGTTTTGTTGAATAATTGAGAATATATGAGTAATACAATATGGACATAAATATGTCTTTAATAATTTTCATACAGCTCAATGGCAGAATTCTGAAGGTTGGTTTCATTATTCCCAGTGTCTGTGCGATGTGCAGATGAGAGGCTGCAGCAGCAGGTCAGAGTCAGTGAAGGGGACAGCTCTAAGCGCTTTAATAAATCTGCTCATGTATAAGTCACACATTCTGACTTGTTTGGATTCAGTGAGAGAAAAGAGCGTCCTGGCACTATATTATAAACATATCTGTGTATGAGCTGGATCTTTATCATGAGGATGAAGGCACTGACAATTCCTCTGTAGTTCTAACTCTATAAGACACAGGGAAATTGATAACAAAGAAGGGAAAAGATCATTGTTTCATCAGGCTTTCTAAAACTGTAGCAAATAAAAACAAAAGCCAGACTCTTGACACACTGAGGGTCTCACCTGGACAGGTACTGTCCTGAGGACTGCACCTCATCACGGCTGGGCCTTTCGTAGCAGTTCACCATGTTCTGGATCAGAGCCAGGTCTGGCCGTATCATGGTTGCCGTAGTGATGGCCCTTGACAGCAGCTGTAGAGCATCCCGAATGTAGAAGTCCAGAGGTTTCTGCTCCACCTCTCCATAGGCCAGCAGCCCCAGAGGCAGCCCGATGGCCTGGAGGGCATCCGGGCTGAGCGGCTGGCCCAGGACCCAGTGCACCATGGGAAGAGTGAGGCCCAGATCCTGAGCACTGTGTAGCACGGCTGCGGCACACTGAGGGTCCGCCCCAAACAACAGCACCGAGGCGGGTGCAGGCTGGCTGTGCCTGAAGTGACGGGACAGGAAGTCATGGATCTGAGTGTCATCGTGAGCCGACTGCGTCAGGTTCAGCAGCGCCCGCAGGTGCCAGCTGTTACTGCTGCCCCAGGACACATCAGTCCGATCATTGAGCAGCTCCAAGAGGCCCCGCGCCTCCTCCCATCCACGACACAGCACCACAGTCCCCTCTCTCCAGCCAGAGCGCTTCAACACCGTCAGCAGCAGGTTGGACAGGCCTGACTCCGGGACGCCTTTCACCATCTGCAGGTGGAACCGGTTCTGTGGAGAGCAAACACAACATTTACAATCGACAATATGTAATACAGTGACCCTTCCAAATTATATTTAAGTTACTCAGCTTCAGAGATACAAAGAGCTGACCCCAGTCCAGCGGAGTTTGTTTGCTTCATTATCTGGAGTCTGAAGGTCACATTAAAATGGCTGCCTCCATTTGACTTCAAGAGAGCAAGAACTGCAGCCTCTTATTTTCCGTAAATGAGATGGCGCCCCCCGCAGATGGAACCGTCACAATAACCATCACTGACACCACAATAACACAGCGAACCGAACAAGGTGGAAACAAATTACACCTCGCCCTGCTCTGTCCGCACTCCTCCAGCTCTCCTTCACTTCCTCCTGTTTCTTTGTTGTCAGCCATACTACATCCTATAACCCAAATCTTATCCCATGCACCTCTCACCCAAATCAAACAAATTTTATCTGCACTCTGTTCCTGTGTCTTGTTTTTTGCTTTATTTTGTTCCGCTGTGTTCCCTATGTTCCAGTCTTTCTTCTCTGGAGATGAAGCGGATTCTGAACCCTTGAGGTTGTGTGCAAACTAGCTGACTTCACAACTCTTCACTAAAAGCAACTATGGACACCTGCAGGGTCTGTTTGTCCCAAAGCATCCTGGGAAATGTAGGGAAACACTGAGTAAAGCAAATCTGGTGTAGTTAAATATAAATGTTGGTTTGGTTTTGCACACATACGCTAATCCTCAGTGCTAAGGGTTATTTCCTGAGGTGATTGGATCATGTTGTTAATCTCCGCATATGATTCAACCAAATAGAATATGAGCGGAAATCAACTGTTTTCAGTGTCTGTTTCCTTTCTGAGCAGTCACCAAAAGTACAATTCCAATTCTCCTACACATTTATACAAATAAATATTGTACTAAAATTGTACTAACTGCCTGAAAGTTGCCTGACTGATTCAATGTCTCCCTCAGTGAACAACACTGACTGGTTTTAACCTTTCTTGGAATCCACAAATAATTCCTGTACAGTCAAAGAATGTCAAGGACTAATGCTATATTACACAAAATCTAGTTTTTCTTAAACAAATCTACATTGTACACTTTATATTGTTCTCTTCCAATACCACATAGGACATATTGCATTCAAATTTGGGCACAAAGCTACAAGTCAAAAACAAAATCCATTTTTATTTTGTATAAAATAAAAGCACAAAATTATATAGTCAGTCTTAATACAGCATTGTTCATGTAACTCGTGCCTGAGAAAAATAATGTTTTTATTTTAAATCAAGGAAGCTAAATATGATTTGAGAGGAAAGGACAAAGGGTCAGCACTAATGTCAAAAAAAAAACAACGTATTTCTGTTCAAGGGATCAACTTGTGGAATGGTCTAACAGATAAACTTAAAGTTCCTCTGATAGCTCCATTTAACTAAAATGCAGTTAAGATAAGTATATTTCAAATTCTGCTGAAATCTTTCTAAATTTTATCCTGGTTTATGAAATTATTTACGTTTTTAATTTTACTCCCTGGTTATGAACGATGACGTCACATTAGAAACCATCCTGTACACTGGAGCAAAACATAATGTAATGTCACAGATTTTTTTTTATTTGACAAAGAAAAAAAATATTTTGTTGAGTGTTTAATGGGTCTAAAAAGTAATTTATTTTGTTTTGCAAAATAAATTATAAGTTACGCATAATCTTTGTCTCCCTAGAGTGATGTTTACTTGTAATTTTCAACAGATTCTTCTCCACAAACAGTTGGTGTAAAACTATAATATATATTTGTAGTAATATGTCAAATCAAGCTAAAATTAGAAAATCATAAAACCTGATATGCACACTTTAAGAGGAGTAATTCTATTTAAGAAGCAATGTATCTAAAAAATCAAATGTTGGAACGTGATGTGACGCTGTAAAAAGGCATAATAAACATTGGCTTCAGTACACTTTTTTCGGTTGATTCTGTTTCATGTAAAGAAATGTATGTTTATCAAATACTCATTTATTTTATGTAACTGAAATAAACCTCACTCAGAACCTGTTTTGTCAGACGTCATATGACTATTTCAAGCCTTGAAAATTCCAGTTGCATGATGCTGATAAAACTTGCCAAGTTGGTCTGTGTTGTCAGAAAACTTTCCCAAGCTGAAACCAGATCAAAGCAAGACCCCAAATGAAAGAACACACTCGATAAAGTGTGAATAAAATATCAGGATGAACATGAAAAGACAGGAGGGATATACAGAAAAAACGTTGAAATACCGGCCAGGTTTGTTTTGGTTTACCAGGAAATATGAAGAGAACATTCAAGCCGACACAACGGAAATGTGTGTCAGAAACAAGCTCTAAACAATCTCATTAGCAGATTCTGACACGCTGATGTTATCTCCAGGCCTTTACAGTATATACAGTGTGTCTCTGGGAAAAACAAAGGAATATATCATCACTAAACACAAAACTAGAGCAGCGATTCCCACAGTGAGGGACCCCGAAATGAGGATGTACATGACAAATGAGAATCTTAAACAGAAATCAGCCATACTCCTTTAAAAGAGGATTAAAACAACTGTTACTTATAAACATTAAAAAAAAAAACTGTTGTTGAGTTGCATCCAGATTTATGTGTGACGTCGTGACTTCAAAATTGTTTTTCTTCCCATAAGGACAGAAAGATCACCCTTACAGCATTTCCTTGATTTCTATATACCTTTGTTGTCTTTTTACTGTGTTTCTGGCATTGTAAAGCGTCTCTGAGTCTTCACAAGTTTGACATATTATTATTATAAATCAAGCACCTATTTACACCAAAAAATTCACTAAAAACTCAATTATGATGGATCATAGTCTCTAATTCAAGACTGATTAACTAAAGTAAAAAAATCCCTCTGTAAATTTATTTGTATTTAATTTGTCAAAAAATTAACTAACATATAAATCCGGCACATTTTTAGTATTTATTTGTCCCAAACATGTACAATTTTGGCCACTCTTACACATAAAGAGCCTTATTTACATATATAAACATCACAATATGAAAAATGTCTTATTCAGCTTTTCCTACATTTATACAAGTAAACTACAGAAGCAGTTTCAAATTGATCAAATTTAAGTCGTTTATTTACAGTAGGTGCACTTGCCTTAACACATTTCTAACAAAGAAATAAACAAACCCATGCTAGACTGCACAACATATAAATTATACATATTTTCAATCATATGTGAGATGACATCATCACAGTTCTTTTGCTGATCTCAGTAAAACGCAGTGTAACCGAGCTCTGCATGTGTTATTAATATGGTGTCAGCAGCTGCCAGCGGCGGCTTTTTAAATATTTACACAACTTTGTCCCCCTGTTATGAGCGCTCATTACAACACGCTCATTCCAGACTTGGGACCAACAGGGCTCACAGCCGACGCACCTGGGACCAGCTCCAGACTGGATCCAGGACCAGAACCGGGACTTGGACAAAACCCAGCGGCCCACGGTGACACCTCAGGCCCAGCGGTTCAGCCCTGATTCCGCTCAGTGTTTATCAGCAGCGTTCAGAACCGCTCCTCCTTTGTGCTGCCTCAAACCCTGCACGGCTCACAACCAGACTCGGTCCCACGAGGCGACGGGACCGATCCACCCAGACTACACAAGCAACAAAGAGCACAGAAGCACGTACAGCAGATGTGAAGGGCACCACGTAAGCAAAGGAGAGCTCAGGACAAAGACACCAGAGCAGAGCTGGAATCATTAGTATTTCATAACAACCTCTCACTATTTAAGTTGAAAATATCGCTGAATAACGTTGCAAAGTAGTCAACTCACAACATAACTCCACAACCAAACTGTCTGTGTGGAATTCTGCGTTCTCCCTGAGCCTGGGTGTTTCTGTGGGTGCCACGGATTCCAAACAATCCAAAATATGCACAAATTAAAGACAGATCCTTCAGCTATGTCCTTCTGACCAAGCTCCTGGAAGTTTGCCTGAGCAGAACATGCAGCAACGAGTCAATTGCAGAAAGAGAAAAGAAAGAGTTGAAAGTTCTACACGTCTACAAAGGTCTACACGTTTAAACCTATTTTCTCAAGAATACATTTATACTGTTTGTTGTTGTCCTTAATGTTATGTGGCAAATACTGCACAGAATCCAAGACAATAAGGGACAATAAAGTGTGTTTTATTATATTTTTCCGAGAAGATGGTATTGCTTTTCCCATAATGTTACACAACATGGCTTTAAACCTATCCATCTAGTAAAACGTATCCATCTGAAAAAAAAAATAAGATGGATGAGTTAACTGCCTGAGAAGCAGGTGACAAATCATCCACCAGAAAAGTTGAAAGGGGCACCTCTCCAGTGTTTCAGAATGATGAAAAACTAGGACCATTGCAATTTAAATCAGGAATGTTAGGTATATTTATATTGAATGGTAAAAGGTCCTCAAAATGTTGCATAACAAGAAGCTGAAACCCAAGAGTTTCCAGATTTAGTTTTCTAATATTTTGATGAAAGATGTAATAATGATGTAATAATAATTGAAAACTGTCTACGTCCAATGTCCCTGCAATGATGGACAATCACTTGAGTCCATGCACACTGATAAAACTGTTTGTATCTAATTATCAATATTTGGCGTCTCTGGAAGGTCTTGGTCACTCGGGACAAAGGGTTTTTCATGTGACATCAGTTCAACTTGGAGCCTTCATTGCCACAACAAACCAAGAGGATTTTGGCTAAAGAGAGCTTTCCCAACCACAATACAACCCCACTTGGCTCGTTTTGACTTTCACATCCCCATAAAGAAAAACTGATTTGGAAAAACACCATTATTCTGCTGTGAATGAGGCCCAAACCATCATTTTGCAGGCTTCAAACGCTGTCCCAGTTGATGTGTCCAGAGATGCTACGAGGACAAATGGTCAAATTGAGAACTGAGTGCTGGAACGGAAATAAAAAAAAAAACATGGCTTGCTCCTGCTTTTCCAGTGTCACATTTTTCAAATTGACATATTTCTAGATTACAGATTTATTTTGACTACTTGTAGTCAAATATGAGTGCACAGATAAGCAAGAGTTTTTTTTCTTTCTAATAGCTTCAGAAAGTGGTGCCATTCAACCCCAAAGATATGATCGTGTGTCACTTTTGGAAGCCATAAGTTTAAAGACCACCGTGAAAGATTTCAGTCAGAAAGTAAATGAGACTGAAATAAAGGCATTTATATCATTCTGGGTGTTATCAAAGTGCAAAAGTACGTTGAAAAACATGCTCCCTTGCTTTGAGGGGGTGAGTCTCTCCATAATCTCAACATGTGACTTTTATGTTCTTACATGTTCTTACTTTATTCCAAAAATTCCAAATAATTACATAAAACTGATCTGCCTAGTTTTTTTTTTTTTTTAACTTTCTATCTCCTTTGAATCAACCAGAGAATCCTACTTTAAAATGTCAAATTTGTGGCGCCAATGTCTAACAAATGCAAACTTTGCAGATCAAAATTTTGGATATTTTGGCTTGGATACAGTTAAAAATCAACGAAGGTACAATCCAGTGTATTTATGTTTCATAACACACGCTAACACAGCGCCTACTCCATGAATTCAATGTTGATTAGGCTGTAACGACCCAAACATAAACAA
The DNA here is from genome assembly GCA_019453435.1 of Rhinogobius similis. NCBI lineage: Eukaryota > Metazoa > Chordata > Actinopteri > Gobiiformes > Gobiidae > Rhinogobius > Rhinogobius similis. Next base: position 20,810,350 of record CM033623.1, on the reverse strand, counting down.
GCTTTTTATTTTCTGTTAAGATATTTGTTTGAAAAAAAGGTAACGCTTTAGATTAAGATTCCTTTGTAAACTATTTATAATGCATTAATGAGCACTTGTTTTGTTTGTGTTTATAAGCCCTTATAAGGCATTTACGAACATTTATTAACTTGATAACTGAAAACAATCTAATAAGCAGCTTTTTGATGCTGTGTACATGTGGTTTATTAACACATACCTGTTTTTGGTTAATGGACATATAAACACATATAAGGTATTAAAAGGGCATAAACAAATAACTAGTGCTTTACTAAGGAAACTTAATGTAAAGCGTTACAGAGTCAAACCCAGCTCTGCATCTGGGTTTTAATCCATTTCTCAAACATAAACCCAGCCTGGATTGAGGTGGGGGCAGTCAGCTTGAATATTGATATATCACATTCTGGAAACGACCAATCGCGCGGCGTATTGTTAGCACGGCCTTATCCGTTCAGACGCGCCCACTTTTAAAACCAGTTGTGGATGTTCATCTCACTAAAAGCCCAGACTCAGATTAACGAGATCAGACGGATCAATGAGTCTCCCTGGCTTCCCCCTCCGGCTCGCATCCATCATATCAGAGCGGAGTACATTACACCGGCGCTGTTTACATCCAACATTTAGGTAATCACTGCTCCGGCCAATCAGAGGTTAGCGCTGCCAGCTGGAACCCCGCCCAGCTAACCACCAGCCTCCGGGACAAGCTCATGTGTCAATGGGCCGGATGCTTCACACCTCCAGCTGCAAGTTCAAACGCTGCTGCAATGTTTTGTTTTCGAGCCTAAGAAAATGCCAAACAAGACTATATAACATGGGCCGACTCGCATCTATCTATTTATATTTGTCATGATCAGTGTACTTATCTAAATTGCACTTTACAAGCTGGACAGGCATCTCAAAGAGCTTTAAAGTAGTCCATTGCTTATTCATTGCACACTATAGGGCTGCAGTCAATTAAGGGAATTCTTGGTTGATTAAAGACATAATGTGTGCATCAATTAGTCGATTAAAGAAGGCATTTATAGCAATCAAAACTATTTAGTAGTGCTATGGTCTGTGCACTAACAAAACGAGATAATGTGCATACAGAGAAGCGCTAGTTTTCATATATAAAAAGGAAGATTAGACTTACAGTTCATTACGAAATCCTATTATTTATTCAGTGTTTTAGTTCAGTTGAGAACACATTTACAACGACGACCTGGCCAAGAAGCAGCACAAAATCAACACAGAAAAAATACACGCAAACTAATATCAATTACATCTGCAGCCAAGAAATGAAAGTGTGGTGTTAAAAATGTGTGCACTGATCCTATGAAATACTCTGGTTGGAGTTTTTGAGTACAGCGAGAGGAACAAATCAATTAAGTTTGAGTCTGATGCAAATAGTTCCAGTCACTTGCTGCAGAAAACTGAAATGAGGAAAGATGTGTGGGCTTTAAGAGCAGAGATTGATATTGTAACAGTGTGTGTGGCGGGTGCTGTGTGTTTAAAACTTCAGATAACTCATGCCTTGCTTCTCCTTTTGCTGTAGTCCACATAAACTGTTATAGACCCAATAAAATCAATTTGTCGACAAATAAAAATGTTGGTTGACTACGATATGGAAGATAATTAGTTCCATGAGAGTTTGAATTTTAAATACTGCCAGATTTCTCACTTTGAATTTGTTAACCCTGAAAAAACATGCTTGAATTGATTGCTTTTGAATTTCTGTCACTGAATTTTGTAGCATATGTTTTCATTCTCTTTTTCTCTGTTCAAAATTCACATTTAAATACCCTCAAATTCAACAGTCCAAATTCAATGTCAAAATGGCAGTGAATTTGGCAAAAAATCATCGACCCAAGTGAGTAAGCAAGTAAGTAATCTTTGCATCTTGAATCTGAGACTGTTGAATTTGAAGAATTGAAAATCAATAAAATTAATTTTTACAAAGTCATTTGTTCATTTTGAATTTGAAAAACACAATAAAAACATTTGCAGCGTTTAAAATTCAAAATCTAAATGAAACAAATCATCTTCCATACTATACCATACCATACCATTGACTGATTAATCGATTAGACGACAAAAGGCCTACAGCCCTAACGGGGACAAACCTCCTTCATTCTCTTCAAAGGGTCTGGAATTGGAACAAAAGGAGGCATAAAAAAAAAAAAATCACTGACTTATCTGTTGCATGTGTCTCTCAAATGCAGAAGACAAGTCGACTTGTCTGATTATTCTCGTTCAGAACTAAATTTATAGCTTTGATTACCTCAGAGTTACGGAGTTTAGTGCTTGTTGATTTAGCAGATATCCGCTCAGTTTCTCAATCCTCTGTGTTATTCCCCCCCCCCCTCCCCTTTATTCTTGTAAACCGCAATGTTTGTTTAGACACAAACAGACCATGTGTTTCTCTGATTGGTTAATCCGCCTGTCAATACGTCCATTTGAGCCCGGGATTCCAGACCAAATCATCTTTGTAAAGTATTGTCAAAGTGTGTGGTCTCGGTTGGTCAGACAAATTAAAACCAACAACTTTCAAACTTTTCTCATTCTCTCACCTGAGTCTCTGCCAAAATAACTTGATACTGAAAATGAAACAAGAGATTTTACATTGCAGTTCACAATGACTGCAAAATCCTGTACTTTCACCTGTAATCATTTTTGAGGTAGTTTGTAGCTTTATTATGATATTTTCTAAAAAGCATCGATGGAAAATTGTGCTTTAGTGGCGTTAATAAACAGAGTATTAAGTCAATGCATTTGGTAAGAGGAAGTGTATGAAATGTATGTTATAATTATGCTCTATATCAGGGGTGCTGGACTGGGGGGTAAAGGGTACTGGTTTCCACGGGGCCCAGGGCAGGGAAGCACCTTCAAAAGGATGTGACTTTTTTTTCAGTTGCATTTTTCTACGCTTTAATCTATTTTTGTTGTAATAAAATTAATTGTAGTTGAGTAAAGTCCTTGAGAGACTTGATACAATTATGCATGAGATCTGAGGGCCTCATTACCCTTTAATAAAAGAAAAATCATTGCTCACAAGTTGTTAAAAAATAAAACTAGTGATTAGTATTTTCTTAATAATTCATTTCATTATCTTTGCTGACATTGGTCTGGTAGTTATTGCTGACACAAACTGGTAATAAGCCGGTAGCTGCACAAGATGTCTATAAATTAGCGAGTTATGGCTAAGTTTATGTAGTAACCATAGGGTGTATATAGCAATAGGCAATAAAAAATAATGATTGAATTTACTAAGATAAATAAATCATATTCAAAATGATGTATTAGGGGCTCACCAAGAAGATTTGTACCAGTGGCCCAGAATCTGGAGCTACGCCCCTCTATACCAGCCTCAACAGACTTTTGTCCCATTTCCCCTTGCTAGAAAAGCCCCATTTGAGTCTTTATGGTGCAGACCTGTATTTTCAATTAGATTCAGGTCAGGATTTTATTGATAGTCTCTAAAAATGTTTACTTTCCTGGACTCATGCCACACGTCGTCCATTTTGGATCCAACTTTAGAGCAATGTCCAGCTTCGCCTCTGGCTTGGTTCTTCAGACGGGTTTTAAAATATTCCTATGACTCTCTTCATTCACAATAGCATTAGTTTGCATAAAGTTCCCCAGAACCTTGTACAGCAAAAAACTTTCAGAACAGTACTTTCATAAGAGGTTCTCACTATTGAAAGAAAGATGTTTTTTTCTTTCACTTGTACAGACTGGAAATTAGAGCAGAAGAATAAAAGCATGTCAAGAATGCACTCGAACTACACTGAGGATTTGTATATGGGCGACATAATGAGACGTCTGCGTTCTCAAATTATATTACAGCAAAGTGAAGTGAACTGTCTTTTCTATTCACAAGGCTCTTATCTTCTTCTTTTGACTTACATAAATGACTTACATAAATGTGAAAAACTTTGTGATCAGAAATGACTTTTTATTTGAGTTCATGTAAGTAAAATTATGACATGGAATTAATCTTAACACTTGAAAAATGACATCAACTGTTCTTGTTTTTGTCAAACTAGAAGAATATTATGGTTTTTGTGACTTCAGGCTGTACCGACTCTTTTAACACGCATAGCTGTCATCAAATTTAAAAAGAGGTGTTTATGAACTATATTTTCTTCTACATTTGACAAGTGAATGACAGTAAAATATGGATTAAAATCACAGGAATAAGATCTTGAACTCACAATATTGAGGCAAGTTCTTTTCTATTTTATCAGTGGCTATGTTCACAGTAGACCAATATCTGATTATTCTGTATCTATATCTGCTTTCTAGAGATTGTGGATCATTTAAATGACATGAAAACTGATAAATCTGAGGTGAGTAATAAGAGGGACCACGTTTTTGCTGTATTCATCGCAAAAAATGTATTCCAAGAAAGTAACAAAGTCTTATTATAAGAAATATATCATTATTTTTTTCTCTGAAAGGAAAAAAAAATTGTCCAACAAAAACATATAAAAAAATATCTTATTTTAAGAAATAAACTCTAGCCTTTTCCTGTTGAGATATATTTGCTAAATATAAAGATTATTTTGAATCTTGAGATGAGTATTTTTATTGATAAAAAAAGTTAAAACACCAACAATTTTGCACAAATCTTTTCCAATTTTTTAAGCAATTGCATTTTTTGCAATCATCTAGTTCAACATATGAAAAATATTCTTAAATTGAGTAGAAGCAAATGTAAACTGATTTATTCTTTCATGAAAATAATGTCCTTGAATTTCACCTATTTTAGAGAGTATTTAGGGAGCAGCTTGCTTAAACTGAGACATGGTCTTGTTTTTGGACTTTAGACATTAGGGAAAAAATCTTAATAGAAGTTTTCTAAGCAAGAACCTTTTTTTTTCTTGTTTCTAGTGGGCCACTTTTTGCAGTGCACACATACTTTTAATATGCTTACAAATCTGAATCGGATAATAATCTGTGTTTGAGCTATTTATACAACTTGAATTTTAACACCTTCAGCATTCAAATATTCAACATTCACATAACACACTAAAAAACTACTCTCTGGCTCAAGACAGTACTTTATGCACAGTAATTGAGCCCAGTAAGTTGACCATTGACTGCTTGTGTAAATGACTGGATATTGGATGCCAAATACGAATGCATTAACTCAAGGTGTCACTGAAAGTTTCCAAGAAGTAGTTGATATATGCATGAAAACCTAAAACATAATGTCAGCACTGTGCAGGCAGAGTTTTAATGGGCTAAACTTTGTCTGTTTTTTTTTTTTATTCAGAGCTGTGGCCGGCTCCATGGGGACCAGTCTTTAAAGGTTATCACAACACTCAACTCTTCACTGCGGCTTCTGCGCCGGTCACTTTAGTCACACAAAGTAGTTTTGTAAGAAATTACTCAGAAACGTCTTCCATTTTGTTTTCTTGCACCATTGTGTTTGTGTAGATGAAGGAATTGCTTCAATCATTTAGAAATGTCTCCAAGGACAACCCGGACAGTGACAGACTTCTATTTTGTGACAAGCAAAAACACAACAATGCAGCCACAGCTAGAGGGTCTGGTCCCTCAAGAATTTTAAAGACCAGTGGCCAAAACACAATTATCATCATGCACCAACTGTATAAGCTGTCAAACTCCATAACACTTGCTCAAGGCGAACACGTCAGAACAAAAGTGAGTGTAGACATTTCTAGTCAAACAATTTAGCAGTAAATTCAACCAGGTAGACAGTTTTTTTTATTCAAACTTCATTCCTGTCACCTGTCTGTCATAGTCAGACAATCACAGTCTACTAACTTTGCCTCTCAATCATATCTGAAGTCATTCTTTTAGAGCTTAGACGCCTGTAAACCGCAAAGCCCTCCAAGACATCACATCTTCTCTTCAACACCTACGTAAACCCTGGGGGGAAACACTTTCTCTACATCAGAATATAATCTACATCTACATGCACATTAGGCCTGTCCTACAACTACACGAGAGCCATGGACTGTATACAGAGCTGTAGTGTCACCAAACATGTACTAACTAACATGTGCAACTAACTATTATTTTGGTAATCTATTAGGCTAGCAATTTTTCGATTAATTGATTACCAGTAGTTGTTTAGAACACAAAAGGCCTGTAAATATGAGATTTTTAGTAATTTTACCCAGATAAAGCTTAAGTGAAGCTGTTTGAGGACGTCTTGGTGACAAGTTATTTTCATCAAAACACAACATTTACTCATTTTTCATGCTATTTTTGTGTTCTTTTGACTTTCTCTGAGTAATAAAACCTGTTTTCTCATGTCATGGCATGTTTTGGAGTCTGTGCATAGACCAGTAAATGATTATTTGATCACTTAATTAGTTGACAACTATTACTATAATCCATTAGTTGCGATAGATCTGCCCTAAATGTGTTAAGTTTCACATATGGAAAAAAACAGAACCAGTCAGGGGCAAGGTTGTACATTTTTGCTTCCTATCTTTTGGCACCGTCCCAGAGACAAAGTTTGACATACTCTAAAACAAAATCAACACAAATCTCGGGCATAAAACAGCAAATAACATCCAAAATAGACCGAAAAACCCAGAGGAAAACAATAACAGCGACTGCTCGTATTTCAGTTTCGGTGACAGTGGGTTGTTTGGTTTCTATGGCCCGGGCACTTGGAAACAGCTTTGCGTGTTGTCAATCAAACCTGTTGCTAACTTAATGGATTGGTCAATTATTATTGTTCATATGTTGATATACAAAGACAAAAGCATAACAAAATAAATACACCACGGTCAGAGCAGTGGTTCTCAAACTTTCCAATCCCCAAAATAAAAATAGTTCACATTCACGACCCCCAAACACAAAATATAGGTGACACACAAAGTGATAAATTAGCCTTATATCTAATGTTTGACTTTATTTTGAGAATGTAGACCTAGAAAAATTACTTTGATAGGCCGACAAATAGGAATCTACATTTGCCACTACATTTGGAGGGTCCTGACCCCCAGTTTGAGAACCACTGATGTAGAGCATATTAAAATATTTAAGGCTAGCAGTAGTTATAAAGAAAGAGGCACAGATGTCTCAATAGAGTGAATGTGGGCCAGCCTCAGTTACTGTTTGAAACGCGGTTAGATCTGTCCAGTTCTGCATAGAGTCTATGTCCTGACCATGATCAAGATACACAACAAGATTTGAGATCAGTGCACTGCAAATGTCCACTCAGGCCCGGGTCAAGACTGAGCTTCAAAGGGGTGCAAAGAAAATAGTCTTTTAAGTGATTATTTTGCCTGTCATAAATGAGGGTGCAAACACTTTTAAATGAGGCTGAAATGTACCCTTTCACATCCGTAGACCAGACCTGTGTCCACTGCTGCAGAAAGGTTTATTACGTAATAATTAAGATAAGAAAACATCTTCTTTTGTCTCACAATGACGAAATTTCAATGTTGCAAGGTTTCAGAACAACAGGGGAATAAAAATATGCATTAAATCACAATAGAATAGGTATTTTTCCACAGGGTATGGAGGTCCACAACTTTAGCTACAGAGAAAAGCTGATAATAAACTTTCAATACTTGTAGTTGTGGCCGAATAATTAGTTTGAACATATTAATTTGAGTTGCATGTAAACTCCCGACCTCTACTGAGGACGCCGCTCCGGCCAATCACAGTGGCCGGCTGCCAGATGGACCCAGCAGCAGCGCACAGGCACAGACTGCTTAGCTCTTAGCCATGCTCTGGGACACAGGAATGTCTTCAGCAATAACAGCTTTATTAGGCTCTATTACCAAACCCCGCCCCCTTTTGGGTGATGTCGTTCCCGCTGTGAAAGGGAACAGTGGAGAGGTCAAAGTTCGGCAGATGCAGCTAGAGTTTCAGATTGAATTAAACAGCTGAAGGTCACGCTAAATTAGCTCGACAACGCATGCGGCTAATTTGGCAGTCGGCCATTTGGGAAAGTCTGTCTCACACACACACTCGCTCCTCGCCGAGTTAATCACTGGCCTGATTGGACGTAAAGGGAGGACAATTCCTCAAAATAAAGCTTACTTTCATTACAGCCTGGAGAGGGCGCTGTACTGTGGACATTTTAAAAAGCATTCAGCTCTGCAACTGTAACGAGCATGATTTGTTAGAATATATTTGATGGTTTATTAAATCAATTTTGATATATTTATAGGTAGCATTTATTGTTTATTATTACTGCCCTGTCTGCACAGAGAGCCTTCTAGAAGGGGGCGATAATGACTAAAATGAATATCTTGATTTGTTGGGGGGATTATCTCAATGCCAATATTCAAATGATGTTGGAAAAGCGAAAAAAGAGATTACATGCCCTGAAGAAGACCTTTGTCGAAACGTCATAAATACATTTAACCACATCTGCATACATCGGAGTGTCTCAGATCTCTTTTTTCTCTTTTCCAGTAAGTCTTGTGCCCACTCAGGATCACTGAAAAGCACCAGATTTTCTACACCTTTTGCTTGTGGTCCAGTGAGCACTCCAATTATTATTTTTATGACCATTCAAATGGTGTTATTGCAATCCACCATAAATGTGCAAAAATTAAGCAGAAATACGACATTATTACAAAGTGAATTTGTTAGATTTTTTCACTCTTATTCTTCTTCTTTTGCAATAGTTTATTTTATAGACAATAGACTGATTTTCCATATCTCCAAAACAACAATTTCAATATATCTCACACCTATAATGCCTATACAATAAATATTCAGCCTGTAACTATTCTGCACAAAAGAAAAATTGTGAAAAAAAAAGTGAAAAATAACTACTTTTCAATCTCTAAATGTCTCTCTCAGACAGGGAAGGGAAGTACATTCTCAGAAGAAAATTAATTTCAAAATGAAGCGTGTAAGTGGTTTCAGTGGGATCAAGTTGTGGAATATCACAAGAAGTATTCTGCAGTTCAAAAATGAATACAATCATTTATTTTGAATGTATATGGAAAAGAAAAAGTGATGTTTATGTATTTAAGAAAGTGTAACTATTATGCACTTTGGTGATGGTCCCTTGAACTTTACCCAATTACAGTATATAAAATTAGGAGGCAACTAGATGAAATAATTAACATATTCATGGAAGCACTGCCAATTAAATATGTGCTAAATTAAAGATTCCGTTCAATTTTTGTAGAATGTAAAAATAAAAAAATAAAAAAAATTAAAAAGCAGCTCATCTTTGTTACTTGTTCTGTGAGCAACTTGGACAAGACTTTGTTTGAAACTTTCTTAGACATGGTTCATTTTCTCAAGTGAGTTTCCAATTAGTTTTCCCTGAAACCTGAGCGCGCTGACAGGTGACACCAGCAACATCAAAGTTAACAGAAAACTTGGTCACTGAAAGATGCACACACTTTTTCACCCAAACGTGAACAACGTTTTTATACAAGGTTTGTACTGGGGAGAGCTCTGATTATGTGGCGTATGCAGGTTGTGACCGCCAGGGGGCATCGGTAAGGATCCACACGAAGAGATGAACCAGGATTTTTAGATTTTGTATTTATTGAAATTTGGTGATTGCATGTGGGTCTGGGTGGGTGTGTGGTGTGTGTGTGTGTGTGTGGTCTTTTTGTTACGCACACACTGAGAACCACGAGGTCTGCACGACGCGCTTACAACTACTGAACCTTAGCAAACACGTAGCGCTGTCAACCAAACTTAACTAGGCCAACTTATAATTGGCTACTCTGCCTGTCAATCAAACCCGGGAGCAAGTCCTTCGTCACAGCCGCCGCCCCCAAATTTGTCCAGCAAATTTGACAGGCAGAGTAGCCAATCTCTTGTATCTTCAACTCGTAATTGAGCCAATCAGAGAAGTGCAGCAGGCTAGGGATGGTGACACGCATAGGGTACAGGAACCTTTTGAACTCTGCTCTCATATCTTGTGGCAGCTTAGACAGTAAACGCGTCACATGTGACTCACAACAGAGCTCTGTCTGTCCACTTTCACCCAGCTGTTCCAACAAACCCACCAGTGCTCTCACTCTCAATGCAAACCGCTTGAAGCCAGTAGTGTCTCCACGAGCTATGTTTGGGGACTCCATCAGGTCAGCAATCTTCCTGAGCGCTAACTGGTGGGGCTGACCGTATCTCTCAGTTAAGCTGGTCATTGTGTCTGTATATGGCTGCAGTGAGTTGATATATGAATCAGCAATGAGTAGTGCATCTTCATGTTTTAAGTGGTCCAACAGAATCTGATACTTAAAGCGCTCGGTCGCGTCTTCAGGCAGAAGATTATCCAGAGCAACCTTAAGCCTGGCAAACTCTCTTGGATCGCCCTTTGTGAATGTAGGGATTGTAGGCTTGGGGCCGCGATACACCATCTCATGCTTAGGAGGAGGAGGCAGGAGTCTAAAGTGCTCTGTATAGGGGCTGCAGTACTCTGGCGTCTGCACATGTAATGGGAGATACTGTGAATCTGCTATATACCTTGGCTGCTCTTGTGGTGTAGTTCTCATGTCCCTCAGCAGCTCAGTGAGTTCAGACACCATTCTCTGCGGCGGCGGTGGTAGAGGCCTATCGATGAACTCATCTGTTACAGGTGGAGGAGGCGGCGGCCAGTACTCCTCAGCATCGGTAGGTAACCTGAAGTTAACAGATTGTGCAGGCGGGGCAGGGAGCAGAGACTGACTGTGATCCTGTCGTGGAGCAGGGGCTGGCATTGGGATGGATGATGGGGGTGAGGGTATCACTCTTGTGTCAAGGCGCATTTGCATTTCCATAATCTGTCTTTGCATCCTCTGACTATCATCAATTCTATGTCGTATGTGCTACGCCCTCTACGGGCTTCGCTATTGGCTATCACTCGAGGCAGCGCCTCGCGCCTGAAAGATAAAACAATGTACCGCTCCAATCACCTTGGTCCCGTTCGCGCCACTGGGCCTATATAAGGCCACTTACCTCAAGACATCACCCTCCTTTTCACTCAGCCCTGAGAGAAACTTCTGAGCACGTTCTTTTCAGAACGAAATTCTTTCTACAGCTATTCAAGACGGACTCGCCGCTCTACCGCCGAGATGGCGCTACCCTCCGGTGTCGAGCCCGTGAGGTGCGGCGGGTGCTCCTCCTTTCTCCTCGCCGAGGACCGCCATGACTTCTGCTCTCTGCCTCGGCTGGCATCACTGGGCAGAAGAAGCCACCTGCCCGCTTCGCCTCTCACTCCCCAGGAGGAGCGAGCGGCGGCGCCGCAAGCCATGGACCCGGTTTCCTGAGCATCCCGGTCAGGACCCGGGATGCTTAAGGGAACCGCCGCCACCGTGGCTCTGACCTCGAGCCACCGCCAGCCCGTTCCCACCCAGTGGCTGCCTCCACCAGGAAGGACTGGGCGGACTATGACGAGGAAGATGACCGCAGGCTCTATGAAGAAGACGCGGCCTCCATCTTCTGCTCACTACACCCATCGCAGCAGATGAAGTACCTGGGCCTGCTGCTGGACTCCAGGAGCATGCGTGCCTCTCTCTCCCTAGAGAGGCAGTCAGCGCTCTTGAGGAAGGGACGGGCTGTCCTGGACAGACCACAGGCTCAGTCTCTTCAGATCCAATCCCTCCTGGGACTGATGGCTGCGGCCCACCCGGTGGTCCACCTGGGTCTCCTCCACATGAGGGGCCTCCAACGGTGGTTCTCCCGCCTCAGGCTTCACCCAGTGCGGGACAGGCGGAAAGTGCTGGCAGTGCCGCTGTCTGCACGGAGGGACATCGAAGTTCTGATGTCACCAGGTCACCTGCTGCGGGTGTCCGGATGGGGTGTGTACCTCATTACACGGAGGTGTTCACAGACGCCCTGGCCGGGTGGGGCGGGGTGCTAGGCCGGTGCTCTGTGGGCGGCCCATGGACCACACCACTGTCACACATCAACCTCATGGAGATGGAGGCAGTGAGGAGGGTACTCCTGTACTTCTCCTCGCAGCTCGAGGGTCACCATGTACCTGGTTCGCTCGACAACACCTCGCAGTGGTGGCCTACCTGAACAGACAGGGGGGTCAGGTCCCCTCCACAGGGGTGCAGCGGAGATCCTCCCATGGGCGAGCCCATCTCTCCCTGAAGGCCCGACACATCCCCGGTGCACGCTCAACGTGGGGCGGACAGAATGTCCAGGGGGGCCTCTCGACGCAGTGGAGCTCTGGCCCCGAGATCGCGACAGAGGTATGGCGCCGCCGACAACCGTAGCCGACCTTTTCGCCAGTGCAGAAAACGCACAGTGCCCACTGTGGTTCTCGCCAGGTCGGGAGACAACCCGCCGCTAGGCGTAGACGCACTGGCTCACAGACAGTGGCCCACGGGTCTACTGTATGCTCCCCTCCACCTCATACCTCCGCACTGCACAGAGTGAGGCTGGAGGGCCTGTCCATCCTGGTGGTAGCTCCGGACAGTACGAGTGCCAGGTGGTGCCCGAACTCGTGGGGCTGACGAGGGGGAGACCATGGCTTTCCCAGACCGCCCGACGCACTGCTTCAGGCCGGGGAGCCCTGGCGCCGCGCCCCGGTCCTAGGGCGCAGGCTTATGGTTTGGAGGCTGAAAGGGAAGGCTACTAGGCCTTGGCCTTCCCTCCAGTGGTGGCCACCATCCAAGGTGCCCGAGCACCTTCCACGGTGAGGGCGAGAAGCGCACGCTGGCAGCTCTCGCTTCATGGTGCACGGAGAGGGCCTTGGACGCCTCTTCCTGCACGGTTCACGGAGTGGATTTCTCCAGGGCCTCCTGATAAAGGACGGGCTGCCTCGACCCCTGGAGTCTTTGGCGGCAGCCATTGCGTCTGGGCACGCCGGATTTGGGAATTTTACTGCCCGTAGCCAACCCCTGGTGAAACGTTTTGCGGGTGCTCTCAGATTGAGACCCCCTGCGACGCTTCTACCCCCATCTGGGAGTTACAGGTGGTACTGATGGCCTCTCAGGTCCGCCATTCGAACCCTTGATCGAGCTGAGATCGCCTGCCTGTCTTATAAGACTGCACTCCTCTTGGCTCTGGCTTTCGCCAAGAGGTCAGGTGACTTGTGCGCACTCTCAGTTCATCCGTCTTGCCTGTCCTTCAGTAGTGATGGTGGATTGGTGGAATTGTGGCCTAACCCTGCCTTCCGACCTAAGGTCATTACCTCTTCCTTCAGGTCCAGGGGGATTCGGCTGAGACCGCTTCTGTCCCCTCCACACTCCTCGGAGGAAGATGAGCGTAGTCATTTATCGTGTCATCAGGGCACTACGCTGTTACCTGGACCGCACGGCGCTTTTCAGGCAGTCTGATCAGCCGTTTGTGGGGTTTGGGGCCAGACATCGGGTGCTGCGATCTCGGCCAGCGCTGGCCCACTGGTTGTGCCATGCTATTCGCTTAGCGCACGAGTCAGGACGCCCCCACCGCCGCCGCCAGGCCCACTCCACTCGGGTGGCAGCCTTCACGCCATGCACAGGTGGCTGTTGAGACATTTGCTTGGCGCCTCCCTGGTCATCCTCGCCGACGCTTGTTCAGTCGTATTTACTGAATGTCGCCACGCAGTCAGTTGCCCATTCGGTTCTGGGCAACAGGCGCGTTTAAATGCTCTTCTATCTTCACCTTATGGTGCTTCGGAGAGGAGTGATCTGACCAGGTCAGTTGTCAGTTTCATCTTCATTCGGGTGCAGGCGCCTTGGGAGAGGCGGCCTTGGCCCCGAGTGGTTCCCGATGATGGGTGCTGGCGCTCTTGGGAGAGGCGCTTTGCGCACCCCCTTTGTTTTCTCGTTAGTTGTGCCGCGCTCTTGGGAGAGGCGGCGGGCACACTCCTTGTTGCAGTTGCTGTGGGCGCCTTGGGAGAGGCGGCCCTTGTGACTTGGGCTCGTTGTACCCTGGGAAACACCCACGCCTTTGGAGGGGCGCTGATGGAGGGGTTTCTCACTTCGCCTGCTGTTGTTCTTCGCTGACGCCCTTCTAGATGGGTGAGGATTATGAGCGCTCCAATCACGCGATGCCACGCCTGCTGGGAGTACATTTTTCCCCACGCCTCGCCTAGGTTATGCCAATAGCGAAGCCGTAGAGAGGGCGAGCACATACGACATAGAAATGTCAGTTACTTATGTAACTTTAGTTCTATGAGTATGTGCGTAGCCCTCTACCGGCATGCCCAGCAGGCCTGTCCTCTTCTTGATGCTGAGTTCAAGGAGGGTGATGTGCGGGTAGAGTGGCCGTATATAGGCCCCGTGGCGCGAACGGGACCAAGGTGATTGAGCGGTACATTGTTTTATCTTTCAGGCGCCGAGGTGCTGCCTCGAGTGATAGCCAATAGCGAAGCCCGTAGAGGGCTACGCACATACTCATGGAACTAAAGTTACATAAGTAACTGACATTTACTCTGTGTAACAATGCTACAGTGTCAGAGGTCTCTTCCGCAGCTGGCCTCTGCCTGTGACCGACTGGTGTGCTTGTAGGCATTGGGAGGGAATACTCATCTGCATATGGGCCAATAGCTCTGGCTCCACTGAGGCCACTCCAGTCATCAACAGGTTGTGGAGGTGTGAGAGACGTCATCCTGGCAATTCTCTCTACTGATCTCTCCACGTTAGGATAGGGTTGCTGCGGGTGCTCGTATGCATCATGCATTTGTTGCTGTGCAGGGAAGGACACATAGTCCTGCATCCAAGCCGGTGGTCTTCTCTCTCGACGTGGCCGAGCACCTGCATCGTGCAGCGGGCGACTTTGGTCTGAATACATCTCTATCTATCCCACGGTGGCCACACTTATCCCGGGTTTCGGCACCAATTTGTACTGGGGAGAGCTCTGATTATGTGGCGTATGCAGGTTGTGACCGCCAGGGGGCATCGGTAAGGATCCACACGAAGAGATGAACCAGGATTTTTAGATTTTGTATTTATTGAAATTTGGTGATTGCATGTGGGTCTGGGTGGGTGTGTGGGGTGTGTGTGTGTGTGTGTGGTCTTTTTGTTACGCACACACTGAGAACCACGAGGTCTGCACGACGCGCTTACAACTACTGAACCTTAGCAAACACGTAGCGCTGTCAACCAAACTTAACTAGGCCAACTTATAATTGGCTACTCTGCCTGTCAATCAAACCCGGGAGCAAGTCCTTCGTCACAAGGTTAGTACAGGTTGATTAAAAACTTAAAACAGCTTTTTGGATATTCGATTTGTCTTTGTGGACTCAAGGTTTCCATATTGTTACATTCATTTGGAGACTAAACCTAACCATATAAATTTAATAATAATTACTTCTTACCTAACCCTAATATATTATGTTAATACTAATATACAAGTTCTGATTTTTGGTCCACACAAAGAAAAATGTCTTCATGAACTGTGTTTTCAGTCCCCACAATGTGACCCATCCACAGGTATTTTAATGATCTGGAGTGTCACTGAAGTCGACTCAGTTACTCCCAAGCCCTTGATGATATTGAAAAGCTTCCTGATGCTGATTTCATTATCCAACTGGACCTGGCACCTGCCCACACCAAATGACCATGAGATTACTGTGTTTGATTGACAAACTAACTCACCTGAACCCCAAGGAGAATCTACTGAGTTTTGTCACAGAAAGAAACCAAAAACATTCACAAAACTGAGCTGAACAATTCAACTTTTCTGACTTTATTGCACTGATTTGACTTAAACTTTTCTTTCTTGCATTTATTTCATTGTGGATGTTTTCATTGCTCAAAAATACCCTAGAAAAACATGCAGGTCATCATCTCCACAGATCTGATCTATACTTCTAATGCCATACTGAGGAGCATTCAAGAGAAACAAATGGCATATCTGTGGAGCACTATTCACAACAAACCACTCTCACTGTTAAAATGGTAAAGAAAAAACTATTATTACAAATATTAGACCGCTGAGTGGGAAAATAAAGGGTTTCAACTTTTTGATTTACTCGAGGATATGGACCATTTCCATTACATTCTGTTGTATTCGTGATGATATGTTTTTGCCGCCCTGTTCTGTAAAATGTTTGCTTTCCATGATCATAATAGAAACTGTGAGCGCAGAAAATGGTTGGGTCTATAAATAATTTGGGGTTTATATCTTTCTGCAAGTAGAAAACACTGTTGCACCCAGATGATTTAAAATAATAACCTGCTGGTGATGCTAACTTCTCGTGAAATGATGACTAACCTCTCGAAGCAGCTGACGATAGAGTGGAAAGTATTGCTAATCTCCCACAAGCCACAGTATCCTTAAAATAATCACGTGTTTGACAAAGGCGTCTTTGAAGCTTGCAGCCGGCGAGTAAGCTGTCACCCACCTGTCTCTGCTCTTTCATGTGGGGCAACATTACGGATAAATTGCCGTTTAAGTGCGTAAGAATACAAAAATGACCCTGCCGTTAAAATTACGAGCACGATTTTCACGGGAAACTGAGCTTATCCAGTGTGAATGAAAATACACAACTGTTTTGGTCCTGTTTGAGCCTTTTTTTTTTTTATTTAGATTAGATTAAATTTGGTCCAGTTTGAGTCCAGGTTTTGCTCCAGACTTTGTCCCAGTTAAATGTGATGTTTGTGCAGGTGCCACGGAACAGCACACAAATCCAATGCATTAAAAACTAATTGTTCCTGGGAGCAAAAATAATAGGGAAAACCACGAAAGCGTAAAGGACAAAAAAGAACAGCTGCAAAGTGGAGATGCACTGAAATCAAACCTAAACAGCGAGACCGGCCGAGATAGAAGGAGAGACAGACCGACCGACGGACAGACGGCAAATGCTGGATTTTTGTTGGAGAATTGGTTCATTATTCCGTATATCGCAGAGTACACCCCTCCAATCTAACCTCACACACACACACACTTTTCTGTCTCCCTCCATTTGAAGCTTGAGGTCGATAATGAAATCTCTTCTGTTACTGCTGAACCTGATCAACCTTCTCTTCTACTGCCCCCCCTTAATAACTAAGCCTTCCATATCTCCAAACTAGCCCAGATACATACATTGGTTTCATTAACACACACTAATTGCTGTTGAAATGAACTGGAAACTTCAAAGCACACGCGATTCTATGGATTTTTCACTTTGGACTCTATATGTCTTTTCAATTCAAGGCTTGGAAGTTATTTTCATTTTGTGAGTTCAGAAAAAGGGGTAGGTTTGTACAGAAAGAAATGACTGGAGGTAGTGCAGCATGTTAAAGAGTTAGATCCCGTTAAGAAGTGTTAAAGAAGACATTGCTTTTGTCTGCTATGTCGTTAGAAGCTATGACATCCAAACGTCCAGGTTGAAAACTTCCGTGCTTGCTTTACTGTAACTATCATCACAACAAAGAACTGCACTAGTACCATTATGATAGCCCAGACTATGGAGAGCTTCAGATTTCTTTTCATTTGGTCCAAATGGACAACACAACACTGCTGAATCCTATCACCATTTCAGAAAAAATAAAATGAAATTTGGTGAATGGCGTAGTCGGGGGTAGGTGAAAGAGAATAAAGATGACTAAAACATGCATGAATCACTCTAGATATATAGAAAAATAAGGTTGAAATCTGACAACTGGTCAAAGAGTTTTGTCCAAGTTTCATCCAAGAAGCTTCTTCAGTTTTGACAGGGATCAGATAATTCCCTGTCTTAAAGAGGACATCAGCTTTAATGAGCTTTTCACCTTGCTTCATGTGTTTCTTCATCATTAGTTTATTCAAAGTTTACTCAAAGTTGTATTTTGATTTGAGTGCTCGGTTTCCCCTGACCCCTATCCTCGCCCATATCGCTGTAACTTGGTTGGGATTATATGAAAAATGAAGACGTGATACATAGGGTTCTAATATGTCATGTTTCAAATTTTCAAAAATAAAAATGCGTAAATGAAAAATTTGTTGCTTGTTATGGTGAAATGCATGGAAAATTGATGATATAGTTGTTATGGTTCAATAATAAATATCTGACAAAAGCATGATATGTCTCCTTTAAATATCTCGACACTGAAACACACCATACTATGTGGCCTAAGATACAACTTGCCACCCATTTACAACTCAATTCTTAGAGTCAAACCAAACCAAAGCAGGAGTAATAATTATTATTCTAATAGGTGCGAGATGTCTCATTTGGGCCCTGAAAGATTACACAAAAATGACTCAGGTCACAGCTCACATGAGAGTGGCATAAAGTTGGGAAGAAAAAAAAATGCAATTTCCATTAGTGATTTATGTTTTTAAAAATGGAACTATAGATTGTAAACAACTCTTGGAACATTGACATTTCAGAGAAGGCTGAAATATTAACTGATAAACTAACATAAGAGTCCAATGCTTTTCAGAACATGTCTGTGTAGAGGGTCTAATCCACAGGTAAAACTATTTTTCAATAAAAGGCAGGATATTTATTTTTTTTTGTAAAGGAAATTCAATTATCGAAAAAATTGCAGCCTTTGCGATTTGATAACTCAATTTGTACAACTCAGGGTAGTGCAGGAGAGCTATTCTTTACTGCAAAAGACCAGGATGTGTATTTTTCAGTCCGCTCATGTAGTGAGATTGGGTGATATTATGTATTATGAGAAAAGTGCGACATAAATGTGACCTTAATGGCAGTTCTTTAAAGTTAAGATACAGTAAAGGCCTAATTATAACGTTTGATTCCTTTCACCACGAGCCAAACAGGTAGAAAGTGAGATGAAAGCCACACTTTTCTGATGCAGACAGTGTCTTGGTACATGATGTTCCTGATCGAAGGCATGAGCTGCACCTTCAGATTCCTTGGCGTTAACATGATGTGAAGTGTGATGCAAGAGCAATGTACAATGTGCAAAGCCTTTACTCATCTTACTTTACATTTCAATTATACCACACATTCCATATGAAATGCTCTGATCAGAGATGGGGCAGTCAAGTGAGACTCTGGACTCGATCTTGACCCCAAAGGGACTCTTCTTCATAACCAAAAGCAGTAAAAATGACTGTAAACTAATAAAAACTATTTTTGAGGAAAATGTACAACCTCTGCACATCACTTTAGGTGCAGCATGGAAAGGATCAAAGAAGAATCCTGCACATCATCTATTCTTACAAAAGTTAGAGAAAACTGTCAGCTGCAAGAACGTTTTTGAAGGATAACACTGTGTAAATGCTAAATAATACTAACAATACACTTAAAGGTGCACTTTGCTTGTCTCTGTGGAGATTGTTTGCCTCATATGTTCCAGATTATGGCATTAAACATATTAATCTCCATGGAGACAAGCAGGTGGCATCACCAAGCCAGGTTACAGGTCAGATCTGTGGAGTGGCGAGGCCACTCACAGAAAGAATGCAAGTTTTTGTGATAACAACGCTTGTAATTGAACAAATGCAATTTCAAAAAAAGTTTTTTAAATTATATAAAACAACACAAAAAGAAAACAGAACAAGACACAGAGAGATAACATACAATTATTTTTCGATAGTCCTAAATGTTGTCCCATTTGTTCCAAAGTTCCAAAATTTGTCAATTTTCAAATTTAGTCTAATTATAATGTCAGTCCAGTACTTGATTGTTGGTGCAATTTGTTTCATACATTTCTTTGTGATGGTCTTTTCCCCTGTAGCTCCAAAGATATCCATTTAAGTTGCAACAGTGGCAAATTTGGACTGTTGTTTTAAGACTCAACTATAGAGATGACTTTGACTGACTTACATTTGATTTGATGATATAGATTTAAACTGATAAACTGACCTAAACTTACTGATGTTCCAAAAGAAAGACACATGAATAAATTAAACTCTCTACTGCATCTTTAACTCTGTCTTTAACATCATCATCTTCAAAATGAAATATAGGTGAAGGAGCTCTTCCTCTGATTCGGACTGTTCCATCTTTGGCAGATTACTGTTAAGCACCCAGAGCAGGATCTCTCGGTGACATCCTCCTGTCTAGAGCTGCATGAAGGAAAACACAAGCCAAGAACAAGTCAGTCCATGTGTGCTGACATCCTCGGGAGCACAAGTGGAGAGGCTCAGACGTGTGGAGGAACCTGGCACCACTGACAGCAGCTGATCAATACCTGGATGTGTCAGCTTGAGCCACTGAGGGACGGCTTCCTCTTCACCATTTTCCTGTCAAAAACCAGTGTCCTGTCCAATATTATTCACTTCTCCTGTAAGCAGTCTAATGTTTCTGATGTTAAATTTTGATTGAGATTAAGATTCAGTCATTTCAAATAGTTAATTACAAAATGATGATAGAAGCATGTGGTTTGAAGCAGAGTTAAGACTTTGGAGGAAGAAATGGGACAGTTTCTGTGTGAAATGTTCAGGTCAGGAAATCAATAATGAAAACGATTTTGTTATAATAAGGCAAAATAAAATACTGCAATTAGAGGTAAAATGTAACAAACAAACAAAACATAACACATTCTTTAATCATTTCACCGAGTCTTAAACAACAAATGAAAAGGTCTACCATGTATACTGTTAGATGTCAATGATCATTGTATTGTAGTAACACTTCTACAGGACTGGAAATATAACAATAACAAACACAGAGATGAGACAGCTATTTTGCACTCTTCAACCACAAAATCCACACAAACTTGACCGCAGTGTCTTGCCCAAGGACAAAACAACAGAATGAACTGGTTAATATATTATTCAAGATACCAATCTTCTACTTATGATTGCTGTTTACCACGTAAGTCACTGTTAATTATACATGTCATGAAAGTATGACTGTACCCTGCAGTGGCATCAAAGGATGTGTCATTTGCAGAAGACACATTTCATCACAGGGGCAATAAAGTATACATTACTACTATCATTATTAAGTATATATTTTATCAATATATTTCAATTTTCATTTAAAAATCCATCGAAAGCCTTGGCAACATCACTTGCCAAACAACTGCAGTCCCTGTCACATTACCTCAGATGAACCAAAATCCATGTGTGTTGACCTTTTCAAGACGCATGACACGGAGACCCCTGCCCGCTGACCCCACACAGTGAAGGACATGGGGTTTCCCGGCAGGGGCCCATTCATTCACACCTCCTCCATTATTAATCCATCATTGATCACAGCGGGGCCAATTAATCCTTCAGACAGATGACGAGTGACGAGTCGTTAATCAGAGCGACAGACGGCCAGCAGCAGTAAACAAACGAGGCGCCAGCTCCATTCGTCATCAGACCCAGCGACCAAGAGGAAACGTTAAAGAGACACTTCACGCAAATCACACGTCCTCATCAGCGTCCCCTTTGACTGCTCTGACCGCCCGCAATGCACCGCGCCAATCCAGACATTAACCCCACAATAAACAGTGGACACGGCAGGTCATGGAGAATTTCAAGTAATAGAATAGAAGTAATTGTTGTGACCATACTTTAATTGCACAACATCTGGTGTTTTTAGCAGATAGACCACAAAAAGTCAAAGAAATTTAAGCATATCTATCGGCGCGGTACAAGAAACACAAAAGTTCAAATAATTTTTGTCAAAGTCAACAAAGCTTCTAACACTTGTAGACTCATTCACACTGGGAAGAGTAACCAAAACTTTTAACCAAGTAAGAGTACTGTTACACTGTTCAGAAGGGTGTTTAAAAACTACTCAGAGAAGTATTATTTAATTTAACTTTCTCTAGTAAATGCACTTGAGTGGATATGCATGTTGTCACCAAACTAAAATGTCAAACCCAATTTTGATACCACTATCATATAGACCAGAGGGGGGCAAACTAAGGCCCGGGGGCCACATGCGGCCCTTTTGGCATTTTGATCCGGCCCGCAAAGCATTCAATAAAAATTTGTATGAGTTAGGTGTGGTGCATTTGTCATTTTACAGTTTCCTGAGCAGCTGCTTGTTCATTAAAAATCAGTTTTGAGAACAGCCACCACTAGAATAACACCAAACTTTGATGCATTGGATAAAAGGAGTGATCAACTGCACTGTTCCCACTAAATAAAGGTAATGATTTTTGCTATTCTGTAGTAATTTTTTGTGTATTTTAGGCATTAAGTCTATGTGTAGTAGTATGTGTGTAAAATGGTCCGGCCCCCAGGCAAGTGTAAAAATCCAATGTGGCCCTTGCGTCAAAATAATTGCCCACCCCTGATATAGACCTACAGTGTGTATATGTATGTATATGTATGTGCATATGTATAAAACAAAAAACAACACCTTTTTTAGACAATAGTATGTTATTTTACAATAAAAGTACAAGACTGTTCTAAAACTATTCAGGAAAGATCCAATTATATATATCTTACAATATTTATAGTAAGATGCAGATGGAGAACGAATGACAGATGGCGAGAGAAGCAGGACTGAACCCACAACCTCCAAACAGCAGATATAAGTTGCTCTTTATTTTAGCAACACATTTTCTGATATTATGACACTAAACTGATAACCAGATTGACATATGGGGCATTGTGTTTGAAAATGAGAGCTAATGCTTGATAATGCAATGACGCTGACGACAGAGTAAAGTAAACAAGAAGTGTATTGTATATGCATGGCAGCACGTACAATCAAACCCTGTTTTGTTTTACAATATTGCTAAGGGCTCTTGTTGCCAACTGAAGACACAAACCCATCCATGTGGGTCCCAACGCCACATGTTTATAGCACGAGCTGTTGGATTGTAATATTCTAAAATCCTTGCAGTTTAACAATGAGCTGGAGACCAGGGCAGAATAGAAATTGTCTTTTAAATCTGTCAAAATGCAGATGTTTTGTTCTGGTTTATGGTTGATACTGCATCTCTGTAATTATAAAACACAAACTGACCCAAAGTTAAGGTGAATGCTTTTTGTTGTTGTATCAATCTGAAATTAAGACATCAACAACTTCAAAAACACAACTATTCTGACTTTGTTGTTGAAAAAAACTTTTGAAAAGTGTTGTAAAAGGTCAGGCATGACTTGTTAAACTTATTTCACTCTCCCAAAGGATTTAAAATACAATGGTACTATATTAAAAGTAGGATTTGAAGGATGAGAATAACCCGTACTTCCTGACACACAGTCCCATGTCTCGCACATCCGTCAGACAGAGAGTTAAAAGAGAGTGCAGACAGGAAGACGGCAGCAGACAGACGGCTGGATCATCCCTGGCCTGATCAAAGACTGTGCAAAGTGGAGAGGAGTGCTGCGCGTGTTTGTTTACTTCAGCCACAGCAACAAAACGTGAGGATTTATATGGAACATCTAGGAAACACTGTCAGAGGCACAGGAGGAATCCCACCACAACCAGGGCACTCTTCAGGGCTGGATTCAGGCGAAGGACAGGGATTAACCAAAAAAAACTAGAAGAACAAAAACGTCTGCCAAGGTATTTTGCGGTTTTCAAGAATTTGGTGAACACGCGTTTCAAGGGTGACCACCTGTCCCTCTTTTGGTTTGTCCTGCACTTCTATTCAGTCCTTTGTCACTCGTCCTACTTATTTAGAGAACATCCCACTTTTCCATTGATGCCATATGAATCGTATCACAGTAGAATCACTCAGAAAGAAACACCGTGGCTTGTCTAACGTTGAGAGAGTTCATCCAGACAGATGAAGTGCAGTTCATCTAGAGTCTCTTTGTGCGTGATGATAAATAAAAAAACTACCTACAAATCATGGTGTTGTTGCTGTTTTTTATCTGTGACCTTGAATTTCCAGAGTCTGTCCCTTCATGTCCCGCCACACATTCAACAACTTGTCCCACTTTTTATACAATTTGAGGTAGTCACCGTCTGCAGGTCTAGACGCAAAGCATTTTAGCTCAGAGATAAACACCACCTCAGCTGATTTAATGTATTAATGTAGTAATGTTAAAGTATTCTTGAATTGTTTGTTTGCTGTGGGTGTTTGACCTATTTTTTCTGTTTTACTTTGATAACGTACTAAATATATTTATCAAATTCCCATAATACACATTTTCAGGTTTAGGGCTTAAAAATGACATTATAGCAGTTTTGTTTTGTTGTTTTAATTTCTCAGAGAACATATAGATTAACAGTTACCTTCTGGGATGTCGGACTGGCGGGGAAAGGCGGAACTTGTCCACTCAGGATACAGTGCAAGTAGGGCTGTCACATGATATGTAATGTGCATTTATCAAACAGAGAACATGCAGTGCGGCAACCTGGCCGGCAAAACTGACTCACAAACTCAAGAGAATGTGACTGTTATGATTGGGGCTGAACCAATCACAGCGTAGCGTTGTGGTTTGGGGGTGAAAGCCAAAAGTGAAGCACCCAACTGCGCCGAAACAAACAGCAACGTCTAATTTTGTACTACGCTGCTGACTCTGCTGGCTTTGTGAAAGAGCGGACAGAACAGCAATATAAGCGCTGAATTTTGTGCTAAATGCTAAAAAGATATTTTGATGGTTAAATTTTAAATCAATTTGAATTTGGATGGCAGATAACAAAAACACTGTATTTTTTTCAACTGTAAGTTTTTACCTACAGATGAATTGAGCGTCTTTATATAAATCTCATCTCATTTCAGTATTTTTAGCCATCCGAACAACTTCTCACCATTTGACCTGCGACTTTTCATTTTTAGCTCTCATTAGTATTCCAGCGTAAATGAGTGTGCCATTTTGAACAGAACGCTCTAGTGGCATTAACCATCCTGCTACAAAGTCCAAAGTTCAACCTCTAACTATAAGATTATTATCACAAGCGCAGAGCAGAAGTTTCCCCTCACATTAGTGCTGCTGTCTCCAGGGCAGAGGGCTGGAGTCAGAGCTGTGTGTCCCAGGTCTGGCCTGTCCAATTATGGTGCCACAGGACCTCATTCCAGACCACTAAGCTGTTTGGATCGCCTCTTACATTAGAGCCTGACAGAACAAACAACAGGTAATTGTCTCTCAGGTATCTATTTTATTGTATTGGAAGTCTGTGTGGAGGGATTAAAAAGACAGGGTGGTTTTATAATGTGGTCAGTCATTTGTTGATACACTGGAGTGTAAGATTAATGCATTTACATAACTGTTCACTGTGACTGGAAGTGATTTAGATTCAAGGATTTATGTATGGAACAAAAACACAATCATGACATGTGGCTGTCACTAAAACAGTGAATCTATCGGAGGATTTAACCCGTAACCTTTCTGCTCCATGAGACATATTGTTTCAATTATATTTGACCACAGCAGTCCTTTATTTAATTCGAGAAAGTGCCATTGTATTCTTGAGCAAGACACTTTATGAACATGTCATTGTAGTATTGTTGAAGGTTGCAGAAATATATATATATATATATATATATATATATATATATATATATTAATAATTATTAACAGTGGCAATAAGTCCCAAATACTAAATTAATGATGATCCACGTTCTAGCCAGGTCAACAGCTCAATCAACCAAAATCTTAAAGGTAAGCTATATTCGATTTTATTATATTCATATATTTCATTCCTTCCCGACAGAGTTAAAGCAGAATTGTTTATGGCAAAACTATGCGGCTAAATCAGACCACTGCGTGCTGTCTGTATCTAATAATTAAGTACTTTATTAATCGAAAAACTAGAAAGAAAGCAGTTAGCATCTGCTACAATTAACTGAGAATTCACAATCCATGTCTGTTTCACTTTGGCTATAGCCACATTCCTCGTGCATGTGAATATTAACAATGTGCAAAAGGATTTGTGAGAGGTAGAAAATAGTTAGATTTAAATACCCACTTCCTCCTTTCTCTGTCTGAAAATTGGGTGTAGAATATCATTTTACTACACAAACAAATCCAGGCTGATACAGCCCCTAATCTGTAACCTACTTGAGTTTAAATTACCAAATATATAAATATTTTAGTTGCCTGTTGACGTCTTCCAGCCTGGAGGCAGCTCAGAGCTCATATGTGTGTGAAGTTTGCGTCTAAAAGGAATCCCGATAAATATAAATGTGGGTTATATTCACAAGGTGGAAGCGTGCATTTTCCCACAAGTCATAAACACACATTGGTCTGTAGTGTGCCATCAGCTGTTTGGTTATCAGCAAACTGTTTATCACTGCACAGAGACCTTGCATCAACAGCTTCAGTGTAAGACTCCCTGTTGGCTCCTCGTAAAAAGATCCACAGATTATTTTCATCAGAAACCTGACAGCTCACGGTTCCTCAAACTGTCATGTAGCGCCAAAATTAAAGTTCAAGGGTTAGAGAAAGTCAGATGCAGCTCAAAGTCTTCACGAGCGACTGAGTAATTAAAGCAGTCATTTATGTAATTATGAAGTCATTACTGCAAACGACAGCACTAAATTAGACCAGACATTATCAGCTGAAACACAAAGTTTGCCTGACTCCAAAAGCGCCAGGTAAGTCCAGTTTATCGGACACTCAAAGTTGGGCTAATTATTGTGATATAAGGTCAGCTGTGGTTGGTAAAAAGTGGAGGTTCCATTTGGGCCATGCTCCCACTGAGCTGCTGAAGTGTGAATATTGCTTTGTAATGGGATTTGGAATGAAGCACATTATTTTCCCTCAACAACCAATTAGGGCAGACGAGGAGGAAGCAAACACTAGCATCTTCATCTTTGTTTCAATTATATGAAGTAAATGGAACTGAAGGAAAGTTTGTTTTGTGTGATCAAGATCATCAATGAAACAATGTGGCTTTTCTCAGACCACAAATCTAATAGTCTGTTTCGTGCATTCTATTGTGCAACACAAGAAATATATATACTGAAGTTAAATTTACCTTATGTTTCGAGTTTAGATCGGGAGCTCACAAACAAGTAGCTCAGAGCAGAGCTGCTGCTCCTTCACATAAACAGGAGGGAGCTGTGGTGAAAGGTTATTGGAGTGACTCTGTTGGCCTGGGGTTCCAGCATTGAAGCTAGAGGATGTGTGTGGCATGAGGACATTATTATTCATTTATAAAATTAGATTTTTTTTTCAGTGTCAATACCCAGACAATAACATCCTATGGACCTGTCAGCTTCATTACTCAATAGTATTCTGTGTCTGGTGCCTCGCTCACTCTGCATGCAGTCCAGCTCCGGCTGCTGTGTTGTAGCGATGTTCTACAGTGGAATACTCACATGAGGACTGGAGCTCTGCGGTACTGCTGCGGTCACCAGTTTTGATCACGCTCACGCAACAACTAATCATTAATATTTTTCAAATATTAATGAGGCTTGTGGTGGGCCCCAGTGTAAAGAACGTAAAGAATCCAAAGCGCAGGGCCACCTCCGCCTGTCACCACCTCTGCCTGGCACTACCTCCGCCCGGCACCACCGCACTGCACGGTGAAATCTGAGCTCCTCTCAAGGCATTTCAAGAAAACTAAAGTCGGACATACCCGACCTTTAGCTGCCAAACCTCTTTATAATAATGTTATTGTAACGTTAGTGTCATATATATTACACAAGCTGACCGTTCCAAAACAAAGCATCACCATAGATACTGAATAAAGCATAAATAAATCAGTGGGACACATTATCTTCCTAATTAGATTAATCAGACAGTTAAGCCTTGAGCGTTGTCTCACAGGCTGCGGACAGTGGGCCAGTCTTATCTTTCGCGTGCCGACATCTGATTGCTCTTTGTCCTAATTTAAGCCGTTATATTTCAGTCAGGTGTGCTGCCATCTCGACTGAGGTCAGGGAGAAATGCATGATGGGAAACTAATCTGGTGCTGCACCTCCAAGGCTTTAGGAGATTACTGACCTGCCAGTCCAACTGAATAACAAAAAAATCTGTAGAGACTCCCCCAGCTTGATCTGATAGTGCACTGTTGATATTATTGAACATATCATAGTGTCATTTCAGCACATTTTGAACTGCCGGAGCAAAGGACACACACAATGTTCAGATACTATTGCAAATGAGCCAATCAGCGCCATGGAAAATCTATATGACGTTACGGTAACACAGGTTGAATGCAAATGTGCTTTGTGTTGTGCCCTTGTCTTGTTCGCAGCAGTAATTACACAGACTTCAGTTTTACTTCAAAGGCATAACATGGAGTGAGAGAAGAATGGAGAGATGGGATAACGTATGTGAAATTGGTGCCTTAAGACATATCAATCGGTTAGTTAAAAGCGCCTGTCAGTGATTGCCTTTAAGCCTGTTCGCTCTGCCACTTTGTTGCATTTTATTTATTTATTTTAATTGGTTATAGGGTTTGTCAATGTGAAATGGAGAAAATAATTTAGTCTGTAATGGGTTAATGACTCAAGAAAGAATTGCCCTGTTCCTTGTGTGTATTCAGATTGATTCAGGGAGTTCTTATACAAATATGCTGACCTTTCTGCAAGAGGACAAGGTTAACTGTAGCTACAAGCCACAAGTCCATTTCACGAGCAGGACTGTGCACTGTTAACGATTATTCATAACAAATGCGTTATTGGCCTGTGCTAAAAGAAGGTTCAGGTCTGATTCTTGAGCCTGTGCGTCAGTGCGTCTTAGGGAGAGGAGTTTTCATCTATTCTGGATACATCAACCTAAAACATGCACAATGGGCTCAATCCTCCAGCAAGGTGGCCTGAAATAGTCTAGCGCAGAAGAACTGTGTGCATAAATCTTTCACATAGGAACATCAAAGTATAATCTTGACCTTAAGACAAATAGATTATGATCTAGTACTTTCAATAGTTCAAACTTTAAATAAATAAAATGTAAAATGTGAATGTTAACCTGGTTGCTTCAGGAAAATTCGACGCATATCATAAAAATACAATATGCCCTAAATATACTGCACCAACGGTCAAGAACATCAAATACTGGACATCACTTCCCTCTGAACAGTTTGAGTCCTGGTGGAGCACTATATCTTTACTCCACAGTTACACCGCTGCAGGCCGCAGCTTTTGAGTGCTTCTAGTCTTTGGGAGTGAATTGCCTTTAATGACTCCACTGTGCAGAGATATGTTCACAGTGTAACCTTTACTGCATGATGAATGGTTTTCAAGTTGTTCCAGACAGAAGAAACATCTGTCAATAATTTGGGTCTGTCCTATCACTTTGTTACCATGACAACAGACAGCTGTCAGTCAGAGGACAGTGGAAACATAAATGATAAAATGTCTGGTGCAGGTAAGGTTGTCTGAGGTGTCGTCCACTGAAGGAATTACTCTTGTATTCATAGCAGGTTTTAAGATCGTGATGAATTATGACTTTACTACAAGTTAGAGCTGTTTCATTCATGAAAGAAGTAATCTATAAAACAACCCAAAATCATGGTATGTTCTGATAAATCATGGTTTATTGATCCATTATCATTAGTTCATGCATGATCATGTATGAACTAATGTACCATTATCATAAAGTGTTACGACAATATCAAATTAACCGCCAAGTCCCACAGATCTCAGAATTGAAATGTGCTTTCAATCAATGATCTTGGTGGCCACATTGGTCTTCATTGTAAATGTTTTATTTCATATGGACTAGAAGTCAGTGTGTTTATTTACAATGTAAGCATTTAAATGCTTCCTTCAACACTTTTGCTGTACTTTCTATATTGTGCACCATGTATCAGCATCCAGCAAATGTTGTTTTGTTCCTGTGCTTTTTTCACAGTCCCTCTGTGCACTCAGTTGTGTAGAACAGCTGTCAGTTATTTTGCCAGAAGAAAAATACAGAAACAATAGAAAGTGACTGAGTGTGTCAGAACAATTCACCCAAAAGTTCATAAAAGTCAAGTTTGAAAACTGACATTTCTGTCCACTCAATAAGTTTATTGTTTTTTTTTTGTTTGTTTGTTTCATTACAGACTGATATTGAACAAGAAAACCAGTTAACAATACAGCTGTGAGCCCAGCTTTATTTGGTGATTCCAAGACACTTCACTCTGAAACACAAGGCGACTGTGTCTGAACAATACAAAACTGTTTCCAAAAGTTAAACAAACAACTTTGAGATCAGACTAATTTCCACTCTCTCAGTGGAACAGTTTACCTGTTCTTTCATCACAAAACCCCAGTGTAAAACACAACAGCTTGATTGAGATTGAGAGATCCTTTAATTGTCCCACAATGGGGAAATTCCAGAAGAAGCAGCCGTTTCCAGCGCTATGTTGATCAAGTTGATTTTTAATCAAGCAGGACATGGGATTGGATATTAAAATTGCCTGTATTTTAGTGTGTTTAATTTGCTATTATGTTTAGGATATTTTAACAATAAGAACTACCTTAGTAGTTACTTAGTCTTCATGAGACTATTGTACAGCACTGCTTCTGAGAATTATTTCAATTATGACCACTTCACATCATCTTTACCATTCTTCCAAATCAGATCTAATTGTGTAAATGTAAGTGATGTGACTAGTGACTGATTATTTCACACAGAGGAGTATAAATAGCACTTGTAGTTGTTGTCCCTCGACCGTTGGCTAAATCAGCTGTGTAAACATCAAACAGGGTCTGTATTTCTGTCTGGCTCTCAGCAGATGTTTGTCTCCTTCTGAGACTTTCCCAAATAAACAACAAAACATGGAGCGGGGACAAGCCCTCACTTCAAACACAGACAGACAGAAAACTGCACAGTACGCGGAAACTGTTTCACCGAAACGAAAAGGTCTTCTTATATTAAGGGGGGGAAAATAAAAAAATACAAATAGTTGTGGTTTGTTTTCATTTTTGTTTTATTTTGATGCATTTTTGATTGGAACTGCGATAATTAAAGGTGCACTATGTAACTTTTTTGGTGGAGGCTCTGCCAAATCATGGAAATGACCTGGAATTCTTCACTGTATGGCATTTAATTTATATACACGTATCTTTCATTTATTTATATACACGTATCTTTCATTTATTCAATTACAGGTGTTTTATTACTAATAAAAATGACACGTTTTTAAACATTCTATGGAGGCAAGGAGGTGGCCCCACCAGAAAAGTTACATAGTGTATTTTTAATTTGAATTCACTAATTGAAATTAGTAATAACTAATACATTGTTTAATTTTTATTTTGAGGCGACTTGTTTTTATCTCAGCTCATTCCAAACAACCAGCCGTTCCATCTTAAAGCCTGATTAGCGATATTTAATTTTCACTGCGGGGCTGACCTCTGAGCATGTGTCCGCAATAAAGGTGGAGTGATTAAATAAAGCGTGCTGACCGCTGGAGCCGTGTGGAGCCGTGTGGAGCTGTGAGGAGCTGTGAGGAGCGGAGGTGAATGTCCATGAGGTGCTCTGTGGAGGTGACAGCCCTTTGCGGTCACACACACTGACACTAAGAATCTGATGAGTGAAGAAAACAGGCACCAGAACTAAACCATTCATACAATAAGAACAAGGAAAATGGTTTGTGTGCAACAGATTTAACTGTAAAGCAGACTGGTCTGTGTTCTTTATATTTCAGAGTAATGCAATATTTAATTACTTGCTTGCTGTCTAACCGTTTTATAGTATCAAATATTTCCTTAGAGTTGTTGTTTATAGTTTTGAGAAGGCTGACTGTCAAAACTATCAAAGCAGGTCATCGCTGAAAATCATGTGACCCACTTTTGGGCAACAACTCACCAGTCGAGAACCACTGCTAGATGCTGTCATGGCCCTGTGTAACTTATTTGTTATTTGTTTATTGTTTGCACTTTATAATAACTATACCTTATTTAGCCTTAATAAACCATGCACCAAGACTTATTTCATACTGAACAAAGAGTTTCTTAAGCATGATTCAGGCTTCAAGGTTAGGGTTAGGTTTGGGGTTACGAATTAGGGTAAGAGTATTAGTTAAGTAGTTACTAAGCATGAATTATTCTTAATTTACAAGTTTTTCACGCTTTATTAAGGTAAGAATAAGTGTAGTTATTATAAAGTGTTACCTGTTTATTTGTTGGTTTGTTTGTATTTAAGGCAAAACTTCATGAACTAAGCCAGAAAATCTCATAATTGAACTGAAACGTAATTATAATTTCATAATCCTTCCTAGATAGTTTTATGAAATGTAAAAGCAGAATTCTGAGATACATGAATTACAGTTAGCTGTATTGGCTATGTTTATTTGTTTTTCTGAAATTTTTATTGAGCATTAGTAATGTTGGTAACATTTTAAAATAAGGTTTCTTATTTAGCAAACATTAATAAACAGTAGTTATTTGTTTATGCAATTGTAATGTATTTTGTAATGTGTGTGTGTGTGTGTGTGTGTGTGTGTGTGTGTGTGTGTGTGTGTGTGTGTGTGTGTGTGTGTGTGTGTGTGTGTGTGTGTGTGTGTGTGTGTGTGTGTGTGTGTGTGTGTGTGTTCATATAATGACTTATACAGTAAATGTTTAAAGTATTGGCAAAAAAATGTGTTTGTTACATAAATCATGTACATACTGTTTGTAAGAGCATTAATAAGCTGCTCATTAAACTATTTTCAATAATCAAGCGATATTGTTTATAATTGCATTACTAATACTTTACTAAGTCCTAATAGTTTAAAGTGTTATACTGTAATGTAAGCCTTTCTTTTTCCCGTAATATTTCCAGCCAACACCCTTTAGACAGTTTTCTATTAATATTTTGACTAGTGTCCAGTTTGAATTGAATGAATAAATTGGATGGCGCAAAAGGTCAGTATTTTGACCAAATAGCAGCAGGTACTAAAACACGCCGTCCCCGGTGTGTCCGGGGGATGAGCACCTGGGCTTTCCTCTCCTCAGTAAAAGTTTGATGGGTCGGTCCCGCGCTGCCAAATGGACAGCGCTTCAGTGCCAGGCAAGTGTGACTAATGAATTACAGGTGTTGGGCAGGAATCAGAATTGTGGGTATATCATTTTGAAAAAGGGTCGGGGGAGCCTTTCTGCAAGGTGACGCAGCGCTTTCCCATTTGAACATCTATCATTCGCTCTAAGTGCTATTAAACGTCTGCATTACACAACCAGGCAATTGCTTTTCAAGGTGTCAATCTGTCGTTTACTTTATTGTCATGACAGGTTCTTCTCTTACTCAATCACAGCTGATCATGTCATTATCTGTCATTTATAACTGAGAGGCCTTTTGGGGTTATTGCAAACTAGTTTTAATATGAGCCACTCAATGTGAGGAGTTAATTCTGCATTGATAACCAGGACACAATAAATAAAGTTAAAACACGTTTACTTCATGTTTTTGCCATTGTGTTTCTAAAGTAAAAATTGAATATTTGAATGAAAATGTTCTTTGTAGTAAATTATACAACTCTGTGTTTTGAAGAATTTTCAATATAACTAAAGCAAGAAAATATAATAGTAATAGCTGACCATAACAGGGCAGACAAAGGAGGAGACAAAAATGATTGGGAACTAGTGGTTTACAGCAGTTGTTCCCAAGCGTTTTTGTCTTGAGTGCCCCCTTTATTGTGTACTGGTATTTAGTAAATATAAATCTGTTTTCTTCTTTACTGTCAGCTACATCTATTTTATTATCTTGTTTTAACAAAATTCAAAGCAGAATTATCCTTCAGAAACTTTATTTAATATGTAAAATGTACTATAAAGAACATTTCTAATAGCCTACTATTCAAATCCATCTTTCTTTTAAATTTGAAATCACTCCAAGTACTCTTGGCGAGTGCTCACCTCTCCATGGAAAACATAGCTTTAAAGGATATTAAAATGTTGAAATGAAATTTAAAATGCACATGACAGGCTTGACTACTTATTTAATCATGACATGACAATAGTTATGATTTAAAAAATAATAATACCTGATAATACCTTTATTTCGTAGAATGATGGTTTAAATTGTCCGAAAAAACATGTCAGTCCCTGTATTTTCAGTGATATATTATCGCCCATTGGTGACATCACAGAGCCATTTTAGAACTCGGCATTAATTTCTGTCATTTTAAACTTATTTTTTGAAAATGTCTTCACAAACTGCAACTTCAAGGATGTAAAACTATGATAAATATTTACCATAGGAGCTCTCATAAGATGACAATCTGTCATATAAGTGAAATCAGTCATATATTGGTTTTAAGTAAAATCCATGTTTAACTTTAACTGTTGCCTGTTTATTTTCAGTACTTTGCTCCGAAATGTAGGGGGTGCTTCGTTTCAGAGAGGAAAATGAGGATGGAACAATACAGAAACAAGATACGAGTTAAGTTCAATTTGCCAGATTTGTGAGACGTTCCAGACAGACGCAGTCAGCCATGACAGCTCAGATGCCCCGAGACGCTCAAAGTGGGCCAATGACGAGACAATCCCCACACCTGTTTTAGAACAAGGTCCACAAAAACGCAGTTCATTTTCCACCACGTTTCTCCTCGTCCCAGGAAGTGAACGTTTGAAATTATTCTGGGAGTCTCTTTGTGGAAATAGGCCATCCCCTGTCAGTCTGAGACAATCCAACCTGTCAGCCTCCACCTGCTGCTCCGTAATCAGGCCTGCTCCACCTCAGCGCTCCGCCTCCCTCCTGACGACGCACAGCCTGCGACAGAGTCCTGGCTCCAGGACCACACTAATCCTCTGCTCCCTCTGAGACTGCAGCGCCAAACTGAGCCACAGGGGGAGACACCGTGCAGCCAGTAAGAGGAGATAGAACAGTGGAGTGGACAGGAGCTGGAGCTTTGGAAAAACATCTACAAAAGGTTATGCTAATGATTGATTGAAGTTGCACTGAAGTAGGGTACGGTTTTATAACTACCACACCTTAATTAAGCATGAACAAAGACTTAATTCCTAATGATCTAAAGTTTATTAAAGGGATTCAGGCGTAGGAGTTACGGTTTTAATAAAGTAGTAACTGAGCCTGAATTATTCTTAACACATTTGTTCATTATTAAGTCATTGTTCAAGCTTTGAACAATTACTTAATTGAAAAGTGTAGTTACTATAAAGAGTTACCAATGATAGAAATTGAGATAAAGGGATTTTGATCAGGAGACAATTGATATAACTGTATTTTTCCAGACATCCAGTCATGTTCTTATTAGCAAATGCATGCACAAATCTATTAAAATGTGTTTATTTATTTGAGACCTTTAAATAACTTGAAATTGATTTAAAAAACACCTCCAATAAACTGGGCATTTTTAGGTGAGAGATGCTGTTGTGCGTGTGCTTGAGTTGAACCTGCAGTCAGAACATGGCCGCCGGGCTGGATGTCAGTTACCATTCGAATGTTCAGTTTAGTGTCTCCTCCGCCTCTCTGTCTCGAGCCCTCGGAGTGAGAAAATCTCTCTTTCTCCTCTCTACTGATTTCTCTCTCCGCTTGCTTCTTCGTTCACTCCTCTTCCATTCCCTTTTTCCTCTCGCTCCTCTCCTTCTCCCTCACTTGTTTCCTCTTATCTTACCACTCTCCTCCTCTATCCACTCCCTACTCTCCTCTTTGATTTGCCTCCCCTCTTCATCTGTATTCTTCCCCTCCTCTCCTCTTTTCTCTTTTCCCTCCTCTCCATTTCAGTCCTCTTCTCTTCTCTATACCTTCTCCTTTTCTCTCATCTCCTCACGCCTCACCTCCTTCTTTGTCTCCTTCTCTCTCCTTTACTCTTCTCCTCTCTCTCTCTCTCACACACATTCCCTCCCTCACCCCCTCCTCTTCCTCAACTTCACTTGTTCTCTTCTTTCTCTAATTTCTCACCTCTTTGCTCCTATTTTTCCTTTTCTCTTCTCTCTCCTCCAATCTCTCTTTCTCTCCTCTTTATTTTTGACCTCTGTCCTCTGATCTCAGCCCCCCATCTCTCCTCTCCCCTTCTTTCCTTGTCTCTTCTTTCTCTTCTCCTCTATCATTTTCTATCCCTACTCTCCTTTTCTCCCCCCACTTTGTCTTCTCTCCTGTCTCTTTCCTCTCTCTTCCTCCATCCTCTGCCCTCTCATTGATCCACTCTCCTTTCCTCCATTCTCCTCTCTACTCTCCTCTCCTGTCTTTTTTACTCTACTCCTATTCTCCCTCCCTCCCTCCCATGTCCCCTGTCTCCTTTCTTTTCTCCCTCCTCTCCTCTTTCCTGATGTCTTTTCCCATCTCTCTTTCCCATCTTGTTCTGTCTCTAACTCTTCCCCCTCTCTTCTCTCTCCTCTCCAATCCCCTCTCCTCTCTTTCGTGTCTGTGATTTGTCTTTCAACCCTCTCCTCTTTTCTCTCCTCCTCCTCTCTCTCTCTTTTCTCTAACTCCTCCCTTCTCTTCTCTTCTCTTCTCATTTGCTCTCTCCTCTTCTCTCTGCTTTCCTCTAAATTGTCTCACTTCACCTCTCTCCTTTTTCCTACCCTCTTCTCTCTCTCCCCTCTTTTCCGGTTCTCACTCGATCCTCCCTCATCTCTTTTTCCTTCCCCTCTTCTCTTGTCTCTCTTCTCTCTCCACACTTTCCTCCCCTTCTCTCCCCCTCACGTCTCTCCAGATTTTTTTTTCCTCTTTCCTCATTTCCCTTCTTCTATTGTCTCCTCTCTCCAGATTTCTCCACTCGTTTTCCTCTTCCCCTTTCTTTTTTTTCCTCCCCTTCCACTCTACTCTTGTCACCCCCCATCCTTCCTTCCGCTCGTCTCTTGTCTCCTCTCTCTCCAGATTTCTTATTCCTCATTCCTCTTTCCTTGCTCCCCCTCGTCTATTGTCTTCTCTCTCCAGATTTCTCTTCACTTTTTCCTCTTTCCATTTTCCTCTTCCCTCTTTCCACTTCCCTCTTCCCTCTTTCCTCTTCCCTCTTCTCCTCTTCCTCGTATGTGACACTCCCGGCTGCTGCTCTTCTGCTGCCGCCAGCACAGAGCGGCTGGACTGTGCAGGGCGATAATCCCGCTCTCATCTGTGACTGCAGGAGGCACAGGATCAACTTTAACAAACGCTCACACGACCTTCAACGGCGAGAGCAGCAGCAGCGGCCGTCTGTGCCACACAAATCACACTGTTTTATGAATGATGTTTTCAAGATCTATTTAAAGCCAACTACATATTCAGATCAATCAAAACAGCTGAGGTTTGCAACTTAAAAACAAAACATTTCAACGGAGGTCCACAAACGTCACAAAGATTAAAGAAAAGAGGGAAAAGCACAACAAAGCAATCTATAAACAGACACATACACACAGCAGAAGGCATTATGTAACCACAATGCACTTTTAATGAAAAACGCAAAATACATTTATGATATATGCTTTAACATTTTCACTTACGCAATGCATGCTTTTGTTTTGGGTCTTATTTAGAAAAGGATTATGGCAGATTTAAGTAAATGATGTAAGCAGGATATGCATTGAAGGATAACAATTGCCTTCCAAGAACATTCATAAAATAATACGTGCATATTACATTTTCAATGCTCTTTATTATGGTTAATGTTGCTGTAAATCAACACTACCAGGCAAACTGAATATTTAGACCTTTCCCATATTTTTTCCAATATATTTTCAGGAAACTGAGAGACAAAACAACAACAAAATTTCGACACTTTAGCACCTCTCTCCAGACAATCCATGCCTCTCATGCCAGTCAAATACACTGTCTTCTCTTCCAACGTTTTTCTAATCCAGCAGCAGAACCACCAGCTCCTTCCCAACCAGTGATGAAATGATAACGGCTTTAAAGGTAGTCCCCAGTTTCGTCCGCCATCCAGAAACCATTATCAATTTGCATATATTCTGAGGAGTCAGAATTTTTATTGCCCTTGTTTATTTACTTGTTTACTTACATTGAACAACCTGAAACTATGTCAAGTCCATGGCAAGTAAACAAAGCCAGGGCAGGTTTCAGGGTATAACTCCTTCTCAAGGGCAGGACTAATGTAGCCCCTCCCCTTATTCTAGCTCCTCAGACCAGTACCATCAGATTGATAATGGCGTCTGGAGAATTGTTCTCTCAAGCATTCTCTCAAGTATTACAGTTGTGATGAGATTTGCGGTTTGGGTTTTAATAATTTGGTTCAAAGTTCACATTTTAGTGTCCATGAGAAGTGGCACAAACTGAAACATAAACTGACAAACTATGTATATTAGAACATCTTTGTACAAATGTAAGTGACAGGGTTAGCCATTTTTATGCAGAATAAGATAGGATATTTGATATTCGATTCTATTACAATTAATCTTTCAGCTACAGCTATCACAACATGAGTGCATTTGCATGGTCACTCCAGCTTCTTTTTATGTTATAATGCTCTTTCCTATCTTCCTTGGCTTTAGGTTCAGCACCTTTGCAATAAAAACAAGTATCAAGTCAACAGGTAGCCTCTGAAGATGTTCTATTTCTATGACAAACACGTCTCTCAAAGAGCAAATCAGCCCTGAAACCTATATAATTCTGCATATAATGACATACTCTCAACCTAGAAGACCAATATTACCGACTGAAGCAATATAGCAATTTCCATTTTCATTCCATTTCGCTAAAACCACACAATAATAAGCGAGAGTAATGCCCTTGGTGGCAATGTCAAATGTGGCACTGCAGTAACTGGTGTCCACTGTACAAATGAAACCCCATCAGCCAATGCAGGAAATATTCTCTCTCTTAAAATATAACCTAAAGCCTAAAAAATAAATATAATATAGAGGGATCTGCAAAAACATTCAAACATACCCGGTATTTACATGTGAAAGGTTTTCCAGACAGTCCCAATAAAAAGATACCTTAAATGTGTATTGGCTGCACATCCTGTTTTCTATGTACTTTATATACACGTGCTATGTATATTGATTTTTTTTTTTTTTTTTCAAATATTGTTTTTATTTGTATTTTTTATGTGTTTGTTGTATTGATTTGTAATGGTTTAGTTAGTTAAAAATATTTGAAGATATAAATTAGAAACAAATCAGAAAAAGAAATGCATGGAATTTTTAATCTGTATCAGAAATACCATTATTCATTTCTAACACTATACTTGTTCAAAATAACAAATTAAATAAAAGAAATCTGTATCTCAATAGAACAAGGATATAAAATAAATGGATATGTTTTATCAACTAAACCCCCGGTATTAACAAACAATTAAAGACTGCAGGCAGCAATCCTAAATAAAATACTACAAGATTCAAAATATGCCTGATAACAATTCATTTTGAAATTAATTGATACACTGATATTACTATTGTTGGGTTTCAGATTTCATCATAACATTCTTTGGGCCAGTAACATGTAATACAGATTAAGGGCAGCTAAAATGAATATTAAAAGAAAAATTGAGTTTAGTTGTAATACAAGAAGCCAATGGGTCTAGTCTTTAATAGAAAGAATCAGATTTTTACAACCAGATTGTGAATTCACCTTTTAAATATTTCATGACTAAATACAATATTCATATTTCTCACTGCAATGGCAATACCAGTTTTAAGTTGTCATCACAGACAGTTCCATAAAGAGACAGTCTAGACAGACTCAAAATGATTGACTTTGGTGAAGCCAGGTACTTTTCAGAAGTTAGCCCTGGCATGTGGACGCAGCCTTTGGGATCCATTTGAGGAAATATCTACAGTATCAGAGAGGATAACAACTATGAATCCACCCAGAGATTAGCTGGCACCTCCTGAATCA
This sequence comes from Rhinogobius similis, assembly GCA_019453435.1. NCBI lineage: Eukaryota > Metazoa > Chordata > Actinopteri > Gobiiformes > Gobiidae > Rhinogobius > Rhinogobius similis. The sequence continues at coordinate 20,771,095 of CM033623.1, read as the reverse complement.
TGGACAATGGAATACAGGGTGAAAATCGATTATCTGACTGCCCATCCTGGTGTGAGGAAAATTATGTCTTCTACTCCAATGGTTTGGTTTGGACAAAGAAAGATCTTCATTTATTTGGTCTCTAGATTATGACAGATCTGACAAATCTGCCCATTATGTCCACTTTGCATACAGGAATTTCTATCTTTGGATCTCCTTCACAGAAATGTAGCAACTGTTCCAGAAAGAGTTGACCATCAGGACTAGGCTACAACCAGAAAATCATGAAGAATGCAAGATTGGATCGAAAGGATTTGAAGCAACTGCATCTCTGGAGAGTCCACCACGGGTAACTGTTCTTCCTGAGACAGTCAACAGCAAAAGAAGGAATTTACCAGAACCAAATGGAAATTATAACCCTCTAGCATTAACTGACAAGGAGCTGAATATGTACTGTCTACCATCTGAAGATGCTGTTGAAGTTGTGTTTGAGGTGTTCATCTTCTCCTCACATGTTCTCTTTGGTGTCCCCTCTTTCAAGGGCGCGTAACAACCAGCTTTAGCCAACTCAACGGGGAAAAGAGCAGGGTTTAGTCGGGGAGCAAAGTTCCACCTAATAATCATGACCTTTACAGTGGAGGAGGCACCTTCTTCACTGAACCATGACGATGATTTCACATCAAATCTATTGAACGAATCATGCACGGATTCTGATGGAGCCTCCAAGCACCAAGGGAGTGGGACAGCCAACTTTTCTACAAAAACTCTTTATAACGACAGCTGTTGAGAAAAAGGGACAAAAAATAAACATTTCCAAAAACAAATACTTTAGTCTACTTTTTACTTCTACTTCTATATATCATTTTTAAAGTAATATTTTCTTACTTGACACATTTTGTAGAATTGATAAACTTCTCATTCCGTGTAAAGATTCACTTGATTCAGTTTAAGATTTTCCAAAGACTCCACCTCTTTAAAGACAAATGGCAAAGATCTATACATTAGTGCACCCCGAATATCCAAGATGCCAAATTCCAGTATATTAGGGCACCATGTTCTGATCATGACACTGTTTTTGAAAAGTGGATATCCATATTCATCAGATATTGTACATGTTTTATTCTGACATATGTAATCTGCAGACGTACATGTTTTGGGAACCACAAACCAGCAGGCTCTTTTGTCTTATGAGCGCTGTTTAATTACACTTGTACATGCTTACAGCTCATGAGCCAGCACATAACCTCCAGCTAAAGGTTTGTGTATAAAACTAATCAGGGCCGTGAGTAAATCTTCTGAGATTTTAATAAAAATCAAAGCAGCAGTTGGAGACCAAATATCCGCTGAGTGTTTTTGTACCAGCTTACGGCTAAATATGCATGTGTCCCATTTCTTTCTTATCTCCTACGAAGTCATTCATATGCAAATAGTCCTCAAGTACAATATGTTTGGGCATAGAAATAAACAGGGCCCATTTTGCCTTTCAAGTGTCGCAACAGTCGAGATGTTGACGATGAAAAGCAAAAACAACCATTTGCGAGTCAGTGTCAGTGTGAAGGTCATTTGGAGACAAGACAAGAGTTAATTTGTGTGATAAAAACATGCAGAGTGTGTCTTTTTAGAAGAAATTTGTAGTGATTTGAGTTTATTGCTTGATAATTAAATGAAAGCAGAGTCACAAGTCAATATAAATTAAACTACCTGTTGAATGAAAAAGGGACACATTGACAGTGTTTTTCAAAATATTTACTTGGACTAAATAAAAGTGGTGCTATTATTATTACTACAACTACTACTGTTTTTTGAATATTACAAAATGCTAAAAACAAATACATAACACAGAGGTTGAAATAATTTATATCAAACATAGATGATAAATAACTTGCTTTTGTTGCCAAAAACAACAGCAAACTGAATCAATAGTTTGCTCTGGGACAATGCCAAATCTTCACTGAAATAAGGTGTGCCACTGTCTGCTCACCTTATTATGTAGCACAATTCTGTAAAACTCTGTTAAAAGTGTCTATCAGCTTCATATTAAGATGAAAAAGGCCTAATCAGGGTGCTGTCTGCCTCCCCCTGTGTGATGTACAGAGGTGACCTGCTCCTGCTCCCCCTGACAGCTCCAGAGCACACGTACCTTTTCATCTGCAACACCAAAAGGCATCACAGCCCAAAGCAGGTTCACCTCCGAGTCAAAGTCTGGAAGCACTGATTTACTTCAATCAAGCCCCGGCGTGTTTACTGTGAAATGTGAATGAAAAAGCAGCCGTCAAAAGAGCCATTAGCCAAGAGTCGGTCTGGGAAAACAGGTAATCGAACAGCGCAGCCGCAATGTATATTTAATGCAAAGGCAGATATGTGGGCTACATTTAACTCCACCTGGAATAAACATGGCTATTTCTGCAAAGTCACTGATACTGAGAGTAATGGGGTTTGGGAGCACAAAGGTACACATCATTTATTTATGTAAAATATACAGATTTTACCAGGATCTATGCTGTGTCTATGCTCAGTCCAGACGGCTGAATATTGAATAGTGACCTGGATATAATTAAATGTGTACATGTAACTTTTCTGGTGGAGGGTCTGCTTGTCTCCATGGAGATCATATTGGAATGCACCACAGTATGGCATTTAAGTTGGAGACAAGCAGGTGATACATCAGGTGACATCACAGCCAGACTTGAGGTGAGCTCTCTCACAAGAAGTTATGTTTCCCAAGGTTTTGTATAATTCATTTTATTTTTGAATTTTATTATTGTGTCTCGCACACATATGCCCAGTTCTTCATGGGCAGCTCAACAAAATTGAGAAGGACATGTCCTGGATTTGACTCCCGGGCGGCGTGGGCCTTTCTGTGTGGAGTTTGCATGTTCTAGCTGTGTCTGTGCGGTTTTACTCTGGTGCTCTGCTTCCCCTGCCACTAAAAACATGCACAATAGCTCCTCCCCTCTGGGGCCAGGACTCCCCTCAAAAAAGATGCTAAATCTTAGAGGAACATTTCTGGGTAAATAAAGGTAAATAAATAAATAGTATCCATACATACAGTTACATGTTAACAAACACAAATTATCTAATTTAAATAAACAAGTCAGCTGTTTCTTCCAGGCTTTACAAATACATGTAGCAAATTTGGTTATATTAAAATTAAACAACCATTTAATTATTAAACCAAAATGTGACAGAATTTTATGTACATTTTGGGTATCAAACAAAGAATTTCGAAATTCACAGTAAAAGAGACAGTTTAACAAAAAAACTGCTTCACTCAAACTCACAAACCACAATCTATTTTACTCAGGGGTTTGAGAAAACCTGGTCAGAGTAAGAATTCCATTCTGTGAAACATTCCAAGCAACACAACATTTGCATTGAGACAAGCAGGTGGCGCCACCAGAAAACTTAAATAGTGCATCTTAAAAATAGCAAGAGTCAGTGCATTGGGCAGAAATGCAAGGAATTGGGAACCTTCCAATGAGACTCTGTAAATGTTACTCATTCCCAGCTAATTGGCTCTGTATGTACAAATTATGCTGATTAGATGCAGCAACTTTAGCTTATTTTTCAGTTAATGAACAGGTCAAAGACAATGCACATTGCTTATGCTAATAGTTTGGAGCCATTCCTTTGTACTGTGCCTCGCCAGACAGACACTGCCTTAATCTGAGTGTCTCATTCCTGAGCCAAAGAGAGCTGTTTCCTGTGGCTGTTTGGGTCTGGGTTCAGCTGTCCAGGTGCAGTGCAACATTCAAATACCTACATTCAAAACAACCAAACTGACCTGGCATTTTTGATTTTACGACATTTTGTGTAATAATTTGTGTCCTGTTGATTCAAACACCACAGTTTGCAGTGGTGTTCAGGCCTCTGTATCAATATAACTTGAGGTTCACACTGAAGCGCAACTTTTGTAACTTTTGTTTCTGTCCTCACTGAAGAAGAGAACTATTTGCAGTCAAGTTTGTTCCAGTACAGTGGTTCTCAAACGTTTCATACCAAGAACCACCAAAGAAATTACTTTATCTTCGGAATACAACCAAGTCTAGGTGTATCACAGCAGTATTTCCCAATCATGGTTTTACGGGTGGTTAAAAGGGGAATTTTATCAGATTTTTATAACAAGGTGAAATTGAATAGTATTTGGATTAAAAAAAAATAATTTTGTAGTAAATGTTTCATCTTAAAGAATGGTTTGGGGGCTATGGCTTGAACATACATATGATTAAATAAACAATGTTGGCGGTATAAAATAGTAAACAGGGATACGAGGAGAATGAGACAGGTTCAGGGAGAAGTCAAGACAAAAAAGGTTTACACTAAGGCTAAACCAGCTCTAAAATAGTTCCACACTATTGTTGCAGAAGTCCCAAGCAAGGACTGACCCAAGGAAGGACAAAAATGTGGACAAAATTTACTCTAAACTAAGCAAACAAGTCTACACGCTCACCTACCTTAAGTTCCTCAGTCGGCCCGGTCAGACATCAAGAACAATGTATTTCTCATTTTGTTTTCACCCCTTGTCACCTGTCAGTCACAGCCTACGTTCTCTCAGTTTATGCATTTGCTTTCGGCCTTTTTTAAGCTACTTGTGGCAACCTTCCTTTGCACCATTTCTACCACAGCAGCTGAACCAAGGCTACTTATAGATATTCAATATTTCCCAAGACAAAACTATTAGCTCTTCACTGCGTCGTAGATATCTGCACCTTCCGAGGTCCAAGCAAGAACAATGTTATGAAAAATGCATGCCTTCTCACGTATTTGTCTGTGGCATCTTAAGTGTATTGTTAATCTTGAAATTTAGAAGCGGATGAGTGGATGCTTCCTGTCAAAGAGAGAGAAAGCAAGTTGGCAATACTTGTTTTGATATTTGCAGTTTGATATTTGAGTGCATATACTGTAAGTACACGCCTAAAGCCTTTCTTAATTATGGATTCAAGTGCACATAGTGGCTCTTCCAAAAAAATAAATCTCTGACTCCAGCAAAATTTTCCTTTTAATATTCACACAATAAGCTTCATTTTACTTTATCAGTGTTGGGAAGAATACTTGAACAATGTATTTAGTTACAGAGCATTAAAATGTATTTGGTCACATATTCTGTTATTGTGTTACATATTCTGTCTAATATTATTTATATTCTGAATACTTGGAATACTGAATACTGAATATATTAACTTTAAATTGATTTAAATTATGGTGTTAAAAGGTCGACATAGGATTATGATTAAACCCGCTTTATGTTTGAGTCACTTATGTATTCTTCTATAGTTAGTGAAGGAAAAATCACTCTCATCACAAGAACTGTGTTTTCTGTTTTTGTCAACACTATGCATTTTTAAATCTTAATAGTGTGATCAAACATTGTATTCCTTTATTTTTTGAAAAGTAACTGTGTTTTGAAAATCATTAATAAAAGAGTATCTGTACCGGAATACTCCAAATGAATAATCTAAATATGTATTTTTGGTACATGCATTCATTGTACCTTATGCAGCAACAGGATACATACATATTTAAATTATTTTTTCCACTTTATTTGTTGAAGGTGTATTATGTTTTCTAGTTTTGTTTTCTATTGCTTTGTCTGGAATCATCCACAGACAGACAAGCAGGTACTTGGGTCAAGTTACAGGTCAGATCTGTGGAGAGGAAGAAAGAAAAGTCTTTCTGATATTCGTAATATGGTGTGCAAGGTGGTAGTTGCTCTTGCCTCTCAATAAGAAATTACGGGTTTGATTCCCTTCCTCCCACCGTCCAAAGAAATGCACGTCTAGATAAATTGCCCCAGATGAATGAATGTGAGAGTCAGAGTCAGAATCAGAATCAGAATCAGAATCAGAAACGGTTTATTGCCATTGTCAGTGATCAAAAATTCACAAACAACTTGCTTCGGCGTAAGGTGCAACATAAAACAATGAATAAAATATAATAAAATATATAAAAGAGGCATGCATAAAATTAAGAATAAAATAGACTAAGAAAGGTAGACTAAGACTATATACAGAAATGCACAGTTGGCAGAGTGAAGGGTTGTTTGTGAATGAATGAATTATTTGTTTATTGAATTTGTTAATTAGTCATTATTCATGTTTTTTCGGGAAAATAGAAAAAATCACAGACAGAAAGTGTTTTTTGGCTGTGAAAATCTTACACCTACAGATGCTGCAGGCACTGGAGAGCAGACTATTACAAAAAATACATGGGTCGTTTTGCTATTTGACCATCAAATTGATACTTCATGACATAAAATATAACATTCAAGGCAAAGCAATAACTTCTCCATTGTGTTCAGCAGGTACAGACCTCCCAGCTGAAAAGTTACATAAAAACACGCACAAGTAATCATAAAATAAGTAAAGCTTCAGGTGTTTAAACACTTACAGTATAATTACCTCTCGACGCCTGCCTGCAGAGAGTAATAAGACACCAGATATATTTGAATTAAATCCCAGCGTGCCTATCACAACGCTCAAGCAGGTAGCGCTCAAGTAACTAAGTTAATACGCAACTAATAGTCCGTAAAGAGATCGTGATCCCGCTCCTCTCAGCCCTAATGAATGTATATAGGATCGGCACGCTGAGAAGTTATGAATAAATGAGCGAGCGAAGCAGCGAGGGGAGACAGACGGCGAGGAGGAGACAGAGCGCGGGCTGCCACAGAACAGGTGTGATTTACGAGGAGGTTTACTGCCTGTGTTAATCACAAACGGACCAGCGCATCCATAAGTTCCCAGATGTTTTTGTTTGGAGTGCTTTTGTATTGCTGTCGTAAAAAGTTTAGAATGGGGTAAAGACGTGTATAAAAGTAGGAAATTGCTTTAATTAAGATATTTATGTGTGGATCTGACCAATTTTGATTAGTATGGAGTGCTTTTACACTCTTGTCGTGTAAAATGCTACTTTAAGTTTGGAATGGAGTAAAGATTTGTTTAAAAATACACAGTAAAAGTTTAATTATAGCCTAAAATCACGTGAAATAATGGTGTCCAGTGTAGATTTAATAGATTTAATAGATTTAATTTCTTAAGTGATGTAGAAAGAAAGAAAATAATTTAGCTTCAAATAAGAAAAAAAGTGCAGTGAAATTGTCTTTACTAAAGGCACACAGTGTAACTTTTCTGATCTGATCTTTTCTGGTCTGACACTTGCTTGTCTCCATGTAGATGTAGTTATTGTTTCACTTTTAAGGTTCCAACATATGGCATTAAACTTATTTTTTATCTTGCATTTATTTAATAACATATATGAAATACACGGTAAGTTAGAAACATCTGGAAACAAATATAATAGTCTAGCTCCATCAAAAGCCTAATAAAATATATATAATGTTTGTGATTTTAACTCATGGATATACATTTTTACATATAGGTCCTGCTGACAAATGGAAGCTGAACACATAGAAACAGAATACATACATATTAATGTTGTGTGGGCCAAAACAAGTCTGATTTGTTACATGTAACCTGACAGAACAAGCTGAAATGATGTGTCTGTGGCACTATTGTTGCTTATTGCATGCAATAAATCAGTGAAATGTGGGACCTGAGGATGACACTTGCTGGATTAACACTGAGGTCACATTCAAACTAGGTGCGTCATGTAACGTTCTGTCAGATTTGTATTCCAATGTGATTTAATCCTCCAGCTATGATTCTATAGATAGACTAGCTTGGAAATTGTGGATAAAAATGATTTCTTGCTGACCCGATCAAACCTATTAGGCTTCCAGCTAAATCATAAGACTTGGCCTTGTTTGGTCCTGGCTTGATCTCAGTTTAGTTCTGATGTAGACTTGGTTTGGTCCTTTTCTCGTCCTGGTTTAGTTCCAGTAAATCTCAGTCTAGTCCCAATTTTGATAGTGTTTCTGTAAGTGTGAGCAAATGAATCTACCTTTATTTGATCATCTATAGTTTAATATTTAGATAAATGCTGGGGCCTAACTAACTACACTAACTTTCTATTTAGTAGTTTTATATATTCAGATGCCCTTGAATTTCAACCAGTCGGGGAACACTTGTGTGCCTTGAGGTATTGCCAAGTTTGTGGTTAATTGTGTCCAATTTGAGTTAACAGATATACACACAAGTTTAATTGAATTGTTTACCATTTTGGAGTGTCGTGAACACACTTCTGTGCCAAAAAAGAAAGCAAAACAATCATCGTTGCCAAATTTAAGTGGCATAGACATTATTTACCAAATCGTTTACTTAAAAGGTCTGGTTTGTTATACCTTTTCAACAAAAAAAAGTGTGCTGCGACTCAAATAAAGTTGAAAAACATTGCACTTTGCCACCACAAAATATGCAATTAAATCTCAGAGGCACTTACCTTTTTATAAAGGTCAATAATGAAAGCAATACATTTTCAAAAAGACAAATATCAGGCACACTTGGTTAGAAAAGTTATAAAAAGGCTTGATTTTTATGAGGGCAGGACACATTAAAACGCAGTGAAAGCAAGATGAGAAGTTGAGTGAACAGCCCTAATGGTCCAAGAAACAATAAAGAAAATCTACAGTGAACCGACTCGCAGACAATGTTTATTCAAACCTCAAAGTGAAGAATGCATTGGGTTTGTGCAAATTTACACAGAACATGATAAAAATGAGAGCTTCATTTCTGCCTGTCGAGGCGAGATGGGTCATTTACACAAACCGTGCCATTTCCCTGTGCATTTTGCACATTCATTACATAAAAGTGTCATTCTAGATCTTCGTTTGGTTTTTTTGCACCTACTTTGCTCTGAATCAGACTTCCATTTAGGACTACGGAGGAAATAAGTTGTGCATTTAAACCTTGCAGAGAGCACTTTGATCATATCTGTCATTCAGAACATGCTGTATTATACTACAGGAACATTTCTTAACATGTTTTATTGTTAGAAAGCTGTCACATTCACTGACACATGGAAAAACATGTCTTTACACAAACTTAGGCTCATTCAAGGCTGTGGATAACTCAAAAGCATGTGCTATTAAGTTAAAGGTGCACAGTGTCATTTTTCTGGTTAATGCTTTTTCTCCGTCTCTTTTTTGCCTCTCCACAGATCTGACCATCACTGCTTGTCTTCGTGGAGATAGATAAGTTTAACGCCATATTGAAACTTTCCAGGCAATAACAATGACATCTCCAAGGAGACAAGCAGGTGGCTGACCCTCCTCCAGAAGGTTACATGATGTACTTTTGATAGACATTTCAAAGGTTTGCTAACAAAAACACTTTAATTCTGGAATGGAGGCAAAAATGAAGTGGAAAATAATAACAATGGAGAAATTTAAATTAGCCTCAAAATATCACAAAATATGAAAAATAAAGATGATTTTGGTAAATTAAATTATCCATGAGAGTGATACCAGTGCCCAATTTAAAGATATTTACAGTTGTATTTTTACTTTTTACTTATTTTACTTACTTTTTTTATATATATATAACAGGAGATACAGATATGTAACACATTTTATCACAATTTATACTTTTGTGAAGCTCAAATACAAATTTGACTCTAGAAAATAGTATTTTGTCCATTCTTATTAACAGAGAATCAATCTAACTGACATCTCAACCCTGGAAATTCAAAAGTATGGCTTATTTTTTTGTTATAAAAACTCAAAGTCACACGTATTTAGAGCTGCTGTCTTATGCTGATGTCCCACACTCTCCCTGTCTATCCCTCTTGTCCCAGTGGACAATTATAGGCCCATTGCATTGGCTAGTATCTTGTCCAAAGTCTTGGAAAGAATATCATTGGGTCAAATACAAGATCTGATTAACTCCCTGGACAACCAGTTTGGTTTTAAATCTAAACATGGTACAGATTTATATGTATTTGCTTTGAAGGAAATCATTGGAAATTATAAAAAATAAAATGAATCAGTTCTAATGTGCTTTATTGATGCATCTAAAGTATTTGACCGTGTCACTCATTTTAAAGTGTTTCTGAATGAGCCAGAGAGGGTGCCTGTGTATATGTTGAGAGTGTTGGCCTCCTGGAAGGCTCTCCAGGTGATGCAGGTGAAGTGGGGCCACAGTGTGTCATTCTCGTTCAGTGTTGGTAACGTAGTCTGACAAGGAGGAATGTTGTCTGCTATTTTATTTTGTACATGAGTGATCTGTCACAAGAGATAAATGCATGCAAAAGTGGTTTATGATTGGGTCAACTTTAGAGAACCATCAAATGCAGACGATCTTGTTGTTTTCAGTCCAAGTAGTGCTGGTCTCCAGGAACTTCTTCACATCTGCTCTAAGTGTGGTGTTGAGTTTGATATGAATTATAACGCCAGTCATAATGATCTGTAGAACAAGAGAAGATAAATGTGTAAAGTTTCCTCAGTTTGTGCTGTGTGGGAATGTGCTGACTGTATGTCACAAGTACAAATATTTGGGACATTTTATCACTGATGATCCATCTATAGACAATGTTGCATGATGCAGGCAAACATGCTGGAGCGCAGGTTTGGTGCGTGCACAGTTGAAGTGAAAAAGACACTTTCTAAAGCATACTGTAGAGGGTTATATACAGCACATCTGTAGTCAAACTACAAACAAACGAGCATTCGGAAACTCAATGTGGTTTATAATGACTGACGGATTTTGTTGAAAAGGCCAAGTGGGGAAAGTGCAAGTCACCTGTTTGTGTCAGCAGGGATCAAGACTTTTCAGGCAGCCTTGCGTTGCTTGATGTATAGATTCATCTGTTGACTCAATGACTGTAAGAACATTATTATCATGTGTCTGACAAATGTTACACTCAGTGCCACACGGTGCCTGTCTGAACTGTGGAGACATTGGTTCAACTGTTTGCTGTAAATGTGGTGCTTGATGTGGGTCTTCTCACTGTTGTACTGTTTTAACTCTGGACAACAAGTCTGTAATAAAGTTAACGATGATGATGATTAATCATTGAAATTTGCTTCATTTTGCCTCCATTCAGGAATTTTGAACATTCTGACGACAGAGCATTTTAAATGGTCTGTATATCTTATTATTTTTGTTTCTTTTCATTACATAATGAAAAACGTGTTACTATTTTTGGTAACGCTTTAGATTAAGGTTCCTTAGTAAACAATTTATAATTCATTGATAAGCACTAGTTATTTGTTTATGCACTTATGATACCTTATAATAATATTATAGTGCTTATAAACAAATGATTATTAATGCATTATAAATAGTTTACTACAGAACGTTAATCTAAAGCATTATTATTATTTTTTCTTTTTTTTTACATTTATGTGAGTAAACTAAAAGAGATATTTCCTATTCACCTGCAGTTTCTTGCCTTGACAGTGCTCCTCGCTCTATAACAACAAAATGTACATTGTAACCGCATTATTTTTTCTTTCCTCCATCTGTATGAAATATTATAGGCCTATAAAACATTGTGATGTCTTCTGAAACAACAATAATATATGTACGTTTTATAGAGAGACAGAGAAAGCTTCCTGCCCGACAACAGATTTACACTCCATCACTTCTCATTTGGTGGAGTATCCTCTTGTGCCACGGCGGGGCCCGTGCCAGAGCCTGGTGCCACCTCTCTGCTCCCTCCTGTGCCCTCTTTTCTCTCTTCTCGCTTTGAGCTGCAATCTGAACTCGCTGCCGTTTGTTTTGTTTACACAACAACATCAATTATTAATATGAATATATCCTCAACAAACGTGTCAGGTAACCCAGGGGGGATTGGAAAGCTTGGAGACATAAAAACAGTGATTTAAACCAAACAAAGCAAGTGTAGTTTGTTCGACTGCCAATCTCAGACGAAGTGACCTGGATTACAATTGGACTTGCCCATCCTTTTTTTTTAAATGACACCTGCCTGAACGCCGGATTACTCCTCTGATCACAAAATAATATCCTGAGTCTTACCATGAAGGACATGATTAAAAAACAAGGAAACCCCTGAAATCGCGTAGCAGCTTTAACGGGATTGTTCTGTGGCAGCTGCAGCAGAGGCAGCGTGGAAATGAAAATCCCTGCGGAGATAATCTCATCACCGCGTGAATCAATACACACTCACTTGCACTGCTTTTTACTGTGAGACTGTGGCAGGAAGTGATATCTAGGTCGCCAGGGGACACAAGACCTGCCGGGGTCACTGGATTTGGATTTAGAGAGAACTATAAAATAAAATATGACAATGGAAGTTTGGTCTGGCTTACGCATCGATATATTGCGAGGTCATAAAAGGGACAATACCACTCTTTGCCTCAGCACTAAATTTGATTCAGCCATTTTGTCTAAAGGGTGAAGACTATTTCCAAATCTTCTACATGGTCTGAGAGGGTTAGGCGCTAAAAGAAGGGAAAGTGCCACGTGGAGTTACATATAAAAAGATTATTCTTGTTTTTACATGTATGCATTGTGTAGGAGGCATGCCGCTCCAAATAGCCGAGTGATGACGACACAAAGACGCATAAACACATTCCTTATTTCATAATGAAAAGCACATACAAAGACTTTAGAGACAGTAGCACCAAGAACAAGACAACACTTGATTGAAAAAAACATGTCAAGATGTGGTGAAATTATGTTTTTTAAGCAGTTTTAGGGTCAAATAATAATTCTTAATTGATAATTCACAAAAATACATTGTAGTCAACTAAAACATCAGAAATTTGGGCAGTGTCCTACTTTCAAGGTCATCATAACAGCTGCAGTTTTGGACATGTTTTGACAACTTGCTGTTTATATTACATTTAAACAGAAATCCCTAACCCTAAAAATTATCCTTAATTTTTGAAAATTCAGCCAGTTTAGACTTTCTACCTAATTTTTCCATGTTAGCAACCTGTTGCTGTCAGCTAATCACAACCTGCTACCTTTGCCTCTAACAAACATTCATAAAAACACCTCTTCTTTACAGTATCAGAGATGCCAAGTCTGCTTCTTTACAACAACATTGGCCTTCTATTTTCGGAAACTTTTTTGCTGATTTTGAGAGTTCTACTTGCATTTTTAGCTGTACTATAGGGGTACTTTTATGTCATAGATACAGTTGGCATTCAAGGAAACGCTCACAAACAGATCTCCGCGGGGAGAAGCAACCCATGATCCATTAATTTTAATGTGTCAGAACTGCTCTTTCACCCACTGTTTAATAACTACAACAGCAAACGCAGAGTTTAGAGTTACACTGTGAAAAACACAGACACAAAGACACGGAGAAGAATATAGTGGTCAAACTGACAACATTTGTATAGTTATTCAGTTACTAGTTGTGGGCTAAATGCCACCATGATGGTATTTTAATGTCTACAGAAAAATCCCATTTACTTTTCTGAGGAAATGCCAGGTTAGAAACGTCTGTTAAGACTCAGTTGTGGCTGAACTTGAGTTAGTTGTGCTTAAAACACATACACAATAATTTCGCTGGACTCTTATTCACCTTATTTATTCACCACTTTTGCCTCTTTTTCTGCACAGATCCGCACCTCACACATAATGGAACTTCCGGTTTGGTGGGAACTCTGTTTACACAAGTTAGTTGACCGCAAAAACATTATATAAAGTCGATTTATTTGTGTAAAACGTTCGATGTACACGTGCAACAACAAGTCAGCAATGCACCTATTTCCTGGGTGGCTTCAAAATGGCTTTGTAGTCCATGTAGAACTGATTTGCTATTGAGATCGCCTACACAATGTAAACAACCAGAAAAAAGATGGTGACGCCCACGGCAACTTCCAGAATAAGGTGAATAGACTCAGCAATGATTGAAATACAAGCGGCTGCTATAAACGTGCACATCTCAGTCGCGCTCATTTAGCTGCGACATACAATGCTTTGGGGCTTTTTTTCAAAGGCTTTGTCACTTGTTGCTCTCTGAAAATCTGGCAATCCTGCATCCAACCATTTCAGCTCAGTGCTACAACTCTGTTCTTTCCCATTTCCACAAGAGCAGCAGAACCACCAGCCTCGTCAGCCGCTCCTCCTCTTCACCACCACCAAAATCATGAAGAGGTATTATTCTGTACTTTCCTCCTGTCCCCTCATTTTGTCTGTGTATTTTCAGTCCTTCCTTGTGAAAATATGACACTTTTTTTGTCTTTTTATTGTGCCATGGAGTTTCAATATATCCTTAACATGGCTGGCTTTTCCCATTTTTCTCCAGTGCCTGCAGTCCAGTGTGTAGTCTAATCCTGCCGTCAGTTCCCATGACCAAGACGGTGGATTAGACCTGGAGATGGTCCCGAGGCGCTGCCCACTGCTCCTGTTGCTCCAACAGCCACTGGATTAGTTTTAATGCAGAGATTCTCCCTGCGCAGGTCAAGTGTAGAAGCCAGTACCCGAGCACTGAAATCCAGAGCTTGAGCCGAGAGTAGTGAAGGGAGAAGCTGGGAAAGGTCACTTGGTTTGGCTTACAAGGAATGAGGTTGTGTTCACGTTCAAGAATTTGGTGAGGTTGTGAATTCAGATGGAGAGATTTTCTGTTTTAGAAAGAATAATCCAGTATGAGCCACAAATGTTGAACTTTATCATTTTTTGTTAGTATTGGCTTCATTTTATGGCTTAACGTCCTTTCAACTGACAACAATCATGTTTTTGGGTTTAATTCAGGCACCACTTTTTGAAGGCAATGTGAAAAAAGTAATTTGACTTTTGTTTATTTAAATTGACAGAGAAGATACTGAACTTTGTGTCATATTTTGTTGTATGTGGATAGACCCAGTTATCATAGAGATATTAACCCTAAACAAAGACAACAAATCTGACAGTATGTCAGTTATACAGCTCTATATGAACACAATCTAATCTTTTGAACTGTTGTTTTTGGTTTGTAGGACTTGTAAATGCCTCAAAGAAAACACACAAATGAGTTTTGAGGAATTTGAGATTTGTTGTAGGGATGTCACAAAACATATAGGACCACATGGTAATATTAAAGAAACTACTGTATAGTATAGTTTTCATTGTCAAAATCAGCACTGAGGATCAAGCTTTTTCCTTAGTTTCAAAAGATTTTAGCATCATGGTAACAATACTAAAATGTGTTTTGTATGTGTGTTATAAAGGCGATGGAACTATGGTCAAGGGGGTTGGTCTTTGGGTGATCTCAGTGTTATGACATCGATTCCCAGCTCACTTTTTACTTCCATTTTACACTGCATACCTTTTTGTTGAGCCTAAAAGCACCCACAAATCTTTAAAATACATAAATAAATTGATAAAAGCAGTAGATTTTGAACTGTGGAATGACTTGAGATCAGACCATTCTTAGATCTTCCATCCTGGTCATGCATCATCGTGCAATTTTTTGATCGTCTGTGAGTTTTGGGCTGAAAAACACATCAAGGTTCTTCCCCGGTGCTTTTCCCTCACAGTACTCGCTCTGTATTTTACAAAGGGTGAGGAATGGTCTGAAAGAACTCCATTTCAGCAGAGAAGATAACATCAACAAAGCCACAATACACACTCAAAACCCAATGAAGACTTCATGGAAATGAAAAGAAACTGGTGGGAGCAACGATTTTGTCCAGAACGTAGTTTAAAGAAGATCACCTTCAATTGAGATAATCCCCAATAGAGCTCAAGATTGTATCACAGATCAGCAGAATTTTCAGTTAGTCTTCTCTGGAGAATTTAAGATGCTAAATACTAAAGTTAGGATTCTTTTAATTGTATTTTGACAATGTAGGCTGATAAATGAATTTACCAGTTGTCACCAAGCAGTTTATTGGGTTATTCCACCAGCCTTTTGTTTACTTTTAACATTGTTTTGGCAAATGTATCTCCACAGACGTATTGCAATGCTGCCAAACAAACATGGTGAATTTTGAGGCAGTTGGTTTTTGACGTTTGATCCTGAGCTCTATAGAAAAGAATCCAAAATTATCATATTATTGCTTTTGGGAGAAAAATACCAAGTTTCATTATCTTCTTTGAAGCCAATTAGTGAACATTTAAAATGGACAAAGTTACAGTATGTTGCTAAGCATTAGAAATATGGACCAATGGACAGACAGACGGCTATATCCAATATATAAATGCTTAGCAACATACTTTAACTTTGTCCATTTTTAGATGTTTGCTAATTGGCTTCAAACGACAGACAGATCTTCATCATCTTCTTGTTTCCTGTCATCTCTCAGTTCTTGAATATGTCTGGAAATGACCAAATTGAGGGATAAATTGAGACTCTTGAGACACCAATGAGGCAAGAGTGTGAAAGTTTTGCCCAAACTCATTTCACTAGATTAGTTGCTTGTTTTCACAAAGCCACTTCAGCAACTAATTAAAAATCCTTTTCCATTTTTTGTTGTGTCTTTGAAAGTTAAGTTTTCTATTTATGAGCAGGAAAACTTTTAATCTTTCTCCATAATAAAGCAAGCTGACATGTATGGCATGTGCCTTCCATTTCAGCACCACGGACAGCACATCTAATTTAACCGAGCAACACTCCACCTTTACTTTTGTGTTGTTTCTTTGAAAGTTAAAGTGCATATGACAGGTTAGACAATGCTTTTCACTAAAACTTTGTCAACATAATTAGGATTTTGCAAAAAAAAGTTTTAGCTAGTATGACAAGTTTGTAATTTAACTTCCTAGTCAGACATGATGACATGAGGAAGTAATTGTTACCCAACGACCATACTGTAAATAAAGACCAACCTCACGTAATTTACATAATAATTATTATTTGAAAAATACAAATATATTATAACATCTTTATTCTGTCTAATTTTAAATTGACTGAAAATCAGGTTCCTTTCCCATGTATTTATTTATTTATTTGTTTATTTTATTTTATTTATTTATTTTTGTTCCATAGGGACAATGGACAATAAAGAACATCTGTGTTGAACACATGTAAATATGCTGGATTATAGCTACAGATCCATGCAGTTGCATCCAGTCCCTGGGAAGGTACTGGGACAATACAAAACAATACAACATGCAATTAGAAAACATTTTGTATGTATAATTGAGGAATTTGTAGTTACTGCAATTTTAAGGTCAAGATTTTTCAAAATTGGTACAGAGTTCACTCATAAAACTTTATCACCAAATAAAACAGGTGATATGAAGCTGTTTTTTGGTCTTAACTTAATTTTGATAAAATACACAGTAGCTGTTTTTACTTTGTAGGCAGAAATGCATCTCCACAGACTTTTTGAACTGCTGCCAAAAAATACAAAGCAAATTTTGTTAATAGCAGTAGCTTTGTGACGTTCGCTCCTGAGCTCTAATCTTTAAACTGGGAGAAAAATAGGTTCCTTTCACATGTATTTATTATATACATTATTTATTTATTTTTCATTTATTTAATAGGGACAATGCACATCAATGACCTTTTGTTTTGAGAATATATAAATATACCAGATTATTGCTGCAAGACTAATTTGCATCCGCACTTCCCAGGAGGGTAACAAAACAGTCCAACACACAAAAAGAAAATACAAGGTACAACACAAGGAAATGTTTAAAAGTATGCTTTTGGCTAGTGGATCAAATGAATGACGTACATTCTTGCATTTTGACCTTTTTCCCATTAAAAAGATATACATATTTGTTTTGAATTGTTAATCATATGGCAACAGTTAATTTTTTTAAAATAAATCTGACACCCATAGATTGATCGCTTTAAGTACTCATCACTATACATCCTGTAATTTTATTTATTTTTTAAATCAACTTCACAACTCACAAATTGCTTGAGTGGCATTAATCCACCAAACAATACAGTAATAGGAGCAACATGAAAACATGTCATATACACTTTAAGTTAACTGTTTATGAGCAGAAAACTTTATAAAAAAAAGAGCTGACATGTTCTGCCTGTGTCGCATGCTTCAGCACCATGGACAGCGCACCTAATTTAACCACACGCCAGTCGAATGGCACGTCTCTAAACAGTTGTTTCTATTATTTGCTTACAGAGCCACATCAGCAGAAGAGTGGCTCAGGGCACACATACACTGTCAACACTTTTCACCAGTGTCCCTGCCTGTTCCAAGCCTGCTACATTTTACCCCCCAGGCCCTCCTCCTTCTCCTCCTCGCTCCTTACTTCTCACCGTGGCTGTCTCCACCCGATAAAACATTGGATGAGGAGACACCGATGTGGAGGTGGTGGAGAAAAATGAAAAATAAAATAATAATCCACATCCATACAACCCACCTTGGTGTCAATACAAAGACAAACAAGAGATTGGAGAGACCCACAGTTGCAGGGATTGGGTGAGGAGGTGCGATATCGAGATCGCAGTGGGTGTCCAAATGATGGTACCTTTTTTTTTTTTTTTTTTTTTAAGGTTTATGAACTTGCTTTGCCCTCAAAATTTCAAGTTACAAATGTAGTTTTTATCTCAGCCATTCAACACAAAAGTTGAAAATTATAGCTTCATAAATGACTTCATGATTTAAATAGTTGCACCTAAGGAATTCTTTAATTTTGTGGGTGGTTATAAGTTACATCTTTGTAAATCAGTCGCTGTATATAGTGCTATGTTTGGAATGAGCAATAGATGTGTTTAAGCTTAACTAAACTATGACGTGACGTGGAGACGTTGAGGGTTAAGTATATGTAGTGTTAATTTCCCCATTAGCATCTGTAGCGTCTCTTCCTGGGATTTTACATTTCAAATATTACAATTCATAATTAGAAGCAAATGTGCTTTACTCACTTTAAACATTAAAAAAAAAACATATTTTACACTCTTTTTTACATATTTCAATAAAGACTAAATTAATAATGAACACTAAGAATAATTCAGTCTTAGTAACTACTTAATTAATACTTTAACTCTAACATCTTAAGTAGTAATAGGAATAGTAGTAGTATAATGGTACCAAATACATTAATATTTTCCATTTTGAAATATTGAACCAGTGACAGTTCTCTGGGTGCATTCACACTTGCACAAACACCACATCAAAGACTATGACTAAACTGGGACTAAATCTAAAACTAAACATGGTCAAGGCCAGAATCAGGACGTGAAGAGGACCAAATCAAGTCAAAATCTGGTCATGTTTTTTTTTTTTTTTTTCTAATTGTTTTTTAAAATTACTAAACCATATCATTATGAAACATGTCAATAACAACCCATAAGCATCCCTCTTCATGAGCTGAAATAACAAAGACAAATAAATGTTCGAATCAATCTGTCAATCCATTTACACAAATGCCAGTCTTTGTTGTTTATTGAGCATGTATCTTGTGTATGGATTTTCTGTTTACAACATAAAGGCCTTTGCATCTGTCCCACTTCACCCGTGGCTACGCCCATTTGATTAATATCAGTTCTAAATGTCCTGCTCTTCCCTGGGCTCAGTAATGTTTGATCATTGGCCCATGTCTCCTCACGTGGCTCCCCCCGAGCCATAGTTTTTCAGGAATATGTCACATGTTGATGCCAGATATCTACATGCTAAATGTCCTGTGTCCCATATAAGTTCACATTAATCCTTTCTATACATTTAATTATTTTATGGATGTAAATGAATCAATCAAGCCTGGCATTATAAGGCCACCAGCTCAATTATTAATGATCACAATGTTGCATGTTTTACTTTTCAAGCAAGCAGCCATTAACAACAAAACTATGTTGCACTAGCTGACACTTTTCTGTTAGAATCAACCTTCATTCTCTCTGTAATTGTGTGTCACCTGTCGCTGTTGCATCACTGCTCCTTCTGTATGGACCACTTTTGATCAAACCAAGCCTCTGCAAAATTGGAACACCCCAAAAGAGCAGCAGGATATTCTCACTCATTGTTTCATCATCACAATTTGACCCTTACACTCAAACGTTTGACCATTTTCCAACTGCATCAAATCAACCTTTTGGGCCTAATTTCCAGACCAAACCATAACAAATAACACAATAGGTGTACAATATAACTTTGTCGCCACCTGTTTGACTTTCCTGCCTGGTTACTGCTCTATTTGGAATGCTCCACAGTCTGGCATTAAACTTATACTTCTTCATGGAGAAAATCAGGTGATGCCATTAGGCTAAGTTACGAGATAGATCTGTTAAGTCTCAACTCTGCTCAAAGTAAGAATAGGGTACAAAGACACTTGTAACAACAATAACATTTCCATGGACAAAAGCAAGAGAAGCTTATTTGTAGGGCACAATTAAGTGCTTTACAGAACATTTATAGAGAAACCTTAAGTTATAATGTTGTTGTAACATCATATTTTGGCTTGATCTCTGCAAATGTAAATGCCACACAGAGTGTTAAAAAAGTTGTCAATTTGGCCAAACTCTCCACCAAATGGGGTAAAAGACTGCAACATTTTACCAGCGATGCTAACGGAATTCTTCAAAAATGTCCTCTTTCGTGCTCACATCTCGTCTCTGAGCTTAGATCATCTCTGAAAGCCCAGATGCTCAAAGTTCAGGGATTTTGGACCAAACCGTCTCGTCAAGTTGTCTTTTCATAGATCACAAATGTACGGTTGAAGTTTCAACTTTATAAATAAGACCCCAGATATGTTGAGATGCGACTCTGCTCACACACAACAAAAACACCTGTAACTAATCTGCAAGACAGATTCGAGGCCATACTGTAGAAGTCATAACAGTCCTATGCAGAAAAGCAAGTCTCTCACCAGAAAAGTACATAGAAAGTACATAGAGCACCTTAAGTAATATCATAAGCTTGACCTTTGCAAATGTAAATATCCCTCTCTTCAGACAAACTGTTGAGAAAAGTAAATTTGGCTCAAGTTTCGCCCAAATGTGATCAAAGGTTTGTGTAACATTTTATCAGTGAGGCCCAATGTCTGTAATCCATCTTCCCATAACCAGGTACAGTCCAAAGTAACAAAAGCAGTTGCACTTTTCCATTTTGATGTAAATAAGCAGAGAGGCCGGGGGAACTCGCCTGCAATATCCAATAAAGGCACTAAATTCTACCCAGAGTGCCTTTGGGAAATCCCCGCAGGAATAACATACCACTATAAAATACCTTGCACATTTTGGCACCTATTTGAGGGGAAAAGTACAATTAATGTCGGCAACTTATTTTAGGAGCCATTTTATTGAAATGCCTTCGATTTGGCACAGGTTTTAAAGCGTCCCACTTCAACTTTATGGACAGGTGTGACACTGTGGCAATAGGGAACAGTCAGAAAAGGAATGTTAATGTCTTCTTCTACTCAAAAGCAATATCCATGAGTTTTATAGTATTCACAGGTTGACAAAAATGATGATGATTTCGAACAATGCATCAGGAATGTTCTAAAATATGTCTGTAATTGTCATGGTTGAGGTTCAAGTGTTGCACAAAACGTGAATGGAGATAAAATTAACCACAAAAGGCACATTATATTCTTGTTTGGGAGATTACATTAGACGTTCCTGTCTCTTTTTGAAGCATATAGTTTGAATTATAGATGATATATATTTACAAAACAACATTGTTCATAATATCATCAGTTTTCCTATCTATCGCCCACCTCTTGTTGTAACAGAAATAATGGCCTATGAAAGTCTCAAAATAGTTATATAGTTATTATAGTTATTAGTCCAAACAGGCCTATAAAAAGATGATGATACCAATACCAATTTTACCAACAAAATGCAAAAATGCAAAATAGATAAATAGTCCCTTAATATGGATATATCAACGCTACAACATTAAAGCACGACCAAGAAGCAATAAAAAAGCAAAATAGGCAGTGCTATCAGTGGGAGTGTGGCAGCAACAAGTGAATACTGAGGTGGATTTATTCAATTTCTTCAAAAAACACATCAAAACCTCTGTGGGGAAATCCATCTTACTTTTACGGCTGGAAATAGTACAAGTACGGCTGTCAAAGATGGTTCAAAATAACTTAATAATTGCCAAAAAGCATACATCCTTCTCACTTGATTTGATTTTTCGGTGTAATAAGATCTTGTGGAAAAATGAAAATGTTAAAATCTGCTCCTCCGCTCTTGAAGATTATATGACTGACATTCAGTGGATTCTCTTCAAAAAGGCCCATAACACAGCCAGCAGCAAAGATATTGATATGGTGAGACAGTGCTGTGGGAAAATAGATGGAAGTGATACAGTGAGCAAAGAAGGTATTAGAAGATTTGAATCGGGCAGAAGACTTCGTGATTGGTCCATATATAGATCCACCTCAGCGATATTTACTGTATGGCAGGGGTCTCCAATGTGAGTGTAAAATGAATATAACCCAGCAGCAGATATTATCTCACCTGCTTAAAGTTGTCATTTGTGGGAAAGACATACACAGAAGAGCCAAACACCGAATAAAACAAACTGAAAATATTGTCAATTTGTAAAAGGAAAAAAAAAAAAAAAAATGACTTGCCGATCCCTCCTTTCTGTATAGCAACAAAATCTGCTTTCTTATTGGTGGGACTGTGCAGGAACATGTTATGTATGTGCCAACAGGCCAGTGCCCACTTCCCCTTTAATCTCCTGTCCACAGAATAGTGCAGCTCAACCCTTCAGATCATTCTACATATTATACCACAACAGCTTTGAACTCATAGGTCTCCATTTGACAAGAGGCAAAGCCCTGGTTTAGACCGCTCCACTGCCTGCTTCACTTCACGTACTAAAATGGCACTACATGCTTCAGAAAACAACAGTAGGTTCACCGCACACAAGCCTTTTATCTCGCTTTGGATGCAGCAATGTGGTCAGTTTGTCTTATATAAATCAAGTTTCGAGTAAGAACTTTACAGAGTGAGTGTAGTGTGTAACAGCATCTGGGTCACATCCATGATTTTGATTTCAAAAGCAGCAGCCACTGTGAAAGAGGTTTATGCAAGATGTGGAGATGTGCAATTCAGAGGGTTTTGTGATACAAGACAAAATTCAGTCAAAAATCAACTGTTGACAAACATTAAGGGTCAATTAGGGACAAACCCACATATTTTTTTCCAAAACAAAAAGCCAAGTGGAATATTAATTAAACATTAAAGGGAATTGGTCAAAACTGTCGCACTTTTAAACCAGAAAGAATAAACAGCTCACAACTATAAAATCTTAAAAACATTTCGACAAACCAAACGCACTTTCTTCCAGAACATTTTCCATTCTGAACCACTCTCCTGCGCTGCTTTCACCAAACGCAGACGCTGCCATATTTGACTCCACTCAAATCAAACAGGTCAAGGTCAAACTGTAGGAACAGTCCCCAGCGGACCACACACTTAAACCCGGATCACACACAGCCAAACCCCGTGCGCTCTGGAGCTCTGCGTGCGCCTGGAGCCCGGAGCGCACGCACCACAGCCAGGTAAAGCCTCCCACCTGTGTGTCCAGCGGCTCCCCGTGCTCAATGACGCTGATGAAGGGGATCTCCAAAAACGACGCCATGAACTCCACCTGTAGCAGCTCCTCGCGGCTCTGTGGGAAGGCGAGCACAGCGGACACTCCTTGCACCACCACACCCTGGCACACGCACCGGAACAGGGACTCCGGGTCCGCGGCCGCTGGCTGCCGGGTCACGAGTTCCAGACTTAGGTTGTAAGGTAAGAAGTTGTCTCCGTCCCGCGTCATGCCCGCAGCAGCGCGGGTCAGTGCCGCTTGGACCTGGACACGAGCCGCTCTTTGCGCGGGCAAGAGCGCACCGACGCGCACTGTGTGTCCAATCTGCGCCAGAATATGGCACGGCTGCGGGTGATGGAGGCACGGCTGCACGAGGAGCAAGTGCAGGAAGATGAAAGCGCGGAGTCCGATGTGAGAGTAAAGAGTCCGGGAAGTGGTGGAGGAACAGGACAAGGTGGAGGTGAAATTCATCCTGCCGCGCTCTCAGCATCGCTCTGCCGCTCTCCGCTCGATGCTCCTCCGCCGCCTGCCGCTGAGAGGAGAGCGCTACTCCTACTGTTGCTGTTCGGGCTGCTGGTTCTGGGATGGGAGGTGGGGGTCTGTGGGGAGGGGGGGCAGAGGAGGAGCGGGCTGAGGATGGTGGAGGTGCGCAGGTAAAAGTAAGAAACTCAAAAGAAAGGCGCAGAATGGTGAAGGTCAAAGATAGGAGACAGTCCCGTGCGCCAAAACAGGAGTGTGGGGTAAAACAACACGGGGAAACGGACGTGCCACTGACTAAAAAGAAGCGATTTCAAATGTCAAGAGGACTGGTTCAAATAAACCAGCTGTGGAAACTCGAGAGCCAAAGCAATCCCCAAATTCTGCACAATTCCACACTCTCGCTTTAGACCTGTTGAAAATTCTGACATCTCATTTTATGTTACTGTCATGGAGTATTTTCCACACAACTCTAAAATGATGACAGTTACAGAGTCAGAAAACGTCAAAGGCGTGGGATTTACTTTAGGGGAAATATATATGCAAATGTTTTAATAATAACTTACTAAAAAGAGTTAGAAACATTTCAAAACACTCAGCCCTGTGTCATTATTGACTCTGTTCTTCTTGTACAAGAAAACCTATGCATTTTAATGTAAATAGGATGAAAAACAAAGTCAAAATATGAGTCTTTTCAGCATTGTAGACACCAAACCTTCCAGAGTTTCTGGCTTTTAGGCACTTTTTGGAAAAGCTTGAGATTTGCATATTTTTCTTTGCATATTCTCCACGCTTTGCTCCAAACTCTCTTTATATAACACATACGACACAGAGGAGTGGAGTGTTCACACCTGTATTAGTACTGGCCTCCTTTGATCCTATCAGAATGAATTTTAATGCCAGTCCTGAACTGGAGGTAAAGCCCAGATAGTCAATTGTTCACACCAAAGAATATGATTATATGCTACCAATAGAATAGAACAGAACCCTTTTTGTGCTTTAAGTTTGGTGAATAAAAGGAAAAAATAAATAAACAATAGGCAGCAAATTATGTCCCTTTGTTTTTGGCTATAACAGAAAAAGTATTTAACAATTTAAAGCTGGGGCATCTGATTTTGTGTAAATACGTACATTTTGTGTTTTCTGCCATAGATTGTGTGAAAGCAGCATATTGTGAAAGAAATGAGATCACTACACACTGTCTGTATCTATTAATAAAGTATTGTATGATTGATAAGAAAAGATGAGTGCTTCAGTGGGTCGATCGAGTGTAAGGTCAGGTGCTCTTCAGGATCACAGTGAGAAAAACACTGGAATAAATCTGAGGCCTTCTGACTACATTACAAATCCTTTTTTGAACAGGATTTGAATATATCTTTTTCGCAGTATTTCATGTCTCGTCAACCTGGATGTAAGAGCTGCTCTGATTGGCTGTGTTTGGGTGGTCAAACTCAGTTTCACTTTGCTGTCTGAAAAAAGCTACTTCAAAGCTATGCACAAGCCTGAAAACAAATGTGAATATTACAGAGGAGTTAAAGGCCTGCTTCCGGTTTCACTGTGGGAAACCGGAAGTAGTGCCACCAATTTCCTGCAGTCTACTTCAATGGTCATTGATAAATTTAAAACTCAACCACCCACACTGATCGTTGGTTTATTCATTAATTTCATGCAGTGGACTGTGGGAACTGGATCATATCACTGCTACTTGAGACCTTTGGTTCCCTCGACACAGTTTCAAATTTAGTCTCAGTATCTCATTATTGACCATAATTTTCAAGTTTAAAATTAATTACAAACGTAGACATGTGATTAGGGGACATGCAGTTACAGCTGGCAACTTTTATTAGGTGAAGATTTGGCAACATTTGGTAATATTTCATTTTAATTACAATGTAAACATTTAATAAGGCTCATTTCTGTTGGCAGAAAAGGTAGTATCTGGACCATATTTTTAAATGGACACATTTTGGCGACCATCTGGAAGATACTGGTCAAGAGGGAGCTAGAATTACAAATGTCTAAAACAGTGACCTTGATGGCCTTTTCTTCCATGAACCATTGCTGGACAAATGAGGTATTACACCAACTTCATTTCTATTTTAAAACAGTTGGATGAAACACAGTGGACGTAAAAGGGACCCATTACAGAGGATCAGCTGCACAGAAATGTAAAACTTTAGAATTACACTCTGTTATCAAGTCCCAATTAAGTTTATCTCATTAAAATGTAGGTGGACTCAAATGTGCTGTTTACATTTTACACCGTGCCCCAGCTGAAGGTGTTTTGATTAAAGTGTAAGAAGTGTTTTGCTGTTACACACACACGTCCATTAAAAAAGTATTGCTCTGTATTCTGACCATAACGGGTACAGGTGGATCACAAAACAGCGTAAAGCAGCTTAAACGGCTGTCAGTGATGATGAATAACTGCTAATGTGTTTCATTAAATCTGTTTGGCGGTGGTGCGTTCGGGGGCATTACGGTATGACAGTAGCATTAGCACAGCATTAGCGAGGCATTATGCTAACTCCTGTGCTGCGTTATTATAATGTTATTAGACTGTTTTTTTGCTCAGTGTTTCAGGGGTTTTGGGGGAGACTCCAGCTCTGGCTCCTCTCTGAGCCTTTGGATTCGTCATACTCGGCGGATCAGACTAAAAGCTGGAGCACAGTTACGTAACGCTCACACATGAAACACTCCTTTAGAAAACAGCAAATCCTTGACTATAGTCTTGAACAAAACTCCACACTGGTTTATCAGATGAATGACCTGCTCTGCATTACGACTAAAACGCGACAAAAATCAGCAAGCACTTTGAAAACGGTCACACTCTACTCTCTAAAATAGACGTGGAATTACTGTGTACAGCAGAAAACAATAAGGGAAGTTTCTACCCGGGGATAAGTTAATATTAGTTTCATATTAGAAAGCGTCATAGAGAATTTATGAACAATAAAAAGTCTGAGCTTTTGGGGCACAGCAGAAACAAAGCTGTGCAGAGAAACACACCGAAATTCTAATTTGGGCTCATTAGATTAATTATTTGCTTTCAGTTTATATTCTTGTATAATTAGCAAAATGTATGAACTTTTGGAGGGTGTTCTGAACTACAATTTCTGCCTGGTAAGGTAGCAAATGTTTGCTCTTTTTTGGCTGAAACGTTTAAAGACAAATAATTCACACAAGAACTCCAATAGCTCACACCAAAGTTGATTAAGAATGGGATTTTTCAAAGGTCCCTTTCCATTTACCACATAATATTACAAAACATCGAGCAGATTTCCTTCAGATTACAAAACAAATTCAATGCTGGGCTCAATTCGAATGATCTTCTGTTTAAAGTTCCTGCGAGTGATTCTTTAACACACAAATCCGCTCAAACACCTGTCACAGTATGAATCAGCAGGACCCAAGCACAAACATCGTGAGTGGGATATTTGAGTTTCCTCTGGGTGCTCTATCATCACTCTACGCAATTTACAGTCAACAAACTCCTGGTCAATATCCTGTTTAAAGATAAGGTGAGGTACACTGTAAACATTACACTCTGCAATTTTGGAAGATTTTGAGATGTTCCAAATCATTTCCAAGGCGTTTACCTCAAAACATATCTGGCTTTTGTCAATTGTGTTCATCTTTCAATGATTTAGGGTAGGCCTATTCAACTTAAGGCCCGAGGGCCAAATCAGGCCCTTGAAACAATCTGATCCGGCCTGCAACCCATCTTCCAAATATCTCTTGTTAACTGCAGTTCTGTTAGTACTCATTTACAAAGGACAGCTACAGTAACAATGTTCCGTCATCAAAAACATACCTGGAGTTGCATTCAGTTGCATTCAAGCTGTTTTGAAGAATGTTCATCAGAAAATCCTCTCCCGAGCGTCAAAAACACTTTCTGCTGAACTCCCTCAATCAGTGACGATTTACAGATTTCATACGTCACTTATCCAAGAACCTTCTGCTGTTTTAAGTGCTTAAATCATCACCAGACTCATTCTGAGCATTACTACCGTCTAAACAAGATAACTGCTGCTGCTAGGCTAATCATTGTGTGTCTTAAATGGATAACATAACTACTTATGTATAGCGCTAGGCGCCGTCTGCTGGCTGGATGCGCTCAGTAAGTGTCATGCACACAACAGAGAAATCCTTTCATTTAGTCCATAATAAATATTTTCTTTTTATTTCAAAACATGAGGTGGCAATTTTAAGGTAAAGTCTTGTTTTAGTCCTTGTTTAATTCTTATTTAGACCTGGTTTGGTCCTGGTTTAGTGAACTGGTTTAATACTGGGTTCCAGTACCAGTTTAATACTGGTCCTGGTTCAAATCTGATTGACACTAGTTTAGTCCCATAATTGTGGTTCAGTTCTGGATTGGAAATTTTGTAGAGCAAAGTTGGTAAAGCATTTTGTATTTTATTTTGCAACAAAAGTCTAATGTAGCAGTATTTATTTGAATCATTATTGAAACAGATCTAGTGTTGTGGATACGTGTGTCCAGACACCATGGCCCTCCCCTGGGAAAATGAAGTTGAATAGTCCTGCTTTAGGGCAACATGGGCAACTGCAGAAAGCTGTGGGCAACTATTGAACCCATCTCCAGGATTAGGTACGTTTGGACAAGAGGACGATAGCTGGAGGATTTATGTACCCTGAGGAAACCTACTAAAACACAGCCAAACTGAACACTGTAAAGTCCCACACAGTTCTGGAATTATAGTAAAACTTTGTGAAGGGAGTGTTTAAGACAGAGTGATATTGATCTTTGGCCTCACTGCTTGACAAATTATCCCACTGTAATAAGTAAAAAGCATAAAGTTAGATTGGGTTGTTACAGTTGTACTCATATCTTCACACAGTCGGACACACTGCTGCAAATATATCAGATGAATGTTGCATAAAACTGGTTGTCTGACAAGCTAAAGATTTATTATGTTGAATGTACACTATACAAGTAAATAAAAGTATCAGAGAAGCTTCAACTGCAAGGGCATTATCGTCAAAACCAAAATCAATGTTGTAGTCAAGCGTGGCATTTCCCTGCTGTTGTTTCCTCTGATGGGATTAATATAGGACACATCATTACTAAGTAGGTCAGGAAAAGTTTGAACTAATCAATAGCACCTCCAGGACTCCCCCACTGAAGCGAAATGTGTGAATCCTTTTCCATCTTTGTGGGGACTTTGACCTGAAACAATAACAGTTCCACGCCACAAAAGTGCCAACGCAGGACAAGGAGGTTCAGGAGAAACGTCGAGAGTGAGAGAGGTTTTGTTCAATCACAGTCCCCACCAGTGCACACGTACAAGCTGGTGTGTGTGGTCCAATATCATTTACCACAGAGCTGCTCATTGTGATGCATTCAAGGACACCGGCTCAGTTTAATCACAAAGTTTTTCAAGACGAATGCTGTCCATATGGCTGTGCGGAGTTGGGATATCTAAACGATTTGACACCTTTTGGTTTAACTAAGCGGAAAAAACAGGCACATATATAGTTGCAAATATCTGTAATGAAAAATTTAAGTCACAAATTGAAGGGTGAGGTTCGACAAAGCCCATCTTTCCCACAACACAATTACACTCCCAAAGAGCCTGAAGGCAGGAGCGCTTACAGAATAAAAGCTATTAGCATTTAGATTATTAGATAAAGCTTGTACATAACACACGTCAGCGCATACCAATATGTGAGACAAAACTGTAACTTTATTAGGGCGGTGTGTTGTAGGAACAAGGATGTATTAAAATATGCAGTGTTATACTAAACTTGGAGCTTTCAAACATGTTATAATCTTAAAAAACAAATGCGTCAATAGTATGACATTTAGTCTTGCATTTAGTCTATCTTCTTCAAGACTCTTTGCTCCATTGGTTTACTTTTAATTGTGGTTTTCCATGAAGCATCACTGTGTTCATTTCAGAGCTCAAGTTAACTTCATCACACATTAAATCAATTTAGATCCTAACAGCCATTACACTTAATTGAAATTGCTTCACTCTGCAGAGCTTGTATTTTGATTTAAAAACATGCATCATAGACATTATTTGAGTGCTTATACACAAACATTAGTAAACATTAAAGGCGCACTATCTCACATTTGTGGTGGGGGGTCTGCCACCTGCTCTTCTCCATAGAAATAGCATTGTTTAGTCAGAAATGCATAAAATTTTGAAGAATTAATTGAATTGGTATTTATTGGAATGAAAACAGCTGTATTTGAATAAACAGACAGCTAAGTTTAATATCATGCTGTGGAGCATTTAACACACCATGGAGACAGGCAGGTGGCGGACCCTCTACCGGAAAGGTTGCGCAGTACCCCTTTAAGTTATGAATGAATAAAATACTAAAATTAAGGCGTACAATAGGAGTTTTAGGCTTAGATTTAGAGAAGAGAAATTACTTAGGCACAGTAGCTCACACGTTACAATATAATAACAAAGATCAACAAAATAGGATGGAATTAATATGATCAAAACTATCATAACTGACAAAAGACATGTCAAATAAGGTAAAATATCCTGAACAAACCACAGTAAAAGGTATCAAAAGACTCGAGGTACTGCTGTAAGACAAGAAAGAGCATACAAGAAGGATGTCAGAGCACAGTGTGACTATTTGAACTAAGAGTTAAAAACCATGTCATGAACCATGCTGTACAACCAACACGAGCACAGTTTTCACTCTGAGATGAAAATATTGACAGTGCACTGGAGACTCTTATGACTGACCGGGAAATAATGGAGAATCTAATTCGCGGATCGGACATGTGGGCAAAAGGGCAGGTCCTTTATGATTGGAGATTGTGCTGGTTTTATGACTCTTTCACACAACTTCACACCCACAAATCCAAACAGCTGTTAAAATCTTCAGATGAGAATTTGGCGAACTCTCAATTTGTACAAAATGAGGTTTCTTTTCAGAGCAGGACAGAGTCTTAATGACAGGTGTGTGGATTTGACCTTGTAGTATTGCCCATTAGGCCGTACTATTAGTGGGCCTTTCCTCAATCATTTTGCCAGTTATTGTGGGCTGGGGTGTATTATTTAACCGCCCAAAGCCAAGGGTTTGCTGTATTTTCTATGTGAATCTCACACTCCAGCTATTTTTGTGAATAAAAACAATCAAGATGTCTCATGTCTGTGGCCGACAAGTGGCTCATCACTATCATGTGTTTTGGGTCTGTCCTACGCTGCAGACTGTCTTTAATTTGGATATTCTATAGGACTTTAAAACAACGTATCTTGGATATAAAACTCCTACAATGGAGATGATAGATGGATCCCTGTGAAATACATTTGGCTGCAGCAAAAGAAAATGAATCACAGGGACAGAGCCGACTAGGACTGGATTTTGGACATAAACAAAATGGACTTTACTTTGAATTTAAACATGGACAAATTCACGAGACGCTGGTACAGATGGGACGATACAAAAGGGGACATAAGTCAGACTGATTTTCTTTGGATTAGTCTTTTGCTTTCTTGCTCTGTGTCTTGTTCTGTTTGTTCTTATTTCATGTTGTATTTTACTTTTTTCTTTTTTTTAATCAAGATGGAAAACAAGGCTAGCAATAATGTGTTCATTAATTTCATGTGGTGTTTTGGGGTCGCCTTGCTTATTGGGCCAAGTGTTTAATTGTGTGGCAATCATAGTGGATTTTTTTCCGTTCACCAATTAACGGCAATAGAAAATCCAACAGCTTTACAAACTTCTTTTTTCCCCCTTTCAAGTTTTATAGTTAGTTGAAATTTGCCTTATAATTTCAGCAATAAAACATTCATAAAACACATATACGCTCATGGATCCAATTAAAAGCAGGGAAACCCACAGACGAGGCTTCATGGCAACCTAATGGACACTAAGGGCATCTGGACTTAATTGGCCAGCTACAATGTGACACACAACAAGACAGCACTAAAAATAAAGTGCCAATTAAAGCTGTATCAAAGGATAGGCAGACAAAATAACAATTTCCTATTTGGTATGTGGTGTGTACTTGTGGTAAACTGGAGAATGGAAACATGGGAGTGGGAAAAGTGAGCGAGTGCACGAGTGGGATTTTCTTTGTGGTGACACTATCAATACGAAAAGGCTCCCACAGCAATTTCCCTCAAGCAAGGACCAAGTTGGTAATTATACAATTTGGTAGCACAGTGGCAAAACTGCTAGCACTTTCATAGCCTCGTAACAACAAGGTCCCAGATTATATTCTAAGACTGTAGAGTTTTTTATGTATGTAGAAGTGGGATCATCATCATCTCGCAATTAATGGAGATTAATGGAGATGCAAATGTAGAATATCAAACATGTCATCTATAATTAAAACTATTCTATACTATAAATCGCTTCATTAACAGTGTTTTTATAGTACTAGAAAGCTTGAATAACATGCACTCTTGCTCTGAAGGGCTTTCTTTTCAGACCTGACTTGTAACTTTTCTAGTGGAAGATTTGCCATCTGCTTGTCTCTATGGAGATGTTCTTACTTTGTCTCAAATATTCCAATGAAGGGCAAAAACTGATCTAGTGCCGTAGTGCCGCTTTAAAGGTGCACAGTGTAACTTTTGTACTGTAGAGTCCACCACCTGCTTGTCTCCATGTGTTATGTCTTTGCTCTGTATGACACCAGACTTATCGAGGCGAGCCTGCTCACTGAAAGAAGGCATGTTTTCTTAAAGGTATTTTTGAAAATCATAAAACGCCTGTAATCGACAAATTGCAAATCAGTTCATGCAAACGTACATCACATGTCAAGAAAAGAGTTAAATTTATGGTTTAATTGTGGCTGTTATGTGGAGACATTGTTTCTACGGTTAAGCGACGGTGTTTACTTTTTGAACTCTGCCTTTTTATAAAAATGCAGCTGTACTTTGTCCGATGTAATTAGTTGTTGTAGAATTGTCAGAACCAGAAAATTTGGACTGTTCTGATATTTGAGCAGTTTATGCAGATTTTCTTTGGAGTTTACATTTGTTTACATTAGAAACCAGAATCAAGATGCTGCAGGGGGCATACAGGTCGCGTGTCTGGCAGGAACTGATATAATAAAGAACATTTTATACAGAGCAAGATTCACACAGATTAAAACAACAAGAAATAGGTTTAAATAGTAACAGAATGAAAGATTAAAGCAACAATCATGAAATACAAACCATAAACAATTCATTAAATTTAACTGAGCAGCAAATTAAAAATAATTTTGAAAAGTAATTTTGTTGTTTGTAGACAGCGCAGTTACATGTTATATTCTTTATATGTTCTTCACATTTTCCAACGATAACTGTCAATATCTAACTACAATCTCTAGTTTCCAAAGTTCACTTAACTATTACTGTAGGATTTGTGGCACTCGATGAAACAAAACCTAAATTTTCCTGTCAAACTGTTAACTTATGCACAGAGTCAATTGTCCAGAATAATATTAGATTTTAAAAATGTTTATTATCCGGTAATAAATATCTACACAAACACTTCTACACATGGTAATATTTTCTATTAAGGCTCCGGTGTTTCACCAAAACAGCTCTGGATTTTCATAGTTTGTGACGTTTGGAGGATAACGCTAACTCCCTCATTAAAAATGCACAAGAGCTAAAAGATGAAATAGTACCAAGCTAATGGAACGCAATGTTTTGTCAAGAAACACTGGAAGGGGAAGAAGAAGAATCATAAAGCGAATCACAAGGTTGCAAAGGTAAATAAATAAATAAAGTTACAAAGTCTAACACAGTAAAATGGGTGTTTGTTGTCCTCAATCAAACTTCATCCACTACATTCACACAGTTACATCTTCTGCTGGACTATGGCTTTTCATCCCCAAAAGTCAGCTACAGCTCAGGTCTGAATCTAACACAAGGTGAAGCGTGCGTTTGTGAGCCACCTGCTGTCTCCTGAGTGTGGGTGGATTTTGGTGCCATGGTGTGATAAACACTGCATCGCACGGACCGGCCTGTCAGCGATGTGCAGCGGTGACCCGAACCGACTCAAGCAAGGAGCGTTTCATTTGTTGTCAGACACATCCAGCTTTAATTCACAGGTCGAGAGACAGCGGGAGACAACAGCGTTTATCCTCTCTCTCACTCGAGCACACACTGATAAACACACACAGGAAGCTTTAGCAGTCAGCCGGGTGAAACCAGCCTTTGAATCAAACAAATCCCCGACCGGCAGCTGGAATTAAAAAGCTAATTAACATGAAGCAGAGAGACGAGAGGAGGGCTCTTCAGAGGGGAACGGGACAGAACAGAGAACACTACAGAACATGAAGGAACACAAGACCAGACTAAAGCATCCAGATCATCTGATAAACAGCTCAAGACGAGTTCATAATCCTGATATTCTCTCACAGAAAAGTCAATGTAATTATAAGGATCATGCGCAGCCAATAGAAGAGACATCCGGCAGCTGCAAAGGGGTTATGAAGTGAGAAGTGAGCATCCCGTTCTCTTCAGGGATAGACGCAGAAGCACAAAAGGACAGATTTGCACATGAATAAAATGTCCAATGCAGTCGTTTTTAGGTTTTTGTGAAATGTTACAGTAAGCCGTGTCTGTCCTACCTGGAAATGCACCCACATAGAATGGTGAATCAGGACAAGGGAGCTAATCTGCTGTCTCATACCTGCCAGGACGCCCAGAAGAAGGTGGACTGCAGATGACAACACTGGCAAGATACACTAACAGAGGATGACAGGAAGTAAAGCCAAAATGTGTCAAGAAACTGGAGCACCACATTGACCTTTTGGACTTATTTTAGAGACAATTTTACAAACTAAACATTACACTTTTGCTTATGTAAAGTGCACATGACTTTATTTATTTGGTGACATGATACCGGGTGTAACTAAAGATCGTTTTACGCCAAACAAGAAAAGTTGAAAAATCAGTTGAAAATGGCAGGATGTACATCAGAATAAGTTTGTCACAGTTTATAAATGCAACAAGCACATTTTCTGTTACCTGGATCCAGAATTCACACTCCCTCCATTCTTTTAAGAGTCTAATCACCTGTCCCTCAATAGCACCTCGCATCAAACTCAAGCAGAATGCAATCAGATTAGTTTACTCCTGTGGATTAATGTGCACATGTGTGACAGAGGAGTTCATTTGTCATGTATCGTTTAACACAAACTTTAACTTCTCTCACTTCAGATTAACAGAGTTTCGTGCTTCACTCTTTGACTCTGCACAATGTTTTTCAGACCTCTGTGTCATTTTTTCCCACGTTCTTTTTTCCTCGAAAGCAGTCATGTTTGTTTTGATACGGACGAACCATTGACCCCCGTCTGAACTCGCGGAGATGAAAAAGGTGAAATAATAGTATCAATCTATATCTAAAAAATACAGAGAGACAACATTTTGGACTTTCCAGGCAACATTTTCTGACCCTTTACACTGTAATATTTGTCACATAATAATTTCTGTGACATTAGAGGAGTTATTTACTATCATGTTAGTAAAATGAGTATGAGAATGAGTAGTCCAACCTTTTATTTGTTTTTACATATTATGCTTGGAACAGGAGCCATCCCTTGTGTACATGGGCCATCTGGATTTGAAACGGTTTTGGGGGATTAAGCTGAAATCAACATGTTTTGGGGGTTGATGGAAACAGCCAAAATCCAGTATGAAGATTAAGTCTTGATTATCCAGAAGCTTTTAGTTATGATTATTAGAGGTGGGATGGATAATGCTGCATGCGCTATATGTGAGAATGTTTTTTGTTGTTTTTTATGTTGTTTTTTCTTAAAATATACATTAAAAATAAAATATACAAATAATAAACGAATAAAAAGACAAATAAATAGAGCTGGAATACACCATAAGGACCAAAACCACACAAAATACAAACATTTTGAAAGATAATTATATTGGCACGTTTACATCATGCTTTGCCCTGTGGTTTGGTTGCTGCGTGTTTTAGAAATATTACAGATCAAAGATACATGTTTATAATAAGGTAAAGAGGAGATTATTTATAATATTCAGCAATTGCATGTGTTGAATATAAGACCTTGGTTGTCACGATAAGCGCTGCCTAAAGGAAAACTCAATGAATGTACATGAATTACAATAATAAATGTGTGCTAAACTCTGATTTCTTTCAAGCTGCTGCAGTTTTAGTGTGTCTTTTTTAAACCTAAATGTCAGCGCACCGGGTTTAAGATTCTGCCGAGAGCTTCCACAGAGGAACGAGGAGGGCGCTAAGGACACCGAGGAGGCAAAGGAAAAGACACAAGGGTGGGACGGGTGAGGTAGGAAAGAGAGTGGGCGGAGTTAGGACAGAGGAGTAATGAAGATACAAGAGATGGAGAGGGCTGTGTGGTCACTGAACATCCAATGTGTCCTCCGGTCTGAGAGGCAGGCACTAGAAATGTCGCAGCACCAACAGCCGATATGGTGATTTCATTTTTTCATTTGGGACTCAGAAGATGAGCTTTTTTGTACATTTAATACAGAAGAAATTTTAGACTTCAAGAAACATTATGTCAACTTCAGCCAAGGTATTGCGGCCCCTCTCTGAAAATACATTGATGACCACATATTGAAACATTCAAAGTGGAGGATAAAACATTACTACAATGCAATGCGGTTGAGGTTATAGTGGTAGAATTATTTACATTTGCAGTAAAAAGTACTACTCATGATTATTTGGGCCATTTGGTCTGTGGGCTGCATTTGCACCGCAGGCCAGTTTGGACACCCTTGATCTTTTCAATCAAATCCTTCGTGAACCAACACATGTGATAGATGTCCTGAGGGTGAAGTAAAACCTGCAAGGGATTAATGACTTAAAATAACAAATTTCTGATGAAAAGTTAGATTTCGATGATTTTGCTGTGGTGCTCTGTAAGAGAAGCAGACAAAAGGATAGAAGAAGTCAGTCATTTGGCTCACCCACTCCACGTCTTTATCGACAGTTTAATCTAAATTCGACAATGCACTTTACATAAAATATACTTTATTTGTTTCTTTATTTTCGATAGGCTTGGGAATGAGAGAAGGAAGGACATTCTGCAAATTGTTGTCGCTTGAATCTAACTCCGCGCTGCTGCCGGTTGCACATGGAGCCTGGCATGTGTGTTATCCACTCGACAATATACTTTGAATAGGCGGTTTGACCTCTGAAACATAATTATACATAGATGCGTGACAAGCGAGCACATGCAAAATCAAACTAAATCCACGTTACTTCCATTCAAAAGGTATTACAATTTCTTACATTTTATCTACCAGATATTTTTGACTGTCCATCTGTACATTATTGGCTTTTAAAACTACACTTTATCATACAATAAATTGCCACTGCTGTTGAGAACATGATTAATACCCGCATGGCATGTTGCTATAGATCGCCTGTCATTTCAGATTTACAGACCTTCCTGCAGACCTCTTGTTACAGAGTGAGATTGATTATGCAAAACATAATGAGTTATTACCAAACTTAGCGAAACTTGTAAGGAGTCATAAATTGTGCCTCATTCTCGACGTCACTTCACAGTCTACCGATCACTTAATTTTCACTGTCCATGGTGCTGAATACAGGACTATGGCAAAGCTGCAGTATCACCTTCCACAAGTTTGAAATGCCAACATGCCTTCTAAACTCCACACAGGGGACAGTCTAATGCCAAGTCTAGTGGGCTCTCAGTGGAACAAAAACAAACCCGGGAAAGGATTTGTCCTTAAGAGCCAGAGTTGAAATATGGTCACGATTAAAAGTCAATGCATCATTTGCCAGTTTTAAAAGCAATGTTGTTTTATGATATTGAAAAAGCGCTGGTATGGAGTTATCTGCTGCCAACATTGCATTAAAGAAGAGTCAATAAAATGCAGCTGGTATGATACATAGAAAGCAGTAAATGCACAAAAACAAAGCAAAACATTATGACCACTAACAGTTTAAGTGAGCATCACAGATTTTATTTATTCATGATGGCTGCTCTTGTAGAAAAAGAGAGAAAATGTAGCCTTTTCAAGTTTATCTTTGAGTAAAGCAAGTGGTGCTGTAAGGCATGAATCCTATCTTTTTTCTCCCAGCGAGGCCTATTTTCCTCGAGGATGCGTTTGTGACCCTAAAATCCTTCTCCAACCTGAGAAGCTACTGTCTTATAAGGAAAAATGTGATAAATATGTGTTTAATTAAGATGTCATAAAAAATATAATTATGATAAGAAAATACCTCATAGAAGAAATTAACACATCACCCCTTGATTAAAATTCACACGATCTCCTAGTTTTCGCTTTTCTAAGAATCCCTGGGGGCTCCCAGCAGAACAGAATTTTTGGGGACCTACATTTTATGGCCAGATCAGCTTTTTTTTTTTTCAAGCACTGGTCTGTGAGGAGGAGCTGCCTCACAGTAAGAATACATGTTTTGGTAACACTTTATAATACCTACAATTTTAATAAAACATCAACAAATAGTTTAATAAGAATGATTCAGGCTGAGTAACTACTTAATTATTACCCTAACCCTAACGTCTAACCCTAACCCCTTGCTTAAGTAGTCTTGTTCATGCTTTAATGCTTTATTGAGGCACGGACACATAGTTAAAAGGTACACCCATGTTTCAAAAAACAACAAAATCAACAAAAAAAGACCAAGATAGATAGAAAAATTCAATTTTGCGGAACATTCCAGCCGAACAAATTGTATTGCTTGCAACAAAAATGTCTAAATTGTACAAATGTCCACCCTAACCATTTCTTTTTTCTGTTTTGTATTGCTTTACTTTGTGTTGTCTATTCATATATGCACCGTGCACCAAAGTCATATTTCCCTTTGTTGAACAAGTTTACATCTACATGGAAAAAATACAATGTGGATCTTTAAATAATGCATTTTTACTGAATGACTTTCCACCTTTGAAGAATAGAAAAAATGGAACACACAACAAATCAATTAATATCATAGTGCTGCTGCATAATAATGACACACCGCCAGTAACACACAGTAGGGCAAATGTGTGCTGCAGATCTACATTGACGTTATAGACCTCGGTGTAAATAAAACTTATTGCACACCTTGTTTTGTCAATACAGCTGTCAGTTCATTAGGCGTTTCTTTATGGCTCTGTATATATAGGTTTGGAAATCACATCAATAACCCATAGTTCTCTGAGAAAAGTGACCTCCCAGGTTGCTATCGATTCATTTTGAACGTGGACTGTATTAATAGTGTGTTGGGATATCTTGTCTGTTCTGAAATGTGATCCCTTTCTTGCGATTGTAAAGTTTCCCAGTATTTCCAGAATATTTTTTTTGTTTTTATCACTGATGGGAGACAGGGTGTTGTTCTGTGCTATCAGTGAAGCCTTTTGAATTGTAAGTAAATGGAGAGCAGTGGCATGCTGGTGACGGAGAAATGCATGCCTTCTGTTTGGGAAAATAAAATCCACGATGAAGAAAACGGTAGGTCGCAGAGTTGGCAGAGTAGTTATCCCTCATCTTTGCTTTTAACTTCTAGGTGGATTATAAGTTCTTGCTATTGAGAAACCTCAGACTTAACTTTCTTGGCCCTCTTTACAGCAACTAAAAAAATACAATTTAATTTGAAATATTTTGGCATGAGACAGACAGCAGGAATTTGGTTCAAAGTCTTGCTCATTGGATTTCTAAATTTAAAGACGACATATTATGCTTCTCGTATTAAACTATAATGCAGATCATATTTCACATTTTGTTCATTTTTAATAGCAAAATTGATATAAAATGCCTTAATGAAACAGGTCCATTGAAACCTTTACGTAAGAACATTGTTTGAACAAATACAAATGATTATAAAAGTGTCACATTAAAAGTATTGTTAGTATTATTATGTTTATTAGGGGATATACAAGAGTTCAAGGTGTTAGTGATTCTGACATTGTATAAAGTGAGTATTGTACAGCTGCACATGTATTTTATTTTATATATATATATATATATATATATATATATATATATATATATATATATATATATATATATATATATATATTAAATAGGTCCCTAGGAAGAATGGGGTTCTTAATAACAAATAAACCCGAAGAAGAAAAGAAAAAAGAAAAAAAAGTCACAAGTGTAGAGCAATGGTTGGAGATGAGTGGTGGGTGAGCACTCGAGTCTTCCTTAAAGTGTATTTATGATTTTACTAAATGTTTAGCCATTTTTTTCCCGAGTTTGACAATTTTGGCGACAATTATAATGTTGCTCTTTGTTCAGAAATGAGCAGCAGATATGACATATAATTCCACAACTGTTACCTAGCAACCAGACAGTAAACAAGGGCCAAAATCCATATAAATTACACAAAAGTTATAATTTGACAATTAAGTATTTACCCAATAACACCTTTATTTTGTTAAATGATGGTTTTAACTGTCAGAAAAATGTGTCAGTTGTGTAAATTGTATTTTTCTCATGTTTTTTTTTTTTTTTTTTAATGAAACATTGCCTGTTGATGACATAGACAGAGGGACTCTGTTTAGAGCTTATGTACTTTTTGTAACTTTTACTTTTCAGATTTTCTTCACAAAATGCCACTTGACAGATATAAATCTATGATAAATATTTACCACAGGCACTATCTCAGCAAACAAAGTCATAGGCTATTTAGAAAAAAAACATGCATGAATCAATCCAAATCCAACTTTGATTAAACTTATCATGAGGGAAAGCCATTATAATATGGTTAAAAGCTTTTAGATTTTAGATCATATGTAATGCGTAGTTACTTT
Source organism: Rhinogobius similis (assembly GCA_019453435.1). Taxonomy (NCBI): domain Eukaryota; kingdom Metazoa; phylum Chordata; class Actinopteri; order Gobiiformes; family Gobiidae; genus Rhinogobius; species Rhinogobius similis. The sequence continues at coordinate 20,730,668 of CM033623.1, read as the reverse complement.
GTATTACATTTTGTCTAATATATGTGAAGCAAAACATTGAATTGATTGACTTTCATCTTATATAATGCATAATAATTAATTTGAATTCTTTCCTGAAACATTAGACAATATTGTCATAAGAAATTCCAAGTTCAACCCAAGTTCAGTTAACAATTTGTTTGAAACCTGAAATTTATTTTGCCTGGCTTAGAGAGGGTCTTCACAATAGTTTGGAAGACTCATAAAGTGTTCTTAAGTTGGAGTAAAAGTGCTCCTTTCCTGTTGCCTGTCTGAATATATCTTCTGTGTGAGTAGATTAACTACGATTGGAAAGTCCTGAGACACAAACACTTCGTCTGCACTGAATATTCCTGTTTTGCAGCCAAAATTTCCCTGGATTTGTTTTGATGCTTACTTTCACACCAGTATTCATGACAGCTGCTGCCAGGTCGAGTCTTCCTCCTCCTCCTCCTCCTCACCAGCCTCATTACCCAGCATGCCACGCTCTCTGACATAAAGACATTTTTCCAGAGGGACTTGCGGCTATAGGCACGCACCAGTTTATGCAACGCAGGTCCTTAAAAATCGGAAATTCTCCTGGGAGGAATTTTGCGAAGCTGATGATGTTGCTGATGAGTCAAACTAAAGACACAAGAAAATAGCAAGGGAAAATGTCCAAATGTGTTCATGCGGGAGAGAGAGAAGTGTCATACTAGTGCTTTTGAAAGTGTAAGTTCCAACTGGCTCGACTCTAAATGACAGCTGCCACTTTGCATTATGGGATTCCACTCGTTTCCACGTCAAACTGCACGCACGCTGGAAAAGTCATGAATTTTTAAAGCGACTTGCACTGGTTGGTTGTTGGACGAACATCTGAAATTGTTGCAGTTGACATTAACAGGTGGAGGCTGCTGCATTATTCGAGATCTTTTATATTCATACAACGTTCTTACTTATTTTTAATCACTTTTGATAAAGTTTAAATGCTCTCGTCTGTGCATAGTTTTGCATTTTTGTCAGTACATTCAAAACAGACACTGCACTGTGGATGGTGACACTTGCAGATTACAATCACACAGTCTTTTGAGTGATGGCCAGGACTGAATTGGTCTTTTAGAATGAATAACGTTATGGGATTCTCATACACAACATATCATCTTTTTTGCATTTGCACACACTTTAAGCGGTTTAAAAATATGTAAAATAAAGTATATATATATATATATATATATATATATATATATATATATATATATATATATATATATATATACAAAAAAAGAGTTGCATACGGTTAAAAAATGTTTTTTCAAGTGTTTTGCTTTCATTCAAGTTCATTACCTTGCAAGTTCAATAGCTCAAGAAAAATTTTAATAAAAATGAGGTTGTGAATAATAATTGGCTGCTCTTGGCTGGCACTGAGCAATTTTTGAAACATTTTTGAGCTCAGTTTTTTTTTTACATGACAGCTTGGGAAGTAGTGAAGTAGTTTACAGTTGAAAGGACATGAGTTAGGGACTTTGAGATTGTGTGAAATGAGCTGTTTGTTTTTCTTGCAAATATGGAGGCAAGAAGCTAGTTATGAACATGTAAAAACCAACAGACTGTTTATACCAAATGCAGCTGAAGACCTTCAAGAGGAAACATTGGGAGGGAATGATTTTTCTCATCATCTATCATCTATCTATCACACAACATACAACACATAAAACACAGAACATGACACAGAGTGTGAACAAACAAATAAACTAAATACAAAAAAACAAAAATAAAACTCCCACTTTGTCCAAAGTCTGACAAATGTTCAAAGTATTTTCCCCCTCCATATTACATATATCAATTATAAAGTCAGTTCAGTCCTTGATTGTTGGTTCAGTTTGTCATCCATGTTTTTTGACGGCCTTTTCAATGCAGCCACAGGTAGCTCCAGTGACATCCATTTATTTGTGTCCGCAGCAGGAGTTTTGAGGCCCACAATACATAGTTTTGAAGGTAAAGTGGGATGTCACGGCACAATTTTAAGGATTATTGTTTGTTTATATCTTAAATACAAAATAATTGGACTCTGGGGCTCGACACAACATAATTATATATGTCTTAACATTGGTCAGTAAATAAGCCTTTAAGCTGCAGTCCTAAGCAAATTTTGAGAAAAACACATGCATTTCTTTTGACCTTTAGTTTAAATATAGCATGTAAACCATCCACTATAACCCGGAGACCAAGTTGGGATTTTTCTTCTGTAATTTCTGACATTTATAGAAATCGCTTTATTGTAACTTATGCAATGCTTTGGAGTAAACAATGACAGACAGTAAAGTCCAAAGGTCACGTGGAGTTCACCTCTGGGTTACTGAGCATCTTCGGGCTCACAGCATAACAATGACAAGTCCATATCCCCTGCTCTGTCCACTCTGACCTTGACTGCTGTTACTGTTATTGTTAGGCAGTGAGAGGTGAAAGTTGTAGGTGGATATTCCCGGGAGACAGTGTGTAATGTCAAAGTCACTGAGCTGGTTAAGGTCTCGTCCTACGAGAAGCCAAGAGGGTCATACCATCTCCTCCAGTGGTAGACTCATCCTCCTTTATCATTCTTTCACCCAGGCATCCTAACAGTCAGTGTTGTGGTGCTGGCACATATTCATAAACCTATTCATATCTGAGTCTCTTATAAGTCACTGTTTGTGCTTCTGGCAAACGCATATTTATTCCAGCACTGCAAACTAATTGGCTTGCATACAAAATCTACTTTTAAACAGGGATTAATCTAATCAAATTCCCTCTAAACATGTCCAAAAATGCTCCAAATTCAGAGTGCTAATCATAATATTTCTCATATTCATTTTGATGTGAAATAAAGTCGTCAACAATTTTTGGCAATGATGAAATGATGTGTGATACAGTCTGATGCCTTCTCAAGATAACCTTAAAGGACACGTAGTAAAGCAATGGATTTCTTCTTGTTAAAGTGGACTTTTATTGGGTTGAGCCTGGACTTTGTGATAAAGGCTTGTGCCGAGGTGGATAAGGAGCTTCAGACTGATAGCCGAGCGTCAAGAAGAGAGTACAAAGCCAGACCTGTTCATCTGATAACACAATGGTCCAGAAGGCCTAAGGAGCCAGGTAGATTTAGAGCAGAGTCACACTGTGCCAGAAAAACCCTGTTCCTACAGAAAGCTTGTACAGTACTTAGGACTCTTTAGTAAGTCTCATTAAAAAGAATGAAATGTCACCATATTTTTATTTCTTGGTCTGCTTTTAACATCGTTTTGTTCTTTTGTGTTTAAAATCAGATGTATCATAAGATTTTGTTTCCAATAAAATGTCAAATTAAGTCTTGTTCATTTAAGTGAAGTGTTTCTTTTGTAATCCCTCATTTGTCCAGGAGTGTCCTGGTCTGAGAATTCAGAGTATCATAAAATCAGAGTTCTCAGACCAGTTCTGCAGACTGAGAATGACTTTCAGATGAAAGATGATTTTCAAAACAGTGTCCAGATGATGACTTTTGGAACTTTTTCTACAATACAGTATTTCTTTTCAGATTTGTATGACAAGTTTTAAGTTGAGACTGCTTGTTTGTAGAGTAAATATTTTGTAATAGTTGAATTATACAGATCTTTCCTTGGAGTAAACCCTATTAAGAGGGCAGGTTTAAGGGTGAATGTCTGTAGGAGTGAGCCTGCATTGTATTTTGGGTTTTCCTGGAAAAATAATTTCAAATATATGACGACTACAATTTGTTTACTTAAATCCTAAAGCGATGACGGTGACTACTGTACTTTTGAAGACAATCTGACCCACATATATAGTAGTGATGCTACTAAAATTAAACCTTAAGTGAATGGTTTTTCTGTAAAAAATATACATATTGTTACAGTGATTTTCCCCCACTATTTTATTCACACATTTTAACTTATCTTGCTCTATCAACAATCAAGGAAATGTGTGATGTAAGTTGAGTTTGTGTTACTAATGTGTGTGAAGTGATGCTAATAATTGAAGCCTTCTTTCTTTTCATTTGCTACAGGATACCCAAACCTGCTTTCATGTGTGTTTTCAAAAGCATGTTGGTCTTGGAGGAGCTCTTAATCGCCCTGCCGCCTCCGCTCCTCTGCTGCAGGAGACGCACTGGTGATAAGCACACCCCTGAGTTCAGACTGTGGAGGTCCAGATGTGAACAGCCCCAGAGCGCGGCTCCAGAGGGCAGACCTGTGTCCCGCTGGAGGGACTTTATCTGCTGCTTGTCTGGGCCACGGAGGAAGCCCCGGAGCAGCTGCAGAGAAGAGAGAAAGAGAAAAGGGGAAGGAAGAAAGAGAAAAAGGGAAAGAAGAAAGAGAGAAAGAAAGAGAAAGAAGAAAGAGAAAGCGAGAAGAGGAGGAGGAGGCAAGTATGTTGTCTCATCCACTGACAGCTATATTAAGTGAAAAATGTACTTTTATAATCGTTTTCCCTTCTCATTTCCCCCCTCAAAGTTGTATTTAGAGTGATTCATGTATGTTTGAGTAATCTTTATTCTCCGTGTAATCAGAAAATCCCAGGTTTCTTTTATTAAGTCTTTATTTAAAATCAATATTGCACTTTCAAATATCCAAAACATAAATGATTCACTGATGCCATAGATTATAATTATATAGCAGACAAAATAATTTTCTTTAAATGTAGGCTGTGTGATAGAACTGTAGTACTCACTCGTTATATTGTCTTCTTGTTTGTTTGTTTATATTAAAGCTCATTTAATCATTTTTGAGTGACACAAATATATGTATATGTAAATCAAATGTTGACATCCCTTTAAAGTTGTGTAAGTTGATTTCCTCCCCTGCAAGACAAATATTGAATAAAATATGTTGTTGATTAGCTTTGATGTGTTTTTTTTTGACAAGATGACAAATACATAAATAATACGATAAATGCAATTGTGTTTTTTTTCTCTGAGAAAGTAGAGACGCAGGATGCTTTATTCACTTTACTAATTAATTTAACCGTCAGAGATTAGAGCACAGTTTAGATAAAGTCCCTTTTGTGGTATAAATAATTGAGTCTTTATTTTATTTCTGTACTTATTATCGTGAATCTATTTGCATTATTCTTTGTGGTTTTGCGTTTTGTGATCAATTCCATGGATTGGACAAGCAGAGGTTAGATGCATCTGATCAATCACGGTGGATCAATAGGACTGATCAACATTAGTCCCATAGATTGCACTATAAGGCTCTCAATAACATCAGTGCTGGTTTGATGATTTGATATCCTCACTTTTCTGAGTGTGAGTTAAAATGAAGTGTACTCTGTATATTTGGATAAACTCTTTTGTAAACAAGGCAACAGCTCATGTTGTCTTTGCATCTGAACACACAGCAGTGCCATTTATGATGTTGATATTTAGTTTGATGTGAGATTAATCCCATGTTTAATATTTATAATGAGTTTCACCCATTTTCTTTTATTTGGATTATATTTATCTTGATTATACCATCTGCGCTGCTCTGCTTAATATAGTGTATATACACTATTGGAAAACTGCAGTTAAATTACAAACAGTGCAGACATAACGTGCATTATGGAAGCGCACCATTGTTTATTATATGAACAGAACATATTGACCAACTATAACTGTACGACATTAGCATGTTGGTTACTTGTAATGCAACTTCAACAAAAACAGCCTTGTAATTTCTACCCTAAGTCAGCATTACAGAGTGTGATTCCTTGTAACCACAGATTTCAGACGACACTGTCATCTTTGACATTAGGAGTTGTACAGCGTCAGTCAGTGAAGGGAGTAAAACTGATTCTGCAATATATTGCAATAGGTTTGTGCAATACTGGGCAAGGTTTTTTGTTGCTGAAGACATCTTACTTTAATTATTCACTTCCCTACTGTTATCACTACCAGTGAAAAAAGATGCTTCTCTTATCAATTTCTAACTGTTCCTAAATGTTTCTTTTGTTAACCTGCACAGCATCATTAGAACCATCATGTGGCCGTCAGTGCAGTACTAAAAATAAAGATCTTTCTAACAGAGTTTTGACTAGACATTTATATTATTTAAAATGACAATTGGACATCTCTCAAACAGAGGTAATATTAAAAAGGAAATAGTCATCACTGAAATATGACCTAGAATGCAGAATGAGGTTTTCCATCTGAACTTTGCTGAATCAAACTAAAGAAATTAAGTTTACCAAAAAGTATCGGGTTTAAATTGAGAGTCTTCCTGCAGCTTTGGCAGTTAAATCTGTTGAGGTTAATTGAGATCACACACTCAGCTTTAGGATCAAGTTTTCTTTAAATAAAAGCCTGCGAGGAAATGTGCTGTGTAACCACTTTCTCAAAAACTAATGGTCCCTCGAAGTCCAAAGTTAAAATAATCTTCTACTCTCTTCTACTGTTATTTGTCATTGCTGTTGTCTTTCACATTTTGTTCTGGAGATCAAATTGTAAATCACTTTTAGAATTATTACCTTCCTCCCGCCAATTCTTGAACTATCTCTAAAATGAAAATCAAATTAGACGCCAGATGAAAATGAGGCCATTTTATTTTATATCAAAAGGGATTTTAACAAAAATGACAGAAGAGAGAATGAGACATTTCCGCCAGAGTTGTGTTTTGTGGTTCAGTTTTACAGTAAGTACAAGCAGTTATTTGTGTATAGGGTGTCGGGCAATACTGACAAAAATGTATATCTTTTCTTTTTTTTTTTTCATCCCAATAAAAATAAGCAGAAGATATTTTGGCAGTCCAACAGAAATATTCTAAAACATGCCATTAAATGTATTGGTTGAGGTTTACAATGTTGGTAAAATTACCCAAAAAGCCAAAATGTGGCTGAGAATGTGAATGTGTGAATTTGATAAGTTTCCCCTGCTGTATTTGTGTTTATGTGGTTGTGCGCACTTATTGTATTGAATTGTGTGTTTTATGTAGGTTTGGTCAGCAGCTGTGTGGAAAAGTCATACAGATCTTTGTTAACTTTCTTCAGCGTCTGCACCTCTTCCTCCAGCTCGGCCACTCGCACCTTTGTGTTCTCACCGTCACCGAACACAGACTGGAATACAAGAAAAAAATGAGCTCTTAATTACAGGAAATCTTTAACGTCTATATGATAGATTAGACCTCACATTTCGCTAAAACGCAGTAAACATTGTAGAACTCAGCACTACTTTTATTTTTCAAAATTTCTTCACAAACGGCAACTTCATGGATGTAAAACTATGATGAATATTTACCACAGGAGCCCTCCCACCAAACTAAGTCAGTTAGAAAAACATGAGAACCTGTCACTTTAACCATGAGAATTAATGGAAAAGTTTGAGGACCAACCTTGTCTGTCACGGCATTCATCAAAGAATTGAGTTTAGCTGCCTTTTGTAGGTAGGTCTCGTCTTCCTCCTAAAAAATAAAAAAAATACAGAATGTTAAACTCATCAGCTCTTATTGTGTGTAGCAGGAAGTTATGGGCCTTGAGTACAAACTACAGTCCTGTTTGGACGGGATTAGTTTTCCCTGGAATCTGAGGTAAATTGTAATATTTACAAATGTCGTCTGTGTTTCTAGTCCCGCGTGAATCATCCTTGTCTGGAAATAACCTACTGTAATTCAGCAAACTAAGAGGTCCACAGGTAAATATAGTCCGATGTGAATGCTCATGTTTTTAGTCAGTGCGTTGAAGCTTGTATTACATTTTAGGCCCAGGTTTGAATGACATATTAATTTGCTATGGGTAATTCTACAATCCAGTTGTTTTTACTTATTTATGTTTTTGTTATTAAAAAGTAAAAAAAAAAACAGAAAACAAACTTGTGAGACGTGATTGCAGATGTACACCTCGCTGCTGTGGAAACAAGAGGACTAATTTGTGGCCATACTTGCTTACCAATGTGTGCAGTGACTACTATTGTAGTACCATTATCGAGTGTGGCTTGAATGAATAATGCATGTGAAGTGTCTTTTGAGTGTTCAGAAAATTGCTATATAAGTATAATACATTGTTGTTGTTATTATTGTTGTTTTTATTATTATTCTTGTTATTATTCTTGTTGTTTTTTTTCTTGTTAGTAGTAGTAGTAGTAGTGACTCTTTGGGAAAACTCTGAATGCTTTTGATGCAAAGTTTAGATCAAGGAGCAAAATCAGCGTGCATGTATTAAAAAAGAGAGTCTATGGTTGTTTCATAGGAAATATGGTTGTGAAGACATCTTTCAGAGCGCTGGTTGTAAAAACACTAAAAATAAACATAAACAAACCTACATCATTCATAAAGAACATGAAAGACAATGTGTTCACCAGTCTCCCACTTCCAGATTAAACCCCTTTGAGCATTCACACATAAACAAAAAATACAAAAAAAAAAAACAGATGTTGCCGAGTAATTTTGATTTTACAGACATCTTTAGGTAAAGCTAATCCCGTCTGTATAGGGCTTTCGTTGGAAACCCGCACTACATAAAATGCAAATTACTTTTGGTGGCCCCTCTCGTGCATAAAGCCCTGGGTAACAAACGTTGCCTCTAATCCTTGTTGAGTCGACTGAGGCTCATACCTGTGTGTAGAGACCCAGGCGCACACAGAGCTCTCCGGACTCGCTGGCGTCGCCCTCGCTGCCGTGCACGTGACGGCTGAAGCGCGGCAGAGGGAGAGCGGGACGACTGTCGGGAAGGAACATGTTTGCAGGGGCCAACATGATCACTGCATTCGTCACTGGACCTGGAATTAGAAATGATGGGAGGCATGACTAAGTGGTTTAGAAAGACTTACCGACAAAGAACAATGCGATTACGTGAAGTGCAAAGACTGGTGTAAATAAACAAAGTGATGAAGACCAATGTAGAATTTGTATTTTGGTTTTGTAGTCTAAAAACGTCTTTCCCTGGCTTCCTGCTGCTCACATGAACAAACCGATCAGCTGATTTATGACATCAGGGCTGAATGAGGAGGACTGAGCAGAGCAGGAGCCTGAAGGCAGCCAACAGATCAAAGTGAGAGGAAACTCTTCAATTTGTAACCTGAAATAACCTGAAAAGGCGGGAAATGAGCTGCCACCAGAGCAGCACCGCAACACCGGGACAGGCAATTCTCAGAAGAATTCAACAGCTCAAACCTGTTAACCTGGTTATCTGTCACTGCTCATGAAGATTGAAGCTGGATTTTGAATGGCACTTTGACCTACCTATCTACTATGGTCTTCAAAAAATGTCTATATTAAATCATTTTGGCTCAGTGACATCTCTATTCTCCCAGGATAAACTTCATGGTATGTTATTGTTATATTATTATTATATTAAGATTTTCTCCCCAAAACACTGCTCTTAAATTGTTTGGTAACACATCAATAATGTTTTTACTACTTTATTGTTTACACTAAACATCTACCGCTGATTTTGATTAGATTTCCGATTTATATATAAAATCTGAACAGAGGACACTTTAAAACATATCCAGGAATCTTAACATTTGAGAGATGTTCAAATATGAACTAAAACAAAACAAGAATCCCATGTATTTCTGAACATAAACTACAGCACTTTTTATACATAAGATTGTGTCGTTTGCAAAGGACATAATGCTGTTTAAGTAATTACGGTCTCGTCAATTTGTTAATTGCGAACATTCAAATCGCAATTTCGATTTGACCGTCTGATCTCGCAGGCCTAAGCAACAGTCTGTCTTGGTTTGAAAAATACTGTTCAATGCATTTATAACGGGATAATATGTTAATAGCCAACAGTACATGTCTGCCGATAATGAAATCTATAATACAGAATTGCATGGTAGTTATAATTTTCACCAACATGTTTAATTGGATTATTTCACCGAATGTACCCAACGTATTTGAAGAACACTTTTCCTTTTCCATTAAATCATTTATTATTGTATCCCTATATAACCTCTTAATCGTCTTCTGCTGAGTAGCACTGGCCTTGATAATAGAAATGAGTTAAAGAGAAATGCACCACAGAGCGTATACTTTTCCTTTAAGTGACGCCATGTTCTTTTTTAAAATTTGCTTTGGGCAGTTTTTATGCTTTTATATTTCATAACAGAGCACAGAGAGAACAGGGTAGGAGAAGGAGAGAAGGGATAAGAAGCAACAGTCAGACCGTCTCAAACTCACTCGGCTGAATTTAACCACTGCTTCAGACGCTGTGCTATTGTTTATACACATGAACAGACTCCTGCAACGCTTGGACTTTTACAATATAAATAATGGTTTGTCATCAGGGTTAAAAATAACTCTTGGTCTGGAACTATAGATCACGCGTCACATTTATTCGGCAGACGCGCTGCACTTCAACTTTTGAACCAGACAGCTGATCTTTTATGGGTCCATTACTGTCAGTGGAGCACAACAGCCTGTATATCAGTGTCCTGCTTGCCTGCTTCCAAAGTTGACTGAGGGCCAGCGGACAGACGGACATCCTCTCACATTAAGTGTCCCTTGCTACTCTGTGTCTCAGGTGTTTGGTTTAAATAAGACACAGACTCTTGACACCTGCCCACAGTGGCTTGAACATCAGAGCGGAGTCTCGGGGCAGACGCAGAGCAGAGCGACACACCCATCTGTCAGACGCCGAGACGAGACGGGGTAAAAGGAATTCCACCTGTCGTGAAACCCATTGGGCCAAGCAGATGTTTGAGTTCAGCCGACGAAAACAATCAGCATCACAGGAAAGGCTCTTCCGGTGAAGGTTTTGATGCACCACCTCGATGTGGACAATATATAGTCTTCAAATATCAACATAGGTTTTTCTTTGTCTTTTATGAACAGTGTCATTACTTTGTACAAGGAATAAGTTGGGTTAGGGTTAGTTGTAGTACTATGTGAGATGTTACTGTTCCCAATCAATGGAAAATGCTGATGTAGAATAAAGAGTATATTGTCTGTAACACAGTCCTGATCAAAAGTTTAAGACCTTTAAGACTTTTTTGTTCTATAATCATCAGGATCTTTTAAAAACTTCAAAATGACTGTCTTACTGCGTCCCACCTCAGCAGCGATAGCTGTGAGAGGCCCTGTTTATGCAGCTCAACAACCCGACCATAGTATAACAGTGTGAACACCTCATGCACAGATTTGGGCTTTTAAAAGGCATGTAGACCTAAAGGTTTGATCAGCTGAAGAACAAATAGAACCTATTTCAGTTTGTTGTTTTTTTTTTCCTTACTCCCATTTCTTCCTGCACATTGAAGCTCTGATTGGAACCTTGTTAAGATCCAACCATGCAAAATGTGACTTTTGCCATTTATTCAACTGGTCTTAAACTTTTGATTGGGTCTGTATAAAAACTGTTGATAAAAAATTAAATCAACAAAAGTTCACATTAATTTCAGTCTGTGTGTTACCAAAGCAGCCAAAGCATTTACTGGCACATTTAGTGCAATTCTAATGATTTCCAAAAAAAAATTAAAAAAGGAAAAAATATATAGTTATTTTAGTCTATCGCTCAACTCACCTCAGATCTACAAACAGATGTGCTATTATAATCCTTAACATCAAAACCAGCTGAAGTTGTTTAGAATGTGCCATATAAATAAACTTTGAAATGAAAAACATTACATTACATCAGGGTATATTTTTGTCTAGACCTGTATATTTTTGGCCTATACCATTTTGTACTCTGGAAATATTCTGGTCCAGGACAATTCCTACCCACTCGGGCCAAATTATACCCCCATGATAATGTTTTCTTCCTGCGCTAAGTTTGGTCTGGTAATTGCTATAATCAAGGCTCCTAGTGGTAAAATGACAATGTTGTCATAACTGAACCTGGGATATAAACTGCCTGGGGACACATCAAAGCAGCCCATAAGGGATTATTGCAAACTGGTGTTAGTCATCGGTGTCTGCGCACACTGGTGTGTGAATGTGTGTGAATGGGCGAGTGGTTCCTTGATGTAAAGCACTTTTCAACTCTGAAGGTAGAAAAGTGCTTGTTAACACACAAGAATGAATTACTTTTGCATGAAGAAATTTTTGAAAGTTTGTTATTTGTAAATAAATTATAATATGATTAGTAAAGCTAACATTTGTTTTAAACACGACCGTCTCGGACGCCCAGGTAAGAGGTTGGTGTTGCCTGTAAGATTTTTTCTCACAAAGGAAAGACACTGCAAACCAAATTCTTGTTCGTTTCTATTGTATTAGGTGTTTCTCACCATCTTGTTAGTGTTATTGTTTTGCTGTTTTACACGTACTTTGCTCGAGGATTCAACAACAAGGTCTGGTCAAATCCAGAGCGATATAAAAAAGAAAGTATTTCACAGGATCAGTTCATTCATTTATTTATATCTTGACTTCAAATGTTTTGACTGATGTGAGTGTATTCTTGTGTTGTTGTGCAGCTTCTTGGCCAGTAAATAAGAATGTGTTCTCAACTGGCCTGGTGAAATATTGAATAAATAAATACATAGGCATCATAGAGGGGTATATTCTGACCCAGGTATAATTTGGCCTATCCACCTTATTCCGCCCCGCTCACATCTTTTTGCCACAGATCCGCACTTCTGTTTTAAACGCACTTCTAGTTGAGGTGAGCCCCGTTCATGCAAATGACGAACGAGAGAATCGTCTCATCGCTAAAACATTATATAAAGTAGACTGATTTGAGAAAAGTGTTTAATGTGCACGGGAAACAAGTCAGCAACGCACAGGGCGGCCTGAAAACAGCTTTTTAGTCCGTGTAGAACTTATTTTCTGTTGAGCTCGTCTGCCCCGTGTGAACTAATACAATGGAAAAAAGATGGCGGCACCCACGGCAACTTCTGGAGTAAGGTCAATAGCATAGGTTATCCCAGGGTGTACTCTGGCCTAGGCCAAACTGTACCAGGAGTTAGTTGGGCAGGGGGTGATCTGTCCTATTACCAGTAATAATGGCAAATGCAGAATTTGACAAATGTAAGAAAATAAACACATAAACTTATATGATGAACGCTGATGTAGACCTTATTACAAACAAAGTGAAATGTGGCCAGTAAACAGCAGCATGAGGCCTGCTGGAGAGGAACACTTTGGCTAATGACAATCAGTGCTCATTAAAATGCAGGTGGGGTGTTATTAGAGGCACCTGAACATGATCAGGATCCGTGCCCATTTTACAGTCAAAACAAAGCACTGCATTAGTGCTTCTCCTGCAGAGAGCTTGGGTGTCCCCTGTGTTCCTCCAGCAGATATGCTGCCGTCTAAAGCCATGACACATTTCACCTGGATTTCCATTCTTTTCAAGTCAGCTCAGGCCTTTGAGACTTAGCTTCAACCGAATTAATGTGGATCCGTCTATAATCCAAACAACATCAGATTGCAATTTTGGGAGCACAGTTGGACGGCTTTAAACCAAATGCATAAAATCATGGGGCTGCACAATAGATTGAAAATACTGTCCTCATAGCTTCAACAGTTGTGATGCTGATGCATTGCATTTCTAATATGACATTGAATGTGTTTTGTTCATGGACCAAACACCACTTTATAATTACTCCATGGCTACTTAGGTATGTTGGCTTAAACAGTTTGTCAATTGCCTTTGGAAGCTTTCTAAGGATTAATATCAACATTGTATTGTTGCAAAATTATGCATAATGAGAGCTGCCAATTCTATTTGTTTTCTAATTTTAATGAGTAATTGTGTTGATAACGATGTTAACTGTTTTCTTTGTATCAACCTTGAGTCCTGAGAGGTTCAGGTTATTAAATATGTTTCTAAAAGCAAGGTTTGGAAATTCAAACAGAAGAGGCAGTCCTGTTTACCCCAGTGTATTTCTCTTTAAATGTTGCATGGATTTAGACACACTTGTCAAATCCCAGTAGTTGCCAAAATGGATAATTACCAGTGGCCCATTAACCCAACGAGGTTAAAGAGATTTGGGCTAAATCCAGCTCTTCTGTTTAATCTAAGTCTCTGGATTTCCCCAAAGACAACCTTTGTCACTTCTCTCTCAAACTGGCAATTTTGTCCAGGCCAAAATGTAGACCTCAAAATCCTCAATAGTTCCCTTTCAAGTGATGGTGGTCTGCTGCTGACTCCTGTCCACAGAGGATAACCCTTTCCTGCTGGCTTATTCGTTTCCATAGAGGCTGCTTAGATTCACCATTGGCCAAGTACACAGCATTTCTGTGCTCAGGTGGAGCAGAGGGGTTTCCACAGGGCTAAGAACCATGTCTGTAAGCTTAGATATCTTAGAGCTGTGCCGGTAGCGAACGAGCGCACAGTATGTTGTAAGCATGGGCAAACTATTTCACTATTGCAATCAAGTTTGGGAATTGGAGAACTGATGAAATGAGAATATTGATCTTCAAGCAAATACCAGCATGTTTTAGAGTATGGAGCGTTTTGAAATGCATTAATATTATTAACTTGTGAGATTCTTATAAGAAGACAGTTGTAAATAGCTATAAACTCAATAACCTTGCATGTTTCGGGTGGAGAAACATGTAAGGTTATTATTAGAAGAATCTCACAAGTTAATTACAAGAAGAAAGAATGAACTTTCCAAATATAACATTAATATTATTGTTTGTAGCTAAAGTAATAGTAGCAGTATTTCTAACATGACGTTTAAGGGCATTTTATTCAAGATGGCGGACTATACCTTGCATCACCTTGAATGAATGGTTTATGTCTTGGACTATGATCTTCACAAGGACAAATGTCCTTTAATGGCTCTGAGGTGTTCTAGTCGATAAACTAATGGGATACCTGAAAAAGGCATCAAAGTTTTAGCAGCTCCCAGGTCAAATGGGACAACATGTGTGAAAAAATTTAATCAAGCATAGCAAACTTGCAACCAAAGAAGACAGGCTATAAAAGATTCAGCAGCATCCAAACAGAAACCTTTTAGGCTGTTAAATTATAAAGAAAAAAGTGTAAAATCTAAATCAAGAAATGTTGAGTTTTGACATAAGTTTTGACAGATTGAAACTGTACGGAGCACTGTGTGTTCACATTGCTCCGTACAGTACACAAGACCACAGAGCGGAACACGATAAACTAGTTGTGGAGAACTTCATGCTTTTTTGAAAAACACAGCTCTTCATCGGATCTGTCAGTGAATTATTAAAGAGGCTTCAGTCTCGGCCATGCTCGTCTTATATTTGCTGCAGCAGGTTGGAAATGAATAACGGATTAGAAGAAGTGTAGGTCGCAAGGTGCACTGGTATGTCTGGAAAGACTAATTTTTGGCTCATTATGACTTAAAGATAATGGTTAGTTACATAGTAGTACAGTCAACGTGTAGCTTGATAAAATGTTCAAGATTTTGGAGACTGGTCAAATTATAGTCATTCAAGAGAAATTCTGTGAGTAAAATTATAATAGCGACATAAAATATCTGCTACCAAAGAGTTTAACTGAAGTTATACATTGAGTTTGTTGAGGGATGCAAATGTGCTACAGAAGATGTGCTTGAAGATAATGCTTAATTATCCTAGAAAAGTCATATCCGTTTCAGATGTTGATCAAGCATTACTCAAAGCATTACCACTGAACTTTCTTGGATATTAAGATCTGCATTATTGTGAGAGGGCCGATGCGTTTTTGTGCACTCTGTTGTAAAATATTATCATTTAATGCCTATAAATATAAAAATAATAATAATAAATGAAGTGCGTTTTTAAGTTGGAGTTCCAAAAATATGAAATCACTGACTGGCCGTTGCCCTAAAATGGGCCACTTGAATGTTTTATCATTTTGGAGTTCAAGTTTGTTAGCAAAAGTAGAAAGTATGAGAGCTTCTTCTTCCACTATCTGCTGGTGCTAACCAGGGTGACTCCAACATGACTCCTGGTGATTCTTATTTATTTATATTCACACAAAAATCTCTGCTGACAGCCAACACAAAGCTGGACGACCTCTCTTCTCGCTGCGGTGTGAAACTGTGCTGCCGAGCCACACTCTCCAAATTGAATTTAAGGGGCTTGTCTTCAGAAAACCTCTTAAGTTGTCAGTGGAGAAATAATTTGTTTCACTGGGAGATTAAGTTAAGGCAGAGATGTTAAGTTTCCACTTGAGAAAAGCCAACTCATTATCACTTCATCAATATGTTCTGATCAATGCTCAATCACTATCTGACTCTGATCCAACAGTTACAAAGTCAGAGCAGCAAGCCACACTGTCTTGTGTCCTTTGGTCAAGGCTTCGGACTCCAATGTGTGGTTGTATGCTTTTGGCTTTTATGACTGTCGGATCAGCAGTTTGATCTTCTGGTTATCAACACCAACATGTCATCAATCTGAGACGAGTTTATGAGGACATTTACAATACTGACACATACAAAAGATTTTATAGCCTCATTGGAAGTTGAAATTTATATGCTGAAGTCTAAAGGCTGGGTAATGCATTTCCTAATTACACAATGAATATCGTGTCTTTGTGGTAATTATAATTGTCATGTGCAAGATTGTGCTGATAAGATGACATTAACCGTCTATTCTTGGCAGTGGTTTAATTAACACAAGGGCCATGAAAAAGCAACTTGAAGTGGAAACAGCTGTCACTCAACATTTGCTGCAAAAGATTTACCACAATCTTGTAGAGTTTATAACACAATATACAGTAAAGTGAAAATGAGAAATGAAGTCATCTTGATTTGTGTCAAAATATTACTCAAAAGGCACAAATAGCTTTACTGAAGATCTCATGTGGAGTAAATGAGGCCTAATTTAACCTGGTCAGCAGCGCACCCAAATCTTGCAAAAGTCAGCGCACAAAACGTTACCGCAATAACCCGCAATCTTCTGCAGCGACCTAAGAGACCTGCTGCTTTAATCTACCAGCCTCCACTTCAATCTCTTTGTAAAAAAGCATTCCTATTCTTTGACCAAAAAACAAATCCTGATGTGCAGCTTATCAGAGTGAACACACAAAGACAGGGCGAGGAGGAGAACGCCGCCTTCAATCAGTAAATCAGCAGCCGAGGAGCGCGCTGACGAGGTGACGCTCTGCCAGCCTCATTTCACGCCAACACCAGCCAAAAGCTCAAAGAGGAGAACCTGACGTGTGGGAGGAGATTTGCTGCAAGCCTCAGCCCAACACTCCCATTTAACGGGATGTGTACATTAACTTTTACCTTCTTAATGTTGAGGAGTTTTCTGCCTGCAGAGGTGACACGGCCCGCTGTCACTCACTTCCTGTCTGGGGACTTTTCAAATTAAAGTCCTACAGATTACCTCTAGAATCAATTACCAAGTCTCTGTCTGTGACAATCCACATGGGACTGGGAAGAGTTTGCTGTGATAACCGTGTCACGCTTTTTAATCAAATCGGAGACAAATATTGGATAAGTAAAAGGCAAAGCGGCAAATTATGTGGCAAAGGAAGGAATTGAACGAGCTGTTAACAAGGTTTGGGGTCAACTGTGTTTAATCATTTTCTCTGAGCTTTGCGGTTGTCCACAAAGCTCCGGTAGGCATGTCATGATAATTAAATTGACTTAGTGTAATAAATAATGGCTGTTTTTATTTTATTTTTTTAATATCAACAGGCTCTGTGCACAGAATTTCAGGAGTAGTTCCGGTCCAATTCTAACTCTATGGGGTTTTTGCAGAGTCACACTAAAATATATAAATATTTTAAGATCCGGCAGTGAACAGTGCGCTGCATGTGGATGTCACTGTCATATTAAAGACTTTACAAATAAGATGAATACTTCCCTGGTGACACTTCTGTGATTATAAATGTGTGTTTATGGGTCAATGTTAATGCTAATGCCAATTTTGAAGCGTAATAAAGTTAAAAATAAAACAAACGAAATGTTATAAATTAGGTAGTCTTTACTTTACAGTTTAACTGGTTGTTTCTTTATATTTTACGTTTAATGAACGTGAGCATTAGCTGTGAAATGGTTAACATAGCCAACTGGTGCGATGCACAGAGCTCATATAACCTTTTATTTGCACTAGAAGGGACATTTTGTGTTATTTCTGAGTACAAATTTCAACCGTAGAGGTGGAATAGTAACTTCTATAACTCAATTCAGATGCTTTTTATTTCTTTCATGTTTTTATAAAATATTGTGTATTTGCAAAAATGTTTTCTTGTTTATTGGTTTAATCCAAGTTGTGTTCAGGTTTAATTCTGCTTTAGACTTGGTTGGGTCCTGGTATTCTGGGATAGTCCCGGTGCAGACCTGGTTGATAAAGTTTTATTGTGGTACTGTATTTGCAATTTTGCAGATCAATGTTAGTAAAGCCTTTTGCATTTATTTTTTCCACAAAAATCTAATCTAAAAGCATTTACTATACTTATATATATTATGGAAACAGACCTAGAGGACATTTTTGACCCAAATTGTGTCAAAAGTGGTGCCAGGTTATGCACCCACTAAAAATCTGTCCCTCCGGAAAATTTTGTTCAATAGGCCTGGTTTATTGTGATCTTTTCTGTAGCATTATAATCATGCTTCAAAAATGTTTTATCGTGACAGGCCTTACAACTTCAAGGTCATTTCTAAAACGCTAAAACCACTGCTGAAATGTGGCCCAACCCTTTCAATATAATAGATTAGCTTTGTGAGCATAAATCAAACAGAAACCGATTAGGAGGAACGAACCATGCAGAAGAAAAACGTGACCGGCTTTGGCTCTGCTGGGAAAAGGAGACGGAAGAAAACATGATGAGCAGATTATTGGAGTTGGTACTATGGCAGAAAGCTGTTGGGATCCCATCACTGCCACTGTCCACTGTGCCCTCTGTCACAAGGAGGGCAGCGTGTTTTGGCAGCCTCGAGCGCTCTCATAAAGGGGATTGACACCACCTGCTGCTAATCTCTGAGGAGCGGCGCTTAAAATTCACAAAGCCGTACAGTGCTTTTCTTCGAGAACCGCTAAGATTTCTCTGACTCATGTAAATGTGGCTCAAATCAGTGTGGGTACAGACTGTTGTCATTTAAAAAGGGCCTCTTTTGAAGAATCTTTCAATACATTAAGCCCATCTGACAGTGAAATATAGAAACCAACACAGCGCATACCATTAAGGAGCAGAATTGTATCTCCTACTGTTCAACTAGATTAAGACTTTCCCACAGCGGTTTTATCCAATGTACGAGGACATAAACTTGAAAACAGGATGACTTCCACAGTCTAATTGTATTTCTGCCCTTTATGGGGCTATTACTGAAGAACTATTTGGGGATTTGTAATCAGATTTGTTGGTGTGCGTTACCGTGCAGTGAGTGGTCCAAACAATAGTATTGGGCTATATTTAGAACAGGGCTTTCACTGAGAATTTCTGGCACTGGGGGACATTTTCTTAGGATTTATCAAGTGATCAACACAGACTTGCCACTTCTGCCAATAAAGCTATATCCCTTCTATATTTCTGTATATTCCTGGCTTCCTTGCGTAAAATTAAATATGGATAAGTTAGAAACAGTATGGTAATATTAAACTGGCTCGCAGGCTTAATTTTCAATTGGATCAAATTGCTCCAGGTAGTACTTTTTATCTCAAAGTATAAAGCAGACATATTATTATGCTATATTAAGGAGAGCTAAATCTTGACTTGGAGGGCAGAATGAAAATTAGCGTTAGTGGCACCATAATGTACTAAATATTTGAGTTCCTGGCAAAATGTGAATGTCATGGGCAAGAAAACTATGCCAAGACGTAGAGTAGCCATAACAATTTTCTCTGATGACTAAGCACTACTGCATTACGTCTTCAAGATTAAGAATTGAAAGCACAATTTGAATGGATTTAGAAATTTGCAAAGGCTGCAATTTTGGGGGACAAGATTATGTTTAAGAAGCAAACAAAATACCCTGTCTCCATGGGGTTTGATTACGTAATAAACAGGTTTAACGTTAAAATGTTCTGTGCTTTGGAGTTTAACAGTTTATATTTTATTCTAGATAGACAAGCTCATTGGTCAGCAATCACTAAGAACAAAAATCTGAACTCTTCTCAAATCTGATTAATCATCTTTAGCGTTTCACTCTGATTTTACAAATGTCAGCAATGTTTTTCAGCCCACTGTGTTTTACTTCCAAGAGAATCAAACAAACAGAGCTGGACGTACACAGCCAACAGTTTAATTTCCAATCAGAAAGTTTCTTCAGAGCTCGTGTTGGTGACTGTGGAAGCCACAAGATGAGAAGAAAAAGCCCCGGGGCATCCTCTGCACAACTCCCAAAATTCGAGTTTTACCACCATGTTTATTTGATACAGACAGACCATGTGCTCTTCTGTCAGTCAGATAAGACTACAGTACCCACCTAAATCAATCTAGTTATACCCTGACAATTTCACCCTTACAGCTTGTGTCATTAAGGCCTTTTGAGGTCTTGCCATTGCAAGACCTCAAAACCTGTTTGAAAAGTAAAGGAAAAGAGTGGAATCGCAATAATTCTTGTAAAATAGAATTCCCCAATCCATTGAGACCAAATTGCGTAAGTCCATTTATTTAGAGGGCAGCTCTATGAAAAACAATAAAAATAAGAAGTCTTGCAGGTCTTGTTTGAATATAAATGAAGGGTGTGTATTGATCCCCAGCAGCTGCACCTAAGGGTCAACTAATCTTAGAGTCTTTGTTTTAGGTAACACACTCCTTAAATGCATCTTTGGCACAACACTGACAGTTCATCACTATACAATGATTTCAGAACACTCAGGACATTTTAATAGCGCTATAATTGCGTTTACTGCTTGATGAGACCTGACAGGTGTGTTCACAGGTGGTTAATGTTCCCCAAAAAGCAGACTTTGGAGCCGCGGCAGCCAGAGTGATGTGTCCTTAAAAGTGCTCATTAAAAATCAACATTAGCTCAGTAGATTAGACATTCAGCTGAGTTTTCTTGGAGCTCTTCAGGGTCGTGCTGACTCCTCCTAACTATCGGCGGATGTCCTGCCTGCTAGCTGTTCCGTCCTTAACCAAAATCTCTGACCTGCCAAACGCCCCGCTCATTAACAGTCACTCGGGGCCGGGAAGTAAACGTGGAACGACAAACTGACAAGGAGGACAAGGACACACCCCTCCATTAACATCACTACGGGTGAATGAACCGCCGCTCAGGTCGCCATGACGACAGAGGATGAATAATTCAAAGAGACAAGGATGAGATGCTGAGCGGAGGGAACGATTAACCCCACCAGTCAGATCATTGTCCTGCTGTGACGTCCCAAACTGACAGCACCCTTCATGTCTGATCGATAACGAGACACCTCAGATGTGCCCAGGCCGATAAAATATGTTTCAATACGTTTCAAATCGAATCTTAAGTTGGGACAAAGTTTAGGAACAATTTTCAAGTCCCTGTGTGGAGGAAATTGACAAATGAAAAACTAATTATAACTGAGTATACAGGTAATGAATTATTTACATTTAGATGCACTTCATGAGTTTGGTGACTTTGAAACTTTTGGCCAAGAATCCACTGCTCTTTATTCAATTAAGCGCCTGGCAAGCTCAAGACAAGTTTACAACTACAGCAAAAAAAAAAAATAGAAAAGTAAAATGAATGAAACATGAATGCTTGTCTATTTCGGTAGGTCACGATGTAAAGCCAACTGCCATTGATGCATACATAACACTTTATATCATCTTTATATCAAAACCATTGTTTTCTAAGGATTGTGTGCCCAACTTCCATCCAGGACCCCCCTGCAACCGGCCTGGGACTCCGTAGATAAATTAAATTGACATCTGTGGGAATTTCAGTTTGCAAAACATGGTTTAAAAATATGGTTGAATAAATTTATTTGAGTAGTTTACTGTGTTATGTGATCTAATTTGTATAAAATATATGCCCTTTAATTATTAATTATTATGAAACACTTATCAACTAAAAAATCTGAATATTGTGACATACAACATGACAATGAGATGCACTTTTACTCAGCTAATCATCAGCCAGCTGAATTTCACTCTTCTCACACAAATATTCACTTAACATACCTTCCACTAACAGGTGCCTTGATGAGGAGTTAATTTGTTTTATTCACTTCAGTGGTCAGGATGTTCTGCTTCATCAGTGTATTGTTTTACTGAATCCCATTCATCAAAGCCTTATGTGTCAAGTTGCCTGATTTGCAAAAACACACCGCTTTTAAAAGAAGATTTAAATCAAACACCACCACTCAGGCACTGAAAATTATACTGTCACAGGTGCCAAGTTTGAAAAATGTAAATTTATTGTAGGTTGACAGAGATGCCACACAACCAATAAGACCCGAGACAATCAATCAAACTTTCAAGAACTGTCATTTTTAGATAATGAAGTATAGTTCATGTCCAACAATGTATAGCCCAGGTGTGTTCATAAACTGAGCAGATTTCTAGCTTGTTGTGGTAATAGAAACTGGCTAATTATCTCCCACTCAATTACAAATATTGATTGGGTGCTTGGCAGAAGCTGCAAGAATTACACTAATGGTCCAAAAGTGGTCCAAGCGCCATACATCAGCGCGTTAGAGACAGACGTGCTGCCAAGCCACTGCAGAGTTAGAAGCTATGGTAGATAAGACCAGGACGTTTACATGTGGTCTAAAGGGGCCAGACACCTGAACTGCACCACATTATCGCTAAAAGAGCAAGAGTGGGTCGACACACAATGAAAAGTAATCTGCAAAAACACTGCAAGCTGGAAAGTGAAGCGCTGCGGTCATTCCAATTATAAGGCACTGCTCCGAAAATATAGTATGGCTATGTAATAAAATGTCTAATAGTTTCAATTGCATTCATGGTTTAAAGTATAAGCAATTTTACAGAAGTTATGTATTAGGGCTGTCCTCAAAATATCAAAACAGCAATGTATTGTGACAGATTTCCTGGCATTACGAGTATCGATGCAGAGATGTGTATCATGATGCTTTTAAACAACATACATTTACTCTTAATTGCAGCGTTCGACACTTCTTAACCTGCTTACTGCTGCATTAAGGCTGAATCTGCTGAGCTGGAGGGTGGCTTATTCATTGGACAATTGTATTCTGATATTACAGAGACTGTGAAAATAAAACTCCAATGCATTGTCTACAAAATTAAATCATTTTAGTAAATCTTTAACACTGGTTTTAAGGGATATCCATGTATCAGGACGTATAAAGCTCGGAGTATTAGGATGTGTTGTGTATCGTGGAGCCTGAATTAGGATTGCGGTTGTCAAAGTATCAAAATTCAGACTCTAAATGATAGTAAAAATAGTCTCAAAACAAGTATTGATATTGATTCTTGAACAATTTTATAATGACCTTGAGATTTATCAGATTTATCATATAACTAAAATAAAGACCTAATGAGACCTAACAGAAATAAAGCATTATTATTATTTTGTGTTGTGGATTACAGTCTATTGTCTGAAAAAGACAGCCTTTATCTTTAATAAAGTCCCATTTGCGTCACTAGATCAAGCCTGTAATAATGCGTAGGAACTTGCGCTCTGAGCGCAGAAGTGTGTGGAGAGACTACAGTGAATCAAAAGATTGTCAGCGTAGTTTAACTTCTGAGCGTCTGTACAACAGCGGCTGTGGACAGCGCGGTGCATGTTCCACGCACTATATACGCAATATAATGACCCAGGTCCCATTAGGATAGTTCATCACTGGCTCTTGTTTCAAAACTTCAGAATAAGCAGCAGAGTGTTATCATCAAAAGTATTCTGAATACAGTACCTAAATTTGGCAATGGAATGGAATACGCTAAAATACTTTATACAACAAGTATTCTTCCCATCACTTTATATCAATATAATTATAAATACATTTATGTTTTGCATTTTTATCGTTTATATATAGATGGTAGATCATTTTGATTTGGTCATTTCATAAGTAGCTCTCATGCTGAAAAAGTGTGGACACCCCTGTTCAATGGGTTTAAATTCAAATGTTGACATTGGAAATGTGTGTCATATTTAACAATGTACTATTAGTTTCATAAGGAGCTCATGCACACAGTTATATAACGGCGTGTTTCTTGCCTTGATAACAAGAAAAAAAAGGCAGGGTGAACATTCTATAGACAAAAGGTTACATTATAAAGAGCATTAGTAAGTCCCCACAAGCTACCTCTCCAACAAAAAGTCATGTATAAGTCATTCGTAACATTTTTATTACCAAGTTATCTTTTAAAATAAACCCCTGATGAATACGCTTGGGGGATGAACTCATTTCTGGAGGTTTATCTTCACTTAGCAGCGCTTCTGCATGTACGATAAGAGCCTTTGTAAAAAATGACATGTTGCCTTCAGGTGTCCTTGTTGGCTGTCCTGTTGCCTTCAGGTGCCATCAAGTTAAAATGCAGCGTTGTGCCTTGGGGCTGTCAGTCAGTTTGTGGTAATGATTTCTGAGATGGAGGGGTTGTTTAGGCTGTGTCGGAGCTGGTTGTAGAGAGGAGAGGTCTCGCTCTGGAGCCTGCAGCAGAACGACGCTGTTGACAGGCGGCTGATACTTAATAATGGTCTGGGAGATTTGATGCATCGAAAAAAGTCGGCAGCCTCGAGGAGACAGAAGCACCCAGTTGCAGATTTCTGAGTGGAACCGATTCATATCTTTTTGCATTTCCACCTTGCCGTACCTCTGTGCTGAACTCTGTCTGAACTTGAGTTGAAATCAGTTTATGCCTCATCTGTAGAAGACCAAGTCCCCACATCCTTCTGTTGTTAAGGGCTTTGAAATCTCCTAAAGAGGAAGTCTCACTGATTGCATTTAGTTTAAAGTGGTCCCTCAGAGTTGGGATTTGGCTCTCCAAGAAGCTGTGATACTTGTTTAATTACATTTCCCTAAAGCACACAGTTAAATTAATTGTTTTCGGTAGCAAAACTCCACTGATCGAGCGGTGTGTAGAAACATCCACACAAGAATTTCTGATGCCCAATCCCACTGGAGCCTTGTGCTTGTGAAACAGTGCAGAACGCCACTGGCATACAAGACAATGAAGAAAGCTTCTCTCAAGTTATTGCCAAACAAGTTTAATCATTAGCAACATCCAATTGATTATATAGCTCACTCGCTACCTTTTTGTCCATTCTCTAAGGCAGTATTTCTCAAACTCAATTTTGTAGTGACCCATTTAGAAAAGCTAAATAACCCATGACTCTGCTTCAATCAGTCTAATTTAGCTTGTGTTTAAACGGCAATTCACCACACCATTTTATGCCCTCTCTGGCACGTCGGATAGTATCATAAAAAAGGCTGTTTTTCATTAAAAGAACATTGGTATTATAAACAACTGTATCACAAAAATTATAATGCTGTGATTCAATTTGCGGTTATGCAAATGTGACCTATGATTGATCCCCAAATCTGACATCTTGTGAAGCTCAATTGACAAGTACACAGCCAACAGTCATTAGGGGAAATGGACAGATACCAATTTATCATTTATGTGATTGATTGATTGATTGATTGATTGATTGATTGATGGGGGGAAGATGCAAAAGCCAAAGAGTACACTGTACACTGTACAGGCACACAGGGTGAATAAAGAAAAGGGTACTGAAGAAACCACTATGTTGTCAGATTCAATCTAACTCTATGGGCAAGAGACGGTAACCAGCAAAGACATTTAGCACACCTTTTCTTTTGTATTTGAGAATTTTACTATAGTTCCAGCAGGTAGTACATATATCATCTGTTGGCAGATAGAAGCAAACTTTTACAATAGACTGATTGGTAATGAGAACTGAACTTGAACAAAGTAAAGTGAAATATGGCAGAGGCTGCGATATTTGTTTAGGTACAATGGAATATAATAAACAGATAGATAATCATCTATATAATTTATTATTAAAATAATATTTTAATAATAAAGCACCTTAGATCCTTTATGATATGAATTTGTACTTTCTAAGATTGCGACCGATATGCAGTGTAGATGAATAGTCTGAGGCTGCGACAAATCGGTTTGGAGGCGCCACCGTCACTGATTGCAAGGGCCTTTTCTCTGCCCAGTCGTTCTCATTCAACACTCGCAGTGGCAGGAAAAATGTCTGTAAATGTCTAGTGGGCGGGGGCTGACCACCACTCCTCAGTCCAGCCAAAGGAGGGATTATCATCTCCTGACAGTCCGTTTGAAGTGTGCGATCGCCTTCAGAGCGTGCCCGGCACAGAGAGGATTTGGTTAATTACAAAGTGCCACTCATGATCACTGCGGGGCGTTTCTTCAGCATGTTCTTGTCAGCCGCTGCAGAATCACTTATTATGAATGAGAGAAAGAAAAAGGCTCCATCAGGGTCAGCGCAATGAGAATCATTAATAAAGCAGCGACTGCAAAAAACGGCAGGGGAGTAGAACGTCACCTTTACCTCTGCAGAGACTGGGGCCAAGGAATAACAAGTCTGCTTAGTCAGAAGTCCAGAAATAGACGCAATATTACAGAGTATAGAAGCGGAAACATAAATGAGTAAGACGCTACAGCTGCTTGGTGAGAAATGAATGGGCCTAATGTAGTCCATTGTTTATTGATTGACTTTTACTTGAGGAGTCGGAACACATCAGGGGGAGTGATGGCAGGCATTTTAAACACTTACGTGACCAATCACAGCCCAGATGACTTTGAAGATAACTTTAGGACACATCCAAGGGAGTAAAAGCAGATATACTTACAACGAAGAACCTCTTGACCCATTATTGTACATACAAACTGTTATCAAATTATCGAGAATTTAAGTTGCAGAAAAAAAAATAATTTTAAGTTTTAGTACAGTACAAAATATTCAATATTTTGTGTCAAAAATAAGCTAAAATGCCATGTAAATGATTTTGAATCTAGTATTGAACCATGAAAGACAAACAACTGTCTGGGATAACCAAAGATCATTGTTCTCATCTAACAGTGTGCCTTACTGAACATAAAGTAGTGTTACTAGAAGTGGCTTCTGCATAGTTTAGTCTATTGAAATACACAAGTGATTTTTTCTCAATTAGCTTCTTTTACACCACATTGCATGGTAAATAGGTAAAACCAAACTTCGGAACAATCCCCATGGAGATAGATACGTTTTAAACCATACTGTAGAATAATATCGCAAAAGCAACAACATTTCCATGGACAAGCAGGAGGAGGCTCCTCCACGTATGAGTCAGGTTTGTGGAGCTTGCTCACAGTCCCGATGCAGGTTTTTCAATGTTTTTTTCAGTGCAATAAAACATCCAAAATGAAAATAGAACACTTTTATCCTAGTTTATTTTTGGGCCAAAATGTTACGTACTGGGGCTTTAACTTACACTTAACACTGTTTATTTTGCTCAACACATGGTTTTCTGTTGAATGGTTGAATTTTTACACTCACATTGTTCCTTTGTGCTGATCTTTGAATGGTTTTATAGTAAACGATCAAAAGGTAGGAGTTTTCTTTAAAGGAACTGAGGGGTTTCACTGTAATCAACCTGGTAGATTGTACCGAGGAGCTTGGGGGCTTTGACAGTGGAAGGGAGTGTGGGAGTTCCTGCACAGCAAAGGCAGTTTATTGTTTAAGATGGAATGTAATACAGCCAATAAGCTTTGGGGTTTTTATGGTCAACATACTTGGATCAAATGGATTTCTAGGGCAGTGCTCATCGGGTCGTTGAGGTAATGTGAATGAGTGGGTGTAGTGTACCTTTGTGGGTGAGGCAGCGGATGCTCTGTTTGCTCTGAATGTCCCAAAGTCGAGCCGTTTCATCATGGGACCCTGACAGGAGGAGTGTCCCATCCATCGACACAGAGAGGCAAGTCACCAGATTCCTACAACGCCAAAAACATTAAAAAGCTTGGTCAAGAAATTGCTACAGTCAAATAAAGTTCAATACCTCAGTTGGTCACTGCAATAATAAAGGAAACACATTGCATTTGTATTATCTCACAAGTCACAACAATATTTAGACAGTATTTTAACAATGCATCAAGAATGTGCTAAAATGTGCCTTTAAATGTCTTGGTTGAGGCTCAAGTCTAGCACAAAACATGAATGAACCATGAAATTAACCACAAAACCGCATATATATCACTTTATATTCTTGTTTGGGGAGATTAAGAGGCTAGACTGTCTTTTTTAGGTCATTTTAGAAGTAGTAGTAGTAGTAATGACAAAACAAAATCACGCATTTTTTAATATAGCTACAACCTCAAATAAGGTTATTTTGAAAGAATATTCATGATCAGGAATTAACAATCTAGGCCTTATAAAATAAAGCAAAAATAAAAATGTAACTGATGGTGCAAGGTATTGAACTCTCCCCATTTCATTTTAAATAAATCCTTCGGGTCAGAAAAATCTTTAAAATATAAAATGTAACTTAATGAAACCATGTTCAAAAACAAAATGGAAGAGCAAGGCAATTTTTCAATTCTGAAGTATTGTTGGTAATCTTCGTTTAGGATGGCATTCAAAAAGGCTGTGCCGGCTTATTTATCTTTCTTTCGACCTTGTACCTGAAGTTATTGGTCATTTGAAAAGGTTTCTTGTCATTTCAGTCTAGAGAACCCATCACAGTACTTTGTCAGAAAGTTTTCCCCGTCCACCCTTCAGCCCCAACTCCAATTCACAGCGACTTTTTCTTATTTCACATTTCAGAGTGGCAAGAGGAGAGCCCATTTTGGTTGTGTGAGAAGTATCCGAAGAGCTTCTTCTCGGGCTCTAAACGTCATTCCACACGAGACACGTTGAAGGATTGTGTTAATAATCAAATTACAGGCAGTCTCCACATTTAAGGAGCAAACATGTACTGTATGTGATGTTCAATAAAGTAATATTACAATACTTTTTACTTTCTGGACT
Source organism: Rhinogobius similis (assembly GCA_019453435.1). Classification (NCBI taxonomy): domain Eukaryota; kingdom Metazoa; phylum Chordata; class Actinopteri; order Gobiiformes; family Gobiidae; genus Rhinogobius; species Rhinogobius similis. The sequence continues at coordinate 20,702,005 of CM033623.1, read as the reverse complement.
CACATATAATATATTACAAAGTTTGCAAATGATGCAAATAGATGTAAAAGTGAGATTACAAAACAGATGTTTTAATAAAAGCTCACGCATATTAACAACTGGCTCTGGGGAAGATCACTTTTTAAATTTAGATACTTTTTAATGTTTTGCAGAGAGGTGGGAGGATATTGCAATTGTTGTTTCAGAGATTTACAAAATTAGTAAATTGAGTATTGTCTATCATAAAAAAAAACATTAAATAAGGCTGCAAAAAGAGGGGATTAAAATAAAACAAACTTGATATGAATAAGTAATATTTCTGTAGGTTTGTGGTTAACATTACTGTTTATTTACTTCTTTTGAGCTACCTGAATTTGAACTAAGACATTTAGAGACGTTTTAGCACACTTCTGATGGATTGCCATAATATTTTTAAAAAGTCAATATATTTTTGTAGAGCCCAATACCACAACAGAAGTAATCTTGCAGGGTTTCTCAAAATTGTTGATTTTACCAGTGGAATGTTAGAAAACCCAACAATTCAACAGTCACTGGTCAACAGAGACAAGCAAATGAATATTGTCTGAATAGCTGCATCGGGACAATTACCCCAGAAACCTGAGACATTCATTTCTGTCAATATCACTTACCTCGCTAACAAAACCATAATCCTGTGTATTATATTAATTATTTCAGGTGTTTTGTTTAATTAGGAACCAAATTAACACGTTGAAGAAGCTTTTTTTGTCATTTTCTCCTGTAACTCTCACCTGTGTCCCTTAAACACCTGGTTGCCGCTGTCCCCGCTCTGAAACTGTTTGTCCCGAGTGATGTTCTGAAACGCACAAATGTACACAGTTTTACTTCATTAGTCTGCAGCTCCACAATCTGCAGCCCCAGCGCGCCTCGGCCTCCTCTCCGGCTCTGGCCTGCTGCCGGCCGTAAATGCTTTGATCGATTCCCTTAATTGCATCAATTATAGATTTGGTTACATCAGCAGGTCTGCCGGCGAGAACGAGTCTGGAACCACCAAAGAGCTTGTGTTTCCTGACCGACACAATGTTATACACTGTTGATTTATCGCAGAGGACAGAATCAGATATCAGGATTAATATGCAGAGTGGAGGCATCAGCAGGGGGTTGTGATGAGTTCAATTGTAAGCCTACTTGAAGCAACAATACATTTAAGCCTGGTTCCCTTGTTAGGGCTGCAACTGGCGGTTGTTTTTGTAGCTGACTAGATAGCAAATATTCTTTCGTTTAGTCAAACGATTATTTCTATTGTATATTGAGGTTTTATAAGACACTGTCGAACAAACAAAAGGTTGAAATATGGAGAACGAAGGCTTCTAAATAGAATATTTTTGGATATTTTGAATTGATAATGCCAGTCTTTCTGATAAAAATGTGTCTTAGTGTTTGCCTGTATCGTCCTGATAATGATTATGGTTTTCAAAATAAGACTACTACTACAGTTTTACTGTTTTCCCGGCAGTCAAAATTAGTCAGCAAAAGCTCTTTAGATTTAGTTTTATTATTTTGCAATTAAATTATGAATGTAAATGTTATCCCTGCGACAAGTTGGCCCCTGTCCAGGGTGTACCTCGCCCAAAGTCACTGGGATAGGCTCCCGTAACCCACAACCCCTAACGGGAACATGCTGTAGAAAATGAATGAATGAAAGAATGAATTAATGAATTTCAAAAGTCACATCAACTCATAATATTACATAGAATCTGACCTAATGCATCTTTTTTGTTTTGTTGCACACATAACCCATAATGTTTTTATTTTTAGAAATATTTTGGCTACTTGTTTCCATCTCTTGCCTCTTATATAAAGTTGCCTAAGTTGCCATTGCTAGAGATTCAAGACAATTAATATGCAAATCAGGAAGCATAAATATCAAAGCTTGTAATGCCACTTTGACCTAACACAATGACTGATGTTTTGAAGGAATAAATCACCAAACGCTGCGTGCATCAGTGTAAACAGTAGAGGGTGATACGAGCAGGAGGGGATTAAAATTCAACACTACAGAGCAGTTAAATGTTTTCTGTCCATCAGGTTGGTGACAGCAGCAGTGGTAATGATGCAGTGACTCGTGGCGACCTCTGGCTTGTTGTTGCTGCTCGACTGTTCATTGATAAACTCGTCACAGGCACAGAGCTCCTGGAAGCTGCGGGATCAACTCTGCTTCATTACGCTGCGAATCGGGTTTAAGCGGGTGAACGAAAAACACACGTCCCTTCAGTTATAAACGGCTTGAACTTTTAAAAAGGTGAGACGAACGCAGAGTGGATAATCTGACGGTGACGGCAAAAAACATCTTCGGGAGGAAAAGACAGACGGATGGGAATGTTTTCATTTGTCAGGATGATTTCTGAGCTAGAGCCTCGCATGAAGGCCGGAGATGTTTTGGGTTACTTTTGGACATAAATCTCTTAAACGTCCAGGGTTGTTGTGATATTGTGAGACCTATAAAGTTGTTGCCGGCAATCATAACTGTTCCTTAATCTGCAAAATGCCAAAAAAATGTAGGATCTAGCTGCATCTAGCACTAATGCCTAAGGAGTACTTCCACTTTCAAATATAAAACATCAAAGTCTAAAAGAAATTGCAATATAAACGGCTAGTCCATTTCCATATTTCTTGTTGTGCATTCCTTTAAATAATAATAAAAAACAATATCTGTAAAAACCAAAGGACACATGCAAAACCAATTGTGGCATTAATCGTCCCAATGGCGGACCAGCTTCCATCAAGTTGTTAAACTTCGAATTGGTATACTTCTCAGGAAATCTGTGGTGTGGTAGTAACTGTAAAAGTTCATAGCAACAAGTGAGTTAAAGATCAAAAATAACTTTCACACATGTGAATTTTTTTGTATCAAATATATAACTGTCAAACAATCTCAAATGGCCGCTTGAGTTTATTGTCTGCAAACCCATTACTGGAGATGGCGCAGCAGGGGGCTGTGGCTGAGACAAGACAGTGGGCGGTCAAAGCCATTGTGAACATGCTGCAGGGTAAAGAAGACTCAACAGACAGGAACTTTTATCTTTTTCAACAATGACCACATTCTACTGAAGAGAAATGTCAGCCATCTTTGATTTTGGGGCTTGAGGCAGATTCAGGGGAAGAAGTACAAAGGCCTAGCTGTAAATGAGTGCACCTTAAAACTGTCATCTCCTCCTCTTTTCCCTCGTGAGCAGTTGTAACGGTTCAGAAAAAGCCCACATTTATAATGAACTCCTTTATAGAGTCAGGAGGGCTTAAAGTCTCATAATGAAATGCCAAATGCAAAGTGAGAAACACATGAATGTGACACATCCTGACAATGTCACACTCTTTACAGTGAGAAAAGAAATGACATTTACGAGAGTAAAGTACAAAGCCAAAACATGAATTTATGCACAGCAGTGAAGGACATTTTTAAGTTAACAGGTTAGATATTTTACCTTGAATGTGATGTTGCATTCACACTGTAAATGTGATGCAGAAGTGAACATTTCAGGTTGGCTTTGGGGAGCAGTGTGTAGTTACAGACAGACATTCCTGTGTTACAGTCTGTGCTCTGATGCAGCAGCAGGACAGGTTCACATCCATTTATTCTGGAGTTGTGGTTCATTCATGGACAAAGGCCCTTCCAGGCGTCACGTGTGATGTGAGGTGTTGATGTTAAAAAAGATGTTCAGCAAAACTGTCTTTTATGAGCTTTTAACCTTGTCATGGTAATGGTGTTTCCTGATCATTAGCTTACTCAAAGTTGTATTTCATTCATGCATGTTTGAGTAATCCAACACTGTCCTAAATTCAAGGCTCACCTACCCCCTATCTCCGCCCACTTCTCTTTAGTTGCATTGTTGTGCGTGTCCATAAATGTCCCGTGGCCACTTTTCAAAACTAAAAACATAAATGAAAATCTACAGCTTGTTACGGCAAAATGTTATTATGAAAAGGCCAGTCTTTGCAGTTTTGTTCTGGAAGTCAATGGACTGGCTTCAATTACTAAACAGTTTAGGATCAATATTATGCTAAACAAAGAACAAAATGCAAAATACTTCTAATTATTAATCAATACTAAATACATAAAAAGCTCAATATGTCCTCATTAGCGACAAAATCCATTATCTTCAAATAGGATGAGGTGTGTTACTATGATATTGCACGGCAGTAAAAGATTTTGCAGAATCTTTTACATTTGCAGAATCAAAATGATGAAAATGACACTAGAAATGAACAGTTGCGTGGATGTACACGGTGGAGCCCGAGAAGCCTTGACATATCTAACAGGTCCAGTAGTATTTCCATTGTTCAGGTTGTGAGAGAAGAGCAGCTTTGAACGTTCTCTGAGACTGGAGACAGTATCGGTAGCTTTAGAGACGAGGATGAATAGAAAAGCAGTGTTTATCAAAGACGTTTGTTTAGAGGATTAGAAGAGTGCTAAGCTCCGACATGCTAATCTGCCATGAAAAAGAAACAGAAAGAAGAACTACACTACTGACTAAAGAATGGTACAGTGGAATCTTCCTTCATCCGACTAATTAGCACCCACAGTGTCATTCCTACCTAACAAGATCAAACTTGGTATCTCTTAAATTTTACAACATTCAAACGTTAAACTAATTAGTGAAACGGAAAGGATTTAACAAGCAGCATATTAACTTCTCAGTTTCTTACATTTTGACAAACAGATTTAAAACGTCTTGCAAAATAATTCTCAAGTATGTAATGGAACCACATAATAAAAAGCGATTTACACAAGGTTAAGGTTGACAACACTCACCTGGCTACATAGAGACACCTGGAAAATGTTGCCGTCGCTACCACCGCAGAACAGGAAGTACTCTGAGGGGTCAAGGGTCACGGACATGATTGCAACATCAAACAGGATGGACAGCAGCATCTCCCCCGAAGACAGCTCCCAAACCTGGAGAAAGAAACAGCATTTTTATATTAGACAAATTATAAAACAGTATCTGCAGTACAGTTGTGTTAGTGACAAATTGCTTTACCTTAGCAGTGGACAAATCAAACACTACACAATCTCTACAAAACTAATTCCAAACAGTGTTGACAGCAAAATAAATAGCAGCACAATTGGCAATTGATTTTTAATACAAAAATAAATTGAACCGTTCTATGGCTCCGACTTGTGTTTGGCCATTTGTCCCGTTTGTCTCTTGAATGAATTGATCAAAGGACCAGCTTACTGCGAGGTGACCCTGCTTGAGAATGAGATTGTGCCACAAAATATGTAATTATTATGCCCTTGTAATCCTTCAGTTATCCAGGCGGTTTCCATAGTAACAAAAGTATGATAGTATTAACAAAGTTTCAAAAAGTTGTCAACTGGGACAGGTTTTTCCAAGAGGTGTTGCTGTTTAAACCTTGCCCAGATGATAACTTTTTGAAACTTTGTTAATATAATCATACTGGTATTCAGTCAAGTCAAGATATCAAATTTTAGTGTTATGATTGTGAGAAAAAAAAGAGCACGCTTTAATAATTATTCACAATTATCAAAACCATCTCCAACAGTGAAAACCTTCCTTTTCTTTCACATATTTACATTACCAGTTCTCCTGTATGTGACTTTCTGAATAATAAAGTCAAGTTTATATGATATAAACAGTCAGATGAAATTTAGATTTACTTTTTTACAGTATAAAAGCGATGATATTGCAATCTAAATAATCACAAAGCCATCAATCTAGAATGCACAAATCCCTAAACATGTTATTTGCATACTTAATGTAATAAATGCAGTTTAATAACCTACAGTAAAAGAAATTTGTCAGAGGTGATCTGAAACACAAATTACAGATTGAAAACATTTATCAAACAACTTTGTTGTCTTTTAATGAGCCAACCTTTCCAAAAAGCAATAAACAAAATAGTATTTACAGTAACTACTTTTACTTTGACAGTAAGAAAGTAAAAAAAATATATATTTTTTTTATATACTATAATCGACAGCGAATGCCAAGACATTACTCTGAGGAATCATTGTTATTCCATTACGCCTAAAGAGCAGCTTCAGCTTTTCAAATAAAACTGGTTTCTATAGAAGTTTTTTAAGTGCAAGTGGTAAAAGCTGGACTCAAAATGTTATACAAATTCAGTGCCAAGTGACCTTTGACTCATCTTCAATTGAATAGAGCCAACACTGCAGAGAGAGGTTTCTGTGGCAGACTCACTTAAAAAGGGAATGATTTAAAGGGGAGGGACGCTGCGGCGCCTCTTGGACAGTGTCTGGACCAAACAGGAGCTCACCTTACACTGATTTATGTCTCAGGGGGTTTTACCAAATTAAAAACTGATCTGGGGACAGGCTGCTCCCGTTGCTGATCAATGACACTCTAAGCCAGTGGTTCTTAAACTTTTTGTCTGGGGACCCCACAAAAAAATCTTGTGAGGTCTGGCGACCCCACATTACTCTCACGCCGATTTTGGGCAGACCTATAGTTATTGACACTCCCTCAAAAGGTTTTTGTCATTCCGTCAAACTAAATCAACTAAAAACCAGCTCGCAATGTACAACTACAAGAATTTGATTCACAAGAAGTGGAACAAAGCGAACAAAGTGAACAAATAAACACTGAATAATTATGACATTAAATAATACACTAAATAATGTTGTATTTATGTCTATAAAATACAGGGGTCACTGGGTCAAATGCCCTACAAAAAAAGTACTGTGGGATTTTATTTTCTTTACCTCACTGTACAGCAGTAAAACTAACTTTCACTTGCACTTCACTGATGGCCTTATATCTGACAGATTCCAATGTCAACTATACACTTACAATGTATATAAACTAAAACACTTAAAATTGTACATGAAATAATATGCTTAGAAATGTACATAAAACTGGAGGTGCAGGTCAGGCTGCGCAGGTTATAGAGAAAGTTAGTATTGGACACATCTCGGTCCTTGTCTGGGACAAGTTAGTTAGCACAAGTTAGTTAGGACGAGTTAGTTAGGATGAGTTAGCGGTCGAGCGCTTCTCGTCAAGGCAGTGAGCCAGAGCGCTCTGTGATTTTGTGACGACAGAGCGAGGAAAAGGCCTGCACCGACAGGAGCCATGAGGCCCAGCCTCAGGTGGGACTTTTCTCCATCATCTGAGTGAAACTGCACGCAAAAGGCGCTGTGAGGAGCGGAAGACCTGAAGCGCTGAAGCGGGTTTGAATGACGAACCGCGCCGTTCACGGACCGCACGAGCCCCGCTCACGGACCGCACGAGCCCCGCTCACGGACCGCACGAGCCCCGCTCACGGACCGCACGAGCCCCGCTCACGGACCGCACGAGCCCCGCTCTGACCGCACGAGCCCCGCTCACGGACGCCGCGAGCCCGCCACGGACCGCACGAGCCCCGCTCACGGACCGCACGAGCCCCGCTCTGACCGCACGAGCCCCGCTCACGGACCGCACGAGTCCAGTTCACGGAGCTCACGAACCGCGCGAGCCCCGCTCACGGACCGCAGATAGGCAGAATAAGCGCCTGACAGGGCTTCAAGTGTATAGTGTTCTACCTGCACCAACGGGACGCCTCCTGTCCCAGACGGGCCTGTTCCTCCGCTGACGCCGGCCCACATGAGCTCTCTCCCTCGCTCCTTTCTTCAGCTTTTTGGGAGGGCATCCGTGCTCTCTCCTCCTGTTCTTTTTCCTCCACTCCGCGCTAACTCTCTCTCTTCTCCTGCTCTCTCTCCTCTGTTGTGCTCTCTTTTTCTCTCTCCTCCGCTCTGCGTAGAGCCGCGCTCTTTCAGTCAGGTGTCTTGACCCCTTTATTCGAGGATGAGGAGGAAAAGAACACAGCACTGGCTGCACATCGCGCTCTTTCACCGTGGAGCGCATGTTACGGACGTGCGCGCCTCTGCCCCCGGCCGAGCCCGACTCAGCCCGACAGCAGAGCGGACGGGTCGGTTTCGGGCCGGCTCCGGCTCGGGACAAGAATTTAAGCTCTAATCGGCGCACACAGCGCCTAGGAATGCGAAAACAGCAGCTCTGAATTTGTATATATATTTTTTTTTCATAGTTTCACCTCACAAAATAGCGCGTTAATTCCCGACTGGAAAAAATTTGGCGACCCCACAAAAGTTTTGGGGTCGCGACCCCTAGTTTAAGAACCACTGCTCTAAGCAACCTGTGAGACAGTTTAAAAGTGACTAAGAATAACAAGACATATTGGTCTATTGGCACTTCTAATGTCACGACTAATAACCAACTCCAGCTACTAACTTACCCACCAGCCTTTTACTAAAGATACAAAGTTTAATCTTGGTCTGAATCTGAAAGGTGGGTGTACCAGACTTTAATCTTGTACATGAGTATTAAATTATACTGTCTGAAAAAGTAGTTCTGAAGCCTTTCACATGCGCGCAATTCAATGAATGTGAATACTACCGATGTGCCAAAATTTGGAACTATACTAACCGTATTCCTGCTTTTGTGTTTGTAAAATTGTCTACCCCAGCATTAAATTACTCAATAAAGAAAATACTTGAAAAGATTGGAAAGAAAAACAATAATACTATCTGCAAACATTTTTACAAACACAGACCTGTTTGAGAAAAGTTTCTTCAAAGAAAAATATAAATTGTAAATAACCAGTCTATTGTTTATAATCATAATAATCATTCAATCTCAATTGCTTTGGAAATGAATGTAATTTGGTTGAATGCCAACTCGCTACCTCTGGCACGTGGACAGTCCTTAATTATAAGCATATGTTTTTGCTTCCATTAACTCCCGTGATGCGGCTCCAAAACAGAAACTACCAAGCAGTAAACATGTTTATTCCTTTGTAAAGTAACTAGTGTTTCTGCCAGAACCTGAGGCAACTGCAACTTGCTCAGAAAGCCCAAGAGGTTGGCACTGCAGTTAATAATAATCCAGAGAAATATAAAGAAAATGTGAAAAACTTGAGGTGTGAGATCTATCAAATATCGCAGTTGTTTTTGGAGATACTGTATGCAAAACGTAATTTTCAAGTATATGTGTTTCTTGTGTTCTTCAAGCAGGTTTTATTGTGAGGTGATACTAATTTATGGATGATGAAATCATTCTCAATATGGGATTTCACTGTCGCAAGCAGCAGATTGTCAATATTTTTAAGTGGCAACGTGACACTTTTGAACATGTAGGGTATCACTCTGAGTCATATTTATTTAAATAATACAACTAAATAAGCTACAGAAATGTGGGCCGAAATATGGGGTAGGTGAAAACAGCAATTTTCTGCACTTGGTATGTCGTCTTCAACTTATTCATATAGCGCTCCCTCTTTTGAGGAAAGTCCTTGTCATATCAAATGATCTTCACACACTTGTTAGGTGATCTGAGTGTGATACAAAATTTTGAATATGATATTTCTGTTCTTTAGTGTTACCCTTTACAGTCCAAGCAATGTTTTTTTTTTGCAGTATTGTGCAACACTCAACCATGACAGCTACAAGCATGTTTTAATAACTTTATGATGGATGTAATCTAGGATTGAAACAATTTAGTTGATTAATCACAACTGATCGATTGAGATAATCGTCAACTATTTTAGTAATCTAATAATCATTATCTGGATTATACACAGACTTCAAAGCATGCTATGTGCACTGAAAAGAGGTTTTATCAGGAATTACATCAAAATGACAAAGAAAACATGATCATTTAGGGCCATATTTTGCCCCTGGCGGTAGCGCGGCACTGGAGTTAATGATGACGTTTAGCGCCAGTGCAAATGGTGACGTCGTGGAGCTCTAAACAAGAGGCATGATTATGCAAAAATATGAGGTGGAGTGAAGCAAATGTAGGGCGTGGTGTGATGCATTCTGTGAATTGCCAGAATCGTAACAAATAAACTTCAAAACTAATGCAGTGAAAAACATAACACAGGAAACATTTCCTGGAGTCATATCTATCCTCATATGGACCAGACAATCCTAATAAAACAACCTTAATGGGCACAAATAACCAAAACGATACGTTACAGAATAATGAATATACTCCAATTAAGAGAGTCCGTCTGCCTTAAATAGCTGTAGCTGAGTTTCCATTGTGCTTTTGCGCAAAACTGTATTGATCTGTTTCAAATGTCGAAAAAACATCACGTTGAGCCTGTTTGAATTAAATTATGAATTGATCGGCGTCAGACCTCAGTCCCGAGTCCCACACGTGTCCAGCGAAATCAACAGATACACAGAGCAGTGTGCAGCTCGTGAGCGTGTGTCTGTGTGTGCGCGTGTCTGTGTGTGCGAGTGTGCTTGTGTGACACATGTGTGAGCGCGTGCTTGATCGCGCTCACTGCGTGATGAACAGACCAGGTTGAACTAACTTGTGCCAAATGCTTGGTGTTGCGCGTTATTTTAGGCCTATTCAAGTGACACAAATGAGGCTGTATTATACAGCACAGCTCATATCTGAGGATGCGCGACAACGTACAAAGAAAAAGAAAGAAAAAAAAGAAAAACCTTGGGACTCGCAGGGATTTCTGGGAGGACAGACGCGGAGTGGCACTCAGGACCGGAGAAGCTTCAGAACGGTGGTCACTGCAGTGGTCTCTCTGGCTTCAGGACGCACCGCTGTTTTCATCACAACTGCTGTGAACAGCGTTATGTTTATATCGTGGGTCTTCGGAGCTGTGTTATTGTCCCCATATATGAGTCCCTCACGTTCTTTGACAAGTGTCTCCTATGAAGCGTTGGCTTCTTCCTTTGCCTGGATATGCCATGGATGCAAACATCTCCTTCCCTGATGGCCTTTCAAATGCCACAGTTCTCAGTCATTGGTTCAAACGTGTTCACCATATATGGACTGTCACATCCCCCTTCAGCCTCCAGAGGACAAATACAGCCTCCTTCCACAAGTGTTACCGCAGTGAAAATAGCAAAAGCCTGACCTGGAAGCGCCCCCTGGTCATAGCGCTGACGCAAAATATGGCCCTTGGTGTTTTCGATCAAATGTCAGATTTGAGTGACCAAGCCTTTGAAAAACAGTCTAAATCTACTGAGCGAAGCTCTATAAAAAATAACAAAAAATAGGCAGCTAATTCAACGTCTGTATTTCAGTCACCATTGCAACCATTAACATGAAACTGAGCTGAAACTTGAGACGTGAAAGTGCTGCTCAGAAGCAGGGCCCTGAAATTTGTGACTCAAAATTTGCAACCGATTTTCCAAAAAAGAAGCCCAAAATCAAAAATCTATTTTGTCTTTAAATATATAACACCAGGACGTCCCAAAGCGGCCTCATCTTTAAGTTTAATCTGGGTCAAATTTAAAACTCTAATATTCACAGGCAGTTCCTGTTCTAAACCACTAATTGATTAATCGAAATAATATTTGTTTGACTAAGCGATTACCATAATAATCATTAGTTGCAGCCCTAATATAGTCATAAAATCATCAGAATATTGTCATCGGGATAATAAGAATAAAAACAAAATTAGTGCTTAATTTTTGACAATATTGCCCATCCCATTCCAAAACGTTGACCCAGTTTCTAAATTTTCACTTTTAAGTTGAACCTTAAAGGCTGTCATAAATCCTCAGAATCATAAATATATTTAGTCAAATCTGTCAGAGCTTTTCACATATTCATCAGCGCACAGCAGGTTGTTATGCATGCAAAGAGTCATGTCAAAATACAACAGAAGTGCCGCGTGAAGTGTAGTGACCTGGATATGAACACGGACCTCTACATTAAGACTTTATATAAAAAGACTTTGATAAAGACGTCTCTTGCTGGCCACCGTCATCCCTGCAGGGGAGGCGGACCAATCAGGCGCGAGACAGAAGAGGCAGCCTCCAATTCCACGGAGAGCCTCTGGGAGGACTTATCAGGACTAAAAACACACTTCATCTCTTCATCTGTCCCACACTGTTGCTCCCACTCACATCCTCTGCTTGGTTTTATTCACAGAGATCCCAACAAAACCCTCATTAAAAAATGAAATAAAACTGACTTTCCAAGACTACAGGCTCGTTAGTGTCTCGGTGTGTCAGTCTGACCTGAAACCTTCAACAGCTCACGCCTAGTTTCAAATTTCCGCGATTGTCTTACTTCAGGGTAATGTGACACTTTATAATAACTTTCACAAAAACATTGAATTGGAATGAAGACATTTGCAAGTCAACCAGGCAGAAGGATCCTGCAAAGTTTAAGGTCAGTCATCGGTGTTTTAGCAGAAGATATGAAAGTTGGGATGTTGCAATGGAAATAAACAATTCAAAATTAAATATTATACATTGTGAATGGTCAAAAACAAAACTGAAACTGGGGGTGGATGATATGCCAAAAGTCTGTCCTGAACTGTGAAGCGTCAAGCCAGGGTTATGAAAAGCGCTACACAAAAATATTGTGCATAATGTGGGGCCAGAGGTTCCTGTACAGGTCTCAGAACTCAGACTCAGTGAACAGACACCTTTGGAGTATGCTTTTGGCTGCAGAGAAGAAGGCCAAAAATGAATGACACAATCTGCACCAACAATTAAGAACTGGACTGACATACTCAATATATGGGACAAAAATGGGGAAACTGCTTTGGAATAGGACAGATTTGATTTTGGACAAAATGGGACGTTTAATGTGAACTGTGTGTGGGTTTTATTTTGATGTCATATTGAATTTTTTAATCTGCTGTCCCTGGTCGTGCTGTGTTCTTTGTGTTTTTGTGTTTGTTTTCATTCAGTTTGTATAATGTTTAAAAACTGAATGAAAGATAGATTTTTCCCCATTTCATGTAAACTCTTTATATTGCTGTGAAGAGATCACTAAAGTCATCCGCTTCTTCTGAAAGTTCACCTTTCATTGCACTTTTTCAAACCCACTCATTTGAAGTTTTGTGGAGACTAACCAATAGCAACATTACCCTTGTTTATTTAGGCTCCTAAATGTTAATTCAGCTATCATACAGTCATGCAAATGTACGTTAGATTGTCAGTTGCTCAGGTGAACTCTGAGATCAGAAATCCTGCCTGCTTTTATGCTCCGACAGCTTCAAACGGGAGCAAAGGTCCCTATACAAACATTTAGTGTCATAATGGAGAAAACATTTTATTTAAATTGCACATATTTTGTTTAATTTGTTAATTACATGTTTATATGTTGTATTGTGTCAAGAGGGCGCTCTTGCAAATGAGAAGGGCCCTCCTTGTATAAATGAAGGAAATAATAGGGGAAAAAGTGTCTGTGTTTGACAAAAGATCTGCATTTAAGCAAAAATTATTTTAAGTCATGATGTGCTGATTTTACCAAAATAGTATATTGTCATAGCGATCGCCCAGCCTGGGCATTACTCAAATAGTTCCCTGGGCAACTTTATTACATAACTTAAGTTTGGTTGTGGATAAGTGACTATCGCTTATTTTACTTGATTTTTGAGAAAGTGTGGATACTTTGACAATATTTTTGGTTAGAAATATAGCTGAATTTGCAGCTTTTTTATTTGCCACTTTCCCTTACAAAAATAAACTGTCGTATAAAGATCCCGTCAAACGGCCTCTGGGATATGAATAAATGTGGGTTTAGCTGTAGAGTACCGATTGAATAGTATGGAAAATATGATACTCTGGAGGAAAAAAAAAAGTTTTTCAAAAGAAAAAAAAAACAAAAACACAATACAGTTTCCATACAATGTTGGGCGGCATCATCCATTTTCCTTGAACACAAAGCTTGGCAGTATCTTATCTTATTCCTATAGAAACTTTTCATGTGATACCGTTGTTTATAGATTACTGGCGCCCTGCCCTCGCCGTGCGTTTCCCTGTGTTGCGTTGTGTGTGCAGTTGTTATGATGTGCTGACAGATAGCCACTGAAGGTCTGGCTGTCTGTCATGTTATAAACTCATAAATATTACAGCGCCGTGGAGTGACAGTGCACGAGGGAGAAGAGTCGGTTCAAAGTGAGCTGGAGTCTTCACCAGAGATACACAACACATTGTGCACAATAATATTCACAGGAGATGGTCGGATAAATGTGGCCGATTATCAGGGTTATATTGAGATCAGATCAGGCAGCGAGTTTATTTGTCTGACAAACATAAAAACTGATTTGAGGTCATTTCATGTTTATGTGAACAACCTTTTAATGCTTTTGTGTCTGTGGATGCTGAGAGAGCTCTATTATGTTTCCAGCTAAAGCAACACACTATTTTACAGCATATATGTTCCTTTATCTGTTTTCTACGACAAATCAAACAAAGGAAAAAAGTAATAGTAAAAATCTACAAATATCGCTTGAATCTGAATAGAGATAGCGCACTATATCGGCCACGGTCAACTGATGTATCAGTCTATCTCTATTCAAATACATGATATTTTCTGACTTGCATCATTCCTTTGTTACTTTAATGATTCACTGGCCAATACAATACTTTTTAGCATATCAACAATTGGCCTTAATTGTCCAGCACATGCACATATTTAGTTCCTCCTGTCGAAAGAATATTTAACACTGCACAAAAATAGAAACGGGACTACACTGCTTTCTTATAGGTTTGTGGCTGAAAATGGTAATGAAATTTTGCTAAATTTAAAATGCATAACTTGTGGAAATAAATCCAAAAAATGTGTCCAAAATATCAGTGCAGTGATAGTAATTGAAATTTGCTTCTTTTAAGAGGTATTATGTAAAACTAGGATTCATTTGCTCAGCAGTGTGGCTGAAATCAAGGATGTTTCCACAACGTTGACTATTACATGTGATGCTGCTTAATTCTTATTTTAACACCAGTTTTAGAAGCAGTACATTTTTTCAGTGCACTCTGAGCACCAACTTGCATTAACTCGCACCCTTTTTTGTGATACAGCTCTGACAACCAGCATCATTATCCATGTGTCATTTACACATCCAGCAGTGTCCTACATACTGCATTACCTTACAGATTGCACACAGTTCATGCTGTTATATCTGTGAATGTATGGCTATAACCTACATTTCCTCAGGGATGAATAAAAAAATCTGCTTTAAATTATCTCCCACATGACTATACTGAGAATGAGCAATGTTCTGTGCATAAATTAAACACAGCAGCATTCCACTAAATAATGGTGTAAGAATAGTAGGGCTGTAACAATTAACTCGTCAACCGTAAAAAATAATTACAATAGTATTTTGATCAACGTAATTGTTACCTGGTCCATACAGACTCTAAAACATTCACAAAAATACCTTTTTAAATCACAAACACAGGGGAATTATTGAATAAAAAGAAGAAAAGAAGAATTTTAAAAGAATAAAACATTCAGATTTTGATTAATAGTACATTTCATTTGTAAATATTATCTATTATAGAAGTCTTCTGTCACTACATTTCAACCCTTATGTGGTTGAAAATGTATTTAAAAACCCTCAATGTGCAATAGAAATAATCATTTGACTAGTTGACTACTAAAATAATCGTTAGTTGCAGCCCAAATTATTGTGATTTTTGAACCACAGCTCAAACTGTTATGTGATTGGCAGCTTAGATCCCGGCAGAGTAGAGACATACTATTTTATCACCTGAAAGTGTCACTCTGAATCAACACAAAAGCTGCAGTCACAACTTATCACAGGTGACTCAACGGCAATATTAATAGCTGATAATGCTAGCTACAATGCTTCGTTAATTCCCCCGTTGCTTTGTTCCGCCCCATGATAGATGTGAAATGTTGGCGCCAAGGTAATCCTCGCTGTCAGATTCATTTCATTTGGATGTCCTTCACACAGGTAAACAAGCAGCTGATTCATGAGCACTCCAGGTCTGCTTAAAAGGATCCTATAATCAAACACGGATATTTACAGGCCGTTCAGCATCTCCGCGATGACTCCAAAAACAGGAAAATGACAAATCTAGCACACAATGGGCATGTTAAAATATTTGTCCTATTACTTTATGCTGGCTCAAAACCAAGAGAGTCTTTTGCATGGTAAGCATAGTCACTATTTGCCAGTGTGGGTAATCCAAATATTTAATTAGAATAATGTAGAATAAAAATAAAACGCACTCTGACGTTGGGGCGGAACTTTTGCGCTAAATTTTTCAAAACCACAAAATGTTCACTTGGTATGTCCCTGTAGCCCTAAGGAAACATGATATTATGAAATATTCAAAGTTAAGAACCACAAATTATGTCTCTGGGGCTAAGGCAGCGAGCACATTTCACCAGATTCGTGTAAGGAGGATATTAATAACTAATTACAAGATTATAATGCGTGTACCAGTGTCTAATGATCCTTGTAATCGTTTTATAATGCTCAAAACATGAAGCTGTAATAAAGTTATGTTCATTTTGCAAACAGTCTAGAATGGGTTTTTCATAGACGACGATGAGAGATGGGAGGTAAATCACAAAAATGACACGGTTTTGGAGACATGCATTACAATTTTGAGTATATTTTCTGTAACACAAACTGATTCAAAAAGCTGATAAAAAAATATATAAATAGTTGAAGTTAACACATTAACTTGTGCAATTAACCAAAGAAAATTTAGGTATTTTGAATCAGCGCAAATTAATCCCAGTCTGTTTATATATGCGGGGAGGGTTAAGGTTATGGTTAGGGTACGCTTTATTGTTCCATCGGGGAAATTTGTCCTCTGCATTTGACCCATCCTTCAATGGCGCGAGGGAAACTTGTCAGGAGCAGTGTGCTACAGATCTTGTGCTTGGCTTAATCAGGACTACTTCAGCTGGAATACTATGCACCAAATCTTCTACAAACCACTACAGGACACTGGAGGACACCGCGAGCATCTTAAATCTGTCACCATAAGAGCCAGTTAGACCCACAAGTGACAATGAAGGGCCTTGAACCCACTAAACCTCTTGATTGGTCTACTAATACACTTTATATGATGTACGGCATTAAAATGAGTGCACAAAGTGATACTTCCTGATTAATCCTATTACTTTAAAAGGTGCTGTTCCTGATTTTTATTGTTTTAAAACATGAAAAACACAACTAGTTTATTTAAAAGGCTTTACGTCAGTCACAGTCGCTCACTTACCTAATGCACTCCCAGCATCCTCATTATTCATCGCAATGAGTTTATAAGCACTTTTCACAAGTCTCTGAGCCCAGCCTGGGACTGTGTAACTCGTTGTCTGGGGTAAAGCTAACAAACACTGGCATGCTAACAATGCATTTCCTGCTTCTCGTCGAATAGACACTCCATAAAAAGATGCTAATTTTCACCCGAATGGATGCTTTTACAATATATTCGAACTGGGGGAAAAAATTGCCTCTGCTTTCTTACGTTTCAAAAGCTAAGTTTTCAAAGTCATGTTCAGTTCATTCATGTTTTGTGCAATACTTGAATCTAAAACCGGAATATTTACTGGCACATTTTAGCACATTTCTGATGGATTGCCTTAATATGGTGTGAATAATACATTTCTTTTAAACATTCATGTCTCCCACCTCAAACCTCATCAACTGTAATTTGCAGCTCACCTTCACAGTCTGGTCTAACGATGCAGTTGCCACTCGCGCCTGAGGTCCCATGAGGCCACAGTGCAGGTCTGTGATTGGCAGAGAGTGACGGGAGAGCACATGTCGTGGCTCGGGCACATGGTTTGAATCCAGCTGAATCACACTGAAAGAGATACGAAAAAACACATTTAGAGATAGACAATAACACGAGCCTCAAGTGTTTCCTCATTTAACATCTGTCTATAACTTGTTGAGTGCGACAAAACTGCTTCAGGGCATAGCACCACTAAAGACTAATTAAAAAGAGCGCTTGCTAGAACAGCTTCAGCTCGTTTTGCTTTCATTTTTCTCTATGTGGACATTTGAGAGGCAGAAGATGAGGAAATACAGCCAAACGCAAAGAGGAGACTACTTGAAGCTAAAACATGATTTATTAAAGTAAACGCTACACAGAAACTACGGGTTTGATCACACTAGATTGAACTGGTTTCTTTACATCTCATTTCACTCAAATATGAATAAAAGTTAAGCGAAAAATGATCATGTTTTTGAGTTTGTGGGAAGTTGTGGAAATGCCCAAATAGAGTCTGATGAATGGCGTGGAAGCAGATGAGGGTTCAAACGGCATGTTGCAGCAGAAACATGTTTTATTACCGACTCCGGCTTTCAGACAGACGTCCATCTGACAAACGGAGAGTGTGTTTAACATTCCGCTCAGGTTTCCCACAATCCTCAGCGCCTTTTCCCGACGTCATCACATCAGAGCCCACACGACTCTTGAGATTGTGAGTGCGCCTTTACATCTCTCTGCAATGGCCTGGATCCTGCTCATTTCCAGGCCGCGGGCGTGATTTTTTATATACCTTTTGAACCAAAACCCCCCCTTCAGCAAAATCTGAGTCACGAATGTCTTCTTCCTGAGGTCAAAGGTCATGGAGTAACTTTACGCAACTGGATTTTGGATGCGGGTGTGAATGACCTGGTTTCTGTCTGCGTTTTGTCAGAGGGAGAGGAGGAAGATCTGAGCCAATCAGCTTCCTCCACAGTGCGTCGGGTGCCAGGTGCAGCTCAGAGAAAGAGCCGGCTTCAGCCTCGGGGGCTTTTCCGATTCTGGATCTTCTGCGATTGCCTGCCAGCCGCCTGTTTTTTATGCTTTAATGACAGAAGACTGGTCCTGATGCATCTCTGTGACTCAATATGGAAACAAACAAATGAAGACTTACAGAACCGGCTGAATAATAATGAACTGGCGCTTTCAAGTTATCGCGAGCTACAAAAACAGATGCACAAACCTCCAGCTATGAGACAAATATCCCTAATTGACAGAGCGCACAGTTGTTCCACGAGATTTGGGAGAGTCATATTCCAGAAATTGGATAAGAATGCATATAAAAATCGGTAATGCAGCAGGTCACAAATCTGATGCAATCCTATGTTGGATTTCTTCAACCATACCTTGCAGCCGTGCCACTATTAAAAAGAAAAAGAACATCCAAGCTCCATAATTCATGATCAGTTTAATTTATCACTAGGAATATTACAAAAACTGCAAGACACAGGTTTATCAAATTTAGTAGTATTTTAAGTGAAAATCACAGGCTAAAAGATTGGAAATTGAAAAGTATGTCTATTCTTCGTGTACTTTATACTTATATTACTGGCGGTATAGACAACTTTTTAAATTATTCAATCAATTATGTACAAATGTCACTTACGCGATCCATTTTCATAAACATTTACTTTTTAATAGTTTGATTTGCCATACCAATTCTGTGTTTTAGTTTTTTTTAGATTATGTGATGCAAACATAGTATAGTTCATCTTTTAATGGTAAAAATGGCACTGTACAGAAGAACACTGAGTAGAAAACAAGAATGAAATCCCGATTAGGGCTGCACAATATTGGACATTATTGCAATATGCAAATTATATTGCGAAATTATGGTAATTAAGATCTGCGATGTCAATATTATTGCAATATTTAAATACACGTTTTGACTTTTTTAGTCAGCAATTATTTCTTATTATTATTTTGTAGATTGACACTTAGAATAAACTAACATTTTTAACCAAATAAATGTTGAAATATTGTGAATGAAGGCTTCTAGAGAGAATACTTGAATAAACCTGAATAAAGTGTACAACTGAGGAAAATCAGAAATGGTCTATTCTTTTTTTGCCGTTTTTTTGCTAATTTAGTTTGAAAAAGTTATTTATTTTTTATTTATTTATTTTGGAGTTTCCCTTTTAATTTTTTTCAGTTTATAAACAGAACATTTCTATTACATGAAGACTTTGGTGTTACTGCAATATATTTAGTTTGCTGCAGTATCGTTATTGCGTCAGCCAATATTGCGATATTGATAATTTTGTAATACAGTGTGCAGCCCTAATCCCTAACGTTGCAAAACGTGACAGTCAATCTCAGTATTTGGGAGGGTTGGGGTTCTCAGTGCAAATACACACAATGTCAATCCATTCAAATTGTCTACACTGTGCCTGTAAATGTCATAGTTAAGGCTTGAATGTGACTGGTTTATAAAATGAACCCCAAAAGTGCTAGAATATCACGTTTATATCCTTATTTCATTGACTAGATGGAAAGCTTTTGTTTTTTGTGTTTAATCCGGCCTAAGTACTGCTGTTAAATAGTTATCAATATACGCAATTGGGGCTGCAACAAGTTAATCAATTTATCGCATTTGTTAACTAATTTAGTAATCGAATAATCATTAACCGGTCTATACATAGGTTCCAAAACATGCCATGAGCAGAGAAATACGTTTTATGACTCAAACTGACCCGCAATTGCATGACAGTGACTCATTAAATGTGTAAATTGTGTGTATTTGATAAAAAAAAATAAAACACAAAAAAAAACTCTCTAAATATAATCTACCATACTCCTCAAACATCTTCACGTCAGGACTGTCTTGGTCAAATTGAGAAAAAATCTTTTCATCAGGTGACTTTGTAACTTTGTAAATGTTCTGATATATTGTCTTTACATAGTACAAAGCAACGATCAGTGGTATTAAGAGACTGTCCATTGTACCAATATTATTTAATAATTAAACTCCTTGGTGTGTAAACAATGTGAGGTTATATCAAGTTCTTCACAAACTCCAATGATAAAACTATTCTCTGAACGGCCACTGCTACAGACAGAGTGGGTGATCACTTGGAAAATGTTATGTCCTAAAAGAGTGGGTGCAATGAAGTGCTTTCCTTTAGTTCCTTCAAGGACACATCAACTTTACTCCACCATTTGTTCAATCCCTGACACTAAAAACAGTGTTGCCATTCTCAAACAAAAATCACCAGAGTGAATGCAACTAGCAGCCAGACGTTTTCTAATACTACTAAAAGTGTCAGTTTTGGCAAGGTTCATTGACTAATCTATTACGCCTTTAGCAATGCACTCCCCTCTAACTGGCAAATGTACCACAACTTTATCAGGTGTCAACAATAAAAAGTACGTTGATTTATCAGAGGAATTTTAAAAATCATCCAAGGGAGACAGACTGGAACGCCAAAACATAACCAAACCCTCAGCAGTTTGAAGTGAGTACAAGCAACACATTTGGCAATTAATCCCAAGTTTTGTATATAATTGCTACAGGCTGAAAAAGCGCAAATTAATTATCAGACGTCACAGAGGTTAAAAACATGTTGTTTGTGCTCTGAAAAAGCATTTATCTTGATGAAAATGCTGATGCAATTGGGAGAAAGTGGTTCCAATGTGATATGGCAAGAGTACACTTGACTGGAAATATGTCACTGCAAATAATAAGAGCCTGCAACAAGAGACTGACAGATGTCTAACTGAAGGAGAAGAGCACAAACCTGTGAAGCATTACTTACGCTGTATATAAGCTCCCTCTAGTGGTCACTAAAGAGAACTGTCCAAACAACACTTCCATGTTGCATCTTCTGTTATTCAATTGTCATTATTTATTCGGTGAAACATAAAGCTGAAGACTTAAATTAAAGCTTTGTAGGTGATCTAATGAGCAGGTGAGTGTGTTATTGAGCCATACCTGGACAAACTCCACACTAAAGCCAGGTTATCTCTGCCTCCAGAGACAAAGTGACTCGTGTCATCTGTAAACTTCACACATGTGACGTCCTGGTAGTGTCGGCTAAGCACAGTCAGCAGCTTCCCCGTCGACACCTGAGGGATAAGAGAGGAAATATTATACATTTTATACTTTGACAGATTCAAAATATTTATTTTTGGTTGGATTGGTCATTATAGTAGAATCAAAATTAGAAAAAGGTTTATTGCTACAATAAGTGAAAAAAAAAAAAAATCACAAACTACGAATTTGCTTTGTGAATGTGATGCAACATGAAACAATGAATAATAATCACAAAATATTAAAAGGGTTATTATTGCTGTGTAGTGCCATTTAGAGCACAAAACTCATCCAGTTCTTTTTTATTTTTCCAAATTTCTTTTTGCTCTATAATGAAATACTTTATGAAATGTACTTTAGCAAATTTTCCACAACATTTTTAGGTCATTAGCAAAAAAAGAAGGCAAGAATAGACTTTGACTGAATATAAATACAAATTATACAGTAGGAACAGATCACGACATAGCAACAATAAAGAGTAGCAGTGCAAATATTTCATTTAAGGGCCATCTAACTCACCTCCCATAGATAAATTGACTCTGCGACACCTGTAGCGAGGAAAAGTCCATTTGGCGAGGCGGTCAGACATGTGACCACACCTGGACACACGATCTTCTGCTGCAGCTGATCCTGGACAATGAAGAAAACACATTAAGTTACATCAAAACAAGGAAGCAACTCTGTTATTGTCACGTTCTGTTGACAAAAGTGCTGCAGCTAATGATTATTAGCTGACTATTGCCCGTTGAGACTTTTTAAAAACATTAATACATGATCAAATATGATGACCGAAGGCTTCTAAGAGAATATTTACAGATAAGGTGTATTATTGATGACAATATACTCTATTGACTTAACAAATGAGTGATGTCATGAGCTCAATTATACAGTCAACTACTCACGGTCGACAGCCCAGATTAGTCGATTATTCGTTGCAGCCCTAGTGGACGAAGGCATCTGGACTTCAGGTTTTCACAAAACGATTAAAGATGAGCAAGGAATTAGGGTATGCTGCAGAAGGGTAGTCTGAACCTCCATCTACCTTGCACCATTTACTTATTTCTACTGGTGGTAGCATCCAGGTGAGAGATACATCTCACCTGAAGAAGCCGAAATCAACAACGAAATGGTGATTTTAAGTCCAGCAGGTATCGTATCGTGAGATTATTTTTCGATCTAACGTTACCGGAAGCCAATACTTGTTTATTCACTGTATGTATTGTCCCTGAATGATGTCAACAAAGCACTTAAGGAATACATTGCACAGTTGTCGACCATGAGCATCTCCTCCTCGATGGTCTACATCAGTGACTAACCTTTCTCTGTATTTCCCACACGTTGATGAAGTTCTTCCCGAGCTGCGCGGACAGGAGGTACTCCCCGCCGAGCACCGTGAGTGTCCGGGCAGAGCTGTTCCCCCCGCGGTACGAGAGCAGGCTGGAGCCGCTGTGCAGGTCAAACACGGTGCAGTTCCACAGCTGTGAGCCCGAGTCACTGCTCACCACTACCTCCAACGGGGCCGCCATGTTGGCTCCGCACAACACACAAAGCACGCGGGAAACCGGCGTGTGCGGCGGTGATGTTTACGTCACTTCCTGTGTGTGGAGATGCCGCTTCTGGGAGCTGTAGTCGGTATGTAGCACGGTCAAGGATCTGAACCATAGACCGTACATATCACGGTGTATGATCTGAACTGTGATCTGAACATGAATGTTTATTGAGCTCGGGATCGTGACATCGTAAATAACAGAACTGTCGGTTAGCCCAATGTTAAATCAGTGGAGATTTTAAGATGCTAAATACTAAACTTTGCGTTAACTCAAAAGTATTCTAACACTATATATTGAAAAACGTATTTACCAAAAGTGACCCAGCAGTTTATCAGGTTTCAGATTTTTGTTTTTGTTTTTGTTCACTACTGCTTTTCTATGTAAGTTTAGCACACCAACAGAAAACATGGCTGATTTATGGCTGTATTGCAGTTATGGATTAACTAAAGTTAACCTGTTTTACTGAAAGAAACATTTACTTTTAGTCCAGATACTGAAATGACTACCTTTGAAACTTCTCTTTCACTTGTTGATTTTAAACCATTGTGTAATCGGCGTTTACAATGTTTATGACATTATTACAGAAATAAATTAGATCAAAAGGTCAGTTTCTTGTATAAATAAGATGTAAGAATACTACTGTATTAACAGATCAGATTTCTGTACGCCTGTTAGGAAAAATGTACTACAGTCTTCTCTGCATTTATATAATTGCTTTCAACATTATGACAGTATTTTTTTTACAAAAAATATATTATATCCATGGATCCACTTGAATACTAATTGATTAAATAAATTACATCTGCAGCTTCCAGCAGCAGGTCCGGACCAAACTAACTGAGGTTGTATTTGAGTTTCAAAGGGGTGGAAATAGAATATTCTTTCATTAAGTGTCATTATTATTCATACGGCTTCAAATGAGGGGCAGACCTTTGTAAATGAGGTTGTAATGCTCCCTTTTTCCCCCAGTAGAGTGGCCTGGTAGCTTCAAAGCTGGAAATAAGCTCATAAGTCAGAGTACTGTTACACTTAAAACTATATTACTCATTAGGAGTAAAACTATGATGTCCAAAAACTACTCAGAGAAGTGTAATTTGATTAAAAAGTTACTTTGGTAAATGTAACTGTAACTGAGTACCACCCAACTCTGACTACAAGCTAAGTTAAGAGAAAAATATGCCCCAAAATACATTATCTTCATAGCTTCCACTAGAAGATTTTTGAAATAAGATCTGTTGCTTGGAAAGTTGAAACTAGGTCATAAGATCAAAACCTTTAAATTTGAAAAACCTCCATGCACCGTAGGTCTGTCTGTTTTTCATTTAGAGCCCAGAATTTGTGCTAAACCTTTCAGACTTCTGCCTCTGCCTCAGTACAGACAGAGGCAGCTGCAGTATTAACAAAGGAAATTCCATATCATCCAACACAAACACTTCCTCTGCCCTGCTCCAAACTCTGCCCACAGGGAGGGCGAAATTACAGCCTCCGCCAACGAGATCCCGAGGCATGGACGGACGGAGCGGAGAGCAGCCAGTCAGATGCAACTGTGGGCGTCTCCAAGAGCAGCCTAGATGTTCAAAACCTTGAAATACAGGGATAGAGAGAGGTAAAAGCAGCCACAGAAATGGACAAATGGACAAAGCGAGGACTTGTCTAATCC
Organism: Rhinogobius similis; assembly: GCA_019453435.1. Taxonomy (NCBI): domain Eukaryota; kingdom Metazoa; phylum Chordata; class Actinopteri; order Gobiiformes; family Gobiidae; genus Rhinogobius; species Rhinogobius similis. Next base: position 20,677,259 of record CM033623.1, on the reverse strand, counting down.
AGGTGAGATTAAAGAGACGCTCATTCTTGCTGTATGAAGGAAACTGAACTAAAGGCTAGACAGCACCTTCACCTCTGTTCCTTCAAAAGTAGAAGTGAAGATATGGACTGCAAACTTAAGTTAATTTTGATATCTAGTTTATTATCCTGACAAACGTACTATCTGCTGTTGTTTTTCGTTCATGACATTGTTAATAGGTCACTTAATCTGTCAGATAAACCTTTATTTTGTGCATTTGGAGGACAGAGAAGGAGACAGCTGTCTAGATTACAAAACATTTGAAGCATTTGAAGACTGTGGGGAGGGTCCGTGTTGATAAGATGAAATATGAGCAGAGGTTTGGAAATGGGCTATTATTCCTAAGTGACCCAGCAGCCGAAATTATTTTCATAGTTTTGGTCAACAAAGCTAAGATTTTGAGGCAGTCACTTTATCTCTCTGACCTACATAGCAGCATGTAATCTTCTCCGTATGTTTTTGATTTGTTGCGGCTTAGTTTGGTATGCTTTTTACCTTATGAGAAAATAGTTTAAAGTGTGTATTCATTTCACACAAAAGATCCTGAAGAAAAAAAATGTTGGTTTTGTGAAGGTGTTAATTGGTTAGCATTTCTAAAGCCTCCTGTTGTGCTCGAGCATCACCTGTTAATTGTCACAAGTGTGTGCCAGGTCATCTGTGCGAACTCCTCAGGTGTGAATGGATTCAGAGGTGTCAGCATTTATAGCTAACATTATCAATCTGTGAGCACATGTCTTGAATTTAATCTCCTGAACAGGAATACTTTAACACTTTATCTAAGGAAAGTCTATTTTCTTATCCCCCTAGAAGCTGAGGTTAAACCCATGCAGCGCCCGAGGAATGTTGGCCATGAATGTTGGTCAGGAATAGGTGGAATACCTAACAGGAGGATTAGCTTACCGTGCCTGTTTTAGGTTGATTAATGAACTACTCAGAAGGCTTCTGTGATTTCTACATATTGGTTGTATAACTCTGCTTTTTCCTGCTTTATAATTACTTTATTTATATACTTTATCTGTTGTTTTTTTCAGGGAATTATCCTGACCTGAGTAACTCCAGCCACTCCACCATGAGGTCCAGCTCTTCCACACATGTTTCAGACCCTCTCACTGCGACCTCCACCTCATGCAGCAGTGATGAAGACTTACCTGAATTCAGCTCTCAGAGCGATCTGGACAGTCTGACCTTTGACCCCTGTGAGGGCTCTGCCGAAAGTGAAGGGTTGCACATCTTCACCGAGCTTCAGGAGACGGAGCTGGTGAAGAGCAACATCCTGTCTCTAACTCAGAAAGTTCAGCTGAACCGCAGCCTCCTCCAACACCTGCTCAGGTCGACTCCAGCTGAAGGCCAATCAGAGGAGACGGGGCAAACGAACACAGGTTAGTGTTTGTGGTGACATGATATTGTGTTTGTGGTGACATGATATTGTGTTTGTGGTGAAATAATATTGTGTTTGTGGTGAAATAATATTGTGTTTGTGGTGAAATGATATTGTGTTTGTGGTGAAATAATATTGTGCCCAGATTTCTGTACAAAAGACTTTTAGTTGAGTTAAGTGTGGAATCTGCTGTGTTGTCTGTTCTTGTAATATTATTTGCAATTGTCTTCTGTGTTAATTTGGACAAAAGATAGAAATGAACACTTTTGCTATAATATTTGCATATTTACAGGGTGATTGCAGTTGTCCATTAATATGAGATCCCTCGATAAAATTTTTTTCTTATGTTTGGATGCTTGATTGTTTTTATAAGAGTTTAGAATATAACAAAACATTTATGATTTTTTTCATTATTGTGTTTGCTCAATATATATTTTTTGTCTTTCAGTTTCTGATTTAGATGTGTCAGATTCAGAGGATCAGCAAAATGTAAACAAACACAGGTAACTACACTATCAAGTCTTACTTTGAGACAACTTCACAAATATTTTCATAATTGTGAAGAACCCCAGACAGCCTACTTTTCACTATACAGTTTAAATATTTTGAAATGAAATGAAATGAAATGAGTCATACAAAGGATATGCATTTTTATCTGTCAGTGTTATCTGTCTGTCTGTCTTTTCGTGAGGCAGTGAGGAAAAACACCACAAAAACCATGTTTATGTGGGATTTAGTCATTTTCTTTACACAATGACACAGCCTTATTGAATTACAGGATTTTCTTAAGAATTAAGCATAATCCCGAGTAACATGTTAAATCCTGCCCACATAAAAAATAGCACATTTTAGTTAAATTAGCCTATGTTTATACTTTTTATACATTACATAATTTGAATACCTTTTGAAATACTTTATCATAGGTAAAAACTATTTTAAAAAAGCTTAAAAAACAAACAAAAACACACACCCCCTAATGTAACCCACCCCATCCACAGTGCTGATGTAAACAGTCTGTGTCAGTTCTCGTCAGGTTAATTAGTCCTGACTAGCTGCTCCGTCTAATCCTCCTTCCTCTGTCCCATGCACCAATGGAGTGAGTTGACGTCAGCCTCACCCCTCCCCCACCCGCTGCCCCTGTCCCGGGCCTGTGCGTGTGTCAGACCCTTTGTGTCAGCTCGGTTGCCGCGGCAGCAGCAGTGTGTGGACGGCGCTCGTATGAAGCGTCGCCCCGAACCCCTGAGAGCCGACCACAACCTGCTGGCCCCCGACACACGCTGCCTGTGAGTACCAACCCATTCATTCACTGACCGGTGTTTGTTTTGTGTTCGTGTGAAACTTTAGGTGAAATTCAACAGGTGGATCATCTGTCTGAGCTGTCCACATGACGGACGTCTCTTATCTATTCTATCTGTTTATTAGGAAACGTTATGGTCATTTCTTATCTTGTTTTATCTGATTATCTATATTATATTATTGTTTCATAAAAATGTATAGTTATGTATGTTTTTTTCATTTTGCAACAATAATTAAAAGGTAATATAAATTAGAAAATATTATATAAAATCACAGAAAATACTTTGGACTATTTTATGGCCGTAGCGATTAATCGGAACAACCGTGACTAGTCAACTTAATGAAATCATTTTTATAAACTTTATTACTATCTGAACTTTACAGACTCTAAAACACATGCCAAAACAGCAAAGTCAGTGGCATAATTTAATCAAAATGTCAAAAAAGACTATTTCTTGATTTCCAGATAAAGTACACTTTATTCGTAAATATGCAAGAAGCCTTCAGTCACCATATTTTAACCTTTTATTTGGATACAAATATTTATGAGCTCTCAAGACCAAGGGTTTCCAAACTTTTCTGGCCAGTACCCCAAAATAGCCAAGAAACCAACTCGCGAAATGAAATTGTGAAATGAAAATAAGATTAATACTACAACAATACTACATATGTCAACGTGTTAAATCAAGTCTGATGTTGGTTATTTGAATAGTTTATTGCTTTATTGGACCCTCTTTCACTAAAAGATACTGTTTTCGATTAAAAAATTGAGCAGATGCAGTGTCATTTTTATCATATATCTTGAAATCATCTCGCAAACCCCAGCTCATCCCTCATGACCCCCACTTTGGAACTACTGCTCTTGACCATTTTGAGGACTTAAAGCCAAATGAATGCTGTTGTTGTTTTCTCATTTACATGATATTCACATTAGTTAAACATTGAAGTCTAATTGCATCCCAAGAGTAAAATTACATTTGGGGACACATCGTCACAGGCTGTCACATGTGTTTCACTTGAGGAGAGCTGTCATGCTTTGTCTGCAGCTTCCTGTCTGTCTCTGTCACTGACAACAAAACACAGTCAGAAGGCTTTACCTAGTGTAACCTTGCCCTAGTGGAAAATACTATTGTTAATATATTTGTACTTCATTTAAAATTCAAAAGCTTGGTTAGTGAAAACCCACTCTTACAGCAATTTCCTGAAAAAGCATATTTAGCAGGTGATCCCCCCATCCAAAGTCATACGTGTTTAGAAATTGTAGACTGAGATGATAACAAATCTTGAAGTGCGATATATTGCTACATAAAATACAACAATAAACGATGATGTTGTAATTACTTGATCCCGATGACACAACACTAAAGCAAGGTTATCCCAGTAAACTCTAATTTAAATGTAAATGGTGAAAAAAAAGTGCTACAACAAAAAGCAGAAATAAACACTTCAGTAATTTGTAGTAAAGCTAAATGATTTTGATTAGATCTCTTACTGCGATATTTCTGACAAGTATTGTGATTGAGATTAGGTTTTTTTCGTTCTAAATTCACATACATTTGGGTGCATTAAAATTAAGATTAAATAAAGACTTAAAACTTGAACTGCAAGATGTCACTTGCAATTCAGAACATGTTTGTAGACGTTTTGTAGATATTTTGTTGCTTGCAGGAAGTTATGTTACTTAAACAATTGTAGTTTGCGCGATAATAGCGACCATTCAAACTTCAGTTTCGTTTAGATTGCGATATATCTTGCTATAGTTAGTAGTTTCAACGTAACAAGTCTATAGGTCTATAGCTCAAACGTTCCCCAAAAGTGCAAAGAAAATGTACCCACACAATGAGCCGCAAAACATTTAGTTCCAACATCATTTATTGATTTGTAAAGGAAATATAGTAATTATCATAACAGGCCTAACTGAACAAGGTGTGTCGTTTTTATATTGGACTATTTTGACCACTTGTGACGCATGTTTAGAAGTGTCTGAAACAAAACATACCCTCATAATTAATTAGTTTAACTTTACTTTTTGTCTATTGTTTTTGTCTGACACAGGCCGGGGGTCAGGTACTGTGCTGTCTCGCAGGTGAACTCTCTGCCCGGACACCTTAACAACTATCCCCGCACCCAAACAGCCGGCCGATCCTCAAGACGGCGCCCAGAATCCTCCCCAAACCGCCGTCTACGCTTTGAAGATGAAACCGAGAAGGAGGCGGAGTCACGTTACCTGGAGCGACAGAAGAGGAGGGCGGGGCAACGAGCGCAGGACATCCTCGTATCCAAACCAGACGTGTCGCAGTACGTCAACGGTCGACATAAAGCTTTAAGTGACACGGGTCAGCTCGGGGTCAACCTCCGACTTCACCCAACTCCACCAGTTTACAAACAAAGACAAATTTTGTATCCAATCCCACCTGCCAGACCAGTCATCAGTCTGCGCACCGAACCTATCAAAGAGACCTACATCGGCGTGGTTACGTACAGCGACAGTGATGGAGGAGAAACAGAGGAACAGGTTGGCCAGAGGAGAGTTTCTAACATGGGGGGCAGAAGAACGACCAATCACATGAAACAAAATGGACTCCACGAACAAGCCACACCCCGATCTGACTTGCCTGTCAACCCGTACGCCCCTGAGCAAACCGTTATTCCTTTACATAGTGTGTCAGCCCCATCTTCTGCTAAAGTCTACTCTTCTCCCATTTTCTTGCCTTCTCCTCCCGCATCACTCCCAGCAACTTCACACAACGGCAAGCACAATGACACAAGGACAGACAGGAAACATAAAAAAAGCAAAGCCAAAGACCAGAAGTGCCAGAACGCTGATCCGACTGAGGACCACAGTGAGCGGGCATCAGAGGAAGAGCCGCTCCCAAGTGAGCTCCGAACTCAGGGAGGTTTAACAGCGGGTGAGAGCAGCCTGGAGGACAACTATATAGCGTCCTCCTCATCAGCAGGTCAGCAATTGCAATGTGTTAATCATTTTTTAATTTCTATTGCACTTTTCAACAATCAAATTTAAATGTAGTGTATTCCTGTACTCTTATTGGTTTATAAAAGATGCTTCAATCAAAACTGAACCGGTGTTGGCAGTACCTTAACCTCTCTTTCTTAGAGGCTGCACTAGCACTAATTCATTATTGGTGCAGATGCTGGGCATTTGGTAATGACAATTCAGATCAGAGAGAGGCATTTTAGCTTTAAATTAACTGGATTTTAGCTTTAAAACTGGCAACACAAATGAGAGACTCGTGAGGCTTATTCTGCTTCCTGATTGGATAATCGTCTTGAGAACCTAAACACCAAATTGTAACATAAACAACCTGACCATCATGTCCACTGTCCAGTGTTATTAGGAACATCAACATCAAAATTGTTTTCTGTAAATGTGTAACTCGATTTGAACTTATTTAGCTCGTATCCAAGGACACAGCTAGGTCGTGTTTATGTAATTTTGAAATTACAATTCAACATATATTCTTTAAGGAAAGTAAAGGAATAAAAAAAAACAAAGAACATGTAAAAAATACATTTCCTTTTATCAATTAACAACAAGGTGTCTTAGTGAATGCTGCATCATTATTATTTCTGCTGTGCTATTATGTTATATGTTACTATTTTACCTCACACAGGGGGTCATCAAATCCTCACAGCATCAAACTCCAATGAAAACAAAAGATCAAAACAGCCAACGAAAACAGAGCATCAGTCCCCTCTTGAACCGTGAGTTAACTTTATATATATTTTTTTAGTTAAATAAACTTAATATTAAATATCAAAATAATGTTACATTTTAGAAGAACAAAGTAGAGGTTCAAAAATGTGCAAACTTACTCGCAGTGGGAAGAGTAACCAAAACCTTTACTCAACTAAGAGTACAGTTTAATCATCAGTTTAAAGTATCTTTCATGTGTATCTCAGGGTGGAGGGCTCTCGTCTGTCTCTGCGCCGTCTCTTCTCCTCTGTTCGTTTGGGCCGCAGTCGGAGCAGCAGTCTGGACAGGACCAGCTCAGGGCCCTGTTCTCCTGAGCCTCCGTCGGGTCAGACAAAGCCCTACGGCCTCCTGAAGAAAACCCCCTCTGTTCAATCTCTGACCATGGTGCGTAGCAGAGAAAACTACAAATGTAAAATGTACTTTATGTAGTAGTTGCTTAGTTAGCTTTAATAATATAAAATAGCTGAGAATAAAGCTTTGAAATGGATATTAGAGTATGGATATTATATTAGAGTCAGAGGGGAGAAACTATTTAAATCTCTGCAGTAAATCAACATTGTATATAGTGCTAATTTCACAAGTTAAAATCTTTTTTTGCTTACTAAAACGAAACAAAAAAATAGATAGAAAGTAATCATAATGACTAAAACTATGACTAAAATCTAAAAGTAAAGTACTAAAAGTACTAATATTTTTGTCAAATAATAACTAAACAAAAATTAAGGAAAAGAACAGTTGATCCAAGTTCCATTTTTCAGAACTAGACCCTTAAACCCAGTGGCGGACCTAGGATTTTGGGGGCCCAAGGCAATATTAAGTACGGGCCCCTCCTTATCAAGTGTGATTTTCTGTAACTTTTTCTGTTGTGTCTCTTTAGTTGCTCTTGAAAGTAAGATTTTGTTTCCTTTATTTATTTTATATTTGTTTTCAAGTGAAACATTGGAAAATTCTAATTGTGCTCTAAACAGCTTTAAACAGAAAAAATATTTTAAAAATCAGACCAAATTTCCCGCACATGTTCCAGCGGATTTAAACACATAATATTCCTGTCATGTTATTTCATTTGTGACTTAGGTTTAAGGGGGTTGTGTGGCTTATGCAGAATTAATACACTTGACAATCCCAGTCTTTTTCTCATTAGTACATGCTATACTGAGAGAATAGCAACTGTTTCAGAACCTCATGTCTTTGATTATTGGGAAGGGCATCTTATTGGGGCCCCTTCAGGTGGGGCCCAAGGCAAATGTGGCCTGTTGCCTCTGCTTAAACTTGACATCCTAAGAACACGTCTTTTATCATAGTTCAAATTTAATTAAAAATCTCTGGTTTACTAATTAATAAATTAATAAAACTAAAGCTACTATTCAGTTTTAGTATTAGTCGTTTGCCTAAAAGGATAGGCAAACGACTAATACTAAAACTACTACAAAATGAACCTGATTATATATGCGTCATAATCAGGCTAAAGCTGTTTTGTTTTTGCTTATTTCTCTGTGTTTCAGGGGTCACCATTTTTAAAGCTAAGAAAGTCCGCCTCGGTACAGAACTTTGTCTCGGAGCAGAAAAAGAAAGACCGCTCTGAAAACTACAAACCCGGCAGTCAAAGGTAACTTTTACTGATGCTTTCTGGTATTGTTGAGTTTCCAGAATGTTACCCGTGTTGTGTCCACAGTGCTCTGCAGCGGTGCCTCAGTGTGGAGGACGTGAGCTGTCCGAGCTCCCTGCGCTCTGTTGGACGCATTCTCCAGGTCTACACTGACGGGACAATGCTTCTGGAGCTCAGTCGACCGAAGAGCCAAACGTATGGCTTTATTATCAGCAGAGGGAAAGGGCGGACTGACTCAGGTATTGCTATGTTTTTCTGCCAGTTACCTGCAGAACTCATTTGTGTGAGTAAAATAAATTCTAAAGTTCTGTTATGTGACGTCTGCTGCTTTAGGTGTGTATGTGGAGGACATGGTGGACAGCAGCACTGAGAAACTGTATGCCGGGCTGTTAGCCGTGGGAGACGAGATCCTGGAGGTGAATGAGGAGAAGGTGGCCTGTCTGAGTCTAGACCAGGTGACCCACCTGCTGAGTCACAGCAGTGCAGTGAGAGTGCGAGTGCTGCGGCAGAGGAAGCCTCCTTCACGGTGACGGCACAACACTGCCTGACTAGCTTTTAGCACTAGAACTTCAGCTGCTGAATCTCGTGGTGCATTTCAAAGCCACTTTGCTGTTTACTTTTAATATACAATTATTTATTTGCCTGTCACAAAGTTGTCTTGCAGCCTCCGCAGTATTCTTCTTTTTATTTACCTGTTATGTATTTATAATGATTATTTATAATTCAGCCGTGTCTTAATAAAAACTTTTTTTTTGTTGAGATATTCAATTCTGTTTGGTCTTTTATCAGTTATATTATAGTCTGTTTTATTTTAGTTTTACATCTAGAATCAGACTAGAGGGTTCAGAAAAAATGTTTTCATAAGGACCTTTATTGATCATTGATCAATAATACAGCTTCATTTCATTCTTTTTTTCCACTTGCAGACAAAAAGAAATAACATAATAGAAATAAAAAGTGGTTTCTTGAACAGCATTGATATGATTTACAGGTCTAGTGGTTCATAACATGTTAAATATAAGGTTCACGTTGGTTAACATACTTAATAAAACAAATATAACTGATATAACAAATTGTTAGGCTGGTTAATACTACAGTGATAAAGTTTTAAACAAAACTTCTAGTCATAAGTGAAATCATGAACACATAAATGATAGCGATGTTATCATTGCTTTTCAGTTTACATCAAATGAATTGTCCCACAGTTAAGAAAAAAAAACAAAAACATTAAATCCCACACACATCACACATTTACAGTCTCGCTCATTACACGTTACAGATCATCATTACCATTTCTGGAAGTTTTCTTAACACAAACACTGGTTTAAAAACATTTAAAATGTAATTTTATCACCAGGTAAATGCTTTTACCATGTTTTATGCTGCAATTTTGCAGTAATACTCCATAGAAGCGAGAAAAGTATAAATATTACAGTCATTATTTTTGTTGGTATTAGGACTAAATAATGCTCAGATACATCTACTTAGGGGTGATTGAAAGGATTATTAACCAGAAATACCAGAACTATGATATGCTTTCAAAAATTGTCATGAAAACAACATGGAAAGTTGCCCTGTGTACCGTAGTGTGAAACAGGACCATGCATATCCGCTACAACAGAAACACAAGACTGAAACTAACAAAGATAATATAAGCTTTAAAGCCAAACAGTAACAGAAAGTATGGCTTTCAATAATATGATTAGCTCAGCAGCAGAGAAAGCCTTCAACCATTGACATCACACCGCACATCACAGCAGTAGAAATTCAGTCAGTCAATGCAAACGTAAACATACAATATCTTAGTGTTTCAACAAAAAAGTCGCATAATTATAACCTAAAACTAACTAGCTGGATTACAGTACAGAAATAGGGTTTTATTTGTTAGCTCAACTTAACATAATAAAAAGAAAAAAAGTGTTTTGAGGAAACACCACAAGAACCAAAGTGCCTTTACATTTTATGAGAAAAGCAGGTGGTCTAGTGCAGGTGGTCTAGTGCAGTCCAGTCGTCACGTCACAACAACTTGACCTGCTTAAATGTTCAATTTGAACCATTATTATAAGGAGAAAAACAGCTGCACCATGATAGCTTCATATGCAAAAGACAAGCCAGGACTGAAGGATCGGACAAGGTTTAGTCAAAAGTGTCACAAATGATGATTTTAACAAATGAAATGATTGTATACAATTTAAATGTATCACTGTCAAGTTATACACCGGAAGCTGATAATTAAACATGCTTGCACATGGCCTTATAAAAAGGATAAAAATGTTTAACTGGAAAATCAATCTATAGATCTATCTATAGAACTGAAATATGGACTGAAAATGATTTTGCTGAGAAAACAGTTTGCAGCCAATGTAAAGGATTACCGGTATATAAAAAAACTAACATGTAGCAAGTATTTACCTGTCTATAACAACAGAGGTTGATATCAGTCTCATTATTATTATTATTATTCCATTATTTTTCAAATTGTTTTAAACACCAATCTTCATCAACTAAGAAACCGTTTCAACAAATCTTTGAACACAGTTTTGTATGTTCTTAGAAAGTTCCTTCCAAGATCATTTCACAGTATGATCGCCAGGCTCAGCAACATGACGCAGATATTGTAAAATGGTTGAAGACGACTGACGAGTCACACAAAGCTGGAGTGTAGACAGAGGATTAAGACATGTTTGTGATTTGAATACTAGCCCTCAATCAAAGGACTGCGAAGAGGATGATGATGATGAAGAGGATCCCCAGTAAAATACCGATGGCACACCACTGTCTGCGATCTAGAGAGACACAGCTTGTTAAAGAAGAGATTTGAAAAGTTACTTTTTGTTAATGTGCGGCAATAGACTATTTACCACTGGTCATGTGGGAAACCTTAGCCAATTTCTTCATGACATTGTCAAGTCTGGATTGAGTGTTGTCCATTTCGTGACCAAAATCATCCAACATCCTGAGAACAGGTGTAGCAGTAGTTAGAGAGATGAAACCGAACCATGTGTATGTAGGGACGTATTATGAATAAGGTGGCCTTACACAGCCTGTTCATCGAGCTCCATGCCGATTCGCTCAGACATGTTCTTTAACACACCGATAGTACCAGACACAAGCTCCAGCTGCTCGTCCTGTTGTCCTGCAATCAGCTAAAATACAAAGGCATTTTGTCTAAATCCAGTCCAAAGAAGCATTTCTACTATATTGTTTGCCTCCCTCAAATGAATATCACAATAATACTGATCTTTTTTTATAAAAGGCATATACAACAAGCACTTGTACCTGTTGTTGTGTCTGCTGTTCCTCAATAAACTGAGAGTTAGCTGTCTGTAGTTGCCGATCCAGGCGACTGTATTTATCCGGCCCAGGCTGCCAGATAGGACCTTGAGCGCCGCGCTCTCCAAGCAAAGCCTGCACAGTAAGAAACAATTACTATAGTTTAAAAAAAAACAAAAAAAAAAAAAACGAAAAACGAACATGAGCTGAGCGAACAATCTGAGCATATTATGTTATTACCTGTTTATTCTTTTTGTCCATTGATATAGCAGCAGGACTGGACATCTGTTCCTTCATGTCCTGAAGTAAAGTAGCAAAGGTGAACACTTTGTCGACAGAATCTTAAGACTTAAAGGGAAGGGAAACAGTACCTTTACAGTTTGTCTTGTGTTAGTGATAAAGGCCTTCCTCTTTGACAGCTCTGCTGCATCCAAATTAAACTTCTTTGGATTTGACTCCACAATACGTTCAGAAGTCAAGAATTAACCCAGTAACCGTAAGGGTTCAATAGATTTAATCACAAATAAACAGTGACACCAATTTGGCACAAATGTAAAATAAACTCATCTCATTATTAAAGGATATTGATCGTCTCATCCAGGTCTTCCAGATCCCACTCAATGGAGCGCAGGCTGTTCCTCAGCTCGTTTGTTGTCCAGTCCATCTCCTCCTTGGAGGCTCCTCCTCCATCTTGCAGCAGCTCACTCCATCTCTGGTGGAGGCTCTGGGCCGCATTGACGGCTTTCTGCACTTCACTGCACAAATTGATTCATCAAAACATCAGATGATATCAGGCAATTGGTTGGAAACACTTTAATCAAATGAGGCCAAAAACTCTATCTTAAACGCAAGCAGTTTAATATCCAATGTGTTAGAATAAATAACATGGTTTGTGTGTATTTTAAAGTGTGTTCTCTAAATATATGATTGGGGTTTACAGACTAGAGTGGTCACGATACAAAAATTACAAACAGTTTTGATACAATGAAAAACACTTAATACGTGATAACAATGTTCATACCACTAAGAGAATAAATAAACCTCTTTAGACAATAGAAGCAAAGACGTTGTAGCAGTTTCACAAGACTATTCTAAATATGTTCAGGAAAGGTTTAATTATGGGATTTATTTTCACTATCAATACTTTCAAGTTTCAATACTACAAATGAAACTACTACTATTATCCTTACTTCAGACCCATAGACAGATAATCCGCGCTATTTGTAAAATAAAGTACCATGTGGTTTGCTAATAAACAGATAGACTGGCTCACAGCACAGTCAGACTTGTCATAATAATGAATACATAACGCTAGCACTGTTTGTATGACGTTATTGTGAATCGGTTCACTGCACAATTCTTAGCAAATGAATGAACAAATTCATGTTAACAAACATGCTAGGAATGATGTGGGATAAACCACTAGCCCTAGAGTTAGCATCACAGCTAGCATTCGGATGTAGCTTTGTACAGTTTTGTTTTTACCCTTTGACGACGAAGAATGGATCCTCCATCGACATCCTGTGGCTTTGGTTTAGTCAGACTGTGGCCTCATGCGTCGGTGAGTCTTTGCTCATTTATGGATTGAAAAAAATACGTTCTATTTTAGTTAAAAGCCAAAGTCTCAGCCTCTGACCCGCAGCTCTCCGCTTTGTTTACATGCCGCAGCGGAAACCACCCTGCGACGTCACCAGGGTGGGCGTAACGTCATCGAGGGTGGGCGAAAAATAGGTATTGCATTTCTTATACTTGTTGTATTACATTATTATACATTAAACATACACATTTTTTGTCGTATTGAATGTCTCAACCTATTTACTGAAGAATTCGTTTTATTATTATTAATCTAATTATATTAATATTCTTTTTTTGTCTTATGTGTTTTTTGTTTTATAAACCTCCTTGAGTCTTAAACAAACCTTGTTTATTGTTTTGCAGTGCATTTTAATTTATCAATATTTACTTTTTTATGTTGATATTCCTACAACTGTATGGAATTGAATGTCTTCTCTTTGTGTGTATTTTGTATTATTTATATACAATTTTGTAATAATGATTAGGCGACAACAATTATCAACCTCTCATTCAATAACTGATAGACAGAACAGTACATTTTGAGGCTTGATATACAGAGTATACACATTCTTTGCGCTAGTTGCCTTTTTTTTTAATAGCAGTAACATTTGAGCTTTAGAGGGTCAAATAATTTACTCGATGGACTCATAGATATCAACTCTCTTTCTCTCTCAAGTGATTCTTTTTTTCCATTGCAGCTTATGTTTTTAATGATAGTGCGCCAAAAAAAAAAAAAGTTGCGCCATTTGTTTGGATAGCCAGTGAATTAATTTAGACACACTAGAGGGCGCTACCTGCTGAGTATGAGATTATTCAGTGACCCAAAGGATCATGTAGATATAATACTGATTTAGGGTCATGAATTAATCTGTTGTCAAAATAAATTCTCCCCTATGTCCATTTACCATACTAAAATCCTTTAAATACTCTGGCAGTGAAGGTTAGTACAGAACAACCTGAATCCTGTTCACAAATAATAATGAACTGAGGCAGGGTTTGAGCAGTCACAGGACAGCTGCTGTGAACCAACTTTACTGAACAATAAAATACAGTTTGATGTTGAAGAGCAATGATTAAGCTTTAATCTCGCTGCAGAGGCACAGAAATATTTTCAGAGTGTGCATCAGCAATCTTTACCACACTCCCAAAAATCAGGCAGCAAAAAGAAACCTTACATCCACAGTGTTTTAAATCATAGACCGTAGTCACTTCAAAATTTGAATTGTTAACAAAGCCAGCTCTCTAACTCTGCCAAAGGACACAACACCTCTTGTGGGACGCAAGGGAAAGTGTATTGAGTAAGGTGAAGCATCTGTGCATTGTACAGTCCATTTGAGGATATCCATAAGGCATTTGTTGGCACAGGACAAAAGTCATCCACCATAATGTCCTGGCCAAAGTACTTTTTATGAGAAATTGTCCTCATAATAAAACCTAGGCTTCTTGTGCTTCAATCCCCAGTTTGGTACAAAACACACTTATTAGTCTTGTTTAACATTCACATGTGTTTGTATTAAACATACCGAAGATTAATCTAAGCGAAATTATTCCAAACTGCCATAACCTTTCATTCTCACAGAATGATGGGCTCAATCTGAATCCCATACAGAGCATGAAAAACTGAACTAGAACCGGACTAGAAACTGGGACTAGACCACTGGTGATAAAACAGGAGGCCTTTAATTGATTTAAACTGGTCTGGTTATTTTAGTCAATTTTACCATCAATAGTCCAACCAGAAAACACCCTGTTCTCTCACTTTGGATTCACTCGAGAACAAAATGAACTAATCTTAGGAAATAGGTAATAGATTATGAACCCTCTGACTAGCTCAGTCGCTGAGGCACACAGTCTGATAAGATGATGCCATTGGATCTCATGATGGGCCAGTGGAGGAGTTCTGCTCAGCTTTAGAGTCCCAGTCTGTACCCGAAGTCTGTAAAATATCAGTGTCTATTTGTAAAGGTGTAGGGCTCCCTCCAGAAGCCGCTTCTGCTGCCTGCGGTTGTCTGACAAACGAGGGGCTCGGTGGGGACGTAGTTGTGGATGTTGTATCTGTCACTGAGCCTTTAATTTTTACAGTTGTGACATCTGGTCCGACTATACTGGGTTCTGTTTCACTTCTCTGTGTTGCACCTCCCACCCACACGTCCATGTTAATCTCTCCTGTTCCCAGAGTCACATTGTCTCCTGCAGTGGAGGCAGACGCCCCGTCACTGACCCTGTGGTGCACAGTGCTGCTCTGCTGGGCTGAGTTGGACAGAGCCTCAGTGATGATGGCTGCAGTTTGAGCCACCCAGTTGAGCTCAGAGCGGACGTCTCCTGCAGCAGCCTCAGAGGCAGTGAGGCCTGAGGCGGGGCCTGATGCGGAGGCAGTGGCCTGGAGCTCTGTCTGGGCCTCGGCCTCAGGGCCGGGCGCAGTGTGTGAGGGCTGGGGTCCATCATGAGCAGGTCCAGGCTGCACTGTAGCAGAGGCGGTGTCCTGCAGGGCTGTGGGGTTGTTCTGACCCGCCTGCTGGTTCTGAAGTAGCATCTCCTGGATCCGGATTTGTTGCAGGATGGCAGGAAGTTCATAGTGATGGAAGAAGTAGATCATGGAGTGCTGTTGGAAAGGAGTAGTTTAATCAAGATGTATAATCCAGAAAATGTACAAAAGACCTTTCAACCTAAAGTGACTGCTGGTTTTCTACAAGAAAGGTCATCATCATAATATTTACGATCAGTTTGAGCTTTTAACATGTCATTTAGTGGTGTTTTTATTTATGTCAAAAACACTATCTTGTGTGTGCTGGCTCTGGACTAGTAGAACTTGTGCAAATTTACTAAATACTGACAAACAAAGGCAAACAAAGATTTTTGCCAGTTGTGAAAAGAAGGTAAATCACTGGATATTCTGTATATTGTTAAAGACGTTTACCTGAATAAAGAGCCAGGACGTAACCAACGCCAAGCTGCTGTACTGGCCGTTAAAGCGGTAGTGATAAGCATAGAAGGCAAAGTGGTATAGATAAAAGAACCTGCGATACAAGAAAGTTGGAACAGTTTTCTTTTGTGACACAAAATGGTCTTTTTATCCTTCTTGGGTTTTTTTTTTTTTTTTTTTTACAAACCTCAGCCAATGGCGTTTGCTCGTGTTTGTGTGACAGCAGATAGCATCGTATTGGTCAGCTAACCAGACAATGAGGATGATGTAAAAGGCAGTTGTCGTATCATTAAAGAACTCCGACATAATAGCCTCCATTCCTGAGGACGACAAACCCATTAGTGATCAACCAAACACCCAAGAACCAACTTTCTCCTTTAGCTTTTGAACATACCGACGAGAGCAAGGATGACTGTAAGCAGAGGAGCTGCAGGGAACGCAATGGTCATGTTCATCTCTAACATCTGAAGAAGGTCCACTGAAAGGCAACATTTTCTGAGTTATTACCAATAAGAGCAGAAAGAGACCTCACTTCCGCCAAAGAAATGAAAAACATTATTTGTTGTTTTAGGAAACTAACCGATGAAGACAAATATTTGATGATGAGAATATCTGAGCAGCATAGAAACGGACAGTGTCTGAAACACAGTAGACATAAAATTAAGAAGTTAAAAAAAATATAGTATGAGACAATTCTGTGAAGTTGTGAAGATATTGAACTTTTATATTTATTTACGTACAAAGATCACCATGATGACAAAAGCAGCAAGGTATGATGTCCTTGCCATCCACATGCTGACAAAGCGGTAATGTTCCCCAGAAACTACATTTCTCAAGAATCCTGTAAAACAATGGTACATTTTAGTAACCTGGACATGAGTGCAGCTGAACATTATTCGTATCCGTCAGTGTGCTTAGGCTGACTTTTATCCCTGTTTCTTACCTTTATTTTCCTCATTCTCTGCCAGAGCCTTGACACTAGACATCAAAATATCATCGTAGCCTAAAAATTCATCCAGCAAGAAGCGACTAAAGCCATCACCAAAACATTCATCCTTCATGGGATCTAAAATAAAACAAAGACAACTGTCTAATGGGAAAGTCAACCCATGTGATCAGAGTTGTAGTGAATCTTATTCCTACCCAGAGTGACTATCATGACGGGAATGTTCAGCCTTTGTCTGGTGGTCTGAGACAGCCGTAGAAAGCCATACTCTAGAGAATACTCCACAATGTACTCCTCCTGAGGCCACACTGTGTGAACAACATGAATGACAAAGATAAATATGGCTACCAGTGTATGAAACATGACATTAAATGCATGGGATGAGCCAAAAGACAGGAAAGTCCAGTGGAACTCAGAGATGGAAGGACTTAGAGGTGGAGGGTTTACCTGCTCTGGTTAGCATCTCCAGCTCAGACACAGTGTCCTTCAGCGGCTGCATACCTTTAGTGGTCTGGCCGAAGGAGACGTCCTGACTCTCGTTCACTGCCGGCCCTCCTCCTGCCCCCACAGCTCCACCAACCAGTGAGGGCTTTAGGCGAGGCTCAAGGTCCAGCTCAAACTGTAATCATTATAAAAAACAAGAGGCAAGTAAGTTGCTTTTCAACTAACGTACTGTTCGGAGCTCAGTATGTTCTTTTTGTCTGTCTACGTTTTTGATATGTTTTGTGAAAATACTATGAAGAAAACGACCCATGTGGGAGTGGGACATCCTCACATTCTAGAATTTCAAAAATACCAAGAGTCCCTGTACATTCATACAACCGCACTTACATGTACAGAGCTATTGTCAAACATCTCCAGAGTCATCTCCTCCTCATCCTCCTCTTCTTCCTGTAATGCTGCCAGACTGAGACCAGCCACATTTGCCCCTCCTCCAGCATCGTCTGCCTCCAGCTCCTCCTGGAAATTTGTGTCGTAGTACTGAAGAAAGACCGGTGCTCTGGTGGAATTCCTCTGGATCTCGACTCGCAGTATGCCGTCCCGAGGCCATCGCTCCCTCACTCCCTCCAGACAGTTGATTGGAGAACGTGAAAAGGCGATGTGTATGTAGGCAAGGATAAACAGGACAAATAGGGCCTATGTATGAAGAAATCAGAAAAAAATATCTAATTGAGATAAACATGGCCATTGTATTGACAGTTTGATGACAGCACAGTATCCAATAGTCCTGAAGAGCAAAGTGAGACAGGCGCAGGCAAAATGTTGATTGTAAATAATGTTTTGTTTTTCATGTAGTTGATTAATTAAGCAGGATAATGTAAACATTCATGTTAATTGACTAATATTATATCACTGGCCATAAAGGGCATTCCAACCAGATCAGAGCACTGTTAGTCCACTATCTTATCAATCTGTGATTAAACGTTAGTATTGGCATTCATAACTGAAATCATGATTATTTTGAACAATTACTTCTATATTTTAAAAATTATTTTGTAGAGAAAGTATTCACCTTATTCCGCCCCGCCCACTTTTGCCTCTTTTTATATCTATGATCTATGATGTTGTAGTAAAAGGACTTCCGGTTTGACGCGAATGGTGTTCACGCAAATGGTGATCACGGAAAAAAGCCCACAGCAATTTCCGGAGTAAGGTGAACCAAATTTATGTTATTAGTCATGTTTTGGAAAAGTGCCTGTGCTCCAGGTTTTGAGTGGCAAAAGGAGTGCCAATTGTAATTCTACAATTAAATGTATTTTTGATTACAATATATATTATATATATATATATATATATATATATAAATATATATATATATATATATTTATTTTTTATTTTTTTTTTTTTTAACTGAAAAGAGTAATAATTTAAATCATATATCAGATCAGATTATATACTGTTAATTGCACAGCTCTTTTACACACAATCTTAAAGGGTTGCCAATCAAATGAAAAGCAGTCCGTTGATGACTCAGCTTACTTTGGCTTTTGCTTGGTAAGTGGAGAAAAAGCCTGAATGCATGACTACTAATCCAGTGGAGCAACATAAGACCGACATTCAAGGCAGTGTTGATCCATAATTTTCTCAATTTAAACCCTAATGTGGCTGTTACTAAAATGTGTCTGTAACATTGAATTTCCCATTTAAAAACAACAAATTTAAAAAACAGAAATAAATGTCTGTTCACATTACTAGAGACAACCAGTTGATATTTGAAGGAGCAACACATTACCTTGAGAAGAACAAAGAACTCAAACACTCTCCTGAAGGATGGAGGGAAAAGTCTGGCATATGTGACAGCCATCTTGAAGAAGAGGGCATGAAAGAGGCGGTCACGAACATTGATGAGAGGATTCTGGTTGATGTTGGGGTTCCGCATGCGGTTGTTGTTGTTGTTGTTGAGTGGCACATTGTTGTTGGGCGTGTTGTCTGACATGGCCTCTTGCAGAGACAGGGACTGAGGTTTGGGAGGAATCGAGATCACAGTCAGCTCAGGTCACTCTGCACAGAAACAGCTCTGCGCTGGTCCTAGGTCAGCATATCTGAAGTGCAGGTTGTGGGAATCCTCAGTGTCCTCTGACCACCAGGACATAGAGATGGAGTTGTGCAGAACTAAAACACAAAAACAATTAAACGACTTTCTCCACTTTCATTATTAGTCAACACAAATAGGTCAGGTCAGTATTTAGGTCAAATACGTCTGCAGTACTGGATACAATAAGGTAGCGGCAGTGCTAAAGTTGCAAAACCCAGAAGATAAGAGCTTCAAAGCAATGCAGATACATGTTGACACTTTAGTAAGTGAATGTGTCAATAATAATGACAATATGTCTAAGAACTAAAACACAGCTACCTTTCTGACACGCCTAAATGACATTTAAGCTCTTTCGCACTTTCGAAAACTGTGTCCAGTGCACAACTGTAGCAAACGTGGGATGAAAGCAGTACCTCGATCCCAGGCTCTAGCGACAATAGTCACGTGGTTGATCACGTTAAGGAGGAAATTTCATGTTGCAATAGTTAATTTCAGGCCTCGGTAAGAAGCTAAACAGGACCTCAAAAGACTACCACAGACGTCACAAATAGCCCACTAACGTTGTGTATTTCTGTATGGTTTGATATAGACGTAACTTCATGTTAACTTACCAGTTGTTATGTGAGAAATCGTGGACCCATTTTGTTCCCTGCGTTAAAAAACGCAAAGAGAAGTCTCACACACGCAACGACAGCGAACTGATTAGCACTGACTGGGAGGCTAAGCTAACGAGCACAAACATCAGACAAAACTGGTTCAACCGTGAATACCAAGCGATGTTTCTTGACATTAACAGAGCATGAGTTATATGCGATTATATATCAAACGCAGTGGATGGAGTCGGACCTAAGAAAATTATATTCATAACTTATGCTTTAGTTTTGGTATAACAAATCCAACGCGACTGATCGCTGTCGAACCTGCGGGCCACGGCGAAACTGCAGGGCCGAAAACAACATTCTGCTCCAAGTGACGTAATTCTGCTTTGCTGCTCCTCTTCACAGATTCAACATTTTAAAAAGCGAAAACTGGGAAAGACTTACGAAAAACACTTCTAAGCATGCTGCAGCTTGATTTTTTTTTTCCGTTACAAAACAATAAAATTACATTTCTCATAAGCATCACAATTATGGATGGGGTTCCCTAAATTCTGTATCGAATGTGCAAAGACTCAAACAAGCTGCGCATACTGAAAACATCAAATTTTTTTTAGAACTATCCCAAAATGATTATTATTTTTTAATATAGTGTATTACGTAATAGAATATGCAACTAATAAATATTATGGTGCTATTTTGCTTCTCTCGCTCTCGTGAAAAAAAAATAAATTAAAAAGTCAGAGTAGCAAGTTTAGATCCCCATGCACATGCCTGATAAGATATCGCAACATAAATTCAATTAAATGCAAAAAAGTGAACATTATAATTCAATCAAACAATTAAATCCGAAATGAAATGTTATCTTTTGCAATAATTTGTTATTTTTTTTCAGGTTTACTAATTGGCTTTCAGTTCAAACAAAAAAGGAAAATCGTGAGACAGCTGAGATCTCTGTGGGGTCTTGGAATTTTGTTTAGCTGAGCTGAATGAAAGAAGTCCATTTGTTTTGAACATAAAAATACGATTTTATTGCTGCGTTTTGAACTGAAGGTGAACACAACTTGGATCATTTGGATGGATCATATAGAAATTTGAATAATTTCTATAGGAGAACGTATAAGTCAGTTATTGTGTAATTACTATAGACTGTATCGTCTATGTTAATTACCAGACCCAGATCGCTCTGCTCTGGTTGTAAATTTTCATTTGTGAAGGTGGAAATTATGAGCAACAAACTCAAATAGATGAGATACAGTGTAGTAAGTATATTCTGACTGTCAAGTCTTTTGGTCGTGAATGCTGGTCCAACTTGAAAGACCCAGGAAAAAATACGCAAGTCTCAACTCAGCTTCAGACTTTTATTTACTTCAGCTGTAGCAGGTCGAAAACCTTCAAACAAACGTAAAACAAAGGCACTTAATTGACTATGACTGTCAATATCATGTAATGTTTTCTAATTAGATATTTATATATCATTGTAGCCAAACAAAACTTGCACGATGCTCACTGTAGTATTATTGATCAGTAAACATGCATGTTTTTTTGCAGGTTTTGTAGCACATCTGCAGTGTATGAGCACGCCTAACGTGTGCACTGTCACATTTTCAGGAGAGGCTCTTCTGGGCGTCCTCTTTGTGGTGGAAACATGGAGCTAGCTTATGTTTGTGAGTGGGAAAAACGTCCTAAAAGCACCCACTGTCCTTCCATCCCTCTGGTGTGCTCCTGGTCTTGTCGGAACCTCGTGGCCTTCACCACAGATTTAAAAAATGATGATGAAGAAAAAGGTGAACAGAATTTGTGATTTCACATATAGTGGTACTTTGCTGTTTGACCTCTCAGTGTTATTTAAAGTGAGTATTATTTTCAGATGTCAGCCACATGATCCACATCATTGACACTGAGCACCCATGGGATGTTTATTCTATAAACTCAGGACACACAGAGGTTATTTCATGTTTGGAGTGGGACCAATCAGGTGAGATATGCACTACAATTCGGCAGCTTTTTTCTTAATTAATCAATACAACTTGATGAATGAATTAATAAATAGTGACAGCAGAGAAAGTCTAGTTTTGCTGTTTATTCTCATCTCTATAGCCCTCTCTAAAGAAACATCATTTTCTATAAGTATGAGATGTTACAACATTATGATAATACTTTAAAGTTTTCAATAGTTGGTGGCCTTTGATTTAATCATTAATTTGTACCAACTTAGGTTGTCTTAGTAATGTCCCTTTAGTTTGAAGAACGAATAATTTCACTTGATACATTTATTTATGTCTTTGAGGTTCAAGACTATTATCTGCTGATGGTGACGGCAAGATTAAATGCTGGTCTATGTCTGACCATCTTGTTAACAGCTGGGAGAACTGCCTGTCCAACTCCGTGGATGGTGACCCTATTGTAGCCCTTAGCTGGCTGCACAATGGTGTCAAGCTGGCTCTCCATGTAGAAATGGTCCGAAATATTCAAATGTTTTACGATCAAGAGTTGCATCTTGCAAAGTTGACTTTTTAAACCTTTTGTTTTTTTTTCTTTAGTCAAGCTCAACAAACTTTAGCGAGAAGTTTTCCAGGGTGAAGTTTTCCCCTTCGCTGACTCTTTTTGGAGGAAAACCCATGGAGGGGTGGTTAGCTGTGACTGTTAGTGGTTTGGTCACAGTGTCATTGCTGAAGCCAGGGGGAACACTGCTCACAGCCAGTGAGAGCTTGTGTCGGCTCAGAGGACGTGTGGCTCTGGCTGACATTGCTTTTACTGGAGGTGGAAATATTGTGGTAGCGGCAACAGATGGCAGCAGCTCATCTCCTGTCCAGTTCTATAAGGTTAGTGACAACTAAACTTGGATATGATTCAATTTTATTGTATTGCCTACTGAATTCATCCCTTTCTTTTGGTGTAATTTTAACCTTATTCATACTGTACATATTACCATACTGTAAATAGCAGATATTTATCATGTATAAATTATTATTAGGGCAGTAGTCGACTAAAGACATGCCGTTTGCATCAGGGCATGCATGTAGTCTTTAAAATGGGGCAAAACGTGGTACTGTAAAAATTCTCAAAACTATTATGTTCACAACCACATATCTGACCCAAAGTCACTATGACAAGACCAGAACTATTTATAAAGACTACTAGTAAATTGCATATTTGTTTTTAAAAATACAACTTCACCAGCTAACCCACTTCATGCCTTCTCCTTTCTGCTGTGGTCCATATAGACATATATGATATTATATTATATATAATCTCAATAAAATAATTATTTGACAAATTTTGGTTGAATACGACACCAATCGACCGATTAATCAGCTGAACAACTTACTACTAAAAACTATTAGTATATAGTTTTAGTGTCAATACAGTTGGATGGGCGAAAGCAAGAGGGAAGCAGCTACACATATTGTGTCATAAAACCTCCCATTCAGTCTGATTTGACAAACTAAACTGATTCATTTAAATTAATTGAAAATTGTTATGTTGTTACATATGTGGTAATTTATTATTATAGAATTTTACTTGTATTTTTCTATTTTCAAAAAATGAAAAAAATATAAACAAAGATTCCACTAAAGTAAGCAGCATTTAATATTTTAAAATCTTCTTCCTTATCTAGGTTGTGGTTAGTGTTGTCAGTGAAAAATGCCGCATTGACACAGAACTCCTGCCTTCTTTGTTTCTTCGCTGCACAACTGATGCGCATAGAAGAGATAAATATCCAGCTGTCACCCACCTCAAGTTTTTGACCAGAGAGAATTCAGAACAGGTAAACCATATAGAGAACGTTACAGGAGCTAATGGGGATCTTAATAAACTAAACTAACAATCAAACTTTATTAATAATGAATATATATGTAAGCAATTCACTGTGTGCTTGTCTAGGTCCTGCTTTGTGCATCCAATCAGACCGGCAGCATTGTAGAGTGTTGGTCTCTGAGGAAAGAAGGCCTTCCAGTCAATAACATCTTTCAGCATCGATCTCCCGTTGGTAGGAATCATATGTTTACTTAGCTGTACAGTTTTTTAAATACAGCTTCTCATCAGTCTTCATACTAAACCTTAAGACAAATTACATGTTTCTTTTCAACAAAATACTGCATTATTTCATATTATTAGAAGGCCTACTTGTTTATTCTTATGCCCTTTTAATTCTGATCTGTCTGCAGTGGGTGAAAAACAGCCGACCATTCTGAAATGGCGAATTCTGACAACCACCAACGACCTAGAGAGAGTATCAGCTATTGCTCTTCCCAAACTACCTATTTCTATCTCCAACACAGATACAAAGTTCTGCCCAGGACTTGGTGAGCTACAAACCAGCCTTTAATGAATAATATCATCATGTCATTTTTAGTAACTTTTACAAACTTTTCTATAAACATTTTTCTCCATCTCTAGGTTTGGCTCTGGCTTTCCATGACGGCAGTATTCAGATTCTTCACCGTATGTCCCTTCATACCATGTGTGTTTTCTATGGCTCCTCCTCGACCTCGGGCCCCGGACAACGGCCCGGTGAGGAGTCTGCAATCAAACGCCAACGAACCGGTGGGCCTGCCATCCACTTTAAAGCCATTCAGTTCTCTTGGACATCTCTCGCACTGGCAGGAATTGACAACCATGGCAAAGTAAGGCTTTGAACATTAGTAGACCTTTTTTTATTTGACTAGAAGAGAATGAGATGTGGTTCTAGCAATGTACGCAGAAAGTAATACTAGTACTAGTACTAAAACTAGTAAACAGAATCTTTGTAAGTGAGAAAGCAAATTAAAGTGTCAAACAACCACCTCCAGTAAACTCACTCCATGCTTTCTTCTATTGTTTATATAGATCCTCATATTCCTTATAAAACAATTTGTCTAATTACTAATAAAAAATGTGGTTGACCAGAAGAATCCACTGAACAATTAATCTACTTAACAACTAAAGGACTACAGCTCTGTTGAATATGATTAGTGATTGTGATATACAGTAGAGATCAACTCGTCTGCTCAGAATACATTTTTTAAACATGATTCATTTCAATCCCCAAAATAACTGAAACTAAATAACACATTATTTTACAGCCATACGTTTTCTTGATGGCTGACTAGTCCAATCTACATAATATCATACATACGTGCTTTGCTATTTGAATTAGTCCTTGAGTGATCAGTGTTGTTTGTCAAATCAGACTGATACTTATTTTAGCTTTTATTTTTAACAAGTCTAGTCTAATTTTTTTTTTTTAGTACTTCTGTTTTCCTCTGCTGGTCAGTTGCATGTCTCTAATGAAAAGATTTTCCCCTTGGGGATGGATAAAAGTGAATTCTGAATCTGAATAATCTAGGGAAACATTGAATAAACTTCTGGAATTACAGAGTGGACAGACACATTTGAGGTTCATTGTATAATCTAGTAAGTATTTTTCATTTCTTTGATATTTGTTTTTCAACAGCTACACATGCTGAGAGTGTCTCCTTCCATGGGACAGGTGCTTGACATGAACACAACACTGCGCCACCTCCTGTTCCTCATGGAGTACTGCATGGTAACGGGGTACGACTGGTGGGATGTTCTGCTTCACGTTCAGCCCACTATGGTTCACAATTTGGTGGAGAAACTGCATGAAGAATATATGAGGCAGAACCAGGCTTTACAACAGGTCAGCAAATCTGAAAGGGTCATTTTCTTTACATACATATCTTGACCTTCAACATTCATACCAGTGTTTGTTGTTATTGTTTGCTGCAGGTTCTGGCCACTCGTATTGTGGCAGTGAAAGCCTCTCTGTGCAAACTGTCCACTGCCACAGCTGCCCGAGCCTGCGACTTCCACGCCAAACTGCTGCTCATAGCCATTAGTGCCACGTTAAAGTCGCTGCTCAGACCACATGTTCTTAACTCACCTGACAAGAGCCCTGGAGACCGACTCACTGAGATCTGTGCGAAGAATACAGACACAGGTAAAAGAAGTTAGAACAATGCCCTCCAATGTGTTTTTATTTTATAGTAACTAGTCATAAAACTTTCACTTTGTTTACCTTTTTAGATATTGACAAGGTGATGATTAACCTAAATACACAAGATTTTGTTTTGGACGGCCCACATTTACAGTCACTGCAGCAGCTCATCCAGTGGGTGGGAGATTTCGTTCTCTATTTGTTAGCCAACCTGCCAAACCAGGTAAGATATGATGATGGCTGCAACAATTAGTCAGAATAATTGTGACTATTCAACAATCAAAATATATTTTTCATTCATTATATAACTGATAAGTATGTGGACTATAACCCGCCCTAAACCACATGCCAAAAGAAGTTTTACAACAAAGACAGTGGTATTATTAAGTTTAATAAAAAGAAAAATGCACTTTATCCATTAGGGCTGCAACAAATTCATTGATTAATGGCAACTAATCGATTATAGATATGGTTGTTAACTAATTAAATAATCTGGTAATCGTTAACTGGTCTATGCACAGACTCCAAAACATAGTATAGACTAAAAGAAGAGGTTTTATTACTTATCCTATTCTATTACTCTATACTTACTCATAGACGGAGCAGGAATGACACAAAAACACACAGGAAACATGTAAATTGTGTGTTTTTGATTGAAATCCTTGTTCATCTATAAATATTCTCCTCCAGGACGTCGTCAAATGCCTTCACTTTAGCTTTGTCTGGGTAAAATTGAGTAAAATTCTCATATTCAAGGGTCTTTCGCACTCTAAACAACAAATCGATTAATCGAAGGAATAATCGTCAGACTAATCGATTACTGAAATAATCGTTAGTTGTAGCCTTATTATTCATATATTTTCTCTACCTTGAAGCCTTCGGTCAGCATATTATATGATCTTTGTCGGGTAAAAAATGTATTTAAAATATAAATACACAATAAAAGTAATTGGTTTGACTAGTCGATTGATCAAAATGTTAGTTGCGGTGCTAGAAAAAAGGTATTAAAACTATTCTTTATTTAATGTGTCTCTTCCTTCTGGCCGCAGGGCTCAATGGTGCGTCCCGGCTTTGGATTCATGCGGGACGGAGCTTCTTTAGGGATGCTGCGAGAGATGCTGGTCATGATCCGGATCTGGGGTTTATTGAAGACCAGCTGCCTGCCCACTTTCACTGCTACATCTGACAACCAGGACAGCCTTCAGCTGCTATTCAGGCTTCTAACCAAATTGTGGCTTTGCTGTAAGAAACCAATTCTAAGGGAACGCTAATTCAGATGATTAAGATGAGCCCAATCCTTTTAAGTATCCTTGTTTGTCTTAGGCCGAGAGGATGCACCTCCACAGGATCCCGACGAGAGCTTGATCGATGAGTGCTGTCTGCTGCCGAGTCAGCTGCTAGTGCCCACAATGGACTGGTTACCGGTGAATGATGGAGTTATTGTGAAGTTGCAGGGTAAACATCCGCTCCGGCTACAGTTTGGGAAGCCCTCCTCTCTGCCGGGACAGGGCTCCACAACCCCACTGGAGGTCTTCACCAGGTGAGTAAAGTCCTCATCACTGTCTGTATCAGTTTACATTTGAATACATTCTCCTGTTTGGTGCTGTGCTGTATGGCAGAAAAAATAATAAACTTTATTATTAATCACAATTTTAGATTAAATGTTGTTTTTTATTGAAAACAAATAAAGATTGTGGTACATATCATTGACAATTAGAAATAACTGAAATTCTAGCTTGATTAAAGTATGTGATAACATACTTTCTCTTTTTGTACTTTCGCATGGATACAATTGAGCAGGTCTCTGTTATTTTTAATAGCAAGCCTTACTGTTCATTAAGTAAATAAATTATGTTTTTATAGGAGCCCCAGTTCACAAAAGATGGATAACCTTCGCTGCATTCACATGGGAGTGAGTCCCACTGAGGAGAGCAAGGCTTGTACAAGGTGAGTTATAGGTTAAATTATTGATAGGGGATTATTGGTATTATATGTGGGTTTAAATCATTCAGTAAATGTATATTATATACTGTTTGATTTTAGGTGCGGCTGTGTGACAATGCTCCGATCTCCCAACAAATCGAATGCTATGAAGCAGTGGGAGCAGCGCTGGATTAAAAACTGTCTTTGTGGAGGTCTTTGGAGGAAGATTCCTCAGGCATTCAACTGAAGTACCAGACCACTGGTCAGATCAAATAATGACTTCATCATTATAGAAAAGGTTTGCAAGGTCTACATCTGTAGTCTCACATAAAACCTCTTCTACCATGGACCAGTCCTTACAAATGAGGGATTACACCGAATCACTTCATCATGTCTTCAGCAGAAAACATCTTTCAGCTGAAAATCTTGCTTTTGTACTGTAAATTCTTCCTCTTTTGTATTAAACGTACACCACAATGTAAAATCATCTTTTGTGTTATTAGCCTGGCTGACTTAAAGCACGTATTCTCTACATAGCACATTTATATTTAAATTGTGATGAAAACATGATCTAATGATCTCCAGTCTCATGCTGTCATCAGGGACACTATTCCCAACAATAACGCTGCTCTTCTCAATGTGAGCTTTAGGTGGCGCTGTGCGCTCACACTTTGACTTAAAAGTTACTTTTGGCTCGCCGGAGTAAGTCAAACTTCTAACCGTTTTCGTTTTTTCGTCTTTTTTGTGTTTTAATGTAATTTTACTTCTCTAAACGCAGCTTTGCAGAATGTCACATTCTCATGAGAGTTAATTGATGGCATGTTTTTTTGTTTGGTGTTAAAATTAAATTACTCCGTGAATGTGACAAAGCTACATGATATTGTGTAAACTCCTGCTGGACATGTGAGTCATTAAACTCGTGGTTTAATGTGGAGAGGGAGAGGTGGACACACGCGGAGCGGAGCGGAGCGGAGGGAGGGCGCTCACTGATACTTTCAGACTGGACCATTGGACATGTATTTTGCGGTGCGCGCTGGGACTTGAGTTTTGACCATCCTCCTCTCTGTCTATGCCTTCTTCTCTTCCCTTTGATTGAGATGTTGCGATGTCCCGGACAGATTTACAAGTCGTGGATCTATTTTGGGTGATTTTTATTGCATTTGCTTTTGTTCCGGAGGCGGTCAGTGCCAGTAGATCGGCCGGAGCGGACAGCTGTCATGAGGTGAAGACAGCTTACATGATGCGCCAAATAGGTCCAGTGGAGCTGGTGCCAGACAGAGCCCGAACAGGTCTGACAACACAAACCTTTTACCTACAATTACACAACACACGTGTAACTATTTCTAAAGTGATGAGTGGATCAGAAAAACATATAAAGTCATAAACTGTTCCGGGACACAGCTTGGAAACAAAAACAAAAACTTCATTCTGTGTTTCATATATAAATAGGTCTCTTTTTGGAACACTTTTGCTATATAGGCCATTTGTAATATTATAAAAGTACCTTTATGTAACCAAGTCTGAGTTACAAATCAAATGTCATTATCATGTGCACAGAAAACCGTATTTGCTTAAAATATGGGCAGTTTCAATTCTAAAATAAAGATCCTTTATTTAATCTATGAACAGCTTTGTTCATTGTTCAAAGAAGTCTAACTGAGCAAAGCACTTAGTGACAGACTTGTATGTAACACATGCACAGGTGCAGCATGTTCCTGTTATATCTCTATCATGTTTGCATGTGCTCAATGACAATTCAGCGTGTCCCAGTGTCCCATTGTCACTAAAATAGATTCAAGGCATTCTAATATTACCGATGCTTCATGCCCGTCACTTCCACACAGTGGATTAATTATTTGCATTTTTTATTTGCCATATATGCAAACAAAAAATGCAAATTATTTCTTTCTGTATTATTTTTGGACTGCAAATAATAATAGTAAGGTATTAAGGTATATATAGTAAGGTATATAGTATTTTAATAGTTCTTTTACGCTACTTTATGAATCTGATGACATGCGCATTTCTTTGATTTTAGCTGGTAGATATGACCAGGCCATCTTCTGTAATTACTGCACTTTGTCACATAAATTTGAAGACCTTAAAGACACTTTGTGTTGCTCATTTTGTGCTTCCACCGTGGCACAATACTGGCACAATAATGCTCAAGAATTGACTCTGATGTTCATGTTATAAAAATAAAAGAATAACAATGTTTTAATTATGGGTCCAAATAAAGTTTCTGAAATTATGATTTGGTTCTCTTCCACCTCACTTAAGAACACTCATTATATATAAACAGAAATCAGTATTTAAGGTATAATAAAAGAAGAAATATGAGCATGTAAAGTGTGTTATTCTCTACTTTCTCTCCTTTCACTGTTGAAGATGACTCCCTGCGTGTGTGCGTCCACTCCGGGCCCAGCTGCTGCACCAGTAAAATGGAGGACAACTACATGGCGGCGGTCCGCAGTGAGACGCAGCAGAAGATGAGGTCCTACAGTTTTGAGCTCAAATACCTGATTACAGGACACGCCAAGGCCTACAGAGGTGAGAGAAACTAGGGACAAAGCTCAAGAGGAGGAGCAGTGTAGAAGATGAAGAGAAGAAACGAGAGCTAAAAGTTACTGAGAGCAAAATTGAAGTTAAATGTACAGTGTTATAATGTTCAGACAGACACGCTGCACTTTGTTATAGCTGCACATTTATGATTTTATAACCTCTGGTCCAATAGCTCAACAGTGTTGTTGTGGTTTATGAACTTTAAAGCTGTGGTGATTAACAAATTTGTCAAGTGCTGAGGGCGCTGTTGTCAGTCAAACTCTGTGTGCTCGTCATGAAATGCCTGGTTTGTGTCAGGATGGTCGGAGTGATGCTGATTTATTTTGTGAGGCGCCACAGTGGCTCGCCAAACAAACAACTGATGTTCAATTGAGTCTTTGAGAGAGCAAACTCTAGGAGGGAGAGGCAAAATACTGTGTAACAGCTCTGCTCTCTGTCTGCCTGTCTCTGCCATTGCAATAATCAGGTTTTGTTCATGTCCAACGGGAGAGGAATCGACGGAGAATGTTTACATTCACTACGTTTCCACGGCAAAGTGTTGTTGCTGTGGGCAACAGCCGGTCTCTAATGGTCTGCGCTGAATAGGAGGAAGAATACACTGCTTGTCCACTTGTCTCTCAGCACCATTCACCAGTGTATGTGTCTGTGTGTGTCTGTGTGAGGTGTGTGTGTTAGGTGTGGAGACAGCGAAGTGTGCAGATGATGAGAGGACCGAGGTTGATGAAACCCAGTTGACAGACATGACAAATAGGTTTTTTCTGTTGCTCTGTTTCTGTCCTTTTGCCCTACATGTCTCTCTGTGCTCATCTCACTAAACTTAGACCCTCTTCTCAGTGAATGGGGGAAGCATCCATGGGTAAAATTAATGGGAAACACCCACAGACAAAGACGAGTTGAACAAGGCCACAACAAGTCAGAACAAACCATTCAGAATTTGCTGTTTTCAGCGAAGCTTTGAATGTTTCACAGCTCTGTTGAGCATTCATTCACCAATACGTCATCACAGAAAATGCTCAGTTTTGTGGATTTTATGATATTTTCCACAAAGAGGCAAAACATTAGATTTGAAAAAAAGATACTGGATGATAGTTTTTGACTCATTGTTTTTGTGTTACATTATACATGGCTTTGAATTATGGAGATGTAGCTGAACAGCTGGTGTGATTCTCCAAAGGCGTCTCCAGAGTCTTCTGAGTCTGATTATGACCCTCTGGAGAGACTGAGACATGCCCCAAAGTGGTGGCAGTGGGGCTCTGTTTACATGCCCGGGATCACTGCGGAGTGTGCGTGGGAAACATGTCCACTAGCGTACATGTGCAGCTCTGCCGTTGACTCCGTTGCCCTCTTCACCACTTTGCAGCTGTCATCCAATCACACTGAGTAAAGGGCTAATCACATGACAAAGTGGTCCCTGCTTTGTCATCTGATGCTATCTGTCATTGCCCTGTTTGTGCTTGGACATGGGTATGCAAACGTGTAGATGCTAAACACCGATATGTCAACTTCAAACTAGCATTCACACTAGAGTAGAGTGTGATGTTTTAATTTGTGTGTACTTCAACAAATAAAAAAAAACTAGGGCTGCACAATGTATTGCAATTTTGATGTTGCAATATTGGCTAACACTAATTGATATTGTAAGAAAATAAATAGATTGCAACACAAATTACTCCAGCTGACCATGATCTATTTTTTAAATTATTCTTAAAATATTTTTAAAAAGACATTGATAAGTCTTTATGTTGGTCTTTCTCCATTAGGTATTTATTTTTGAAACATTTGACTTGTGATTTAAGGCATGTACAATTTTGTTTTAATTTAACTTTTTAAGTTATTGTGTCAAAAATTATTTCAAAATGTTGCAATACAAAATAGTTATCATATATTTTTTTCATATTGTGCGGTCCTAAAAAATGTACAATGGCACAGAAAGGAAAGTACAGTATTTAAATGCAAAATACCATAGGTGGATCAGTCAGGTCAAAGTTACTGTAAACAGCTTCATCCCTTTTACTGTCAGTTGTGTGTGCCAGAATGCCACTGAAATGACATCATACTTCAGAAATTGCAGTTTGACATATAGACTTTGTAATTATAGACTTTATTAGTCTGAGTCCAAAGAAAGAGAGCCCCTCATTATCGCCTGTCTATAGATAACAGCAGTAAAAATGAGCTTGCACATGAATTAAGTTAGGGGCTATTTTAGCTCACGCTGCGTCAAGGTCAGTTACAGAGGGCACATTATCACAGATAAATTAGATTTCACATTCTTGTAAATTGTGCATTTCCATATTTTTATGCTTTCTTTTATACTTAGTGATGTCACAAAACCAACATTTCTTGATTTCAAGAAATAGGCTCGATATTCAATACCATTTCTGATACCACAATGATAA
Source organism: Rhinogobius similis (assembly GCA_019453435.1). Taxonomy (NCBI): domain Eukaryota; kingdom Metazoa; phylum Chordata; class Actinopteri; order Gobiiformes; family Gobiidae; genus Rhinogobius; species Rhinogobius similis. The sequence continues at coordinate 20,644,572 of CM033623.1, read as the reverse complement.
AAAAAAAAAGACCTCTTTGTGTAGACAATAAAATGTAATTATTGACATAAAATAGTAGTTTCATCAATGTTCAGATAAAGATCAAACAAAATATGTAATTTTCTATGCTTTTGACATCCCACACTGACAACACAAGTTACTCATTTTACTCTGTATTAGTAAATATATTATTGACATACTCAGGCCTACAAAATACATGAACATATCCATAAACAAAAGGATTTTTTGGAAAAACAGAATGGAATGAACTTTATGCTCTTTATAAAACTAGTATACAGCCATAACGTGTATTCTGGTGTCTGCTTGTCTTTATGGAGGTGTTATTGATTTTCCTGGAATGTGTCACAGTATGACATTAAACTTATCTATCTCCATGGAGACTTAATAGACTAGATAATGCCACCTGACCAAGTAATAGGTCAGATCTGTGGAGAGGCGAGCCCACTCACAGTAAGAATACATTTTCTTTTAGCATTATAAGCAATATATTTGGATAAATGCTGGACAGATGAGTTTCATGACATACTGTGAAAAATACCAGGCAAAGCCCCACTAGAAAGGTTACATAGTGCATCTTTAAGGCAGTAGTTGTGAGAAGTCTTACAAACGTTTTAAATTACAGTGTACCTTTTGCCTGCCATTAACAATATCATTGTTGTGTTTCTTTTCTTTTTTTTAGAGACTTTTGCGTCACTCGTCTCCTTCACGTCCAACCTGACCAGCTCTCTCTTCGACAGCGCCTACTCTGCTCTGGCCTCAGACTGTCGCCCTCTTGTGTTCCAGCTGTTCAGCGACATCAAACAACACCTTTCTGGAGACGCAAACCTGTCACTGGACAAAACTGTCAATCGATTTTATGACGACCTGTTCCCCTTGGTCTATCGCCGTCTTCTGAACCCTGGCTTCGGCCCTAAGTCTCCACACTTGAGCGCATCTATCCACAGCAGTCACGATGATTGTTTGAGAATGACGCGGCAGGATGTTAGCCCATTTGGACCTCACCCACGGCTCCTGGTCAGCGGCCTGTCCCGAGCACTTGGGGTGGGTCGAGCGTTGAGCCGGCTCCTAAAACTGGCCGGGGAGGTGGTCAACGCGACGGAAAAGACGGCGCTGAGCAGAGAGTGTGGGCGGAGTCTGGTAAAGATGCAGTACTGTTCACACTGCAGGGGCATGACACTGATCAGGCCCTGCACTGGACTCTGTGTCAACATAATGAGGGGATGCTTGGTAAGTATGTTTTGAATTCATGAGTTTGATATCATTTCTTAATGGAGCTGCAGGATATAAGACAGAAAATAATAAGTTGGATCAGTGGAGTAGACATGGGAGGACAAAGGGGCCTATTGTAGCGAGCCACATAGTCTTAGGGAATTGGAATTGGACCCTTTTCCTATAAATTTGTATTATAGGGGATCCATGTTAGGCTTCTTGCTCCGGGCCACCAAATTTCTGTCCCTGAGTGATAAGTTAGCATGGTACAAGCAGACATATTTGACTTCAAGAAGAATAGCTGATAAATAGAAACTCAAAAACAAAGGATGGGACAAGATCTCAAAGGAAATAAGGCCACAAAATGATGCACATGTGTAGAATAATCTTATATTTTTTTTATTTTCTTTTTTTTTTTTACATTTGGCTTGAACAAAGAAAATAGGGTTAGCCTAAGCTGCGAAAATGTTTATTTCCAAACGGTAGTGCTACAATGACAGCAAAAATATAAAATAAGAATTAACGGAACCGTACCGTTTCTTTGTTATTAAATTAGTAAATTATGTAAAAATCACACCTTCTCTTCAACCCAATCCTGTGTCTTGTAACGCCTTGTGGGAATTGTGTTTCTTCCCATCCCTACAAATAAACCTCACCTGGCAATGCCTCCTAAGTCCTACAAAAACATTTATCAGGTCTCTGTTAATTCAGGTTTTGCGGATGTGAGACAATTAAAATTAGATAAAATTGGAAGAGCAATAATGAAGGCCAGTAATCTACACAATCAAAATTTAACTCTATTCAAAATATGTGGGACTGATGGGATTGTCCCTATGCTTGCCTTTTTTTTTTTAATACCATACTGTATAAATAAAAAAGGTTAACTTCAAACTCATTACAATCAACATCTTCCGTGCAGTTCATTTATATTTGTAATTATCTTTCACATAATAAACACACAAGGTTTTAGAAAATAAAATGAAAAACAATAAAAACGTGATAGAGTGTGACAGAAACCCAAAAGGACTCATCCTTAAAGTCACACTCCTAAAATTAATTATTATTATTCAGACAACTCGAAAACAGAGAAAAGCTCTTCTTCTGGTCAAATTTTGAGATAAAGACCACATGAATGTCGTTTTACAGTAAAGCAAAAAAGAATAAACTCTATATTACAAATCAAATATGAAATTATTGTAGGATGTACATCATTTATAATCAGGATACATTAGACAATGAGTTGGTATTTCACCAGGTTCCTGTTTCCTCTCTGTGCATCAGTATCTCATTTATGTTTTTCCTCATGTTTCATGCTCTTCTGCAGGTCAGTGTTTCAGAGCTCGGTGGGCCCTGGAGCAGTCTGGTGGTATTACTACAGCGACTGGCGTCTACACTGGCAACCAGCAGTAACCAGAACAGCATGGAGCTGGCCCTGTTAGCCATTCGAAACCACGTGAATGATGCCATACTCCACGCACAGCTGCACGGGCCACACATCTCAGCCACAGTAAGACATGCATAATAATGCATCATTACTATTCAATTATTGTACAGCAGAGGCTTTGACAGACTTTATTGATTCACAGGGGAAATTACTTCTGTTTTACATTTTTACGTCTCATTATTAGCAACAAAAATAATGTCAAGTGGATTTAATCAAGGAGAAATGGAAGAATATTTTGATTGCGTTAAAATGCTTTTGGCTTTTGAAAGCATTTCTATGCAAACAGTAAACTGCAAGCATCAAATGACATCTGTGTTTGAAAAAGAAGTCTAATATGCTTTATTAATAACAAACTCTAAATAAGCAACAGATGGCAAAATATGGTACAGATATATAAAGAAAAACTTTTGAAATGAAAAAAAAGAGTTAATTGATCACATGTTGCCTCTTATAAACACTACATTTTAGTAGACTCTATAAATTATCATTCCTCTGTAATTGTACCAAATTTAAACTTTTTGTGGTGACAGGGCATTCCAGTGGCCCACTCAAATTTGATATTCCTCAAAGGGCCAGTCTAATTTTTCAGAGAATCCTGGGTTTCCCTTTCAGTCCATTTAGTGCGCATGAGTGTCTATGTGAGCCTGAATACAGATCTGGTGCCAGACAAAGGCGGTGGTTGGCGGGACAACCAATACCCAGAATGCCGCTTGGTACGGAGTGATGAGAAACTTTCTGTGGCTAATCTCTGAACAAACAGATGCCTCAGAAGCACACACACACAAGCACACACTCTTGGAGGAGGAAACAGAGAAGAGGTCCAATCTGAGGAGGAGGAACATTTGTGTCTAAGTAGAGTAGATTCCTAAGAGGTAAACACAAGCACACTGCTAATTGTCTTTTATACGGAAACACCACTTCATTAAATGTATTTGCTCTTATCTGATTTATCCAAAACAATAGCTTAAGGAGCTATACGATGTAACTTGAATGCACTTTTGACCACGTTATAATAGTTTTCCCTGATTATTAGCCTACTCAGATTTGTATTTTGATTCTTGAACGTTCGAGTAATCCCGAATTGTTCTGCATTTGATGCTTGCATGCGCATGGAATTTCTGTTTCCCCCTACCTCCTATCTCCACCCACTGCTCTGAACTCTGAAGAAAATGACTCCACCGTCATACACACAAATTGTTCGATTGTATCTTGCAGAAATAAAAATGCCTTAAATTAAACTCTGCGTGTAACAGCTGTTTTAGATCAATTTTGAGATTTACAATGATCTAAATGAGAAACAGAGGTTCTGAAACTGAATAGTGGACGATGTAGTGCTCCTGGTGGAGGGTCCACCACCTTCTTGTCAGCATGAACATGTTAATGCTGTGCTGCAAATGCGAATGCAAGTATAGCATTAAAGGACACAATTCATTCAAATGAGATTTTCTTCAGCTTTTCACCATGTTATAACATTATTCACCTGTCAAAAACATACCCAAAGTGGTATTTAGCTTCATTCACGCTTTCATTATACGAGATTGCCTTGCTCTGATTCTCTGTTTCAATTTTCAATTGTGACGTCAAAGGTAGAGTCTCAGAGGTGCTGTTTTTAAGTCCATAAATCATAACCAGACTCTTTCTGAGCATATCCGCTGTCAAATCACGCTCATTACAACTGTGTGCTTAGATAAGCAAGTTACTTCAAAGCAAAGCAAAAATACTCAAGGGCATGTGACAATACAATAAAGCACAATGCAATATGTTTTTAATCTTGACAAGGAGGACTTATCCTTTATGTATTCAATTTGAAGTGTTTCTATTGTTAGCAAATAGCAAAGCAAACTTATCCATAGGGAAAAGCAGGTGAAGGACGCTTAACTATGCAAAGCTACATAGATTTTCTTTAAGATGGTCACATGCACAATTAAATTCTGGCTATAGAGATCATTTGCCAGTAACACTTGAAAGTCACTGTGGTCAAGGAAAAAAAGTTATCGTTAATATAGCACAATATATCTTCCTGCTTTTTGCTTGTATTGTCTCCTCAGGTAGAAAAGGTGTGTGGTCCACATGCAGCTGTCCCTGTAATGACAAGAACAAGTCACTCAGACCTCCACACTGCGACCTCACTGACCCCAGTGAAACCTGAAACCTCTGAAATGTCATCCTTCCATCTATCTCCTCTGGACAGCGCACATTATCGTCCACCACCGCACAGCCGCAGGTGCATGCATTACTTCTAAAAATAACAACTATTTCAGAAACTCCTTTCAGCCTTGCTCTTTAAATGCAGTACAAATTGTTCTGGTCCCAATGAAATATTTATAGATCTGTTCAAATTAGGCTTTGCCGAGTCCGATATTTGAACACATTTGCTTTTCAATGTTGTAGATCACTTCCCATCAAAGGCTCCAAAGGGGACAGAAGTCGCAGTCTGAAGAAACTCTCCAGGTTTGTTACTGACTTTTTTAAATTACAAAACACACAATTACAAAACATTTTAGTTTATGTTGCGTATGTTCGTTCTAAAGCTAAAAAAATATATTTGGCCAGTTTTATTAAATAAAATGTTCTGTATGATTCAGCAAAGGTTCACAAACAATGGCAGATTTAGCTAATAATGGTAGCTTTTTAACGTTTGATCCTGATCTTGTACCTCTGAGAAGCTGGATCTCTGCTCTAAATGTGCTAAAAGTTTTAGCATCCTAAAATCTTCATTGGTTTACATTAAGCTAACTGAGATGTGACAACACAATTATGATGAATCTCGCTTAGGAACTGATTTTTTTTTTTTTTTTTTTTTGTATAGTAATATTACATTTTAGTACATTTTTAAATCCTCAATAGTTCTACAATATTTGCAGACAATATACACGTATCAATACAACAATCAATATTAATTTGTAACTTCCACTTCCACTGATATTGGAACTGACACTGACAGTTTGTTTATCTCATCCTTCAGGGAGTTTGAGGGATCCATTCAGCGCTACCAGTGGTTCTTTTCAGAGCTTCCCGAGACGCTCTGTGAAAGTGAGATGGAGGTTGAGCAGCACACTTGTTGGAGTGGCCAAGATGTTGTTGAGAGGTAAGATACATAACACAAAAGTCGCACAAAAGTTGGTTACGCAATGGCAATGGAACAAGATTATGTGTGCGTTGTGTGAATCTGGTGGGGTTTTGGTGGCGGCGGCGCTCTGGGGGCAGGGTTCTGAAGGTTACAGGGTTCATTTCCAAAGTCTTTATTATGGTGATTGCATTGGCAGCTTCAAGTGGCAACAAACAAATGGTCAAACAGAAACTTTGCTGCACCCAAACACATTCTGACACTTAGAATAGATGTTATAGCTGTCTGTCCACACTGGGCTGTTACAACGACAAGTGGCTTTATCAATCATGTTATGAGTGAAAGTGATGGAGAAGGTTTTTAAATGTTGGTCCCGCTGCTACATGAAGCACTTTATCACTTTTTAAGGGCATCTTACGCAAGCTCACATGGGGCATTCACAGAGCTTCATGGACAAATCTGGGACAGTTATTTTACCCTTCCAGGACTGACTCGTTTAGAACAGTTGCGCCCACAGTCTGGTTCTTCCATTCATTTGGAAGAACCAGGCAATAAAATAAAAATATTAACCCAGCTCACCCTGCAACGAGCTAGACCTTGTCCAGGGTGTACCCTGTCTAAGGCCCAAAGTCACTGAGGTAGGCTCCAGTCATCCGCGACCCCTAACAAGAACAAGCGTTTCAAAAAATATATGAATAATTTGTGTTGTTTGTATACAGTGCAGACAAATGGTTGTTGATTTAAAGGAAAAATATGATGCATTTTTCATATTATTAGCCTTTAAACATGCTCTTGAGTACGTAAATTTGCCATCTCATGTTTTGAAACAAAAAAATGTTTATTGTTATTGATTAAATGACAGGATTTATCAGCCTGTGTGAAATGACACTTACTGAGTGCATCCAGCCACTTGATGGCGCCTAGCGCTTACACAATTTTCAAAGTTAGCTGTCAACAGACATTATGATGCGGTCAGCAGGAGCAGTTATTCTGTTTAAACGGCAGAAATCCTCAGAGCAAGTCTGGTAGTGATTTAAGGACTTAATACAGCAGAAGATTCTTGACGTATGAAAATCTGAAAAACGTCACCTCAGCATGAATGCAGCTAAATGCAACTCCAGGTATGTTTTACATGACAGAACATTGTTAGAACAGGGTTAAAAGCTCAAAAAAGTCACTGTAGCAGAATATGTGTTTTTAAATGTTGATTATATTTGTCAAATAACAGTCAATATCTAACTTGCAGCTCCACTTAGAAAAGTTCACAAATGTCCAGTATGCAGGAGTTGTGGTGCTCGATGAATAAAAACTGCCTGTGTCACACCTTTGTTGACCACTATATTTTTGTTGCTAAAAGTTCTGAATTAACTACAGATTTAAGAAATATTAATTACTTGGATGTTTGCATGCTAGGTCACTAATATTTCAATCTTAGTAGCAAAAGATGTATTGACACAGCAAATAACACAGCATACATAATATTCCTAAGTCTGTGTTATATATCTGTCACACGGTTGTTCACACACAGAAATGGTCCGATATGTCTTTTTCATATCTTTGAAATCTAATGTTTGGCTCTAGTTAAGTTCAAAAAGTATATCTTCACTTTAAAATAAATAAGCAAATAAATAAATGATTATGCTGTGTATGTATTTTTATGATAATGATGTAAACAAACAGCCATCTCTTTAGCTTCATTTCTCCTCTAGTTCCAGAGACATATTTAATGAGGACAAACTGTAAATGACAAAAGGGCCCTCAGAGTGGCAGCTTATATGACCAGTGTATATACAACTTGATTTTCTCTTGTCAGACAACTTTGTGAGCGAGATGTATTTACTGTGACATGTTTTCATGTCCTGAACTATCTCCAGTCTTGGTGGTGATATGTTTCTCATCAGCTGTTGTTACTTCCCGAGGTCTGGTCAGCCTGACGGACCTGGCCGGTCGCTCAGACTGACCATGCCTCCTGCCTCTGGAAAAGGGTGTCCCATGTATGTGATAAAAGGAAAGCTCCTTCATCATGGTTGACCGTGTCTGTGCCGCACTTCTGATTTCAATGGGCTCCTCAATCCAGCATTTGAACATGTTGGTTTCAGCTCCTATGACCTGAGCCCCGTCCCAGTCCTTGATATGATTGTTCCTTTTGCAGTGGTCCGATATTGGGGGTTTTAGGTTTTCCTGTTCTGCTTGTTCCTTCTTTGTCCTTGTGGGTCTTCCTGTAGTTTCTTTCTCGCATTCAACAGGCGTAGTCAGGTCAGCGACCAGGGCCTTCAGGCTGACCAGGCCTCAGGAAGTAACAACAGCTGATAAGTGATACGTCACCACCAAGACCAGAGATAGTTCTGAAGGTGGCTCGCAGATAACAGCCAACAGGTACATCTAATCACAATGTTGTCTGACTTGAAGAAATCAAGTGATATATCATAAACTGAAGACAAGATGAATGTGACCAAGGTTATACTGTATTAGGACAGATCCATCCCTAAGAATAAACTGTATTTAGATTTATACGAAATACACAATCAAGTTTAATTTTCATATTGAAGATTAAGTTTTGAGCAGAGCCCTGGAGCGGTGCCAGTGGGTGCCTCTCTGACCTCTTTACATTTCCTCTCGCCCTGCCATTCATTCTGGGTCCCATTCATCTCTCCATCCTCCTTTTCAGTTCCACTCTCTGACCCACTTCACTCACTAATGTCTGTGTCTGTGGGAGAAAGAGCCGTGGCAAGTTAAACTGACTGATGAGATAGTTTAAGGCACTGCTTAGGTGATTTGCCTTATTTATGCGCAGTCTCTAATTGGCTGATTTTGATTTTGATATCACAATTGATTAATTAATAAAAATGCAGTATAATATAAATTTCAACACAAAATGCAATGCAAAAGTTTCCTGAATACCTTCTGGTCTTACACTGGTTCTGATATAGATCATAACAATGAGAAAACTGTCTAGGAAAGGTCCAGTTTTGTCCACTTCTGTTTTCTGTTATTACTGGTAATTGTTACTATATAAATATATATATATATATATATATATATATATATATATATATATATATATATATATATATATATATATATATATATACACACACACACACACAAATTGTTAGACAAAATATCAGCCATTGCAACGTAAATGTAACATAATTCTATATTTTGTCTGATAGTTTGTTTTTCATCACTTCCTGTACTCAGCCCTAAATGAATTTACTCAAAAGAGAAAAGTATATGAAATGTTAATGAGAAACGTAACACGTGCTGGTTACACGTTTCATCTTACTCTTGTAGTTTAATCCAACAGTCCATGACATCATTGCCAGGTTTAGTTTCAGACTAAATATAGACTCTGCTATGGGAATGGAACTATATAAAGTTTATATTATTAATAGTACTATTACTCCTGCAATTATTATTCTATTTACTATATATATATATATATATATATATATATATATATATATATATATATATATATATATATATATATATATATATATATTGACCTGAATATAGTTCTACACCTGTTATCACTTGTTGTTGTTTTTTTTTTATCTATCTTTATCTTTATGTATGTATTTTATTTTTATTTTTTTGCGTTGGCAGATCAGAAAATATGTTATTTTTGTCACTTGTTTTATATCATTGCTTGTTTTATTTATCTTGTAATTTCTGGTATAAATCAGGTCCCTCTTGTCCTTCCCACTCACTGTTGTAATAGCACTTTTTCTCCAGTAGAGAGAAGCACCTAACCATAGCACATCCATCAAGTCCATCCTGTCTCATTCCAATTATATATTTAAGCTTATGTTTACTACATTTTTGAATGTTACTGCAGCAGTCATGACATATTTGACAGGTTTGATTTGTGTGAAGTAGAATGTAAAGTATTCATAGGGTTCGTATGCATTATAATATCGAGTATAACGTCTTGAATTAAAATGATTACAAATGACCTTGAAAAGAGACAGAAACATCTTATGTAATCTTCCAAACACAGGCAGAAAGTGATATTTCTGCCCTTCTGTTAATTTAGGGTCTGTTGACATTTTTGTGCAAGACTATAACTTCAACCATTTTTGTGCATTTTTGATAGGTTGATAAAATATTGGCTTTATAACTACCCTTCTGTTTGCCTTAATTAAGTATGAACAAAGAATGTTTTAAGCTTAGTAACTATTTAATCAATACACTAGTTTCTAACCCCTTAATTAAGTAGTTCATTAGCCTGAATCATTCTCAATAAACGATTTGTTTATTATTAAGAAAGTTCTCATTCATGGTTTATTAAGGCTAATTAAATTGTAGTTAATATAAAGTGGCACCAATGATTGTCTGAATATTGTTATAGATTCTCAAGATATTTATTTTTGGTAAGATTGCCCACCTCTACCTGGAATATACTTATGTATGTGAAATGTAAAATTAAAAGTTACGGACACTTGATGTTTAACAAATCTTGTATTAACACATTGATGACACTACACTTTTGTATACATTTTAAAGTGCGTATGACGGGTTTTTCTGATTTTGACTTAATTCAGTGTATTACTACCTCTTGTAAATATACATTATAATTTTACACCAATCAGGTTGCTAGAGAAAAGTTGAAAAATCTCTTGAAAATTACAAGAAGTTAAAAAAAAAAGATGACATCACACTAGGGAGCCAAAGGTTATGCATAATTTACACAAAATAAACTACTTTTTTGGCCCTTTAAACATTGATTCAGCAAAATTAAGGTGTTCAGATCTATTTTTCTTTGTTAAATAAGGAGTGTTGGTGCACTGTACAGGTAATTTCCTAGTGTGATGTCATCATTTACAACCAGGAAGTAAAATGAATTGCTAAACTGGGGTAAAATTTGTAAAGATATTAGCAGACTTTGAAATATATTTATCTTAACTTATCTTATTGTACAATCTTATTGTAGTTAAATGAGTAGTCCAACCTGTCATAGGCACTTTAAAGTAAGTTAAGTCAAATATTTTGCTCCCTATGTTCTTCTTTGTCAAAGGTGCTGCGTATATCAGCAGAGTACAGTATGTAAACCTAAACCACCGAGCATCATGAGTTTGTCGGTGTGGTCGCCCCAGGTGTTGTCTGCTAACAGTCCGGATAAACTGACAGGAATGCAGCTCCCTGTTCGATCGAGGTTGTGACTCTCATAATTACAAGCGCTGCTCAGATCTGATTGCGATCTGGAGTCATTTCATTCACTGTGTAAAGGTGTGAAACACTAACAGACGCTTCAGTGTTTGCTGCGGGGAACGAGACAAAAATCATATTATCTGTCAGTAACCAAGGGCAACCGCAGCAACAAGTCTGATTTATTTCCTCGATCGTTTTTCCACATCTTAAAAAGCCGGCTCTCTCAGTCGCACCTTTTGAGTGTCGTGTTGTTCCTTTGATATCGCCGAGCGCTGTCACCTGACCCATCGCTCACACGCAGATGGATGCACAGGTTAAGGCCTTCCATGCTCTGACTTGGCACTTTATGATTTATGGCTCAAATGAGACGATTTGACGGGCAACTCAACAGAAATGATTTAGGATGACCTCGAAGATCCTTGAAGGGAAACAGATGTGTAAAACGAAAATGTGATGTGGACAAAGTTGAATAAGGCTCCAGTCGCAAATGTACCAGTTCATAACATTCAGAGCCGGAGAAATCACAAAAAACATGCATTAATTTGGTGACGTTCATCTTGATTTCATTTGGGTTATATATATATTATTTCTTTTAGTCAGACAACATTGTTAGAGATTTATTATTTATTTACCTTGATTCGCCAAAGTAGCTGCCAAAACATGTCAAGGTAAGTTGTCTGACTAAAAGAAATAAGATAACAAAATGTATTCTTGAAGCATAGCCAAAGCAATTAACAGATAACCATTTTGTTTTAAAGCTGCACGTTGTAACTTTTCTGGTGGTGGGGGGTCTGTCACCTGCTTGTCTCCATGGTGATGTTATGGCATTGCCTATGTTCCACAGTATGGCATTAAACCAATCCATCTTGTCATTAATCAGTTGCTGGTGGTTTTATTCACAAATTACCTTTAAAAACAAACATTCTTACTGTGAAGCTGTTTGTGTCCATGGAGAGAGATACGTTTAATGCCATACTGTGGAACATTTTAGGCAAAGCAATTATGGACCCTCCATGAGAAAAGTTAACAGTGCACCTTTAAAGGAACAATAATATGTGCAATGCCAAGCTTTCAAATACAGTAGATACCTGTTTTAATTCAATGCTGGTTGCTTGCACTTTGCAGGTAGGGCATCCAATATAAAACCCCGCCCACTTTCAATCATTTGTGTAGCATTTACACATTGGGAAAGATAGTTTAGGCTTGAAATTTGAGAACATAATCATTATCACAATATGCTGTAAAATCCCAATGTAATCTGACTTTACTTTACCATCCTTAATGTTTTGTAACCTGTTGCGTGTTCATCAACTTTATTCTAACAGTTTAAAATCCCGAAAACATTGTTGCCAAAGCTTATGAAAATAAGTTTATTACATATTGTTTTGTTTCACTGTGAGACGGTTGGGGTGAGGTAGGGTTGGGTGTTTTTTGTATTTCACCCAAACACCTACGCTTATGCTTCTGTATAGTTCCCAGACTAAAATACAATACTGCCTAAGTGCATTTAATTAACGATATTTTCCCAACTACACATGACATAATACACATCCATATTTTACTCTGCAGAGATATATATAAGTCTTGATTGTTGTTTAACTAATTATTAACAGATGCTGCCAAATGAATCACTATGACTCATTCACAATGCATGTCATGTTGTTTTAGCTCAACAGTTTCAACTTTCTGGTTTGTATTGTGGATGCTTAAAGTGCATATGACAGGTTTTTACGGTGTTCTAAAATTTGGCTTTATTTGGTGTATTAATACCTTTTGTAAATATAAATTATAGTTTTAAACCAATAACGTACCTGTTTGTGCAGAAAAATGGAAAAAATCTGTTTAAAATTACAAGTAAACAGATTGATGGCATCACACTAGGAAGACATTTGTTTACCCTTTACCCATTTGTTTACCCTTTAAACATTAATTCGACAAATAAAGACGTTCTCACGATTTTTATTTGTCAAGTTAAACAAAATCAGAGACGTTGGATGAGATTTGGTCCAGTGTACAGTGTAGTTGCTTCTTAATTTCCTAGTGTGATGTCATCATTTACAACCAGGAAGTAAAACTAAAAACATAAAACATGGCTAAACTGGGATAAAATTTGTAAAGAATGTTAGCCAAAATTGTAATATATTTATCTTAACTGCATTTTAGTTCAGTGAGTAGTTAAACCTGTATAGGCACTTTAATAATTGTCCCTCTAAGGCAAAAGAGACTGACCAAAGCGTTGCAGCTGACCCTCAATAGTCTGTTTAGCCATGTCTTGTATAGAAAGTGTGATCAAAAGATCAACTTTACAGACCTTTCAAGTGCAGATATGTTTAGATTTAGTTCTGTTCCATTCAGTTTAATGAAGCAGCAAAATAAAAACATTAATTTTGTTGTCTGTAGATAGCGCAGATAAATGGCTGTTCATTACATTTGGCATCGAGTAATAACAGTCAATATCTAACTTCCAGCTCCACTGTTCTAAAGTTCATCATGCAGGTTTTGTTTTGAACTAAAACAAAAGAAATCATTGTCAAACTTTTATTTATATTTTGGATTTAGATAGGTAGATATCTTTATTGTAGACTTGTAGTTCACAGTAAAAAACATACAAACAAATAGACAAACAATATAAGTGTGATGTGACTGGAATAACTTTAGATTTAAGAAATATCAGTACAAAAGTAATAGTAGTTGTGTAAAATGTTTGCATCATACCTTTAACAATTAGTCCATTTTACTGTAGATACTTTTTACATTTACTTCTATACTTTTAAGAGCAGTGTCTGTATTCCACTAAATTTAAAACAGGACTAAAAAGTAAAAGTACTCTCTTACTTACTTTACCATTTGAGACCGCCTTAAATGGCTGAGGTGTTATTTTTATCATGTTTGGAGTTTGAGTTGATGTCCTGACTTTGAGCAAACAAACAAAAATATACAAATAAAAACTGCCAGAAGAATTAGGAAATCGATTCAGTTGTTTCTGTGGAACTTTTGTTGAACTGCTTTTTATTCTGAAAGTACATTTTTAAACGGGTAAATCAAAACTTGTTCTTAAGCAGATTTTGTTCATGTCCACAATGAAAACCTTGTCATTTTCTCTAGCTTTTTTTTTTGCTTCTATATTTTTACTTTTCTTTAAATACTTCTTCTACCACTGAATGCTAATTTCTGCACAAATCTGTATGTCGATAAACTACGCTAAATACTTCTAACTTACGTAAATCTGCTAAAATATTACTTGAGCAGTCCAATCTAGCTCTGATCAGTGTCTTTACCCTTTTTCTCATCTTGTTTCTACGGGCAGAAAGCCCAAAACAACAAAAAACAAAGTATTTATCATAATTGCTTTACTTATCTAATACCGTTCTCATAAATCAGCTGTGAATGCAATGAAAAACGACACCGATAAATTTATTTCTGTCAATATTTCTGTCTAAATCTTAGTCAGATGTAACCGTCAACATTGCTGCGGGCTAAAAGTCGACCTAAAGCAAACACCGCTGTTTCGGCGAAGTTACTGCGTGCAACAATTGGGTTATTGTTACTCTGAGAAAATTCCCAGCTGTAATGATGACAAAGAAAACAGCCTTTATGCCAGAGTACGTCAGTGTGATGTTTTGCCAGATCTGTGACGCCTGTGTTTTTCCTGCTGCTGTCACTGATCCCTGAAATCTGCGTCGGAGTCAGAGGAATCCTGGGATTTCCCCCGGGACCTCACTCTAGTTTTTAATTGAGCACATACATTTATTTTATTTTTGTATTCTCCCCTGTTTCTCTAGCTTTGTCTTTTCGTATTGCATTACTTACAAAATGTTGTTTCGTCGTGGCGTGATATATTTGAGGTTTCTTTATGAAAAACGCCACCAGGCAGACTATTAAATCGGCAATGTTAAGAAGAGAAGGAGACAGAGAGGCTCAAGGGGCTGATGGTATTGATGCTGCGGTGGATTTGGATTAAAGGAAGGTTATTTCGGCTTTAACGACAATGAAAGCAAGAAATGTGTATGAATAACTAGCTGTTAAAGGTGTCAGCTTGTGATTGAGTGTCTGAGTGTTCTGCGCTGTGTTTTTACAGTGAATATTGTGTAATAAAACCTGTCAAAACTGTATTAGATTAAATCAGTAAAAGATTTTTCATGAGTGACAGGGAGTTGTTCACCACAAGCTATTGAAGCTGAAATTATTTAAAACTTCTTTGCTTACTTTTTTGCATCTATTGAATTTGATTTTTGTTTGTAATTGTAAATGTATAAGTAAGCCTATTGCCTTCTTTACATCTTTTAATGCACTAATATACAGTCGGTCTCAGAGGGAACGCCCACAAACAGACCTCCGTGGGGTAACAATCCATTAATTTTAATGTGTCAGAGCTGCATTTTAACTCACTGTTCACTACAAGGGCAAATGCCGACTTTAGGAGTTAATATAGTGCCAAATACAGACACAAGGACATGGAGAAGAATAAAGTCAAATAAAGAATAAACAGCCCAAATGTTAGCTGCGGGCTGAATGCCAGCGCCACCTGCTGTATTTTAACAGCTACAGAACAATCCTTTTACTTTTCTGGGGAAACGCCAGACTTAGTTGTGGCTCTATGTAAATTAGTTGTGCCTAAAATACACATAATATGCCAGGAATAATATTAGAAGAGGGAAAAAGCTGCCGACTGTATCTATGGAAAGCACTTTGGTTTAGTTGTTGCTGTTGTAAAGTGCTGTATACATAAAGTTTGATTGATTGATTGATTGATTGATTGATTGATTTCATGGGAGGAAAGTTGTCAAATGGGCAGAATTTGTACAAATAGTCTTTTACTAATTTGTTTGTTTGTTTTTTTCAAATTCAGGCATGTTTTAGCTCCACAACATCAAATGGATTTAATAGTGCACATGGAAAATTCTTTATTGTTATTTGATTTAGTTTCATTTCATTCACTCATCTTTATAACACACTTATAATATTTTTTACTGTAACCTCTTTCTGGTGATCAATGTAGCCACAGTTTCCATGGCAATGTGTTTGACATAGCCTTGGTGTAAAATCCACACAGACGTTCACAAGTCTGCTTTTTTTGAACTGGGATTAGCGGTTTTGACAAGCCAACTTTAAGTGAAGCCTGGGATTTCTGGGCCTTAAGATCAACGTTCATTTTGTTACAGCTAAGATGCAAACTTCCTGTGGAGCGTAAAAGGATGTGAGGACATGTCAAATAAACCACCCACTAGTAAAAGATTTATTATGCTAAATATAGAAAAAAATGTTGATGAATCTTGATGGCATCCATTTCTTTAATTTGAACTACATATAAATAACACTAGCCTATTGTGACATTAAATATTATATCTAGACCTCTGGCTAATGATGCCCAGTCTAGTTATGAGAAAAGAAAAATCTATTAGGGCTGCACAATATATTGCAATCAAATCAAAATTGCAGTTGGAATTGATGCTATTACCAAACCATAGAGATTGCCATTTTTTGGGTCAGAATGTCCAACAACAACATATCCTGTCATTTTAGGACAAAAATCGTTTATCCTGCTGCTTTAACCTAAACAAATTGTTGTGAAATCAATGCATGGGACCTGTATCAATTAAGCAGATAATATTTTAGTCTTCTCTCCGATATTTTTGCTCATGGACGTGATAAAAATGTGCATAGTGACCTGCGTCCTGATTTTAAAACATGATCTAATCCCAATCACAGTTAGAGTTGTTTTTCAAAAGCATGCAGCCCTATATCTACACTGTTGTTGCTTCATAAAAAGGCATTTACCCCAGAACTGTTCCATAGTTTCAAGTCCTTTCAAATGGTACAATAATATATTTATAACTGCACAATAAGGCCAGTACAAAAGGAAGTAATTGTTTTCATTATTAGCTTTAGCATTAGTCATTTGTTTAGTAGCGTGCCAAAATAATTACTTCTTTTCATTTTTTGTTTTCATTTATTGACTCATTATTATTATTATTATAGGCTGTTTGCATTTGGCTTTGATGTTAATTCTGCCTGAATAGAGGAACATTTTACAGCGACGGTGGAATGTTATGTAAGTGTAGAGCCGACAGAACCTCCTCCTCAGGCTACAATATTTGTTGAATATTTTATAAACCTTTACTAACTTTTATTACATTCCCCTCCATTAAAAGTTAATCTGAGCGGGAACAAAACGCACATTAGAGTCGATTTATTGCTTGACTTTTACATCAGAGAGTTACTGCCGGGATCTCATCACAGACTGTCATGGCTCCGCACATTTTGCTGCAGCACCACTTGGCGAAGTCATGTTTTTGGTGGTTTGGTTCACATCCACACGCTTCACTGACTCTTCTTCCCCGTGCTGCTGCAGTAGACATGTTTTTGTGTGACAGGGTGTGGACTGGGCGGTTTGTAAGTTAAAGTGACTGTTTTGCCGTCTGGTTTGCTCTCGGAAAGTGGGTAAATATGACACAATGTTTTTTCCGTTTGTGTTTTATTTAGACCCACCCTTGTACTTTATAAACACTCTGTAAACATGGGTTTCAGCTTCCTGTTTTATGGAACATTATTGGGACTTTTTTTCCATTCAAGAAACATTTAAATTCAATTGTTAATCGCTATGGCAACTGTCACCATTTCACATCATTCAGAAATCCATTGATCCTTTTCTGTCCTTGTCAAAACAAAACATATTGATCTGAAATGAATATAAACTCTGTTCTGAAAAGGTTGTGCCAGTAAATTATAAATGCTGATGACGTTACAATCCTTTATTTAAAGATGCACTGTGTAACTTTTTTGGTGAAGGGTTTGCTACCTAGTTTGTTGTCTCCATGGAAATGTTTTTGTTTTGCCTGGAATGTTTTAAAGTATGGTATTAAATGTATCCATCTAGCTTTACTTCACATACATATACTTCACATACACAAACCCTTAAAAACGTGCATTTTTATAGTGAGTGGAGCTGCCTGTTGTCAAAAGTGTCGCAAATTGCATATTACTTTAACTAGTATTGAAACTAGATAGGATACTCATCTGAGCAAGTACTGAACAGTATTAGAATGATTTTGATCTTTATCAGAACTGTAAGACCACAATGTCTAACAAAGAAAGTACAATTATTTTGTGCTGAAAATGTCTGTCTATTTTCCAAAACTTATTGAGAATTAACTATATTCCTTTGTACTGAATTTGACACCAATTTGTTTAATGTCATGTTGTGGAATAGTGTTTCTCAAACTGCCATCTGGTGGTAGAAAAATCTGCTAACATTTTTGGCCTCATTGGGTGATCATTATTTGGCACTACTTTCTTCATTGTTTAGTCTCATCTCAGATCTAATTTAGGCCTTGTATACTGTAGTCCAGGTTTAGATCTGGTGGTACTTGGAAAGCCAAATAATATATCAGCTGGTAATAAAAATTATACACTGAAATAAATGTATTCAAAAAACACTCCTCAACTTTCTGATTTAAGTGGCAGAATTATGTTCCTTTGCTTTTCTTCGGCCTAATTTTGATCTGTGGAGCTTTTGTTTTGCTCAGGTCAACTGTGTAGTAAAGTGTAAACTGAAACGGCAGTTCCTCTGTTGTTGCTGCGACTGTGCAGAGTTTAGATGACTTGTTTGCTTACAGCAGTTGGAGATATAGGACACATCAGCTTCTTCACGACAAGTAATTTCACACTTCAACTGTTTGTATCAGTGATAAATGCTGCAGTGTTCTGTTGTTTATCTGGTTTTCTACAACTGTTTACTTGATTTTATTTTTTAGATTT
Source organism: Rhinogobius similis (assembly GCA_019453435.1). Classification (NCBI taxonomy): domain Eukaryota; kingdom Metazoa; phylum Chordata; class Actinopteri; order Gobiiformes; family Gobiidae; genus Rhinogobius; species Rhinogobius similis. The sequence goes on along the minus strand of CM033623.1, from coordinate 20,625,940 downwards.
CAAGTACAAACTAAATATTTTGCAGAGTTGTAGACCTTTGTCAGACGTCAACAGTTTTTTTTCATGGTTGTTGTGTTTTGAGCTTTTACAGGAGAAAATGTCATACTCACCATTGACTCTTGGTAAAAGTCTGAATGCAATAACAGCCCTCCACCAGAAAAGTTACAGAATGTGCCTTTAATATCACTTAATAGACTATTCTTCTTTGCCCAGTGCTGACCGGATACCCTGACCTTTTATGGCTCCTTTCCTAAATATAAGAAATAGTCACCTACCTTGAGTCATCATTGAGAGTCATTTGCATGGCATATTTTTGGACATCGTAGCATAGAAGCACACTAGAGGACATTCAGACTGGGAGGACATGCCGACTCCACTTTTACAACTTTTTTGCTGTTAAATTAATATCTGCAAGCCAAAACACGACCCCTATTAATGGATAAATCATGTTTTTTTAAGCCAGAGGTAGGTTAATTGAAACAGTACCCAGACATGTGGATTGGATTTCTAAGGAACTTGTCTGATTGTGTAGTAGTAGCTGTGGGTAAAGTAGGTCATGAGCGCATAACTGGGACACCGAGTACTGCACTATATGTGTCTTGTTGTGTCTTTGTGCAGTTACGCAGGTCGAGTGGTTGGCAGCAGCGTGAAAGCCCAGAGGGAAAACCCAGAGATGACTGTCCGCTATTCCGACCCTGTCCTGAAGGGGGCCAAGCACAGACTGGAGCAGATAACGCAGGTAAGTGACGGGGCTGCCAGCATTTCTGATACCTGATACAGCCCATTCTTATCATTGCAGCTCACTTTAACAGTCCTATTATGAATTATTCAGACTTTTAAAACTACTTTTGAAAAATAGTTTAGTTTTACATGGTGATTGCGTTATAATAATCTGATTCTAGAATAAGTCAAATCACCTTTTCGTCACTCCATTTGCTCTGCTTTATTGGCTGTTGCAGTAGTGGCAGTGTTTATGGTTATGATATCACAGATGAGCTCACACCACAAATGTGAAGAGAACAGCGTCTTAAAAATCGCTCACGATAATCTGAAATTGGGTCACGCCTCACTAAAGTCGGGGAGAATCAAATCTGGGCCTAAATCGGGCAAATGAGCCTGTTTGCAATGCCCTGTTCATGCAAGTTCATGTTTTAACACATGAAGTCAAGTTCTTAAATTTGCACAACAAGCCAGATTTGTAATTGTATAACATAAAAATTAAGTGCAAGTACAACAAACTTTTATATTGTTTGTTGCCTTATGTATTTAGCTCTCAGATTGCGTGTCTGAGTCTAGTGCCTTTGCCTCTTTTGTACTTTTATATCATCTGCTATCACTCAGTGTGAAGTGCTCCGTCCAATAAACGAAAACGTCAGCACTCCAAACAGACGCTGATAATTGCACTCAATAAAAAAATAATTATTTCAAACATAAACCAGGATTTATGCCGCTCTTGAAGTCAAAGCTGTGTATGGTAAAATGTAATGTGTGTGTGAGCGGGTATTTATCACATTGTGGAGACTGAATCTGTATACACATCACTTCATGGGAACATTTTGTTTTGTGAGGACTAAAAGATGGTCCTAATGAGTCAAATCCTTCTCTATTAGATCAAAAGCATGAGTTTAGATATGGCTTACTTTAGTTCAAGGTAAAGATTAGGCTTCTTTTAATTAGGATCAAGGTTAAATCAGTCTCTAGGAAATTGATTTTAGGGTTAGGGTGAATGCAATGCCTTCAAAAAGCTTTTCACATCACATCACATCACATTTTGGGGACTGACTGTACGCCATTGGAGACCTTTAATTTGGGGGAACTAAAAATCCATTAGGCAAATCTCTCACTTTTTGGTCAACAACATTGTTTATTCTAATGAGTTAATTTTGTTTAAGATTAGGCAAGCTGTAATTAAGGTCTGTCACAGTTACTCTATCGACTGAATGTTAGATGGAACACTATTTTTAGGGGCCCCATATGTACTGTGACTGCTTTGTTTGTGCATTAGTGGAGAAATGTGTGTTCATTTATTGTAATATGATATGATTTTAGCTGTAGAGAATCGAACAAGTGACTTCTCCAACTCACAACAGATACAAGCAAAAGTGTTTCCTTCTGCTATTTATGTGAAACAGCTCTTGTTTTTTCACAATATTGTATGTCTAGAAAAAGGTTTACCCGGATTATCAAGTATCAGGATTATTGTCTCAGTGACATAAAGTCGTTTCAGTATTATTGTTTCTTTTGATATTTTCCTTTGTGATATGTCATATACACTCAGAAAGGTGTTATCACGACAGGCTAGGTTTAGTTTACTTCTTCAGTTTGCTTAAATGGCTCAGAGACAGTACACAATATACATTAACCTTAACAATAGAGACGCATTGTACAAGGTTGCAGCACTAATGCTATTTTCCACCTATGGGCTCTAGGCAGATTGATGTTAAGGTTCATAAAATAATTCCGGGAAAACAGTACTACAGCGATCAGACCATCATAAAAGTTCTGTGCAAACATCATTTACATCCAGTCCTCTCAGCAACATAAAATCATCTGTCACATCCATCAGATCATTCACTCTCTTCCTGAACATCAAACAGATCCTCTCCAAACCGCAGACACACAGAAACATCCGTCCACATCATGGGTCCAGGTTTGGTTTTGAAAGGAGACATTTTTTTTCTACGCGTAAAAACGTGAAAAAGTCAATGTAATGCCCCCAGAAAACATGGAAACCTAACATGCCCTTTGATTATCTAAGACAATATTAATCCATCACGCTCTTTGCTTGTACTGATTCATTATTTGCGATGAGGACCATGCTGTTTGGGATTCAGTGAGAGCTGTCAGCTGAACAGTCAGACAGAGACAGGCCAGTAACAAACAGGAAGCCAGAAGAGAAATACATAGTGTGTGGGAGCCAGCGAGCTAACAAACGAGAGGAAAAGACAGCAGCGAGGCATATGATGTGTCTGCTTGGCAATGCCCATATGTTCTTGATAATACTGTCAACAAACACCGAAATAACATCGCAGCACTTGGCACCCTGACAAGTGTATTTATGAAAACAAGATGCATATGATTGTGTTGTGTTAAGTTCAATCTCTACTATGTAAAACTGTAAATTTAACTATGTAAAACTGTAAATTAAGTAGGTGCCGTCAAGCCTGCGAGGAACTCTCTCAACATTGAATGAACTGTTCCTCGTCTGCCTGGAGAAACTCTCTCTCTAACACTAGATGAACTGTTCCTTGTATACATGGAGGATCTTTCTCTGCAGTAGATGAACTGTTCCTTGTCTGCCTGGAGAAACTCTCTCTCTACACTAGATGAACTGTTCCTTGTCTGCCTGGAGGATCTTTCTCTACACTAGATGAACTGTTCCTCATCTGCCTGGAGGAACTTTCTCTACACTAGATGAACTGTTCCTTGTCTGCCTGGAGGAGCTTTCTCTACACTAGATGAACTGTTCCTTGTCTGCCTGGAGGATCTTTCTCTACACTAGATGAACTGTTCCTTGTCTGCCTGGAGGAGCTTTCTCTACACTAGATGAGCCACCTTCCTTCCTCTTGAGTGGTTCTGGTCCAAATGGATGCGTCAGTCTTGGACCATCTGCAGTCTGTCCGTCCGTGAGAGTAGGATCTCTCCTTCACTGTGGTTCTCCCCAAGGTTTCTTCTTTTTCCCAGAGAGTTTTTGTAATTTTTCTTTGCCAAGAAGGAGGCTCAAGGACAGTGGATGCTCTGGGACAGTTATCCATTTGCTAAATTCTCTTGAATATTGTTTATTTAAACTGTGTTCTAGCTGTGGCTCATTGAGGCAGCTGTTGTTGTGATTTTGGGTGCTACAAAAAATATATTGAATTGGATTGAATGAATGCCTTTATTCACTCTGCAACCGCACGCTTAAAGCCTTTTTGACAGGTTTTCATGTTTTTCTAATAATGACCTAGTTTGGTGTAATAGCAGCTGTGGTAAATATTTATCATAGATTTGCATCTGAAGTTGCATTTTGTGAAGAAAATGTTTTAAATAAAAGTTAAATATGTAGTCTCACCTGTCATACACTCTTTGAGAACCGTCTACTTGAAGTGAATATGACAGGGTTTCATGTTTTTCTAATTATTAAGCTTACTTTGTGGGTGGAATAGTGCCTGTGTCAGTTTGGGAAGAAAAGTTGGGGGAAAAATTGTTGAAAATTACTGGACGTTTTTAAAAGGAATGTACTGCATACAGCCTCACTATATAAAACTCCATCCAAAATACAGGGACAATTTATGAGCAACAAATTTTTCTGACAGTTTAAATGTTAATTCAACAAAAAAGTGTTGCGATATATTGTTATGTGTCAAATTATAACTTTTTATTTGTATTTAAATTGTTTACTTATTTATTTATTTGCCTAATTTCACCATAGTGTTGAATATATACCTAGTCAGTCTCATTATTTTTCTTGCATCTCTTTCTTTTTCTTGCCCAGAGGGAGGATCTCTGGAACAGCTTTCCATTTGCTTAATCCCTGTGAACGTTGGTTAATCTGCTTCTCTATAATTAAGATCTTGTTTGATTTTATAACTTTCTGGTGAAATCAACAATTGTCTGCAGCCATGGGAGGTAACTGTGTAATTTTGGGCTTCAGAATGAATTGATTTGAATTTCTTGCTCATTTTATTTAAATCTTCCCTTGTATATGTCACCATCTTTTGCACTTGACACATCTCGAGCCATTTCAAACTATTTTTGTACAACTCAACGAATACTCTTTACAACTCAGTTTTATACGTATGTAAAACCCTGAACCTTTGCAAAACATTTTATGACCAGTAGGGTAGTTGAATATGAATGTGGGTTCAAATTCACTGTATTTATTTGATCTCCATGAGCTAATTAGTATGTATTGGATTGGACTTTTCTTTTATAAGTCATTGTTTCACATATTAAAGATTAACCGGCACAGTTAGTAAATGTCATTAGTAAGGTAATATTTGCTTTAAGAAAAACAAGCTTAAGATGAGACATGCTTGGTTTAATTTCTGCTGTGGTGGCTTGTTTCGCGCTCAGTCTAATTTTGCTGTTGAGTCCATTAATCATGTTTAGATGGAGGAAATGCACGTTCAGCATTCCACGCACCGTATGCACACGCACTCCCACACAGACGCACACAGGGCTAAATCGTTTATGTATGAGGTTTACATTCTCAGGCCCATTAATTCTATGTAACCTGTGCATTAGTCCTTGATTTAATGAACAGTGAAGCCCCCGTGTCCAAACATGATAACATGAACTCAAACACGTGCTAACACAAATGCTAACAGCCCACTGTGTGAACCGAAGGGCTAATATTCAAGCGTTATTCCTGTTTATATCTGCCATTTTGAGGCTTTTTCACCATTCAAAAAACTGAGCAAATTTTTCCATCACTCTTGGATAGATCTCTATTAAGACGGTGGCTTGCATGAGACACTTTTATAGATGTTTTTTGAATCTTTAAATTATCTCTGTCAACGTGAGACTGAACAAAGTTGCCAGGTCGTAGTCACTTTCCCAAATAAACTTTTTTTTTTTTCACTGCCCCTTAATGTGCAGTTTGTAGGTGCTCAAAAAAGTATTCAAGTCATGGGACAACTCCATTAGTCGTAAGTGTAGGATTGATTGAGTGAGGTGATGCTTAAATTGTAGTTGTAATCTATATATATATATATATATATTTTTTTTTTTTTTTTTTTTTACATTTCAAAATGCTATGTGCCTCTTAAGTAACTATATCCACTATATAGTTTCCTTAACATCAATTTATGCTAAATATTTTGATTACATTTCACTATATGCTATGTCAGATTATGTAAATTAGGTTTTACGCTGGCTGCACTGGGAAAAATATCTAATTGTGATTTTTCTGACCAGTATTGTGACTGTGATTGCGATTGCGATTTGATTTATGATTTATGTTTAAATGATAGGATTCTGTTCAGAGTTCACGTTTTAAATATGTCCAGGAGAATTGAAAAAAAAAAGACTGTAATAGGTCTATACACTGACAAACTAACAAAAGAATCACATGTATTTCAGAACATGTTTGTGAATATCTAAACTACAGGATTTTACACAGAATAAAACAGAATATTTTGTGGAGGAAATTATGGTACTTAAGAAATGGCCGCCTTTGCAAGTTGTCAATAGCGTCCATTAAAATTGCAACTTCAATTCGCTTTCAATTAATTGTGCAGCGCTAATGTAAGATTAAGTATTAGTAATCAAACAGCATTGCACAATATTTATATCAACACCAACTTATGCCATATAACATTTCAGATCTTTATACAAACATAGAATTGTATGGAAGCCTTTCATGATAACACATTTTGTGTGATATTTTGCTGAAAAAAACAACATCACATCACAGCAAACAATTATATTGAAACTATGCTACTGACACAATAACTCAAAAGCCATATTTTCACAGTAAAATATTCTAATGATATTCTAAAATAAAGAAGAAAAAAAACATGAGCTGTAATAAATAAATAGTAGAATGAAATACAAGTGCTTTTTAGTATCCATAATAGTCATAGAAGTAACTTAATCGACCCTCTACAGCTCAAATTGTACTCATGATAAATATTGACTCCCCAAAAATATAATTTCAGCTTATGTTTATTTATTTATTGAATGATAAACTGATATAGTTGTTGTGACAGGCTGTATTATTATTTTCATTCATCTTCTTTTTCTCAGACCAACATTTTCCTCAATACTTTTATCTCATTATCATTTAAATCGTAAACAATATTGCCAGGTCATGGGCCTTGTTTTTCATCAAAGAGTCATTCATCTGCATCAAAGACATTACTGCGCCCCATTTATTAATTATTATTCACTGCTGTCATGTGTGCCATTTAGATCCCAGCACAGATTAAAGGCGGAGCTACATATAAAACAGGGCACGGCGAACAATCTCTGAATATCAATCAACTCTTCAGCCATTTTGTGGAGGTCTGAATATCTCCCCATCTGATCCTGTGTCTCCCCTTATCTCTCACTGTCCCATTCTTTCTTATATCTTAATTAGACCGTTTCAGCTCCAGGTTGCGGTTCGACATGCGCCGCTCTCTAATGGGATTGTATCAGGGAAGCCACTTGCATATCCTGGCAATTAAGATCGGTATGTACCTGGTCAACCAATCACGAAGCGCTCTAATCAGCCCTTTGTGGTGTGCCCTGTAATAGAAAAGGTCAGTGGTCCCAACACTTATCATCCGGCTCGTACAGAGGAGGCAGGTGACAGCATGCCCAAGGACTTAATTAGAAAACTGTGCCATATTCGATAGGAGCCTGAGCGGGTAGAAATTAACACAAAGTCTAGACATTTTGCGGTTAAGGACAGGATTGGGATTAAGGTTTAGGTTTAGGGACAGGTGGACTTTGGACTTGGGCCTCCTCAAAGATAATGTCCGTCCCTTCGCCACAAACCTTGGCGTCACCACCGACAGTGATTTTAAACTCTACAAACAGATCAGCACAGTCGTTAAATCGGGCTTTTATCACCTTTCAACAGGTCGTGCATGCTTTTATTCGTCGTTTACAGTTAATCCAGAATTTTGCGGCACGACTTTAACAGGAACCAAGAAACGTGACGACATCTTCTTTGCGTTGGCTTCCTGTTAATTATGAGAATTGATTTTAAGATTTAATTGTTTGTTTGTAAAGCTTTGAATGAACTCGCCCCACAGTACATCTCGGACGTCACAAATTTACATTCCCGCACATCCTTTGAGGTCCAAGAGTCCGCTCCAATTTTAAGACGAGACTTAAAACCAGGGGGGACAGGGCTTCATCATGTGGTCGGCCTTCCATGTCCGAACGGCCCTCACAATGTATTGTTTGTTGCACAGGAAATGATGTTACTTAAATAATTGCAGTCTTTGCAACTTGGTAATTGTGAACATTCAGACTGTGATTTCGATTGTGATTAATCTGGCAGCTCTACACAACAATATGTTTGTTACTCATTACCCATTCATTTTAATGAGGAAGCAAAATTAAAACCTTAATTATGAAGTTTATAGATAGTGCAGACAAATGGCTGTTGTTTATGTGTTTGTTACACTGGCCAACAAGTATGTCGATGTCTAACTTCCAACTCCATTCTTCTAACGTTTTGTTTGCAGGTTTTGTGGTGCTTGATGAAATAAAACTAAAATGTAATTGTCAAACCGCTACATTTTAGTGTATTATTGTCCTGGATAACGTTAGATTTATGAAATGTTTAATGCGTGCTAAATGCTAGAGTGAATGAGAAGAGAATCAACTTTATATTTATCCCGTTGGGGACATTTTTTTGTAGCAGATTTCACCAAACTTTGCACATTTTCACATCAATAATCTACACAAAACTCTGCTTCATGTGGTCATGTTTTCCACCGATGCTCTGATGTTACTCTCGTGTGGACAAGTGGTTTTCAGTCACCCAAACAGCCCTAGTTTCTTGTATGTGTCCTTACTGTAATGTTGGTCATGGAAAACAAGTGGAAAAACTCTTTCCCCTCACTGGCCAAACATAATTAATGGTTTGTTTACAGCGGTTCATAATTTTAACTTTCAAACTTTCCATTCTTGCTTGTTTTTATGAGATCATTCCTCATCTCTTTGAAATCCATTTTTAAAACTCATACCTCCATTGCCTCCAAGCCTAAACAAATTACACAGTCAGAACTTTTCTTATGTCATTTGGCAAAACTTTTTTTTTCCACATGACTTCATGGATGACTACTACTAAAGCATAAAATGTAGGCTTCATCATGACGTATCTGTGAATGTGAGTCTGTTCTGTCCCCATAAGCACTCTGTCACAGACACCTTAACTAACTCTGCTCCTCACCCAATGTTAACTGTACCGCACACACAGTCAGGGCTGGGTATTTCCAACAACCTCACGCTATACTTTCATACAGGGCCCCAAAAATAATAGCTATATCAATACAATTAAAGAAGAACAGTTTTATTTGGGGTCGTGGCCCTTTTTTATACGGCTACAACAATTAATTGACTAATTGTGACTTGTCTTCTATAAAAGTACATAATCACTTTTTGATAATCATAATTGTTATCTAGACCAGGGGTTCCCAAACCTCTCTGGCAGGGACCCCCAAAATAGCCATGTAACCTACTCAGGACCCCCAAAGTGAAATGAAAATGACAGTAGAAATAATAAAGTGTCAAAGCGTGTTAAATCAGGTTTAATATTGGTTATTTGAATAGTTTATTTGTTTCATTAAATATACTGTTTTGATTCAAAAATAGAGCAAATACAATGTCATATTCATTAAAATGAGATCTTGAAATCATGTCAGCACACCCCTCGCGAACCCCGAGGGGTCCCGACCCCCACTTTGGGAACCACTGATCTAGATTATAGAGACTGTGAAACTTACGGGCCTTTTACATCAAAGTGGAACAGTGGAATTATAAAATAAAAATGTCAAAAACAGAGTAAATTATTTCATCTTTTGTCAATGATATATTTTATTCACATATATTTAATCGAGAAAGCTTTCAGTCACCACATTTCAACCTTTATTTGGTTAAAATGTATCTTAAAAATCTTGCACAATAGAAATAATCGTTTGACAAATCGACTAATCATAAAAATAATAGTGGGCAAGTCGACTACTAAAATAATTGTTAGTTGTAGCCCTAGTTTATTGTATGTTTATTTTTGTTTTTGTTTTTTGGGTATTATTCTGAAAAACTATGATCCTGAATTATCGTAATGTTTCAATTTTCAGCACAATGACTTTGGTGGAGTTACGTACATGGCAGCAGTGTCTTTAGATCTCAGATCAAACAGACTGTGAAATTAATTTCTACCATAACAAGGTATTTTCATATACAATACATTTTTGGGATGCACTGTTCGGAGCAAAGGCTTATACCTTATTTTTAAACACTTATTTTTAGGGATATGAAATGAAATATGGTGTCCACAGCACATCTTCTTTTTCTCCAATTTTGTGCTTTTTGGCTTATCTCTATTCTCAGCGTGAGTTTATACATCACCTATAGAAGTATCTGGCCATCCCCAGTGCACATTTATCATACTGTGTACCAATTATAAGCCCCTGTCACCGTAGAAACACAATTTTTTTTTTTCTCACCGCACCCGGAGAATATCACTTCATTAACGGAAACAAAAACTAGCTATAGATTAGATAAAGTAACATGCCCCAGCATCCACACGGTGAGTTAAGTGAGCAGTGTGTGATATGGATTCCACATAAACAGAGAGACCTCCATTAGCCCCTGCCCGCCCTGTGACCTGTGCGGGAGCGCTCTGATTATGTGCAAATTGTCATGTTTTGTTTGTGAGCCCGGCGTGTATTGTTTACGTAATTGTAAGCATTAGAAATATGCATGTAATTCAACTCAATTTCTGGTGTGGTTGAAATAACAAAAAATGCAATTATACCGTATATATGTATTAGTTAAATGCAAAAATTATCATGTTGAATCTTTTTAATATTCCTGCACTGATATAGTTGTTACTGTTATTATTATTTGTTATTTTGAACAATGTTTTTATTCAATATTTTATGGTAGGTCAATTGAGAACATATTTTCATATACTATAGTCTGAAAAATATATGTAATCTTTTTATTCCAAATACATATTTTATCATACATTGAAATTAAAATTTAAATGATTTCCTTTTGATCAACGTAAAATAATTACACAGAAAATGTGACATATGACATTATGACTCAAACTTTGGACTAGATGGGACATTTTTATAACAGTATAGACCCTTTAAAAGTTTGTAAACAAAAACATTCCTAATTGAAAATGGAGGCAAAAGTGAAGTGCAACATAATATGATTTCACTGGAGAAACTGGAATTTATACTCAGGACATCACAAAATATGATTATTTTTTATTTTTTTATAATTTTGGAAAATGAAAAGCACTCAGCAAGAACTCAGACACATGTGAGTGACATCAGAGCTGCTTTAAACAAGTTTATTATTGTATTTTACATTATGTTTTAGGACATTATGATTAACTCTCTGCATTTCTGATGAAGGAACAATCCAAATTTATGGGTTTTAATGGAAAAATAGTCACAAAAATGTTGAGCCCACGACGTTTCATTTTATTTAGAGATATATCAGATACTATACCATAAATTGAATTCTTTTGTAGATAAAATACAATTTCAAGGCTACAAAATTGTATTTTGTCCATCGTTTGTTATAGAAAAGCAAACTAACTGACCTTTCTACTCTGGAAATTCAAAGGTGTTACTTTTTTTCCCCCAACACTAATGTGAGCGAATCATTGAAAAAATGTACAGTTCGCTTCAGTCTCCAGTCACCTCCAGTCTGGAATTTTGATGACATCACATTTTAAAGGGTCTATGTGCCGCAGCTTTTTAAAATTCTTTTGCCAACCGTTTATGTTTGTTTGCTCTCTGTGTCATGTTCTGTTCATATGCTTTTGATGAGAAATAAAAGTTTTTTTAGTTTAGTTTTTGTGCGTGTATATTTAGAGATGTGAAAAAAGGTTATTAAGTTACTTCTTAAAATAAGGAAATATAAATCGGGCTCTGTCCATGATTATGTTGTGTATAAAGTGTGTTACTGTGGCTAGTCACTGGGGAAATTAGTGATAGTGACAAATGGACGTGATCCAATTTTATTTTATTTTTGGCCTGCACAAGTCCTTTATTAAGGGCAAATTATGGATTGTGCTAGAACTATTTTTATATTGCCTTTGTATATCGGTTGGGACGTAAACTAAATTTGAACATTTTTGTAAACAACTATTGCAAATTTACAACATTTCTACAACCTTTTTGCTGTATCTAGGAGCTGGTAGCAGAGCTCGGCTGGCGCATGAAGCCCAGCGTGAGGGAAGAGGATACTGTTGAAGGGAGCTCACCCACAGGGAGAGCCGAGAATGGCAGCGGAGACGAGTGCGATGATGAGGATGGCTGTGAAGGATCTGGAGCACAGGACGGTGGTGAGTCACAAACGCACATCTGCAGCACAAGCAAAACAAACAGCAGCAAACACACGCCTCCTCACATCCTCCTGAGAACGCCACGCACGACACGCAGGGTAAACTCAAAGATGGACGTTTCTAAACGGTTTAATAGCACCCTGGATTTCCTCTGTAAACGGGATGCACCATGTTGTTCTTTTAACATGCTTTGAGTAACGTGTCAAGACAGTCAAGGGAGTTTTTCGACGGTCTAGACAAGTGTGAAGTGGGCTACAGTCAGATGTGTGTGTGCGTTTACACTTGTCCTGGTTTGGTCCTGGTTTGAGCCCAGTTAGTCCTGTTGTAGACTTGGTTTGATCGAGTCCTGGTTTAGTTCTGGTGTAGTTCAAGGGTCAATGAGCTAAGTTTTTGTCTTGAGGAATGTGACAAAATTGGCATCACTGGATATTATCACAATTATTTGGCTCATAATTGAAATCACGATTATTTTGAACAGTTATTGCTATATTGTCAGAATTATTATGTAGAGAAAATATAAAACAAATGTATTTTATTAGTATTGCAGTAGAAAAGTGCCTTTGCTCCAGGTTTTAGGCAAAAGGAATGCATTTGTAACTAAATTCATTGTATTTATGATTGCAACAGTATTAGAGTAATAATAGAAATCACTGATAAATATACAATTAATTGCACAGGCCTATCATTGGGGTATTTCAATAAACGTATTGTTACATTTAAAGGAAAATTGTTGTTGTTGTGAACTGTTTGACCAAAATTGTTTTGTTGTATTGTAAAAGACAAGTACACTTCAGACCGTATTCCTCAGCCAGTGCAGCATTTGTTTTACACTTTTCGAAAAACCATATATAACTTCTGAGTGAAAAAAGTTGCCCTTGTTGCCATGCCACAAAATCTCATTAACGGTAGGGAGGAATTTCTTTGTGAATATGTAAACATGACCTGTCTGTTTCCCCAAATATGAAGTAAACACATTCAAATCAAAAAGCTTTTATTGATCATTTTCAAGTTGATTTATTTTAATTCCAAAAACATTGAACATGATGGCTAAGTTGTTGACGTTGTCATTTGTTGTTGTGATTCTCAAGACGATTATGCAATCTGAAAGCAGAATTAGCTCCTTACTTTTGGTTGCCAGATCCTACGACTTAATCTGAGCTGAACATGAGCCATGGCCTGAACATGAACTGAGAAGGAGAAATACTTCTTTGTGTCCTCCATCCGCAGGTTCAGGCACTTGCAAATCAGGATAATAAAGATTGTAGCTCCTTTTTTTGAACAGAGCACAGGTTCCATACCGTCCCTTTAAATAACAGACTGTAAGGGAATTATTTTTATTGGATTTTTGGGTATTTTACATGCTGGCTTGTACAAACTTTTCAGATTTCTGCTATTTCAGAGTTGTGTTATTGGTTATCTAACAGTGGTCGACTTTTTCTTATTCATTTCTCTTTCTGTCTTTTTCTGCTGACCTCAGTGTTATAAACTCACAGTTACTTCTACAAATCTACAGGTCACCCCCCAAAAGAAGGAAACTCTAATCATTTATTCGCCTGCTGACTTATTCATAATCTTAATGCATAATACATGGACGTCACTGAGATCCAGGGACCACCAGCACCCTGGGGCCATCCGCTTCAGTCAGTCCATTGGCTTTTTCCTACAATTTAAAGGGTGATTTAATGAACTAGAAATGTAAATGTACTTCATGGTAATACCTCCTGTTTCTAAATTTAACCTAATCTAATTTATGTGCCCATGTGTCGTCCTTTGATTTTTGATCCCTGAATGGCACTTATGATCACCTTGTATTGTCCGTCAATAGAAAAACAAACTGGATATGGGTTAATGTTGGTAAAGTGACATCAGGGGATGTTTTCATATATCAAAAAATGTTTATTCTAAATGGAAATAGAAGAGTAATAATGAAGTTGAAGAGGTGGCTGAATGTTTACACAATCATCATTAATAGTAAATTATAATAGATCTGAAAAAAATACATTTTGTTATAACTTTTACAAATGGGAAAAGTTCATTTGTAAACTTAACTACAACTGTACTTTAATTGAGGCAATGAAGTTTAAAATTGTTATATCGATATTGACAAATATCAGTTATCAGCCGAATCAGCAACACAGAGATTGGTATCAACTGAATAAATCTTTATCGGACAATCGCTAAAACAACTACTGATCATGCTAAAATGTGTCTGTAAATGTCTTGGTTGAGGTTCAATTCTAGCACAAAACTCTCCATAATCCCCAAACAAAATCATGGTTATAATTCCATACAATATAAAACCAAGAATAATGATCACAAAAGTATTAGTTATTGTTTGTTGTTGTGTTTTGTTTTTGTACAACAAAATGGCAGAACTATCACCATATTTGCAGATACCAATATTTCGATTTTAAAATTCATAGCAAGGACTATAAATCTATTTTTAGTTGAAGCAAAGTTCACAAATTAACTGTTGACTTATAAATTAAACAACAAATAACAAAAATAATGACAGAATGTATTTATGTGGGACATGGAATAATCTGTTACATTGTTGTGTCAACATATGGCCATATTATTGTCTTAATTGCTCTTCTATTTCCATTTTTATAATAATACCTGAGCCGATGTATTTCACCCATTTAGTAGTCAGTAAACTCTTTGAGCGTCCAATAAAGTGATACTATATACAAATGAAAAGCTAAAGTCTAATTCTGTCCCAGTACTTTGTTGATAATACTGTAATCTGCATTAGAGGTGGCCTACAGCCTAAGGCTATGAGCGCTTTACTGTCCACCACTAAATTTAGCTACAATAACTCATGACAATTACAGGATGCCACATACAGTAATTGTTCTCTATAGGCCTTTGTTACTTTCCATGACACTCAATGCTTTGTGTACATACAGTAGGGGGTATCGTCATGGCGACTCTGACCCCATATTCAGTTACATCAATATGATGATTGGTTGACTTCCTGCTGGTTTGGCTGAATGGAAACAAGTTTTATCGTTTCAGAAGTTGTTCAGAGTTTAGTGCGATGGTATTTTTAGTAAAGCCCCACTGCTCCTCCTGCCTCAACACCTCATAGGCCGAGGTCATGTGACTGATGATCACAGGACGATGGTTCAATTCCCTCAGGGCAGGAGGCGGTAAAACAAGGTCACAACAGATGCCTGTTTATCTTTGTTGTTTGTTGGTTTACTTGTCTATTGCAGCTACTTTTTGAATATATTATGTTGTTTATAACTGTTAGCCCTGCGACGAGTTGGCCACTGTCCAGGGTGTACCCCGCCTAAGGCCCAAAGTCACTGGGATAGGCTCCAGTCACCCGCGACCCCGGGAACGGGAATAAACGGTAGAAAATGAATGAATGTTGTTTATATCGCTTGTTTGTTTCTGTTTTTTGTAGATAGGTTTGGGATTCTCTGCTACCTTGGGCTTCAGGTGCGTTTGGGTAGGGGTTTGATTTATTTTAGCATGTATACTGAAGCACTGAAGTTTTATAGATTACCGTATTTAGGTTGAATCAATCAGTGTTTTACTTACTCGGATGATTACGGAATAATTGCAAAGGGAAACAGGTTGTCTTCTATATCACTATGTTCGCCTGATAGCAATTGATAAGTTTCAACTTTTACAAAAAAGAACAACATAATATAATATATACATAAACATATGGCTTCACGATCTACAGTTCCCAATACACATTCAGGTAATGAATATATTCTAATGCAACCATTTAAAATGAACACTAATGAGCTGTTTGACACTGACGTCAATAAATCTAATCCCAACACCTTTGATTCTGTCAATTCTTTCATACAAGGACAACACCTAATAATTACAAACACAACACCTTGTTAATTAGCTGTAACCATAGCTATCTATTTACATGCTGTAATAAATGTCCTTATCTTCTATGATAAGAGATTTATCATGACAAAGAGGACTTTTAAAGGGGAAATATCATGCAGAATCAACTAAACAATTTATATTCCCTCATCATTAACATCTCAAAGTATGTTTGGGTATTCTTGTGCTGTCCTGCAACAGAAACTCGAGTGCTCAGAAAATTGCTGTTTTTACCTACCCCTTATCCCCACCCACATCACTGTTCTTAGTTGTGATTATGTGAATATTCAAGATTCTGAGTGACGTATGTATGTGTACTAAAATGTCACTTTTCAAAAATAGAAACAAGTAAATAACAATCCGCTGCTTGTTACAGTGAAATGTCACTATGAAGAGCTCTGCTGTTTGGAACAAGATTCAATGGACCTCCTTCTATTACTAAACCGTTAAGATCAATAATGCCATTTACAATGAGCAAAATGTAAAAGGATTTATCTACTTATAGTTCTATACTAAGTACCACAAAAATAATATGTCTCTTTTAAGAGCTTTTAACCATGTTATAATTGTTTCACTGTCTCCTTTACCCACTCAATGTTGTATTCAGAGTGATTCATGTCTGAACATTAACATTATAACATTGTACCCTATACAACAGCTATGTACTTTTTTCTTTCTTGAACAGTGAAACACAGGATTCAGCAGCCCTGTGTATCCTCTGCTTGCAACCATAAACTGTAGCTATCCATTGCATGGTCCAGCAGCACCGCGTTCTGTTCTGTGATAACGTTTAGAGTGATGTGCCGTAAAAGAGCCGGCAGGAAGCAGCGCTGCAGTTTTCAACCGGAAGTCAGTTGTTTCTTTTGATAAGTTGTTTTAGATCAATGTCCAAACCACAAAATAATGACTCATGGGGAGACTTTGACTACATAGCAGACATAAAAGCATAATATATCTTGTTTAAATGTTTGTTTCTTTATCTGGCAGCACCAAATATACCAGTGTGAAAAGTGTGGTAGCCATGTGAACATTTGTCACAGCCTTTGTTCTGACCTTGATATGCCAGATCTGTGAAACAAACACCTCCCGCTGGGCTGCAAACTGGTACGTTGGCTATTTACAGAGAAAATTGCTAGTTATGATTTAGCGATCCGGTGGCGTGCAGCGTCTTTCAGCCCACAATGAATTCTGAGGAAAGATCACGCTAAAGAATGACAAAGAGGATTTTCTGGTGTCGCTGAGGCTTGTCTGTTTCCGTGTGCATATCAACAAGCCTCTGATGCATCGAAGCTGAAAAGTAGAAGCAGGACCAGATTCACAAATCAAACTTGGACGACTAGAACAGGCCATTTCCCTTTGAATGATTTGGACGTTTGCTGCCTCGACTCCATTAGTTTGCCAGCTGTAGTGTAAAAGGTGAATGAAAAACTCGAGGAGGTTAATAAATAATGGTCAAGCTTTAGTTTTTGCCAGATCAGCAGCATTTTAGAGGACAAATCTACATGATATTTCACATTTGAAGACTGGTAAACAAGGCTGTAACTTTAAAGATGCATTATGTCGCACAGTATGGTCTTAAACTTAAGCGATTTCCATGGAGACAAGGAGGCGACACCACCAGGCCAAATTACAGGTCTGATCTATGCAGTGGCAATCCCGCTCACAGTAAGAATTTATGTTTTTATATTTTTGTTTTTGGTATTTCTTTTTATTTATTTCTGGTTAAGTTTTCTTTGCAGACAAGAGACCAAACTAGAGACGAAAACAGAACAGAACAGAACATACACATAACATAACAAACACACAAAAAATACAATAAATAAATAAATAAATAAAAATGAAAAATAAAAAAGGGTTAAGAGGCTGGTACAGTTTCTTTGTTTACTTATTCCTGGATTTCAGGAGACAACTTTTGACAATAAAAAAGTATATTTCATGGTATTTTTAAGCAATAAAACGCCTCAAATTTAATAAATGCAAGATAGATAGGTTTAATACCATACTGTTGACCATTTCAGGCACAACAATAACATTTCCATGGAGACAAGCAGGTAGTGGACCCTCTATCAGAAAAGTTACATAGTGCACCTTTAACTACTGGCTGCTGTTATTTAGTGCTGAAGTTGTATAAAGTTCAAAAGAGTGGAAAAAACACATTATTCGTGCCCTTTAACAATGACATTTCAGTTTTATTGTATCCTGAAGAGGTCTGAGGGTGAAAGGTCAAAGGCGAGATCAACATCTGGAATTAAACCAACTCCACTTTAGCTCATCGGACTGATAATAGGTATTTCACTCATGCATAAAGTCTCTTTTTACTAGACACACAAGCTGATATTTTTCCAAGGAGCAAGAATAACGTGGCAAACACTATTTAAGCGTCAGAACAAAGGAGCAGCCAAGCATCTCATTATAACTGCTTAAGTTAGCTTTGTGCCATTTATAGACATTGAGACAGTGCTTTGAATGTTGTATTTCAAATGTATGCTAATTGGTCTCTATTTGTTCGGACAATTTATTTTTGTCATTAGACCACTGCATCCATGTATAATTTAAATGTTTTGGGAAGTATTTATAGCTAATAGGAAATATTTAACGCCAAAAGGAAATATTAGTATACAAGATAACCTTGTGATGTTGAGCAAAGGATTGTTGTATTGTTACATAAAAATGCCCACAGTGAAAGCATTAGCATCCTTATTTATTTTCTTTTCTATTTATATCTACCTTTATATAACCAGGAGGTCCCATTGAGATTCAAATTCTCTTTTGCAAGAGAGACCTGGCCAAAGCAACACACAATCAACACAGTGCAGACAATCATAAAACATTACAGCTGGAAAAAAATACGGTAAGTGATAACTGAATGTGTAATGGCAGTAATTACTTGGCACATTCTTACAGAAATAGGCACATCATTTATAAATGCGCTAATTAATTTTACCTATATCTGTATTGAACCTTTATAAACCTATTTACACATGTTTGTTTAACTCGTGTTTTTTCCCTTTCAATACAATACAATACAATAGATGGTAGATAGTTACTGTTACTATATATTAAGTTATTAAAGATTAATTAAAAAGACCTAGAGTAAAAAAAAAAAAATATATATATATATATATATATATATATATATATATATATATATATATATATATATATATATGCCATTTGATCTCCAGTACAAAGCATACAGCTCTGAAGTTATTATTCTACAGGAGATATTTTTTTTCCTCTCATCTGCTGCTCCTTTGTCTTTTTGTTCTGCCATTTTTCACCTTGCTCCTCTCTCCAACTCACAAAGATTAAACTGATTGATTTTCTCTTGTTGAAACCAGCACAGTCCTTCCTTTTTTTTTTTTTTTTTTTCCTATCGGCCTTGCTCCCCAGCTCTCTGTCTCCCCAGACATATCCAGGTCCGGTAACGTCAATAATGTAAATGTAATCGCACATCTTCTGTTCTCCGGGTCTCTCTGTGGCACAGACAGATCCCTCATCACTTATTATTTCATGAGTCATTTTAAAACTAGTTCTGTTCAACGTTCCTGCCCTTTCTGTGTGCGTACTTGCTTATATTTCTACGCTAAAGGTCATTTGAGTGTATATGAGAATGTGGCCATACTTGGGCATTCATTCGCCGTAGCCATGGTAACCAGGTGGTCCATTGTCCCGTGGGACTTTGAGCGCGAGATACAGAGAGAACAAAACAGATGAGGTGCGGTGTCATCTCTCTGGGGCATCATTTTGTTGTTTTTTTTCTCTACATTTATGTAACGGACGGCTCTGGTTACACTTCAGGTTCAGTGGATGTTAAAATGTTGGACTTTGCAGAGTCAACAAGCTCTATTTATTGTTAATTTTTTTGTTATCACAGTAAGCTTTTTGCATTGTCAGTGAACAAAATTTACAAAATAGATATGTGTTTTGGTAATTTTGCGCAAACATGGAGCAATAATAAATAATTGTACTAAAAATACAATTTAAAAAAAAGTATAAAAGTTGCAAGAATAAAAGATACATTAAAAAAATAGTCGGTTGATAGTGTTTTAGTTGATCAAAATCTGTATTAGTAGACAAGTTATTTTATTAACAATATAAAACTTATGACAACAACAGAAAGAAGTAGATATTGTGAGTTAGTCATTTAATCAGCCATTTTTAAACTTTTCACACAGTTTCCTAGTACTTCCTGTCTAAATTATTCTTCATGCATGAACTCAGAATCAGAAAAAGGTTTATTGCCATCATCAGTGAACAAAATTGACAAACTAGGAACTTTTATCAGCGTTTCTCATGCATTTGTCTTATTGTGAGTGCAGTTTGGGTCAGATATATGGTTTGGAGCGCTTTAGCCACGCCCCCTTTTTAGTAAACAAATGGATCGGCAGACTCCAGACTTTATTCAACTTCAGCTCTCTAAATACAAATTATACCATTTTGTTTATCATGTTCCAAAGATTAATTTATTTGCGTTTATTATTATTGGTTCCATTTAAAATGTAATAGGCCTATGTGCTGTAGAGATTTATGGGTTTTAATGAATGTGCAGTCCTAAATCAGATGGATATTTGAAATTAGGGCAGCACAATATTTATGAAATTATTGTGTCATGCGATATGACTGTTATACTGCAGTATCGATATTACTGCAATATTTGAATGTACTTTTTGATACAGTAATTTCCGTTTCAAAACAAATACATGAAACTCAGTCAAAATAAAACTTAACAGAGGACAAACCAAGACTAAATCAAGGCTAATTTAGACTAGTTAGTAGCCTTTTTCAACATATTCATTTTAAAACAGTAAATTTCAGATGAAGGATGTAAGCATTATTGTGATACATTTATATATATTTTGTGATATTGTTGATTCTGAATGTCAATACTTTTGCGATATATTGTGCACCCATAATGTGAATCAATTTTCTTTTTTTTTTCATGTTGTACACAATACATTACATTACATTATTACAAAACATTATTTTGTGCCACTTATAATACCTACGCATATTCGTTCGTTTCGTTAAGTTAATGAACAAATAGCTCATTAAGGGTTTAGAAGTTAAGTTTAAGGCCCAAAAAAGTGTAGGCATTATAAAGTGTTACCCATTATTTTTCTATGTGCACTGTCGTACTACAAATATATTTTTCTTTCATTGTGGTGTTTGGTATTCTAACTTAGCAGCCGCTCTGAACACTGTCATCTTTCTTTTGTTACAAGACATTACAATGCCGTTGTCTGCCATAAATATCTGGCACACAACACGACCGTAAACAAGGTAGAACCATTTATTTCTTGCTTCCATGTATCTCTGCTCCATCATCTCTCCCCCACCTCCCCGGGGTCTGATCCACAAAGCCTCTCCGAGTTATTCCATCTTAAAGGGAAAGGCCAGTGCTTCCCCGAGCTCCAGCACCGGCCCTCTCGCCCCAGGACAGTTTCATCTGCATTCACAAGCATCAACCCTGTCTAAAGGGAGCCAGAAGAGCAATAAAAAGTCTGACTGGCCGAGCTCCTGATCTGTAGCGCTGTAAAACTTCTTAGGAGGGGATTGATCAGTGCTGTAAAGTGCAATGGCTTTTCTTGTACATGCACAAGCCAGTGAATGCAGAGTAAACAGACAAAAGCTTTGTGTTTGATTGCGGTTCTCAGAAATGCTGTCATGGATGGTTATATTAGCCAAGAATTGCGCTAACAAACTTCAAAATAACAAAGTACAAATAAATAGATGACTCAAGTGGAAAGAAGTACCTCGGGAAACGACTATTCAAGAGTGAGAGTAATTGTAAGTGCCTTTAATTTATTTTATTTATTTATTTATTTATTTTTTGTTGGGACAGTGCATGTTAATGAACATACATGATATACATGCTGTAAACACACCAGATTGTAGCCTTGGGCTAATTTCCATCTGTTGTCCCGCATTCACTCTCATTCATTCACACACAGACAGACATGGACAGACAACCATTCACTCTCACATTCATACACTATGGACAATTTAGAGTTGTCAATTAACCTGTACAGTCATGTCTTTGGACGGTGGGGGGAAGCCGGAGAACCCGGAGAGAACCCACGGTAACACGGGGAGGACATGCAGACTCCACCCAGAGAGATCGTGTGATGTTAGGGTGGTTCAGAATTCGAGACCACAATGTTGGGGTGGTCTGGGATTCGAACCCACAATCTCCTTATTGGGAGGCAGATGCTCTAACCGCTCTGCCACCGTGCACCCCCTATTTATTGTTTAAGCAACAAAACAATAAATAACGCTTTAAATGTGGTATTTTCAAAGATCACAAAAATGAGAGAAACTAAATTGTATCCAAGGAAGTGATGCAAGAAAAACAAATCATTTAATATCGTCAACATTATGGCTGCAACTTGGTAATCGATTAGTCTAGTGATTATTACTTTGATTATTCGATTAGTGAAACACCATTGAATATGAGGATTTTACTCAATTTTACCCGGACAAAGCTGAAGTGAAGGCATATAAATGAAAGGATTTTAATCAGTAACACACAATTCACATGTTTCCTTTGTGTTTTTGTGTCATTCCTTTTGTAATAAAATGTTTTGGAGTCTGTGTATTGTTAACGATTACTTGATTATTTAAATAGTTGACAACCATTTCTATAATCGATTAGTTGCGATTAATTTACAAACGTGTTGCAGCCCTAGTCAACATGAAGCTTTTTGTCACATGTTCACACGTGCACATTCACCACATAGAAATTTGGACTAAACCAGGATTAAACTCAAAACTAAACCTGGACTAGATCAGGACTAAACAAGGACTAGAACAAAACAAAACCAAGTCCACATCAGGAATGAAATGCGCTCAATTTAAGTCCAAATAACAACAATTGTGAACGCACCCCTTCTCACAGTGGGATGACCAACCAAAACCTTTATTGAAGCAAGAGTACTGTTACTTTGTTAAATACATTAATCAAGTAGATGTATTCAGCTCAAAATCTACTCCAAGAAGTACTAGTAAATGTAACTGAGTAACTGAGTAAATACAGTATTATCTGCTTCTGAATATGTTTTCTCAAATGGTGCATAGCTTGTTGTGATTTTACAAAGAAAATATATAGCTGTTTATCGTACTTTCATTTGCTTGGAGGCAGTGTCTTTAAGTGAACGTATTTACATAATAAGTGTGCAGTTAAAATGCAGTGGAGATCCCTGGACGACGCTCAAAACAGTCATTAGCAGGTAATTCTCCGTTTCTCCTGCTCTCGGCTGTTTTACAAGAAGCCAAGGTGTTGAAATATTTCATTTGTAGAAGGTTAGAATAAATAGATCTGACCATATTCATATACATCATGAGTTAAAGATAGGGTTGTATAGAAAATAAAATGCAGATACCAATTAATACTAAAATTTAAACTAGATACTCATTTGAAGAACCAGTACTGAATATAAATCAGATAAATAGGACAGAAGTTATTTTGAATGGTCTTGATTTATACCTAGTATAAGAACATATAATCATAAAGAAACTATTATTTTGTGTTGGAAATTACTTTGTATTATAATAAAATATTATGGTTTGGATTATTATTGCAGTATCACAATTGGTATCAAGCCTTTTCCTTAGTATTGAAATTAAGTTTGAACATTTAGTGTCGTAGATTTGAAGTAATTATTTTCAAATAATATGGATTTGTACTTACTCAATTATATTGATTTAATCACATTTTTCTTTATGTTTATGTTTTATTTTTCATCTTGGTTCTGTAGTAGATTATCAAATGATAAAGCTGAATGAGTACTAATTGCTTTAGGTTGCAAAAGTTAAAAGTAACTTGTGTGTGTGTCTTACAACTATCTTTGTTTAGTAGAGAGTCCCACACCTAAGGCCCAAAGTAGACAACACATGGATGAAACTGCATCACGTCATACATCAACTTTCTACACCTACTTTACTAATGTAAATGAGTTAACTATTCTTTTAAATTTACCAGTTTGGTATATTTTACAGAGTACTGTGTCTTCTAATCCCCTTCTAACCCGCGTCAGACTGATCTTATAACCGCTCCCACAGAGTCCTTGTTTGCGTGGTTTATTTATGACCTGAAGCGCTAACACTGCTCCAGGCGTATTGATGATGCTCATATCAGTCTCGCTAACACTACACAAGGTGAAGAAGGAGAAAGACAGTAGGAGGTAACAGTGGGTGACAGAACCAAAGAGAATTTCTAAGTGACGGGGCTCACATGCTGAGCATCCCATATACAGTATTTATGGCTGCGTGGACAGAAGGGCCATGGCAGGAGGCTGTTGCACCAGTGAGGATATAATGAAGGGTATGATAAAAAAAAGAAAGTGCATGCAGCAGTCATTTAAAATATCTTACTTTGTTTGAAAATATTTTTCTCTTTCAAAAGGAATTCTGAATGTAGGGCTGTCACAAGTTATTATTTCTCTGAGACTACAATGAGAGTTTTTGAATATGTAATCAACTAAATAAAAGTTGAAAAATGGTGACCAAAGGCTTCTAGATAGAGAATATTTGCAAATAATGTGTATTATTGATGAAAATCAGAAATTGTTAATTCTTTTTACATAGTTTGATTTAATAATATCATTGTTTTGAGAGAGAGAGAGAGAGAGAGAGAGATAGAGAGAGAGAAGCCATAACGCCTCGATCTTCAAACAGCGTCCAGATGACAACCCCTGAAACCTTTTACGATGGAGCACGTCTGGACGAATGAGGGATTACGTCGACGAACCAATTATATACTTTTTTTCATGGACATATTTTAACCCAGTACATTGGGGAACTTTATATTTTAGTGTCATATTTGTAAACAAAAACTCTGCATTTTCACCCAAAATCTCTATCTACCCACATCTACCCAAGATATAAAGAATTGGATAAATATTACTTGCTGTTTTAAGACATTTTAAATTCAGCATATCTCATCAAGGGCTTTAGTCTGTACAGAATGCTTCATAGAGTTTGTCGTGAGAGTATGAGACATTATAGATGGAGCCTCACTGCCCTAGATAGCCACTGCTCTGTAAATACTCCTGTAGCACAGTCTTCACTATGAGCCCGTCCGTGTGCAGGATCTGGGTGTTGAGATGAGCACACAGTACAGATAATAAGAAGTGGAGTTAAAATGACACATCCACCAGGCTCTGGAAGTGCCTCATTAAAGAATCTCCCCGTCTCCGTCTCTTCTAAAGTAACTAAAGCCTGCGTTTAGTTCTTCTCAGACTCAGAGAAGTGAAGGAGTCCGGCTTTATTTAAACGCCCAACATTCACAGGTCTGGTCTGTTATAACTGCATTTGTAATTATTGATTTATAAATGAAATATGCTGGTTTTGTCTCCAAAGATGTCATGAATTTGGCATTAAATGTACCTATCTTCATGGAGACAAGCCGGGTAGAGCTGGTTACAGGTCAGAGCTGTGGAGAGGCGAGCCCACTCACAATAAGAATGTTTTCCGAGGCATTTTTTGCAAAGTAAACACATGAAATGAAAAAAAAAAAATCTAATATAGGTTAGTTTAATACCGTGCAGTCTACGTAATAGTGGCAATTCATCTCCATAGCGACAACGACGTAAAGAAAAATTACACTGTGCACCTTTTAACAGGTAAATTGCATTAATCGCAATAAAAAATAAAAATGTGTGATGTGTTTTTTATACTCCTAAAACTTGGATTTCTTGGAACTCAAAGCCTTGATATGAAATTTGTTTAATCAGAATAACAGCAGAAGGTTCTAGGACTGCATTTGCTGATTCAATGAAAAGTCAAGTAGTCCAATGAGCTTCATTTGGTAATTTGATCATTTATTGAGTTTCTTTTTTCAGAACAGAATGTATTTGTACAATCTTCTTCAGAGTGTCACGTGTTTTAACTGTGGTGTGTTTTGTCAGCTGATTTACACAAGTTTCGGACTTTATTATGGACTGGGATGGAGCAAACAAGGGAAACACACATTGTCCCTGGAATAAAGGAGGGGAAAAAATGAACCAGGAAGAAGGAGCCTTTTTATTCTCCCACACCTCGGATACTGTTCTACTGCAGATGCTGTTCTCGTCCTGCCTCTACCATCAGAAGACAGCACAAAAAACATGTGTAAATCTGCTGATAAGTAATGTTAAGGCAACATCACATGACCGGTGAAGTCATGTAGTTGGGTGTAGGTGATGAACTTTAACAACAGAGGGGCTTGATAGATTCCAACATGCTTAATGGAGCTAAATCTTATCACACACTTTGACGAAGATGTTTTGGTCTGGCATCATATCCTGCCTCCTTGATTTCAAACTCATGGTCCGTTGTCTAAACATGACAATTACGGGGAAAAAAGGAAACGAAAATAACACAGAGGAACGAGAAACGGAGCGGACTTCGGCAGAATCAACGCACGACGCACTAAACTCTCTAAATCTAAGAAAGAAGTTTTGTATTTTGTCCTGAATGTTACGAGAATATTCGATTGGAGATGTCTTCTGCATTTGGAAAACGTGATACAAATTAGAGGTTTTAGTCGGACCGCCTCTAGTTTGAAGAGTTTTTTTGACGCCCCCTTGTGGTCCGACAGGTCAAGCAGTAAGAAAGATACCCTTTAGTGTAATACCTCAGCGGCCCGTTTGTCAATTCTTTCTCAGCTTGTCTAACCTGTTCTTAAATGCTTTGTTAATCTGAATTGGCTGTTACTTCTACACTTGACCTTTACTGTTTCTCTTTGCAGCTTTGGCTAAGCCTCCTGCTGCTGAAATCTGCCTTTATTTAAATGAGTAAATGCTCACATAAGCTGCGCCTGTGTTTATCCATTCATGCTGCTCTAATCTGAGGCACTCCCCCGACTCCTCACTCTGCAGCCTTCAGCGCGTTTCCTTCTTCTGGACCTCGATGCTTTTTATTTGCACCAGAGGCTATGTTTAACCCCAGTGAGCACGTCCTTGTAGAGGTGCTTCTCCATCGCATGTGCAAGTATTAATAGCTTTTATGGTCATCCAAAAACAGCTGTAGGCTCCGCACTGACGAGCTGCATTGCTTCATACTGTGTACTGTTTACCTGTAGGTTATGAAAAGAAGAAGCACACATTTCTTTATTTGTGGGTAAAATATAATAGGTTTTATGAATTATTGCTTGTTATTTGTGCAGTGGGAAGTGACTCTCTTAGTCATTTTAGGAAAATAAAAAATGAAATTCCCTTAAACCATGAAAGAACCTTGGTTTGTGTTTTCTGGCAGTAAAAATATTTTCTTATTGGTGGAAAATGGAGACAATGACACATACAGGTTCAGCTGGGTCTGAAGAGTCAAATGAGAGAAAAATATTAAAATAGGCCAAAAATGATGTAGGCTGTTATACTATGAGGCTGGCAATATTCAACATTAAGAAATGGTAAAGGCTATGTATATTTATTTTTGTGTTGCATTGTTTGGAGTTGCTGTTAGTATGAAACTGAATAACAATGCTTATTACATCTCATTGAGAGTACAGCTGTTGTAGCTCTATAATGGGGCGTCCCATGAGGCTCGTGTCATCAATCATTTGTCACGTCACAGAAGAGGTCAGCACCACATACCAGCCTGCACAGAATGTTTTAAATATATGGTTTTGATAATATGTGGCAGAAAGGATGTGTTTGGTGGTTTGATGAGGCTCTAACTACAATTTAACAAAAACAATACACTGAATTCCCAGTGAAGTGTGTCATCTATTCCAGTGTTCATATTCCTGCTTCCTACAACATTCCAAAGATATGAGAATTGGTAAATCATATTTCCCTTGTATTTTGATTGCTTCTGAGCTTTTGCATCACATAATCACAATTGGAAAATTACTTTCAATAATAAAAATGTTTAAAAACACAATTTTGTTAGTCTAGTCTAATTATATTCAGGATTTTGCGTCCTTTTTAAAAGCCACCATTCAAAAGATGTAATATTTTGTTTTGATTTGTTAATTACTTTAAGTAATTCTCTAAAACTCTAAAACAAACTTTCATTCATTTTTTTCATTCATTTTCTTTGAAAAATTCAAATATTAAGAGTTTAAAGCACGATGAAGGGCAGCTAACCAGCTCTGTAAAGTACATAGCACAATTATTTTCAGTCTAAAAAACATTTAAATGAAAATGTGGTAGAATCTTTTCTTATAACCTCACAGTTTACAAAGTTGCAGAAGCAGTTTTTAAATCAAATTGTACGCCTTGGCTGATTAGCCCCCAGCAAGCAAACTTATTATAGATTTTTTTTTGTCTATTGGAAAAATATATCAGAAATTTACTTTCAGAACCTCTAAGTGGGCGGTTTCTGTTGAGCGCATATAGAACCACCACTCAACAACAACTTTTCCGCTTTGTCTTTCATTATTCACCTCTTAATTTTAAATGCCATTCATTTTATTTTAATCCTATTCTGACTGTACAGCTCCACACCCTTGCATGGCTCCCTCTCATTCCCTCTCCCTCCCTCTCTCTTGTGCGTATGTGTTTCCTCCCGGGGGAACTGCGGCTCAAGTAATGAAATGCTCATTACTGATTCAGCTGGAAATACTGGGGATACATTTACACACACCTACACACTCGCCACCGCCGCTAGACACCCTTCAAGGTCACCCC
Organism: Rhinogobius similis; assembly: GCA_019453435.1. NCBI lineage: Eukaryota > Metazoa > Chordata > Actinopteri > Gobiiformes > Gobiidae > Rhinogobius > Rhinogobius similis. The sequence continues at coordinate 20,597,464 of CM033623.1, read as the reverse complement.
TCTGCGTCATGTGTGCGTCTCCCCGCGCGCTCCGGCAGAAATGTCTGTTAGATACAAATTGAAGGTGGGGCCGTCAAGATGGTGTATAATTGGGAAGTAAATTGACAGTTGCGTTCGCGAGTCTAGTGGCATCCGATAACAGATAGCGCCATTACTGCTCTTTAAAGAACTCTCGGAGCATCCTTTATTCAGCCCGTGCCCACTTACAAACAGACAACAACAAATGTGGTCGGTAAACGTTGTAAAAAGCAAGTCGGCGCGCTACATTGTTCGTCTGAAAGGTCTGCAGCGTGGATCAAAGCATAGCTGGCGTGGTTGAGTCCTGTATGTGGTTATGCTAATGTTTTGGAGACATGTTGTGTGTTGTCAGTGAGGTTTGTGGTAAAGACCGAATGAATGCTTGAATGACGGCTGCTGAGGTGGAGGGATTGCCCAGATTTTGGGATCAAAGAAGTTAAAGCAGGTAGAGACAGGTGTGAATTGTGGTCGGTAATGACATATGTTCATTCAACGTCGTCTGCTTTTTCCATTTAGTGTTCGTGGGTGGTTCAAGCGGATCCTAGCAACAACTATGGGCTTTAGACATCACTAAATAGACAGACAGGGTAAACACACACATTGTCACACATTCATTCATTTCAAAGTTCTGTATTGCAGTGTTTTGGGAGAACTTGAAGCAGCATTTCTGGTGGTGGACATTTTTGTACGTTCTCCACGGAGAGATTTTATGTCACACTGGGGGATGTTTCAGGAAAAGCAAGAACATCACGGAGAAGTGAGACAACCTCTGCCACAGAAAGGGACGTTTTTCAGAGTTTTAGTGTAACAAAACAACTGTAATTGAATAAATGCCTTTTGTTCAGTTTGTTTGTTTGGCAGAATCCTCCTCGATTTAGCTTACACAGGAAATAATGACGTAACATAATAAGTTGCTTGAATTAGGTACTGTTTATCTTGGTTTTGGATATATTTTGATTGTCAAAAAACAAGCATAACATCTGTAAAAGACCAGCATTTTCTATTGGCATTTTATTAGCAAATCTTATTTCAAGGCGCTCAAAATATACTCAAATCAAAATAAATGGCACTTAATTCAAGCATTTCGATGATCAGTTGTCTTTTTTTATCCCACTGTAAACAAAGTGGGCCTTGACGCTTGGAGTTTTGAGCTTTAGTTTTGATGTACAATTGGCCCTGGTCTAGTTTAGTTTAGTTAAATCACAATTTTACTGTGTTGGTATGTGTGTGTATGTGTTGTGTGAATGCACTCATTTCTACTGACGGATGGTTTATAATGCACTGTCACTGTGTCACTGGAGTCTGTTGTGTCATCTAATACATTCAGTGCGTTCATGCAGTGTGTGAATGTTGCCCAAGGACACAACGACAATATGAGCTGGAATCAAATCGCAACTGTTTGGTCATATACACAAGGGACATGTTAATGGCACTGGTCATTTACTCTACAACTTCTAACAATACATGTTATTGACAAGACGTTTCTGCTGTTCAATACTAATACTAGTACGCAGCACTATAGTCATTACTTTTCCTGGATTTTCAAAGCTAATGTGATTCGAACATATTTAGCAGCTAAACATCCCCAACTGTCTGTTCAGTCCTCTGTGTTCCTGTTGTGTGAGGGAAACAGATGTGGCAGACTTGGCAGCTTCTCTGTTTCCCGAGACTCACCCTGGCTCTGATTTATAGCCCTGGCCCACCTGCTCAGGGCGCTTAGTGTCACCCTTGGGCGAACATTTCCATTGGGTTACATTTCATTTTTCCTTATTATTTTACAAGAACATTCATATTGCTATTGGCGAGGGAACGGTCCACATTTATTTTTTGGAAAGTGGGTGATGCATGTCTGGCTTGTCTGTTTTCTGCACTGCATCCCTCTGTCAGTTTAGCTCCACTGGGGAGGCAGGCCTGGCATAAATGGAGCCGTTAGTGTGTCATATGTTACCGTGCAGGACTAAGGTGGACGGATTTGGTTGAAGTGCCCGCAGCACCAATCGAGTGATGCGATCCGGCAGCAGGAGGCTTCAAATGTCACTCCTGTATTCTTATTAACGCACCGGGCATCTCATCCCTCTCCACAGAAAGGTTAAGGCCCCCCATGAGCGGCACCACTGACACCTCTCATCACTCACGCCCCGCTCCGTGTGTGTCTGCACATATTTCCAAACAATCTGCCATATGTGACATGTCCCGGGCTGTTGCATGGAGACACACACGCCTCAGGGCAAGCGGGAGGAGGCGACTGTCCCTCCAGCGTTCTGGTTTTAGGACACACAAGACTTAAACTGCTTCAGAGACACAACAGGAATGCTAATTGTGACAGCTCAAGAAAAGAAAACGTGGATTATGAGTAATTATTTTCTATACCCTTTAGTCATTTTTTGCTGGTGGTATGGTATGCATGACTTTGAAGCAAATAAGTCGGTATAATCTCTCATTTGACCAGGAATGAGCCATGATAGAAAAAGAAGTAAGATAGTTAGATATAGAAATAGATATAGATATAAACAGCAGTTAAAGTGACTTTAACGTATTATCATATCAAGTATCTTGGGAAGTCAAAATAACTACAACATTTCTAAACTACATTGAATTATGTTCAGTTCAGTTGACATAGCAACCTACTAGAATCTCTTTTCATGGGTTTCAAGCAAATAATTCCTTCCTGTTTTGAATGATTTTGTGAAGACCGTGATTCCTCAATTTGAGGCAGTGCTGAGTTTACATGAAAATGAAATCTGACCACTTATCTGAGTTACTACGACAACATGTATGTAGACGTGGCTTTTATCTTCAAATAAGTATATTTTGCTAAACGTTCAAAAGTTCAACATTCATGAAAACACAACATTTAACTGCTAATAAATCCAAGCAAACAGAACTGTGCAGAGAAACATCGAGGTCAACTCACTTTAGCATAATATTTAATGTTTTTTGCGACTGTGGCATTTTACGTGTCTTCATCAAAAATAAACTTTCTTGACAAACTCTTTTACTTAACCAAACAACAACATTTCTTAAATGACTGGCAAACTAAGGCTACAACTAACAGATAACATTTGTAACGGTTTCTAGTGTTTTAAATTATGAAAATATGGTGAAGCAAACGACTTGCATGATTGACTCAAATTTGGCAAATGACCTAAACTGGGGAATGACAAGGACCTTTCCCCAGCCAAATTATATAATATTTCATAATGTTTTGATTTGAAGTGCACTATTGCATTATTAATGGAGGACAGTTGCCATGCTAAATCTTTCAAATCCTTAAACCTGAAACCTGTGAATAGTTTCAAATTGAGCTGGATGACAGAAAGAATTTGTTAAACTGTCAGATTGCAGATGTTTGACATGGTTTATGATTTATATCTCTCTAATTTCTCAGGCTATCCACATGAAACAAACATGGCACAAAGTTCAATATCTTCTCTCAGCACCAATAAACAAAAAGCTTCAGAAAGTGGTGCCATTATTCAAGACCAACAACATGATCGATTGAAATTATTTTAAACCAGTTTTTATGACAAATTTGTGCCAAGCCAATCCTTAAAAAATAAGGTTCAAAATTTGTAGATAATATGTTTGGATATTTATTTTAAAAATTACAACATTATAGACAGGACTTGTTGATGTAATGGTTGTTCCTTAACTTAATGTATATCTCTAGAATGACTCTGGGCACACGTTTGGCAGCGTTTTTCAATTTACAGCAACTCAATGCAGCAGTAACTAGTTTTGGTACTGATGTGAAGCCAACAACCGATTGTACATTTCGAGTTTATTTTGTCTATTTTCCAGTTGCATTTGTTCTTCTTTCAAAATTGGAACCTTCCAAGTTCAACACCAGCCTTCCATTAAGTTTTAAATCCGCCACACAGAACACAATACAAAACAAATACTCACAGCGTTCCCTATCTCACAGCTGTCAAAAACACACAAGGACACACTTTTCTAATTTTCTTTAGCTTCACAAAATAAACCAGAAATGTGTTCTTCTATGGACAGGACTGACAGTGTCTTTGAACTTTTCAAAATATAAATAAACATTACCATCTGACAGTTAGAGCAGTGTTCTTTCTTGCTGTCTGAATCATAGGCCCAAACTCACCTCATTCTCCAGCTGCTGAAAGACTCTCTTTGTCTATTGTGCTTGGGGACAATGTCTATTATACCTATTGTGCGAGACAGAATCAAATTTCTGCTTGCCCAGGTGTGTGCATGTCTTATTTTTGTGCGTTATCATGCAGACTGGCGGTACACTAATCCATTCATTTACCTGGACGCCCCACAAGGAGATTGGAGCCGCGCCAGTTCACAGATGTGGTGATGTTGGTGTCTTTAATGCCCAAATGCCCGGGTAGCCTTCACCAGCTGCTGTTTCATATTCATGCTTCATGTTTTTGTTTTGTGCAAAGCTGTGCATGGGTGGGGTCGCGTCCATAAATCTTTCAGATCCGAACAACAACGTAACGGCCGTAAATAATGCACAAACTGGCAAAAAAACAAAGCAGAAATGACTTCCACAAGTGCTAAAGTTGCATACGTAGATTTATGTGTGTGTTTGTGTGTGCGTGTGCGTGTGTGTGTGTGTGTGCGTGTGTGTGTGTGTGTGTGTGTGTGTGTGTGTGTGTGTGCGTGTGCGTGTGCGTGTGCATGTGAGGGGATTTGGAGTTTTAAATTAGATTTGACTGTTAATTGGTTTATGCAAGTGCTTGGTTGGCAGGGAAATGTCTTGTGTGTAGGATGTGTCGATGTAATATTTATTTAGTAAAGTGGCTATAATAAAATTCAAGTATGTAGCAATGCCTTCTTAACTTTCTTTTTCTTTCAGCATGTGGTAACTCTCTTCTTGATGTAAATTTCATTAATCCAGGTTAGACCCAAGACATGTTTTGATTGGACACTTGACTGCAAATGGTCCTGAACAGGTTACGTTCATGTTGGCATGGGTTTCAGAGTAATGATATTCTAATATTAATCGTTGCCATAGTAATAAACTCTTCAAAACTAAATATTGTATCTTTTAAATTGGCAAAAGTCTTCAAATCAAATCAAGGTTCACTGTTTTTGATTAAAAATTGTTCAACTTCCTCATTTGTAGATCGAGCCATAAAAAGACATTTTTAACATTAAGCTTAAAGTACGTTCAATCAAGGCACTACTTTTTAAAGCTTTTGTGACAAGATGTAAACTGTAAAAAATCTGAAATCTGAAAGTTAAATAGAAATTCTATCATGTTCAGTTAATCTTTTAAACAGTGGGCGTGTCTGTTCTTAATCATATATTGTTTTAAAGTTACATGATGTACTTGTGCACATCCTTTTTTTTACCTTAACTTCCCAACCCTGGTGGAGTATGTGTATTTTATAAAAGACCTATTGGCGACTTCTGTACAGACTTGAACCTATTTTTTTAACGTTCACTTATAATAATAAAAAAAGACACATGGTCACTAGTGTCCCAATACTAAAATGTCAAACTCGATTCGGTACTAAGAAATATAATCAATACAAATTTCGATGCCACTATAATAATTTTAAATGTTCTCTTTATACTGACATTTTGGATACTAAATAATCGTTCTTTCTTTATTTTCTTTAGCAATTTATTAAAAATTGTGTCCTTAGAGTCTATAAGTTCGGATAAAGCGCAAGATCACTCTGTTCATGAAAGGTCAAAATTACTTCTGTAAAATAGATTTTTAGTTTATCAATACTTGCTGAATTGATTATCTAGTTTCAACACATGTTTTAGTATCAAATAACATGATTTATGATACTTTTGACAACCTTAATCAAGTGCTTATTTAGTGAGCCTTGGCTGTTGAAATGTAACTTTTTATGTGTTCTTGTATTTCCAGGTGAGTCATCCAGCGGCCTCCGCCCCAGGACAGAGAACGCAGCCCCTCCCCCTCGCAGGGTCCTCCCTCCTCATCAGATCTCCCCTCCACAGGTACGGCCCCCCACAGAGCCTCCCCCAAACCATTGTCACGCTCCTCTTCTTTATTCTTTTTATTCTTTTGTGCTGTCTCTGTCTGTGTCAGGTGGCTGTCCGAGGAGGTGCCCATCCCCTGGCCGCTCGACACTTACCTTTGACCTTGGTTGCCATGGTGCTTGTGCTGCTGTCACCATGGGAATCCCGCTGACCTTCAGGAGACACATGGTTTTGGGCACAGAGACAGAGATTGAACCGCAGTTATTCTGACAGTTCTGGGAGGAGGATAATGCTGCTGTGATGTAAAGTGCACAAATGTATTTTTGTATTTCTTTCACTAACTTCAAAAACGTCAGTATATTTTTATTTAACTCAACAGACGGAATGATAAAGTACCGATTGTTTAGAGTGACATGTACATACAAAGATCATGTATATTTATACAGAGATTTTAGCTGTAAATATTAGGACTCTAAGCCTATAGTCGTTTGGTCAATGGCGTCTTAGTCGACCAAAGTATTTATTAGTCGACTAATTATTGTATTGAGATTATGAAGCATTTATGCGGACCACAGCAGAAAGGAGAAGAGTCAACATGGAAAGTGCCAACTGGAAATTTCGTAATGAATTATATTTCTTGTTTTCTCAGAGCACTTTGCGTGAAATAAATAGTAAATAGTCGAATGATAGAGATAGTTTTGACAACTTTTGCTAATTCCGTGATCCATTTAGGCGAGTAATCAGTGCACAGGGCAAGCTTTTAGTCGACCAAGAATTTCTTAAGTCGATTTTAGCCCTAGATGTATCTATTTACATTATACATCTCCACCAACCAACAGCACCTCATGTAAAAAGGAGGATAATTAAATAACATACTGTAATCATATATTTGAAATGATATTATGTCGTTTATGTGTTTATTTGTAGGGCCAGAAAAGCCTATTGTATTTTTCTATTGACTCTTTCATATTGATTTATCGAGACTGAAATCTATTCTCAGAGTTGAATGTTTGAAGGCTGAATTTCATAAACTTAATTTTAATTGAGTTTTTATCATGACAATTAAGTAATTATTGATGAATTATAGCTAAATAATTACTAATTAATGATGACTGATCTCACACAGTGCTTTTGTACCATAATAATTTGATTGTTTCCTTATCTTTGGCAGTGCAGTATTGGCCTTATGGAAATTTGAATTGACTGACTTCCCAGAGCTATCTCAAAAGACTCAATTTTAAACTCATTTTCTTTCAGTAAGATAAAGACACCCAATGAAAGACGTCTGTTATTTGCTACACAAAGACTAATTATAACGCCTTTATAAACCCTCTGTTCGCTCTTACGTTGTATGATCAAAATAACCAAACAAAATTAATTACGATACATGTGTCATTGTCTCCGTACGCTGCGCCTCTCTCCCGATGTAAGTACAGCTGTGCCGCGTCGACGAATGTAAATGAGTATAATTCAGATTAATTACGATCATGAAGCCCTTCTGGCTCTCTGCTGGTGTCAAACCTCCACCCGGTGCAGCCCAGGACGGACAACTGGAATACTGATGAAAGAGGCCGAGTGAAGGGCATGAGAACACTCCTTTCCCCGCTATTGTCTACTGTAACCATTTACCACGTTCTGTTTGACCGGGATTATAAAGGGAAGAGTTTGTTTGCACTGAATATTAAATGATATTGCTGAGTTTAAACAGGGCTGTGTGCTGCTGACAGACAGACTATTTAACTGTGCTGAGGAATCTGGAGCCTGACTGTCATTTTGCAGCGTATACTTTAACGATTAACATCACCAGTCATATTTTATAACTTTGATAGTTGGATACCTTTGATAGAGGTGTAAATGTGTTTTTTGTTGTTGTTTTTTTTTTCACTAAAAGTCACCAGTGTTTATTTCTATGCAGACGAGTGCTACAGTGGCACAGATATGACGGCCGGGTCAAGAGGTACGCCAGATGTGCTTTTTTAGATACTTTGTAGAGTCAGAAAATGACAAAATGTATATTTTATTTATAAGTCATTTATAGATCACTTTTGGCTGTATACACCAGGGTGCAATAAAGCACTTGTAACTTGTATAATGCAGTGTACTCTTGCCACAAATAAAATAACGAGGAATTGAATCACTTCTGTCACAATCTTTTCATCTTAACCTTGTCTTGAAAGTGTGAAAGTGCATGGCCTAACAGCAGTTTTTGGTGGTCCAGATTTTTTTGCCTCCTTATGAAAAGGTTCTAGCCTTTTTTCCTACACTTATGTGAACCAAATGCAAGTCTAATGGTGACAGTCTAATCCAGCCTGTGATAACATGTGACGCTACAAGTGTGATTGTGTTAGATTGTTACAGTCTTCATTTTCACTCTGATTTAAAGCTTGAAAATGACTTACAGTGAGTTCAAAGCAAAGTATCATATGATATCAAAAAGCAGTGCAACCTTATGAAATACAGTACAACAGGAAGTGTAGCACAGCATAACGTAAAGCAAAAATAACAACAAAACAACATGAGCAGTATCCAAATGTTCATCAACCCAGCAGTGCACTCCTTGTCGAGTCAGTCAGTACCTGTCAAGTAAAACTGGAAAGGGAAAACTACATCAGGCCACGCCTTACAAAAGATCTACAGCCAACCCGCTCAAGCGCTTGAAGCTGTTTCGGCACAAGTGGATGAACACAGATTTAATCAGAGAAGTTAATTACAAACATGTATCATATTCACTTCACTGTACGATAACAGACTAAACTGTGTCTGTGATCTTCATGTGACCCTGTTGTGCTGAGGTTACCGTGATGTTACACAGGTGCGAGAGACCCGAGGCTTTCTTAAACGTAACTGACACTTCAAATCTTGGCAGCCAAACTATGAACTCTTTTATTGATCATATTTTACTATTTCTCTTTAAAATTTAATCCTGCTTGAAATTAATTGCATATTTTTAAAGAAACCGTTGTCTTGTAATGTCATCTTCCCACGACTATTGACTTCAGTTGACCCAGCATGTCTGTCAATATGGCATCAGATCTATGAAAGTAAATTAGCTAGAACTGGTTGCTCAAACAGGTTAACGTGGGTTGAATAAAGCAGTTGTGTGTTTGTGTGCCTTTGTTTGTGTGTGTGTTTGTGTATGGGAGGAAGCTGTGGCCCTTTGGCACGGAGCCCTCTGTGCGATTACTGATTGGATTGGCAGAAGTGGAGAGGTTGGCATGGCTTACCCTGGCTGGCGCGCGACACTGCCAAGGGATGATCGCAAATAAAGACGTTGTTGAATGCAAATCGTCATGGAGATGAAGATGGAAGCAGCGGAAGACGAGGGAAATGTACAGGGGCGCTGTGAGAGTGCGACGGTTTCTCACACGGAGGCTGTACAAAAAGCACAAATGCCTTACAGTGGAAAAAACAGTCTAATTGATTTGTTTTTCAGTGTGTATTTTTGGGGTATCAATTTAGAGAAGTGGAAATTGTGTAAAGGCTTGTCCCATGTTGGAAAACTGAGATTTTGGCTTCGCTTTCTTAAAGGCGCTCTGTGTCACTTTTCTATAGAGGGTTGTCTCCATGCTTGTCTCATGTTATTGCTTTGACAAGATTGTTCCTCAGCATGTTGTTGTTTTATTATTCCAGGTGTTTTTGTTTTATTTTATTTATTCATTTTTTAAAGTTTATAAAACATAACGAAGTACACAAAACAACAAGAACAACTGAATAAGACTGGAAAGAGCAGAAAAGTTTGTATTATCCATCTCCTTCTTACAACTCACTCATTGCTTGACTGTGTTGTGACCGGGGCAGCAGTCTAAGCAGGGACTCCCAGACTTTCCACTCCCCAGACACTTCTTCCAGCTGTTAAAAAATAACAATTACAAAATAAAAAGATCCAAAGTCCAATTTTTTTCCACAACTCCTGGACAAATGAGAGATTACACTGTCCTTCTAAGTCGGAAGACCTCAGCCTGAAAAACCAATTAATGCTTTCCACGCCACAAAAATGTAAACTTCCAAAGTCTGAACTCACCTCCAAACAAGTTGTTTCTGCCACAGGACTGTCTTTTCATGTCAGTTCAGACGTCCAAACCAATTGTGATTTGCTTTCACTCACAATTTGATTTTGATTTATAGCACCTCTCGTCTCTCAGTGGATGTGCCATGTACTTTTTCCACCTCAATTTTGTTCTGAACACTTTCTGTACACATTTGCATACACTACCAGCAGCTGTACAGTTCATGATAGTGTAAGACACGAAGAAGCCTGGCAGCCCTAATGTAATCAGAGCTCCTAATTATCAGAGTCAGTTCCAGGAGTTCTGACTGAGCACGCTCGTTTGTGTCCCATCGGTCTGTCAGCCTCACAGACACTCCTGATATCTCGCGTTACCTTCTGCAGCCCCGCTCCAGATCCCGGGGCCTCTGCAGCTCTCTGTTTACACAGCTCCTCACAGGTATGTCTGCTGTCTCCATGCCTCGTGGCCTCAGCAGGTGTACACGCATGCCCCGCACCGACACAGGTGAACAGCGTGTACAAATGTGAAAGAAATACAACAAGAAGTTAGCCCAATATTTATGAGACAATTAGAAAAGTGTTAAATTAATGGTGAGTTTGGGGATGGGTTTGCCTTGGGACATGTTCTCATTTGCTTCTTTCACTGTTAGACGTTTATCCATTTGTCAATTTATTTTTTTTGTATTTTCTGTGCAGCTGTGTGGGCTGACAGTTAATGGGCTTTCTTCTGGTAATAAATTACACTTAACTTCATTTAGCTCATTTGGAACAGTTTGGAACCCGTTGGAACAGACAAAAGTTGCCAATCATGCTTGAGGGCCTTTCTTCAGATTTTGAACCAGTATCTTGGACAGGAGTCGTTTGCTGGAAAATGTTTGATGCTCAAAAAAAACCCCAAAAAACAAGCATTTTTATTGTGAGCAGCAGGAGAGTCTTTAACTTTGCATTGTGGTGTCACCTGCCAAGATTGAGCCAAGATTTCAGAGTACTTTGCTGGAGGTTTAGGCTACACAGCAACAAATGTATATCTAGCCTTTCTTAAAATGACTTCAATTTACAATTTTTATCTGGATTTGACTCAATGAGATTTAATTTCTTACATAATGCAGAGCATTTCACAGGTTTCAAGGTATTTCTGCCTGATTATGACATAATATAGCTTAAAATAAGAAATTAAATGTGCCAATGGGGTAACTAAAATAATCTTAACCCACTGGTATGATAATTTGGCTTGAAGTAAGAAAGTAATGTATTGAAACAAGTCAGAAACAGGTTAGAACAAGTCAGATAATCTAGTTCCATCAAATAAATACTCTTAACGAATTGTAACTATAAAGTCAAAAGAGATTTGTAGGCCTGTCATGATGATAACGTGATGTTAGACATGATGTTAGATTGAATAATTAGCATATGGCTGATTAAATGATACCAACAATTTTACTGTTTCATCCCGTTATATCCTGTTCTCCTACTTTAGTGTTATAGTGTAAGTGACATTAAGCAGTTTCAATATTTATCCTTTCTCTGAATATTTTCATTTGCAATATATCGCTGTTCAAAAAATGTTTTTGTGACTTGTGATTTCTGCCTTCAGGGCATTGTTCTCTCCCCTTTAAACTTCATCAACACTCATTAATCTCTCGCCTGCTCCACCCTTGAGTGCTCATCTCTTCACGTTTCTCTGTCTGGATCTGAATGTGTGGCTCTTTGTATTCTGACTGCTCCTGGCTGTGTAACAGACTCCTGCACATATCGATACATGCTGATTGAACAGAATGGGCCGCATCATGGCACAGGTCTAAATTTGGGCTTGGACTTGTTTATTCGTGAAAGCTGATCAACTTCACAGCACATGATTCCTGGCTGCGTCCCGTCACCTTCACAGCGACTGGAGTGATCTGGGATTAAGTGTCTCACTGAAGGGCATCGTCTCACCCTGATTGCCTGATCTATCACAGCGATCCCGACTGAGAAACAAAATACACATTAGTCATAGACGGATATTAGTTAAAGGATTTGTATAGAGATTATGCAGATAACTTAACAATATTTAGAATTTTAGCAGTGAGTGGCAAAAACACATGAGCGTCAGTAATGACATTTTCTCCTGTAAAAGTACAGTGTGAAAGAGCAGCTACAGTCTCACAACAAATATATAAATAAAAGTCTACTACTCTTTAAATGTTGTAAATGTTGTAACTATTAAACAGTTGTAGAAAAACAGATAAACAACAGGAACACTGCAGCTACACTCCCATTTATCACTGGCAGACTTTGGATCACACACAAATTAACTCATTGCCTTTCACTCCCTAAATTAGATGCTTTTGAGGAAAACAGTTGTTGTGTGGCAGTTGAAATGTCCTTTATCTCCCCATACCGTTAGTAAACAAGCCAGCTAAGCTCTGCACATTCGCAGCAACAACAACAAACTACTTACAGTTGACATTTTACTGTGTAAAGTTGATTTCAGTAAAACAAACGCTCCAAGGATAAAAATAGGCCAACGAAAGCAAAAAGAAACACTATCACAATCAGTGGTGCTGCCTATAATTCTGCCACTCAGAGGAATGTTTTGAATAAAACAATAACCAAATAACCTCTGCATATACACCACCCAGTGTAATTCATTGATGTATTCAAGTGTTTTTGCCTGTGTTAATAATGTCTCTGATCTTAATGGACATAATAACACCGAGCCTTTAATAAACCCAAATCACCCACTGTTTGGCACTCAACCTCTTCCTCAGGTTCATGCAGGTTCACGACGGCCTGGACCGCTTCCAGCCATTCACAGCCTTGTCATGATGTCAGTGTTTATTGGCTCTGACGCTGCGATCCTGATCTTGATTGACTGACAGTTTGGATTAAGATTGGCAGATGAGCTATTACTAAGAAACATGAGTTTATGATGAGTGTGCCCGACTTCAACATTTGTACAGCAGCTTGTCTCGAGGGCTCTGCGTGTAACAGGTGTCAAAGTGTAAGTATGAATCATAACACAAAAACAAAGGTTTATGCAGAGGAGAGAAAAGTACTTGTCATTCGTACCCAGGTGAAAGTATATCAGTCATTATGTAACTTCTGGTGGAGGGTTTGTCACCTGTTTGTCTTCATGAAAATGATAACGCTTCACTTGGAAGGATCCATAGTTTGACTATAAACGAATCTATCCTGCATTCATTCAATTACAGATGTTTTATAATATACATATACGTTTAAAGGCATATTATGAACAGTTACACTGTGCATTTTACAGATAAATTGCCCCATAATAATAATAATGGCCGATATTAGGCACTAATACTTATATATATATATATATATATATATATATATATATATATATATATATATATATATGTATATATATTTAAAAAAAAATTACAGATTAATGAGTAAAAATGGAAGTGCAATTGGGCTAAAAAATATGGCTGTGTGTTTACACAATCGTGCAACAAATTATTCAACAAGAAAAATACATTATATTATTTTTTCTATTTGTTATTATTTATTTATAAGTGAAAAGTTAATTTGTGATCTTAATATTGGTATTGGCAAATACCAGTTATCAACCACAGCAGCAAGACTAATATAAAAATAAATCCCTAACAACCCGTCCCTACTGCTGATGGCACTGTTACTACTACTATTACTTATTTTACTAATCATAAAAAGTAAAATCATCTAAAATGCTACTTAAAGGACTAAAGGAAAGAAATCACTCCTGTGGCAGTCCCATTGTCAGTGATCTGTTCTGAACAACAAATATTTATTATCTTTTTTTCCGCTGCAAAGTGTCTCATTAAAATATTATTGTAAAAAAAAAAAAAAACATATAAATGTTCTAAAAGAACACTGGTTGATTTATTGTTATAGATTACCATTGCTGCCCCTCCTATTGTTCCCACTGCTTGCAAAATGAGTAAAAGGCCTATAATTTTATTTTCCCAAAGTGGTTTTTGAACATACTCAGCCAAAGGTGCAACCAAAAGTGACATTTGATTTGAGCATTACCACAGAACTTACAGCGAAGAAAATGTCTGTCACTGTGATTTTCTTGCTCAAAATGACGACGAAAATCCGTCAGCACAAATCAGATTCATACATGAGTTGCTACTTGCAGCAGGCTGAGCGTATTTGTCTTTCATTATTTCCCCCTGACATCAGCACGCTCTAATGCTTCACAGGTATGGCTTAGCAAAATAGCTCAAGATTTATGGCATGATCTTAAAGTTGTTTTTTTGACAAACTTGTGGAATGCTAATGATCATAAAACATGTTCTATGAATTCTTAAGTTAAACCTACAGTATGTTGTGGATCATCATGTAAACAGAGGCGTGTGCATAATAAGACACAGTCCCCGAATAATTGTTTGACCTGAACTCAGACGTATGATCCGCTGGTGCAAAATTCCTTCTTATTGTTATTTATTTTGTAATAATAAAAGTCAGACATTAGATTTTTCTTTATTCTTATGATTGTAATTAATGCTAATCATGTTTGTTACATTTGCATTGCGATAATTCAGATAAAATTGTTGACATTTTAACTCTGGGCTACGCAGAGCAGATCAGACACGATCTTATAACACAACTTTTCTTTTTTTCCTTTTTCAATTAAATCATATCACAAAATACATAGGACAGAGTGGAATAAGACCAAAGAGAGCGAAAACAAAACAACAATAAAAGACATCCTACAAAAGGCATAAAGTCCCAAGAAAATGTCCCATTGAGTCTCTCAAATTTATCCATGTTTAAATTTAGTCTGAATGTGATTTTTCCCCAATATTTTTTTGTATACCAGTTAGTTATTGTCAGTCCGGTCTGTGCAGTTGGTGTCATCCATCTTTTTGCTTGGGCCATTTTACCTGCCTCCAAAAGTATACTCCAGAGGTGTCCAGGGCAGGAGTTTTGAGGCCCAAATACATAGTTCTGAAATCCAGTGAGAAGGCGAAATCAAAAACAACATTTTAGCTTTTCAAACTTGTAAAAAGAACCACATGAGTATCTTTGGATAGAGAGCTGATTCTGCTTCAGTTTTGCATCTGAAAAAGCTAATACTGTGCAAGTGGCCCAAAAATCCATGCCTAAGAAAACTAGTGATGTGCCACACAGTTTGTGATGAGCTAGAAATGAGTTAGAAAAGTTTAAATACAAAAATTAGCATCACATATGTGTTTGTAGAACATTGAGGCACAGCACTGAGACAACCTGCTTGTCTTCTACAGTATTAGGCGACACAATTTACATTGTGCACCTTTAACACTGAATTAAGAATATTGTCAAAATGGACTATACTTGTCCCGTCTAAATGGCAGAGTCATCAACAAAGTCCACACTCCTGGCTGTGGATGATCCTAATCACTCTCATTCTGTGAGCTGATTTAAACGTCTTCTTCCCCCTGGGCCAGACTGGCTCCTATGTGTAAGTCTTTTAACACATTAATCCTTACACCGCTGAGCTTGCCAAGGCAATAAATCACTGGCTGGATTAACACTTGCCCTGGCGTTACCGGGTGCATGGAGCAGCGTGCAGTTTGTGTGCCATAGTTTTTGTGCTTTGAAAGATTGGGCCGTTAGAGGTGTGTCCTTTACACGACTTCCAAATTAGGCTGACTCTGTGCTACATCCACCACAGAGACAGTCAAGGCCAGCGTGCAGCTTGGTACAGTTCAGCTGAGCTATGGGTCATTAGATAAGCGTTAGGCAGAAAATCGCAGGGAAAACAAATTATTCTTCCCTTTGTCCTAAACTTCAGCTGAAAAGTACAATAAATGTAAAACTAATCTTAACTGTGCAATGAGGAATATGTTGCGTTTATCGATCAAACCCGGAATATTGTGAGACGCCATTATTGTAACAAGAAGTAACTGAATACATGTACAGAAAATATGTATTCAGAATAACATTTTAAGTATTTTAAGTGTATTCTGGTACAGTTACTCTTTCGTTTGGTGCTATTCAGAATACAGTTATTTTTCTTCAAATCAAAGGAATACATTGCGGTATGTGAATAGGAAATTTAGGCTTTGAATTTCACTGAATTAGTAAATAGAAATAGAAAACGCAGCAATTTTAGTGAGTCCATGTGCATTTTTTCCTTCTCCAATTTTTTATCTCTTATCTTATAAATTAATGCACAACAAACAGTGAAACAAAACAAACAAAAACCTGTTGTAATCCTTTGTCATGTTTTCACATTATAGAATAATGTAACTCGACTTGAAAGTATTCCAAGTATATAGTACTCTGAATAGACCAAGTAACGGAATATTTTACATAATACATTTCAATGCAGATATTTTTTAACTACATTTTCAAAGCAGTTTTGAATAAGACGAGCATTCTGCATACAGTTCTACCAAATCCATGTGTGACTGGTTTGTCGTGTCATCTTCTTAAGAAAGAAAAGTGCTGCACCTTTAGCACTTTCGCCTCACATCGAGAAGGTTCCCAAGTGTCTTGAACATGCACGATGGACAAAATCTTCCCGCTCAGGTCCTGAAGATCATGTAATGGCTTTCCCGGTGCATTGCTGCTCTTGACAGGTTTCCCCAGCGTCATTGAAGGACAGGTCAAAGGCAGACCACACATTTCATTACATGGAAAAATAAAAGCTTAAAACAGAGGCTTCCAAACTTCATTCACTGAGGACCGAGTGTTGAAACATTATAGCAGAGGGCCGCAGAGTCAATACAGAGAATTCACAGAGGTTTGACTGAGCCACCACACCTTTATTCAGGCTTGGAACCAACATAAAAGGCCTGACTCACACCAACATGTTTGCTACAGCAGTTATAATTGTGGATAGCTTCAAAACTTAAAACTAAAACAACTGCTTATGGTAATTTGCGCCAATTCTCCAGGAAACAAAATGGTCTGGACATGCCTGCGTTACAATAAAAACAGAAACAGCACTTCAATTTTGAAGTTTAGAAAATAGAAACAGCAGGGGATAACAGAGCGGGAGATGTGTCTGTTCTTTTTGAGAATGGCAGACGAATAGCTCAAAAAGACCTGGAGGAAGACCAGAAAGGAGTTGTTTGTGCCATATAACATCTAAAGACATGTTGCAATAAAACTATAATTACCACAATGCGCCACACAAACAGTTCCCAATGGATTCAGCGCACGTCAGTCAGGGCTGTGGTGACCTTTCCTGACCAGTGGTGCTGTGAGCGTGCCTGCAGAGAGCGGGGACGTGCATGGATGGTGAGTAAGCAGACATGTGGACAGCTCATCGGTCACATCCGCACCAGAGGACACTAACTCTCTCCTCAACACTGCTCCTCTCTGTTGTAGACTGCATGTTTACCCACACATGCCTTGTAGCTTAAGTAGTTTACATTTTTGAATATTTAACCTAATGTCACTTAGGCTATACATGGGAGGAGTTTCATGTTTGTACATAAAAGCTCTCAACAAAATACCGTATAGGCCCCATTAATAGATAGTGAGGCTCTTATACAAAAGAAATTGATTCATGGGTTTACATAGTGTTTTTTTGTGGTTATGGTGTGAGAAAGAACATGAAACACGGAAGAGATTGTGGAAAATGTGTCCAAGATGGCAGGCAGCAATTCGTTTTCTGAGTTACAGTTACGCTGACTTTTAAAACAGTTGTACAAAACGTAATTTTAGGACATGAAGTGAATTTTTTTGGTCCGATCCACAAGATAATCCAATTTGGAATGGTTTAGTTTAGTTTATTAGTAATTAGCGGCTGAATAATCAGTCGCTATTGTTTCTTGGGTATTCTCAGTTCAGTTCATTACATACATTTATAGTTTTTATTTTACTCAATACACATACACGAGTCCAATGTAAAAGAAAAGAAAAATATAATTTGTCTATCAATATGGGCCGCAATTTACCATTCATTTAGCCCCTCAACATGACCATAAACCCAACATGTTTTACTCATACTTTATACCATTAATATGACAATAAATCTTGTTTATCTGATATAGATTTGGTTATTGTCATCCCAGATATTGTTATACATCAAACTACAAAGCATTTCAAGGTCTGCAGCATAGAGAAATCAGATTTAATGTAGCCAGAAAAAAAAAAAAATCCTGGTTTAATCAAGAAAATATAGTTTCACTGTTAAATAACTTGCTTTAACTGCAGGAGTCATCTTCCTTCCTAAATGTAACAGTGAATGAATGATCAATCCTTGCACGTGGTGACTTTGGACCAAGATTCACACTTTTCTTTCTTGCGTTTTTCCGCTTTGTCTCGGGAGTATTACACCTCACAGCCTACAGTGGGCGCAGTTCAGTCCAATTCCAGGAAGCGCACAAAGAGAGAAAGTGCGGAGGGAGCATCACACTGACACGCTCCCATCTCCACACACTCAAAAGCACGCGTTTCATTGTCCCACAGCCTAGAAACAGGGACTAACCGGGCTGCTCTCCTCATCAGCCCGAAAATCCTACCAATTTACGCGTTTTTCCTTTGCGTCTTGGACTTACTCCTAAGATAATGAATGGATAAAGCAGCACCGGGTTTTACACCTGCTCTCCTTGCGCTTTGCCTTTTGTCTCTGGCATCTCGGCACTGATTCGGTGGCATTAGGAGTCCTTCTCCTCGCAGCGGGGTGAACCTGACACCTATTGCCCCGCGTCGCAGCCTCTTCTCCCGCAGAGACATCCACGACGCGCCGGCACACTCACCGGAGCTCTGCCTGTCCCGTTTTTACGCGACTTTTAATTGCTTTTCGCGTCAACTTTGCGCCTTAAAGCAAAAACAAAACTGCTTTACAATCTCTGGACTTAATTTATCAGGATTTTTTTTTAGCTGAAGATGCGGGTGCTCGTGTTGCTGTGTCTGTGCGCAGGAGTCGGCCCGGTGAGAGGGGCGGACCGGAGCTGCTCGGACCTGCGCCAGTTCTACACCGGGAAGGGCTTCACTTTGGCCGGGGTCCCGCAGAATGAGATCTCCGGTGAGTTGAATGAGCCATTGCATCCTTGAACTAACACCACCCACACACGTATTATCCCTGCTTTGAGTTATGATTGATGAGCTCTCTTGCAACAGCCATAAATTGCACAATGGAGTGGTATGTCTGGCTTTCTTTTAATTGCTTTTGGAGTGTATCTTCATTGTGTTACCTGTTTATGGTTCGTAAGCAATTTAAAATGCTGTTCTGTGTTGAAGTTAAAGGTATTGACTTGTTTCTATGCTATAAATCCCTCTATAAAACGTGATCAGTCCAGCTTTACACTCTTGCAATACCTCATTTATAGCTCCCAAGCCACTTATTCTTGTATCAACCTCCACATTGCTCCAATTTCCCTTTTCTTTTACACTTTCCCAGTCTTAAATGAGCTGTTCCTCTTGTTAAAACCCGTCCCACACACCTATTTGAGCCCACAGTGCGCTCGCTGGGGCATTGTTCATTGTTCCTGGAGGTAAGCATGGGCTGGCATTGCAGGCAGGTGGGTGTGAGTGTGCCATGTGCTGTCTTCCAGAGCTTTTACATTTGTCTGTACAAGGAATTTATCTGTGTGCTGCAGGTGTGACCGGCTTTTAATATTACCCTGGGTGGAAAATATAGATTCACTTTTACCCCATGCCCAGTATTGAATGGGAAAACATAGTAATAGTGATGTATGGGTGGATATTTATTGTTTGCTCTGCCAGTGTGAGATTGTGACTAGATGCGGAGATTTGCATAAGCTAATAATTTAGGCACGCCGCAGGCAAGACCCAGCGGCAGATATGCTTTTGCAGGTTTACAACTGGTGCAGCAGCAGTGATGGTGAACCAAGCAGAGAGCAAGGAGCACAGATTTAACAAGGCTGGATTTGTGAACATAAAGGGAGAGCTGGTTTGTGCTACATGTTACAGTTTCTTGGTCTGGAAATGTTTGTTTCTAACTTGAAACATACTTGTATATTAGGGCTGCACAATTTTGGGAAAGTATTTGCGATACATTTCAGATTGCAGATTGTAAACAACTCTAGAAGCATTTGAGAGAAAACTGAATTATGACCTGTGCCTAATCCAAGAATCCTATCCATTTCAGAACATGTTTATAGAGGTTTAAACTACAGGTAGAACAAGATTTTCCTTTAAACAACCTAACGTATCGTGTTCATTGCAGAGGACATTCTAATATCTAAACAACTGCAGCCTTTACGATTTGATAATTGCGCCAAGTCAAATCACAACTTCCATTAGACTGCAATATATCGTGCAGCTTCATTTCATCATTTAAATTACTGGTCTGATGCATAAAACATATAGCCTATTATCATAACTGGGGTAAGGTGTTCAATAAAATTACCATCGCAATCTCCAAAGAGCCCTGCATGTCACTATTATGGCGCTATACAATGGTGTAATTATCTTAAATCTAAGCTTTAAACCCATCTATAAAAGGACAGAAAGCTAATGAATCATAGCTATTCACCCAGAAATGTGTACAACTTAAATTCAAAACAGAAAATGCTGGTTTGAAATTACTTCCATCAGATGAGTGTGACTAGTTACTCATTTATTTCATTGTTACTTTGTAAAATGGTGTGTTTTGTGACGTGCAGGGGTTGAAAAATGATAAATACTACCACCACTTTTAAATGCCTATAAACAAAATTGGACAATATCAAGAAAAAATCACATTTGATATTGCAGATTCCAGCTCCCTGAGCCGCTATCACTCTTTATTGTCATTCATTCAGCCTTGAAAGCTCGTCAGGCTAGTCATGTGTTTAATCAATGTGTCAATTATCCACCAGGCACATAATCAATGCTCGAGATATCCAGCCGGTTGAGCTGCCAGCCAATCAGATCGCCCGTCACTCAGTCAGCTGGTCACCAACCCAACCGGTAAACCAACCAACTCCTTAGATACAGGCAGATTTTACCGAAGATATCTTATTGCAGTTTTTCAAACAAATAGAGTAACGATGCAGCGATTTGCAATTAGATTTAGCAAGTTTTTGTTTACTGTGCATATTTAAAACAAATCAAATGGGAAAGAAGAGGATGTGTTCACTTTTGCACAAATACCACATCAAAATTTGGACTAAAGTGGGACTAAACCTGGAACTAAACCTCGACTAGACGAGACGTTATAAAACGACTATAACAAAATCAGCATCTGAAACGTTTTATTGGTATTGTCAGTGAATAAAATTCCCAAATTAGGGACTTGCTTCGATGATAAGCCTCGTCATAAAACAATGACCAAGCCAAGTCAACATCAGGCCAAAACCGGGATCAAATCTGGCCGCAAACCAAGTGTGAATGCACCCAGAATTTATAAACTGCTAAAGTAGTACTAAGAATTACAAATCAGAACATTTTTTTTAAAGAGGTCTAAGCTACAGGGTTAGCAGCTTTTATGATAATATGATAAATGGTATTATTGTGATACTAAAAACTCAATTTGATACTAAAATTTTCTATACTATACTATACTATACTATACTATACTAAATAATAGAACTTTCTTTATTAAACTTTGTAGTCTCATACTAGCTCTGATAAAGCTCAAGATCATTCTAAAATTGTTCACGAAAGGTCAAAATCTGTTCTGTAAAAGGGATTTATCTAGTATCGATACTTGCACAAATGAGTATCTAGGTTCGATACTAGTTTTAGTATCTGATTTTTGATACTTTTGACAACCCTAATGATTATAAAACCCCAAGGAAACAGAGGAAGATATTGTTTTCTGCAGAGAGCATTAAATATCTAAAGTATAATCACAGCTTTCCTGATTGCGGCCATCCATATTGGGATTTTGATTCTAATGTGATTCATCTTTGACCTACAAAAACATGTTTAATTATCTACAGCACAGCATTGCGAAATCATGTCTCTTCCAGGACAAAATAAAAATGGCATATTGAAGTGTTTGGTGTCATTTGGTGAAGTTGTGTCATGTCAAGAAAACAGTCTAATACTGTGCCTCGGTTATTTAATATCTGGCTTTTTGTGGAGACAGCAGTGACAAGTTTGGACACAGAGACAGGTAACAGACAGCGCGGACGAATCAAAGCGAGACAGGAAGGTGGGCTGACAGACAAGCGGCGTGTGAGTCACCCAAGGTCCCCACGACGCGATTGGTGGATATGTTGACCAGGCTAGACTTGCCAAACCTCTCCCTATCCTTTCCATTAAAATCTCATGTTTTATTGACAGATGAAAAACACAATGCGTCTTCTCGCGACCACCAGGACCTTGATCTCGCGGTAGTTATTTGAGGCCGGGGTGCTGCTCTCCATGAGATTCATTAAAACTGACACCCAGATAGGCGTAGAAAGAGGGTGACAGGCAGAAATACGGGCTCTCCTCAATCTTGTCTCATCGCTCTGACCCAAGGTTGGTAATGTGAGTTTTTTCCCTCAGAGTATAGAGATTGCTGGCTTTTCTGTATTTCATTTTGGAGATAGAAGAGCGCAGGCCACAGCTCCTCGTGTAAACACAGCTGGCTGACTTAGCCCTGTTTATATTTGAGAAGAATCAGCTGATGCCAAGAGCAAACCTGTTCAATCATTCCCTCACTATGACATTAATTACATCCACAAAGGCTATTGTGTTAGCAAAAGGAAAAACTGATTAATGTCGAGTATGCTATGCGTTGGATGAGGTATTTACACCTGAGTTAGAGATCTGTCAGTTCAAATGTGGGGATATTTCTTTAATATTACAAGATATGCCAGCAATTTTATTCAAAGAAACATGTCAGTTTGTAAAGTACTTGTTCCCTAACATGAGGTTCTGCAGTTTAATCACAGCTTCTGGGACACCATACAGTTGTATTCTTGCCAAGGCACATGCATTCGTTACCCTTGTCTGTGAATGACTTAAAGTGCATCTGACAGGTTCGACCACACATATCACTAAAACGTAGTGAACATTATTATATGTAAGATTTTGTGAAACATTTTGATAAATTCTTTGCAGTTTGACATTTTTTGTGTGAAGTGTATGTTTCTTTCTGGTTGAACATGGGAAGCAGGTAGAGGTAATTCTACAACTGTTACCTAGCAACCATTTTGAAAACAAGGGTCAATAGTTAGGAACTGACAATAAACAATACCTAATAACAGCTTTATTTTGTTGAATGATTGTTTAAACTGTCAGAAAAATGAGTCAGTTGCCTGTAAATTGTCCCTGTATTTTCAGTGCCACGTCACTTATTGATGACATCACAGAGGTTTTTGAACTCAGCTCTACTGTAATTTTAAACTTTTATTTTTCAAAATTTCCTTACAAATTGCAACTTTACAAATGTAAAACTATGATAAATGTTTATCATAGGTTTTATCCCACCAAATTAAGTTACAATTAGAAAAACATAACAACCTGTCATACAGACTTTAATGTTTTTTTTTAGTTTTTTTTTTTTTTTTTATGTAACATGCTTTAATTGCATGTCCAATTGAGGTATAAGAATTATGTCTATCTAGTTGGTTCAGGGTTTACTCCTGTGCAATTTAGTTTTAACTAAGAAGATTATCTAAATAAATATGCGGTGGATTATATTGTGGCATCTAAGGATTTTGTTGTTTGAGTCGATTGAGTCTAAGATGTCTCTGCTTTTCTCCCAAGATGATTAAAGAAACGTTAGATTTTTTGGCTTGCTCTGCTTTTGTTAGACTTTACCATATCAGCATGAAGTATTTGTCAAAAGGTTCAGCCTCTCCGGGAGATCGCTTTCAGGGAGAGCTGTCACAGATTGATAATTTCTACACATCATCAATCTGAATCATGGCTGCTACACATATCAATCTGGCTCCTGTATCGTAACCACCACAAATACAACCTGAATTCAAATTATACTCTGCTTTCTGCAGTGCATCTTCTTTATTTCCAAGCCTAACATCCTCGTCAGAAGTGTAAATGGCTGTGGATAAACAGGGGTGCACGTGGGGCTCTTTCATTGCGATTATCACTCACAACCGTAAACACACGCACACAGATGCTGCAGCCCTGTGGCCTTCCTGTGCACTGGGAGGAACAAACACTTTCCTAATGATTCAGGACAAAGCCCAGCTGTTTGCAGTCTGCACCGCTTCATAATTAGCACCAAGTAAGGAAAAAAAAATACCGTGATGGAGAGGGTCACTTCAGTCTGTTGACAGGATGTGGCTGCTTTTTAATATGATAAAAACTGAAGCCAAAGTTAAAGTATGCAGGTCATGTTCTGTGCCGAGAGATGTTTGACCAAGTAATGCTTTGAATATCTGAGCAGTGAAGTCTTCAGCGAGCTCCCAGCTGTAGAGACAAGCGCACACATGTTCAATTCAAAGTGATCAATCTGGTTTTGAGTGAGTAAAATTGTGCTTGTGGCTGTGTTGGAACAATGGTAATTTATTATTGAAGCGTTACGTAACCTGGTAATAAGAAGATTATGAATACACGGGTCAGATTCCATGTTTTTGTACGATGGAAAAACCTGGTTTCCTGTCAATGGGATTTGAATGAAATTTTAAATTACAACTTGCAAGCTGGGGTACCTGATTTTCATACTGCGGAACCAGATGTAGTTTTTAACGCTATCCAACTCATCCCTCACGCTCACAAACCCTTCGGCACATTGTTAAAGTTCATATGCATTCATTTTCAGTTCTGTACACAGTTTTAAAACAGGTCTTTCAGACAAGGAAGTGAAACTGACGAGGTCCACCCAATGCTGCTTTCCCAAGATACTCTATAGTAAAAAACGCAAAATGTATTAATTTACACCCGAAAAAGTCAGGTACCCCATCTTTAAAGCTGTCACAATATCAAATTTTGAAATGTGATTTATATTGATACAGAAAAATATCATGATAAATGATAATATTGAAAGTATTTCATGCCTGTCCCAGTAAATGGTCTTTTCATATGTGCTTTATAGTCAATTATAATCATCCAAACTTGATCACGATTCATTTTATTAGCGGCTAGACACAAGTAATTATTACAGCCCTAACATATGCAATTGAATGACAATATACAACAAATAAAAAGCCTAATGAAATAAATTTATACTGGAATAGTTTGTATAATTTGGCATAAAAGCAACTTATTGACAACTTATCTCTACAAATCAAACCTTATTGTACAGCCGTAAAGCAACAAAATGTCCTGTGTACACGATAAATATTGAGCTATAAATATGGTACCATGATCTTTCATTTATTGAACAATAATTTGATGATGTTGTAATTATAGTGACAGTTTTTTGATAAAAATCAAATCGTGATCTAACAATTTTCTGTGAAATTACCATATGGTGATTCACTCATTTCCTGTTTAATGCAGCTCTGTGCTTAAAAGACTCTTTTCCACTCATACTCCTTGTACTGGTCAGCCTCTGTCATGCTCTGAGGAAGATTTAACCAAGGAAAGATCACATTTTAGGAACCTTTATTTACATTGTTATGAATTTACAAAGTGTACATGAATCATTATAAAATTGAAATTGTGACCTGGCTCAAAGAATATTGTGATGTAAGCACATGTTTTTAGCATAAAGCCCACCTTAAGCAACAGGCCAATTCACATTTTTTATACATGTAACCTATATTTTCATACAGTATTATTTATTTTACACCATATAATCCTGCAATAGTGGTCATAAACCATCTTGAATAAATGGAGCAGGGCAATCTGGATTTATATTCTCCTTTATATTACCATGGTATGTTCTTTGGTTCCCTGTAGCGTGATTGAGAAGAGCTGATATTATCACACTTTATTGGATGCAAGTGAAATTTGAATATCTTGACGTGAATTTAAATGTCAATGCTGTTTTTTCATGAAGGTTTCAGATGTGTCCGGATTTTTATGAAATGTTAAATACATGTTTTTGCCCATGAAAGCAGGCTGAGAGACTTCAGGAGATAAGATATTCTTTGTAACATGACTATAGGAGATGCTCTAAATTCCTCTTGTGTAAAAAAGCCTATTCTTCTCCTTAGTCCTGTCTTTTGTCCTATGGCCTTAACAGCAGCTCAATTGAAGCCATCTTTCCTGCTGCCTGCCTATGTGCCTTTGTGCCTGCAAGCGATTTGAACATACACATTCACCGTGTCAATAGGTAAAGACTAGCTTTTCCTATAGAACGTGTTTAAAAGTGGGTGAAAGCCGATACCTTCTCCAGGGAAGACACTTAGGTTCATTCATACTGGCATTGTCTGTGGGGAGCAGCACACACCCAAGTTATCGTATGTCAGCCTGAAAAATGTCCCCCTTCGCCGCACAGAAGCCACGGCTGTAACCTGCACGCTCCGTACTCTTGTCATATAAGGTGTCAGGCGATGATGGATGTGCATGTTCTTCACTTTAGCGCTTGCAAATTTACAAGAGGCAGGTCGAGCTGTGGATTTGTGTTTCAAATGACTTGGATTCGGTTCAGCAAAATGTCTGGTTATTGTCCAAAGTTACAAATTGCATTACTGTTCATTGGAGCTGCGTTTACACAAGTTTGATTTGGTCCTGTTCTCGTCATGGTTTAGTCTTGTAGACCTTTAGTCATGTTGTCAATTAACCCCTTGATTTTCAACCAGTGAGCCAATAAATAGTGTGCCTTGAAGTTTTTACAGATTTACGCAATGGATAATTTAACAGTCTGGAGCGACCTGAGAAAACAGTTCTACAAAAAAGAAAGCAAAACAATCAATATTGACATTATACCACATTATGTACCACTTACTACCAAACACTCTGATTTGGTGATGTTTCAGTAAACGGTGGTATCTTTTCAGCTAAAATAGTAAGCCACGACTGAAAAAAGGTTGAAGAACACTGAAATAATTGGTCGATGGTGTCTTGGTCGACTAGCATTTTTCTTAGTTGACTAGTTATTTTGGGGTGATTTTACAGGATTTATATTGAAAAGACAAAGCAGTAGTGAGTTATCTTGATATTTGGGAGTGAATTGTGACTTTAATCTGTCTTTTTACAAATAAATCCACTGTTTACTATTGATTTTAACCTAAATATTTGTAATTATGTGATCCCCTGTTATCTTGTGGTCTTCTCAGTGCACTTTTGGCACAGATACATGGTCAAATCTTAGAAATACTTGACATTTTTGAGCGCTTTTGCCAGTGCCACGCTCATTTTAGTCGACTAATTGAATCACAGAGCATATCTTTAGTCGACAAAGTATTTCTTTAGTCAGTTACAGTCATAATTTAGTCCTGATTTACTCTACTCTAGGTTTAAATTCAGTTTAGTCTCAGTTTAGTCTCAGTTTAGTGACGATGGTGTGCAAGTGTGAGGCCAGACTTATTGTCCAGTTGAAATTTGTGGTGCCACGTTATGTGCTTATCTCGACTCTGGATATATAGAAAATTGCATGTGAAATATTTCCCATGAATTGGATTTGAAACAGGCATAACGTAGGCCCAAGCAATATGACGAAAGAATTCTTTCTGCTTTTTTGTTGAAATCCCCCTGTTATGATTCAGTGTTTCTTTGTTTAATCTATGTTCAAACACAAAGACTTTTACCCACCTGCTCCTTCTATTGGTCAAACTGAGAGAGTGACACTAAACACAAGGAATGTGTGAACTCTCAGAAACAGCAGATTGCTTTAGTTACACCCTAAAAGAAATACATATTGTGATCAAATCGTAATATCTGTGGTAATATGTGTAGCCTGGTTGTCAGGCAACAAAGCAAACAACATATTTAACAGTTAGCTTTTATAATGTTTTCTATTGTTACTCTTCACATGCATTTTTGTCATTTGTAAAGCATTGTCAGTGCAAGTAAGTTCAAGTTCGGATTTCAGACTAATGTTGTACCTCTGCTGGCAATAACACTTCAAGGTCTTGTAGATTGAAATGTTTTGGTCTGTCCTATTTATTGAGTTATATCTTAAAGTTTGATCTAGTGAGTGACTTTATCTTTTTTGACAAAAATCAAGATTTAAAGTCCTTCGGCTTTTGATAGTTGTCATTGAAGTAGAGCTGGACGATGTGCTAAAATCAGTTTTGATTTGGTCTTATTAAAAACAATTAAAAATGGCTAATGACATAAACAATACAGAGCTGCACAATTAATCAGAACAAATCACAATCAAATCACAATCTGCAATTTTTCCTCCACAGGCAACAAAATATCCTGTTTTATTCTGCATGAAAACGACTAGCCCTGTAGTTTAGATTTGTTAAAACATGTTTTGAAACAAGAGACAAAAATGCAACAAAAGCAACAATATCGTGAGCAATAATGACCAAAAGTGACATAAACATGACTAAAAGCGACACAAACATGACTACAAGCGAGAAAAACACAATTTAAAGTGACAAAAATGCAACTAAAACACAACTAAAAGTGACACAAAACTGACTACAAGCGACAAAATGTGACTGTAAGTGACAAAAATGACACTTAAAGAGCCACAATGCTACTAAAAGTTTAAAAAAACAACAAAACACAACAAAAATGTTATGAAACACGTGACAGAAAGACTGAAATAAGAGTTGACAAACTAATAAGAGTATTGCTTTGACAGTTCGTATATCAGTCTTTTTGTCAATGCTGCTAATTGTGTTTAAAATGTAAATTTTGACCAAAATCCCATTATTAAAACATACAGTGATCCCTCGCTATATCGCGCTTCATCTTTCACGGCTTCGCTGCTTCACGGATTTTTTTTTACAGTGCGGATATTTTTTACAGTGCATTGTGCTCTGAATCCTGATTGGCTCAGGGGCTTTACTGTTGTCTAGAAATTAAATATTGACGCCGTGCTGTATTGGTTTTTCACTTGTCAACAGTTTTCGTTTCTGTACATTCTGCCAACTTTACGTTTGCATTTTTTTTCTCTGTGACAAAACCCACAATGTCGAAGAAACGCTCTGCGCCGACAACGTAGAAACAGACGCTACAGCGGAGCGGAGTCAGGACCAAGAGGCACAGACTGTGAAATACGCCAGTGACAATGTTTCCAACCTTGTATTACTATATTAAAATTATTGTTTTAAACAAATTTTGGGCTTTAAAACAGGTTTTGATTTTTGGTTTCATTCCATAGTTCAGTATTGCATTGTAAAATAATAAAACTACTACTTCACGTATTTCACTTTTCGCGTGTGATTTTTGGAACGCAACTCCCGCGATAAACGAGGGATCACTGTACATCGAAAATGTAATTGCAATCATAATACTGGTCTGAAAAATTGCAATTACATATTTTTTCCCAAATTCTGCAGCTCTAATGTCATCCTCAAAAGTCTAACTCTGCTCTAGACTTTTAAACACAGAGACTGCAGACATCTCGGTAAAAATAATCTGGATTAAAACTGGATGATTTGCACAGCCCTACATGCAGTAAAGTCCATGAAGGGTGAAGTGATGCTGAGAGCTGATTAGTAGTGAATACACAGCGGACACCTGCATGAATATGGATGGAGAATGGTGGAGTGATCATGAATGAAACAGATGCTGTCAACAACACAGAGGATTTGCACAAGCTAATGCTCATTGATTGGAGAGACTTGGGATGAAAAAGAAAGCAGCCATTGCATTAGTTACTTATGATGCTGATTCTGATGCTTTCCCCAAACAAGCATACTATTGAGTATGAATGGACAAATGCTTCCTTCATTTCAGTGACCACAGAAGTCCAACATTGCGTACATTTTCTTAGATTATACTTGAGTATACTAACTATGGGAGCTAGATTACATGTGATTGATGGGATAGTTCCTGGAGTTAAAGAGCTTTGCATGCCTTGTAAAAGTAGAAAAGTGGGACTGTAGATAATCGGTGTCTTAGTCGACCGACATTTTTATAAGTCGATTTAATAATTTTATTTTGATGAGTGCAGCTTGGGTCAGAGACGTGGAGATACTACTTAGTTTTGATATAGTTTTGCCACAGCCCCTTTTAGTCACGCAATCGGTTGATAGGACTTGTCTTTAGTCGACCATGAATTTCTTTAAGACTGAAATATTAACTGACAAGCTAATAAAAGAATCAAAAAGTTTTTCTCGCTCTTTGCCACGTTATGTCACTTTGAGTAACATTTTTGTCTCTTTTAGTAGCATTGTTGTCACTTTTTGTTGTGTTTTTGTCACTTTTTGTCACGTTTTTGTCACTTTTAGTCGCGTTTTGTCACTGTTGTGTTTTTGCCACTTATAGTCACGTGTTTGTCACTTTTAGTTGCTTTTGTCGTGTTTTTGTTGCTTTTAGTTAAGTTTTTCTTGCTTTTAGTTGCATTTTGCATAGTAACACGCTTCATAATATATATAGACCATTCATTTTACAGAGATAGACCTGCTCTTTTTCACTTCACTTTATCCTCACTTCATCTGTCTGTGTTTTGCCTAATCCCTGTTACTACATATTACACATTGTTTGGCTCATTTTCTCTAAAGTGTAGCATATTAACTTGACATATAGAAGCATTAATATTTAAAGTGCTGTACATGAGGTGTAGGTGGCCTGAGTATTTGCGTATGTGTGAGCGAGGAAATTGATACTGTCCATCATGTGTCACCCATCACACGCTCACTCGGGCGGACAGAGAAAACGCCACCAAGTGGAACTGAGCGGCCTGTCCACACAAACACTGCACACGCCAGGGAGGGGCCGGCCATCAAATCAAACGCACAAAACTATAGTCTGCTGTTGTGTCCACTTGAACATCAGGTTTCTGCCCACACACTTCTGAAAGTTGATTTATTCTCAGTCTGGTGTTGGGATGGAGTCATGGCTGGCAGACTAAGTTGTCAAAGTTCTGGCATTAGTCAAAAAAAACGGTTTAGGTGGGAAATTTACGAAAAGCAATTCATATCCGAGTCAAGTGTCCACAGATAACTTAAAAAATGTGCCAGCTCATCTATTATCTTGTTATCTTGCCATGATAATCTTGCATAGGCGTATTATCTTCTTGCAATATTGTTGTTTTTTACTCCTCATTATGTCTTCTTTATATCCACGTTTAGGTTGTTCTTAAAGACAATAAATTGTCTTTTGAGATGTATATACCTTGTTGACATGTTTCGGCTGCTTAATCTTCATCTTCAAACATCAGGTACTAATTAATACTAAAACTAGTATCAAAACTAGATACACTTTTGAGCATGATATATAAAAAATGACATAAACAGGACAGAATTTGACCTTTCATGAACAATTTTGAGATCATCTTGAGTTTCATCAGAACTGGTGTAAGATCACGTGGAAACATAAAGAAAGTATCATCATTTCATGTTAACAATGACACTCTGTTGTCTAAAAATAGAGTTCGTTATCGGAATCGAGTATCAAGCACATTCCTTAGCATCGAAATCAAGTTTGAAATCTTATTGTAACAAAACTAGTGCAAACACCTTAAATTACACAGTTTGTAACTACATGATGACATCCTTTATTCTTTTCCTTATTAATTTCATTTTTCTCAACAAAGTCTGCAGTGTCTCGTGATCCGTCGAGACTAAATCTGTTGCACATCTTTATACAATTGTCTTGCAGACTTGCCCACACACTCATCTGTAGCTTGACTCTTGCAACCTTGAAAATCAAATCTAAAGCTATGATCAAAAGCGTTGAATTGCTTGAACCGGTATAAAGATTTACACTGCCATTGCTATCTTCAGTCAAGTCCGTACATCCACACAAGACTTATATATCAAAGGCGATTTTCTCATGGTCTCCTCTTTGTGCGTTTTTTTCATCTCCACATCGTGTGCGTGACGGTGAGGGTGTGT
The DNA here is from genome assembly GCA_019453435.1 of Rhinogobius similis. Classification (NCBI taxonomy): domain Eukaryota; kingdom Metazoa; phylum Chordata; class Actinopteri; order Gobiiformes; family Gobiidae; genus Rhinogobius; species Rhinogobius similis. The sequence goes on along the minus strand of CM033623.1, from coordinate 20,565,823 downwards.
GAGGGCAGAGAGGCTGGGAGAGGGAAGAGGAGGAGGGCAGGCCGGTGAAAATCTGTTAAAAGCAGCGCTGTGAATCTTTCATGATGTCTGATGCAGCGACATGAAGGAGACGGGCGGAGATAGAGAGGATGAGAGGAGGAGAGCGGACCAGGAGGAGCATAACAAGGCACTGGAGCAGCCTCTGTCTCCAGACTTTGGATGGATGGATGCACGTGTGTGGGTTAGATACAGACCAGTGGCAATAGACTGTATGGTCACGCTAAAGAGGATTATTCATATAGGTTTTTAATGGATTGTTGTTTTTCTTATTACAAGATATTGCACATACACATGATCATATTTTCCAGATGTGTCTTTTCCTGATAGATTTTGATAAAGCCCCAGTGTCTAGTTGATTTGTTCCCTTGGCCTTTCACAATAACACATTTTGCAGTACGATATATATATTGTTACGGAAAAATGTCTCAATAAACGATGATATTGAAGCTATTTTATGCCGCTGAGACAAAAATGTAAACGCAGGACAATGCCTGTAAACATTTTTTAAATTGACAATACAAAAAAAAACTAAAACCAACAAAAAAAATAACAGAAACAACAGATAAATAGTAATGAGAGTTATTTCTTCAACCCTCTGCGGCTCATATCTTATAAAACTATAAAAAATATCCCAACTATTGCAAAACAGATAGACATGATATTTATTGATCCCTAAAATATATTGTTTCATCAGTCATTCATGGAACAATAGTCTAATTATTGTGACAGGCCTTTTGTTTCCAGGCCATCTCGCATGATACTTTTTATTTTATTTAGCCTTTATTTCACCAGGTAATGTTTGAGAACTAATTCTTATTTACAACGACAACCTATCAGGCACATTTTTCATAATAGTAAAGAAAACCTTGAATCATAAGCTCATAAATTCTTGTAAAGTAATTCTTAACAATTTAGGTCAGTGATTTTCAACATTTTTGGATGTACGGCACGCTTTTTGGGTTGAAATGTGGCACACCATCATCACAAAACTAAATTAGACATTTTTGTCAGATGTAACATTTAATGTTGCTAATAATGTCCGTTCCTTGGTCGGATTCTTTAAATTGGCATTGGTGATTGTTTTTGCTTTCCTTTATGGTACAGAAGTGCTCTCAGGACAAAATGGTAAATTATTCAATCAAATCCATATGTAACTCTGTCAAAACAGAGCTAAGTAACTTCAGTGACAGAGCTCCCCCTGCAGGTCTGTAGTGAAAATACACTGCCAGTAAAAAGACACAAAAGCTTTTTCTTTTTTTCTTTTCATTGAAATATGGAAGTATAATCACATACAAAAACATTTAATGTCGACAAATATAAAAAAGAGATCCAAGGTTTCTCAGGAGAGTTGTCTTTGGGTCGGCAACAGGAAATGTCCGTGCAGAGACAGCAGGGGGGCATGGCAAGGGCTTCAAACGTCCCGAATTTGTCACCACCACACTCAAGGTAAAATAATAATAATAAATATAGCCGCAAGCGGCAATGATCGGCCCTCGCCACGCCGCCGCCCCGCAACGCCAGAGGGGGGCGCTTACGCGCCACAATTTCCCTCCTCATAAAATATCTGCTGCCGAATCCGTGGCGCTACCGCGCCTCCTACTGCTCATATTTCACTGAAAATGTCTAAAATGTGGTCAGAGTTTGCGGCTGCGCCGCACAAAGACTGTGCTACTTGTGCTAAAATCCTGGATAACTTTTGATGTCCCACTCCTCAAGATAATTTTCACCAAATTTCAGGTTGGTCGGGCTTACGCCCGAGGAGGAGTTCGTTAAAATACAAAGTTTAATTTGAGCGATTTTGAGATTTTCCCATAGGAATAACATGGGTTTTTTCTGTCTATTCAAAAATGTCGCCGAAATTTGGGGCTTCGCCACACGGAGACCGTAATACTTATCCCAACAATTTGGATAACTTTTAGTGCCCCACTCCTCCGGAAGATGTTCACCAAATTTCAGGTTGGTCGGGCTTGCGCCCGAGGAGGAGTTCGTTAAAATGCGTAGTAAAAAAATATGCAAATTTGAGACATTTTTCAATTTTCCCATAGGAATAACATGGGATGTTTTGGTCATTGGTACGGCTTCGCCGTACAAAATATGACATGGGTCTGATTGGCTTTTTTGATCGATGGGCCAAAATGGAATTTTGTGCAAAATTTCAAAAAATTATAAAAAACTAAATTTTTTGCTCCCCATATAAAAGTTTGCTTTAATCTGTAGGGGGCGCTAACGCGCGGAATTTAATTCTTTCACCTCTAGTAGGTTTCAGGCAGGGAGTTTAATAACTGATTCAAATTTGATGCAATTCGGACTTTATATGTGGAAATGGGAGCAAAATTAAAAATTTGAAAATTTCAGGAATTCTGGCCAAATTTCGCGGCTTCGCCGCACAGAGACCGTAAAAGTTAGGTTCATGATTTGGATAACTTTTGATGCCACACTCCTCAACTTAATTTTTACCAAATTTCAGCTTGTTCGGGCAAACGCCCTAGGAGGAGTTCGTAAAAGTACGAAGTTTTTAAAAACTGCTGAGTCATGTTTAGCGAATTTAGATCCAATATGGCCGACAATTGGTTGGGCGGACAGCGTTGCTGTAATAATATTTTTTGCTTGTCTTGTCACGATCTACCTCTCTGCCAAATTTTATGATTCTACGATCAAATTTTTTTTCGGCACTTTCCTATCCCGTAATGCATTTTTTGTACACTTGGGGGCGCTGACGCGCCACATTTTTGAATTTTGAAAATCGGAAATAGCCAGAATGTACAGAGGCACGATTTTGAGAGGTGTGCAAATTTTCCTGAGACTTCGTCAATGTTCACTGGGTGAAAAATAGGGGGGTTGGTCACAAGAAGAAGAATAAGAATTAAAGCCGCAAGCGGCATCGAACGGCCCTCGCGGGTCAAAGGCCAGATTCCGCTACCTAGCGCCATGTAAGGATGGCGCTGACGCGCCCTCATCCTTTCCTTTACTGGGGCTTTGTGATGGAACAAAGCTGTGTCCCAAAACTGCTGTTATGAATGAACAAAATGTAGCCAATTGTTGCGGCTCCGCCGCATGGATACCGTGACACTTGTCCCGAAGATTTGGATAACTTTTGGTGTCACACTCCTCAAGATGATTTTCACCAAATTTCAGGTTGATCGGGCTTACGCCCGAGGAGGAGTTCATTAAAGTACAAGGTTTCATTTGAGTGATTTTCCCCATAGGAATAACATGGGATGTTTCTGTCATTAGTTCAAGTTTGGGCAATATTTGTGGCTTCGCCACACGGAGACCATAATACTTATCTGAACAATTTGGATAACTTTTGGTGGGCCATTCTTCAGGATGATTGTCACCAAGTTTCAGGTTGATGGAGCTTGCGCCCGAGGAGGAGTTCGTAAAAATGCGTAGTCAAAAAATATCCAAATTTGAGACAATTTTCGATTTTCCCATAGGAATAACATGGGATGTTTTGGTCATTGGTACGGCTTCGCCGTACAAAATACGACATGGGTCTGATTGGCTTTTTTGATCGGTAGGCCAAAATGGAATTTTGTGCAAAATTTCAAAAAATTCTAAAAAAGTAAATGTTTTGCTCCCCATACAAAAAGTTTTTTCACTCTGTAGGGGGCGCTATCGCGACAAATGAAAACATGTCACCTAAAGTAGGTCCAGGCAAGAAAGTTAAACATCGTATTAAAATTTCGTCATAATCGGACTTGTTTTGCCAAAACGGGAGCATTTTTTAAAAATTGAGAATTCCAAAAATCGTCGGTCAACTTTGGGGCTGCACCGCACAAAAAACGTTAAAGTTATTTTAACGAATTGGATAACTTTAGATGCCCCACTTGTCTAGAGCATGTGCAGCGATTTTGAGCGCGGTGGGCGAAACGCCCTAGGACGAGTTCGTTCAAGTTCGACGTGAGCGAAAAACGCTGACTCAGCGTTTTGGAACTTTAATCCAATATGGCGGCCATACGGTAAGTCAGGAGAGGAATGCGTGTTCCGAATTTCGTGGCTGTGCGACAAACGTGACGTCGGGACGCCTCCCATAGGCGCAATGTATTTTGACTTTTGTAGGTGGCGCTGTCGCGCCATTATTTTTTCCCCAAACATGGCACCTATAAAAAACAAAATTTTTCGCCGATTCTGAATTTTGGGCAAAATTTGGTGAGTTTTTGAGCATGTTCAGGGGGTCAAATTAGAGCTCAAAGTGCTGAAGAAGAATAAAAATAATAATAATAATATTTTTAGCAAAAACAATATATCCCTTTTACTGAGAGTGACAAATTATACGTTTTTTGAAAGCTCCGACCCTTGCGCACGTCGTCATGGGGTCAAATTTGACTTACGAGCGCTTACGCCGTCACTCACCTCCGAAGTCGGGCCCGCGCATGGGCTCCCCATTGGTTTCCATGTATTTTAGCAGGAACAAGTATGGTTACTGAGTGGGGCTTGATGCCAGGGTGTGGGACAGTTCACTGTCAATGTTTGGGGGGCGTTGGAGGGGCCGAACTTTGCAAGGCGCGCGAAAGTTCGCCAAGACAGTTGAAAGGCTTCTTTCGCATAGCAGAAGTAAATATGTAGGTCCCATGCCTTCGGCATGGGCTATTTCACTGTCCGACCATAGAACCGAGCTAGGCTGCCAAACTTCGCGCATGCGCAAAGTTTGGCGAGATAGTTGCAACGATGCCTTCGGCATCGTTGCAGCATAGGCCCTACGCCCTGTAGGGGCTCGGGCCTAATAATATTCGGGCGCGAAAACAATGTTTCTTTTTAGTTCACAAACTATACATTTTGAAAGCGCACGCCGCTTTCCTACGTTTTGGTATGGGTCCCTGGTCACTGGCAGACACTTTCGAGATTTTTTAGTGGGCTCCGCCCACTTTCTGTTATTGGCCCTATTTACAATAGTAATGTTCCATTTTACATTACATTGTTATATGCACGAACGTGCATGAGTTGGGGAACGACATTGGGCGACTCAGCGCACGGCGCTTTACGTGGGGATGACGACGCCAGCGGCCGTCATCCCCACGCAGCGCCGCTTAGTGCGCACTGCGGCAAGATTTTCGCACGGGCTTTCGCCCGTTTACAGCGATAATGTTCAATTTTCCCACTACTAATTGGTATGCACGAACGTGCATGAGTTGGGAATGCGTTAGTGAGTGTTTGAAGCGGGCGAGCGCTACGCTGATTTCGGCGCACTGCGCGCATTTTTCGCAGCCGTGCTTCGCACGGCACTGCGAAACTAATAGGCCTCTCGCCAGCTTGTGGCGCTCGGGCCTAATAATAATAATTTACTTACTGCTTTAACTCAAATTGAACATTTTTTCAAGACACACCTGGCAAAACCTCAAGGTGTTCCCTGGCACTCTGGTGAATTAATATACTTTTTTTCCCCAAATGTCCGATAAAATTCAAGAGAAAGACGTCTACAGTTAATTTTCACTGGTTGTTAGGGACCAAACAGTAAGGCAGCAAGACAAAGGCTAAAATATCAAAAATGTTTTACTGGCCATCGACAAAAAAAGACCATAAAAGAGGTCAACCAAATATAACGTCACAAAAATATAATGTCAAAATAATGATAACTAACAGAAACAATCTGACCTCCCTGAATGAGACACAATGAAACGTATATAATACATGGGCTAAACCAAATAATAACAACCAAACACATGGGGGAACCTTCTCAGCTCTTGAAGAGACAGCAGGCAATTGTTGACAGAGCTGATGCAGTTATTTCTTACATGTGTGGCATGGCCATCACACTGATTCAGACTGAAGCTCACATCTTATTGCTGCATGTAATGTGTCATGTACATACATTTTTCAGCTATTCTATTTCAACAAGACCTTGAAACACTCAGATGCAATATTTGTTGAGAAAATCATTCTTTTACTACACAAAGTCAACCTTTGTTCAAATAGCGCTTTCCCCTTTGTCTCTCAAAACTGTTATTCATACAAGTGACGGCTTCGAAAACAATCTGCATGAATTACCATATTTCCTCCATTAAAATGCCAATTGCCTGTGTAGTTCCTTCTTTATAGACAGACAGGGCATGTAACAACACAGTTTTATGGCTCTGCATTGACATTCAACTCTTCCGCGGCGCAGTATCGGGAGCGCAGACTGTTGGAGAAAGCAGATTAAATTCCTCTCCATAGCCAACATGTAATCACGTAATGCAGATAAATGCAGGGGTCACGGGGGCCTCCTGCTTCTTTATGATGATCACATATAATAGGAGTGCTAGGTGAGAGGAGGAAAGCACCAGGGAGCCCAGGCGAGAACTGCTCAATACCTTAACATCAATCTTTGTGCGGAAAATCAATGCGGTACAAAACCAGGACCGCTCCTCGATAACCTCTGTCTTCGGGATCATCTGCATTCCTCCTGTGTGTGGACGTGCACGCGCCTTTCTCTCTCCATCAATGAGTTTCCTAGTTCACATCACGCCTTTTTGCAACACCCTTTACCGTCGACTTACCGATGCTATTTTTACATTCTCTCTCCGCTTCTCCATCTGTTCTGGAAATGAAAACGATGACTTGTGTGTCTGATGTGGTGACGTGAGTTAAAGCTCTTTGTAAAGCGGGCCTGTATGTTCATCACAATGTGGAGAGAATGATTTATTGCTCGCCGTGTCGCTCAGATTAAGGTGTGTGCATGAAGGGAAATCGAGTGTGGAGCAGGTGCTTAAAAGATGATTTGTCAAAACGCTGACAGTTAGTGCACGGCAAGGATCTGCTACGATGTTTTATTGCAGAAAAAATGGACTATATGAGATCATTTTTGGTCATAAATTATGTTTCTGAGATTTAATTACTCAAGACAATGGTTAGGATTTAGAAAATGTTCGGCAAGGGACAAATTAGTTGGCAGTTATTCATCACATTGTGGGCAAATAATAATTCCGATTAAGTCTCTAGGAAATAAATGCTCCAATTTGAACCTTAATATAGATTAGGGTTAAGGTTTGGCAAGTCATAAATATGGTTGAGGTTTAAGGTCATTCTTCAGAAAATGAATGTAATATCCCTAAAAAGCATGAAAGTTTATTATTAGTGACTCTGGTTTGATTCTATGGGTGCAATGATTAATGGTCTAATCATGACTAGTTAATGATGAAATAATGATGAAAAATAATGTTGTATTTTGAAGTTATCTGGACTACAGGCTCTTAAACACATACAGAAATACATGTTTATAATAAAGACAGCAGCATTATTAAATCAAAATGTTCCAAAAAGAATAAACTATTTCAGATTTTCATCTAAAATACACTTTATTTGTAAATATTAGAAGCCTACAATCAGCATATTTCTACCATTATTTGGTTAATAATGCATTTTAAATGTTTCAATGTATAGCCAACGACATTGTGGTTAGCTATCACGCCTCACAGCAAGAAGGTCCTGGGTTCGACTCGGGCAGCGTGGGGTCTTTGTGTGTGGAGTTTGCATGTTCTCCCTCTCCTCCTCTCTGTAAACACAATATAAATCCAAATCCTCATCATTATTATTCAAAAGACATACGAAAGATTCAACAAAAAGATTTCGCCATTTGCAGTTATTTATTGTATCATTTTCACTGTCACTTTACAGACGTTTATCTTGTGTATTTTGGTGAAAAATCTTAACATTAAAACTATATTCTTTATTGTAGACTGACATTCTGCTCACATTTCCCATCATATCTTTGCATCATTCATTTTCTGCCTCTTTTGAGTTTTTCTGACAGCTAAAAATCTCATTTTATGAATTCTGACAACATCGGCAACAATATATGCCAATATAGTAGGAAGGTGTAGGTGTCCTGTCAGCGCTTTTCATGACATTTTTTCATTAAGGTGAATTCTTTATGAGACGCAAAAAGGACGAATAGTGGTCTGGAGGGGACTTTCCGTTTCCAAAATATGCACAGCTCTTCACGCTCACATGTACACACTGCACTATAATATACCTCTAAATAATGGTGTTACCGTGGAACTGCCATCTTTAGTGAAAAATACTGCAATTTCTATGTTTTTATTTCTCATTACGGCCGTTTTGAGAAGCAAATAGTTCCATGTGAAGAGCCTATAATCTTGTTCAAGATACTGTCCTTTTTATTAGTATTTCTATGCTATCTTTCTCAATACAGTATTATAACAAAAAATATAAAATACCAACTAAATTCCAATTAACAACTGGAAAATTCAAATGTATTGTCTAATTAATACCATACTCTTCAATTGTTGTGTCCACAGTTAATGTGATCATGTTTTGTTAAGTGAAAGTACAGTATCACTGTGTCCTTATTGCCATTTAATCAATATTCATTTTACTCATGTGATGATGAAGACTAATGAGACATAAAACACACACAGACCAACAAGACACATCTCAACTTAATGACCTTTAGAACAGCTTGACAGAGAGTGGATCTGTCGTCTTAGGTTCTCCTCATTTCAGCCTGTGCTTAACGACTGTCAGACTGTTTAAGTGTAGTTTAAGGTGACGACATAAGTCTCCTCCATACTTTTACTCCTGCTTGAGTTGTATATAACACAGTGTCAACTGACAAAAAGCCTCATGTTTACAGTATAATTTAAAATTTGGGTGGTCTATCCCTTTAAAATGCTTGTATTCGAGCATTAGGTTTTGTCCATCCATGAAATTGTATTAACTTCAAATTAAAAATCAAAAGCTGTGTCCATTTGGATTGTTTAAAATGGATACCAAGATACTAATAAAATCTAAAACTAGTATTAAAACTACGGTAGATTCTCATTTGAGTATTGATACTGAAAAAAAATCTATATGTATAAATTAGACCTTATTTGTTTTAGAGCAGTCTTGATATATAACAGCGCTAGTATGTGACCACATAGTATTAACGGAAAAACATACTCTTTATGTTTTATTAAAAATGAAAACAGTTTACATTGTAGTGTCACAATTGTCCATACAGATACTCTTACTCGAGTAGTAGTTTTCCAAAATACCACTGCTTTGTATCTCTACTATAGCAGTAGTGGAACTAGTCCTGGGAATTTGTACTCAAGGAAAAGTGGCTAATAATGTACTCAATTACAAATAACACTAACTACTGTTGCCAACTTTGTACTTACAGTAAAAAGTGCACAGGAAAAATACAACAGAAGCAAAATACAACAGACCACTCTTTTATAAAAGCCTGACCAAACAAACCTGTATAAACCTGAATTTGCTCATTTTAAACAATCTGTTCTGAGCTTTGGTCAATCAGATCAGACGATGAAGTGAAAAGCCTAGACACAGCGGGGAGATACTTACTTTTGGACCACTGGGTCTTGTTCAGTGCTCAGTAACTTCTATGATTTAGCGTAGAATTAAATGCTTGAATTATACTACAGCACAAGTATAATTACCCACTCCATTACAGTGACATGAGTATTTGTAATGTGTTACTTTGCTCCTCTGGGCGTAAAGCATGAGTAAGTTTGGCTGTACTTTACCCACCTCTCGTTATCTCCTCAGACGTATTAAGCAGCACACAGCGCGCTCAGCTTTCCGTCTCGTAGCCTGACACACCACAGAGCTGAGCGGCTTTCTGTGAACGCCTGACTTCTCCCGACTCCACGGTCGTTATTATTAGGCCTGGACCAAAGGAGGACAGCCGCGGTGTGGAGCAAAGCCAGAGTCAGGGAGCGATGGATATTAAACATCCCCATTGAGACGTTGAGCTTAAAATATACTGTGAATCAGAGGTGGAGGAAGCACTTGACAGAATCCAAACGGTTTCTGTCAAAGACGGTGTACGCAGCAAAGAAACCAACAAAAATACCTAATTTAATGTACATGAATGTACATTGTAAGGGGAAAGAATAAGGCATTACTGTTAAGTTGTGATTGTAATTCTGAGTTTCTAAGGAAAAAAGATTCTCCAGACAATCTAAAGCAAAATAGCCGTTCTCACATCCTGTTCAAATTTAACTAAGTGTTTACCTTTCCATACATATTCAATTCCTAATAAATACATACAATACATAAAAATGTTAAACAATTATTTTAGATATAGCTCAAGTAGTTGCTTCAGGTTGCACTACTATACTATACCAAAAAAAACAAAAAAAAGAAAACATTTAAAATTCTCAATTCTTGACTCCCATATCCCACCTTTCTAGGACTGAACAATTAATTGAAATCGAATTGATGCAATTAGCAAATGCAAAGGCAGCAGTTTTTGAAGTGAAATAATTTTCTTCTGCATAAATAATTGCAAACCCTCTAGTTTAGATTTGTCAAAACATGTTCAGAAACCAGCAGCAAAAACGTGCCTAATAGCAATAAAATGCAACTAAAAACGAAGAAAATGTGTCTAAAGGTGACAAAAATGCATCTAAAGTGACAAAAATGTGACAAAAAGCAAAACAATTTGATCAAAAGAGACAATATAAAAAATATGAAATAAAATACGACAAAAAACAACAAAAACGTTCTGAAATACATGATTCTTTTATTCATTTGTCAGTTCATATTTCAATATTTTTTGTCAATTCTCCTGATTGTTTTTAAAATGTTGACTTTGAACAGAATCCTATTATTACAACATAAATCACAAATCGCAAAACTAGTCATAAAATCTCTGTTGGATATTTTTCCCAAATGTTGCCGCTCTGCACCTTTCCCCCACAGACTGTTTGTGCGTCTCCAGAGGACAGCGAGCCTGCAGGAGATGGCTTGGATGCGTGCCTTTGGGGTAGTGATTGTCAGGTGTCATTGACAGCTCACTGGGGCCGCTGTCAGCTTCAGAGACACACCTCCAGCTTGTGTTGATAGAATAGGGTTATACTCCACAGACGTACAGCTGGTGAAGCCAAGGTTTGAACCAAGACTTCAACTGAGACCGTGAGAAACACACAGCTAACGTTAGGAGGCTCTGATGATTTGAGCATGTTACTCTTATTTTTGGAACTTTGAGCCGTATTGTTAGCTAAAGACGGACGATATATGTCAAATTTCAGGTATTCATATTGTGCAAGATATAAAAATAGACAAATTCTTTTTATTTTTATATTACTATTTGCAGTGGTCTATTCACCTTTTTCCAGAAGTTGTCTTGGATGTCATTATAGTTATATCTGGACTTCAAAGCCGTTTTCAGGCCACCTTGAAAATCGATGCATTGCTGACTTGTTGGTGCACATAAACATTGAACATTTTGCACAAATCAATCTTCTTTAAATACTATTTTAGCAGCAACACTTTTCCCTCGTTCTCCACTTCAGTGAACCAAGTTTCCGCTTCACCGGAAGAGAAGTGCCGATCCATAGCAGAAAGGAACAAAAGTGGCCCGGGTGATGAATACAAGCATGTTTCAAAGAGCAGACTTTGGGCGTCATGCCATTGCTAACAACAAATAGCAGGCTAACGGCACCAGCTTTACTTTCTGGTCCGTGGCCAATGAAAACGCTTTATAATTAGGTGCAGACAACGCACAGTGGCCTTTAGAGAATGAGATGATGGAAGGGCTCACCTGAATCACAGATATCTGAAAATAGGTGATCATCGGGGACCTTGAGGGTAAACAACTGACAGAAGACAAAGAAAAAAAAAAAATTCTGAGGCTGTCTGTCTCCTAGCGTTGCTTTATTTTACGGCAACACGTTTCAACTCACTACTGTGTCTTCAACAGGGCAAGTAAAAAAACATCCAGTGCTTTACCACTATTTAAATGCAAAGTCAGAAATAGAACGTTTATACATTTAACTACACTATTACTTCATATCATCAAGCCATTTAGATCAATATGGTTTCCAATGAATAAATAGTCAAATTGTGACCTTTATCCCTTAACCCTAACCCGAAAAAAGCATATGTCTTCTTAAAATATTATCAGTATTAACAATAACGAATATCTCGTTAGTCAGACAATATTATGTCAATCCAACAGAAATGTGTGAAAACATGTCTTGAAACAGTTGGGGTTAAATGATCAGACAAATGTGAAATGTCTGTAAAACCTAGAAATATCACCATATACCCTCATTTGAAAGTTTTTTGATTACATTTTTATTCTTAATCAGCTCTTTTTGTAGCATTTTTTCCTAAAACGGTATACTCAAAATTCAGATTTTGCTTATCTTAAAAACAATATTCACAATACTATCTAAAATATGTTGTCCACCTCTACACATACTGCTTCAGATACTTCCATAAGCAACGCTGAATGGCTTGCATAACTATGAGATTACTGTTTCTGCAAGTCCATTCAGCTCGTAATACTGTTAATGGGCAAATCCATGTTGGCTCAGTAGTTACACGTGAACAGTCACCGGGGGAGACATTACACCATTATGGCCAATCACAGGGTCGTTTGTGAGCATGCTCATCAACCCCCGAGAGTGGTTTTATTACCTGAATGAGAAAAGACAATGAAGCAGCTAAATGCACAGTTGCCACATGAATGCTGTAGCAGTGTCCGTCCACACAGGAGATACAGATAAGATCAGCATAATCCCGGCTTGATCCTGATGACCAGGCGCTGTTCCTGGCAAGTGTCTGTCCTGACTCGGCAAAGTAAAGCAAACAGAGATCAAAGTGACTTACAACTGATGGGAGAAGATGAGTTAATTACATCTTGACATACAGCAGTGCTCTTAAAGGTGCTGTGACTTTTCTGCATATTATATGTATTTATTTAAAAAAAAGTTGAAAAAACAGATTTAATCATTTGTCTTGGTAGATGATTTTCATAATCACAGTTTAAACTAGATTCTGACCATGAATCTATGAGTTAAAAAAGGTGTAATTAAATTTATTAATTTATTGCCCTGGGGCAAGCTGATAGATCAAAAGCCTCTCTGACAAACACCAATCAGCCGCTAAGCATATTATTTTCCAACTACTCATTTAGCGCTGGCATCTGCTAAAATCCCACACAAAGCTATAAATGATGAATGTGTCAGATCAGTCCGAATTAAACATCAATGATTTACGTGCAGTTTTTTACAATTTCCCAACCTATAGATGCTTCCAGGACTGACAATTTTAACGCACAGCCTGATACTTATGTAAGCATTCTATCTCATTCATTTTAATATGGCCATTTTAGACAGTGGGGAGAAATTGTTGTTTATATGTTTGTCATATTTGCCAACAATAACTGTCCGTATCTAACTTCCGGCACAAAAAGCTGCTAAATGTTTTCTAATGTTTTCTAATGAGGCTCTGATGTTACTCACATTTGGTCGAGTGGTTGTCAGTCGCTAAAACAGCTCAGGTTTTTCGTAGTTTGCTGTATTTGGTGACGTATGCTAACTCTCCTATTGAAAATGCCCTGGAGCTACATATTGAACTGTACCAGCCTTTAGAATGCAGACGTTACAACCTTTGGAAAGGTCTTTTATGTAACTGTATGCTATATTTTGATGTTTGCAGTAAGTAAGTAAATGAAGGTTTTTGTTTTGTCTATACTCGTTTTAACTGACAATTGCGCTGGCTGGTAATGTAAAAAAAAACATTAAGCATTTAAACATGACTTACTGGGTGAACAAAACAAGCACCACCAGCACCAGTGACCATATTTAGTGTCTAATTACAGTGTTTCAGTTCTCACTAATCCATGTAAACGTTGACAAAGCATACGTCACGTCACAGTTGCAAAAAACGTAACTGAACTAATTGACTCTGTGGCAGCATTATTTTTGATGTTGCTTAAAAGAGACAACACTGCAGACTTTCACTTTTGCTTAGTGTGCTTAGGAGGCACAGAAATAGCATATAATTAGATTGTTGTGAAAACTGCATGCTTGTTAGAGAGAGACTGAACTGCAGACTTCATATATAGCCCACGCCTGACTGTTTGGCGTTTGCTTTTATCATTTTGACCTCCTGAGTGTGTCCACAGAAGCCATTTCCTTGTTATTTTTACAGCATCGACTTTATTAGATACTATGCCTTTGGGAGAGACAGAGGTTTATTTGGCAGAGGCGGCAAACTGTATAAAAATAGGTCTTCAACTCATAACATTTTTAAAATTTTGAATTAATTTAAACAGGGGAAAGTCTATATGGCACGACTGTCTATAAAAGAGCTCTGTTGTAGTTTGAATGATGAATTAACGTGTGAACTTGCTTGTAAACGAATTAAAATGTGTTGATTGCAGTGAAGTGTAGCACAAGGTTCATTGTGAAGTGTTCTTATATACAGAACACAATGACTAATATCTGTCCAGAACCAGATAAGAGAAAATTGGAGCCCCAGCGAAGATATTGCTGCCAAAATGTCATCAGGTGTTTTTGTTGCCCTAAAAAAACATGAACATGAAGTCATATTTGTGTCTCCCCTTTTACCTAAATGATAGCCTGGGCAGTGCTGCTACTAATAAATACATTTTCTGACTGGTGTGGCCCAGTCATCTGGAAAGTCCAGAGTGGTATCTCTATGTATTTTTCATACAGATCAATGTCCGTCAGGTCACAGGTTTGATCTCCGCCAGTTCAGATGGGTGTGACTGACAGGTAGGTTAGCCAATCAGGGACAAACGTGGCCCGCCCATACCAAAACAAACATGGATGCTTACAAGTAGAAAGAATTATCACAGGACACCAAAAAACAAGCATCAAGCACAAAACGCTGTTCATCTGAAGTGAAAGAAGTTTGATTTTGTTGTAAAAAATTATATATGACCATTGTGCTCTTGTGTTTCAAATGTGTCATGGAAATAAACAAATCTAATTGCATAGCTTTATGTTAGACTTAACAGACATCATATTTAGTCCTGATACTTGCATCAGTAGTACTTTCATATTTAGTCCTGATACTTGCATCAGTAGTACTTATTGATAAACAACAACAAACAACATTCTTGGTTGTTTTACAAAAATGTATCCGGATGGTTGATCACAACAACATGGTTCACCTGCAAAAGCACATGTCTCTCCCAAACCAGTTCACTTATGTGTCAAAACTACATTTCTTTCTAATATGAATAGTCAGTGGCCCCAAAATGAATTGCCCCCTTGGTGTAAGCTCTGCAAGTCAAAATGTTCAGATGTGTCACTGGCAGAGGACCAGCTCACACTGGACAGAACACAAGGATTTTACACCAAGAGTGGCCTCCAACGTTTGAAATCACAGATTGCACTCATACTACCAAGGAAATTTTTATTATTATTATAACAATTTTTATTCATGCACAAGTTCAATACATATGCAAAAAGAAAATTTACATTACAGTAATAAGCTGTAATACAGTAACAAACATGAAAAAAAACAAAAAAACAAGGACTTATTCAATTAAATTTATATATTCCAAGAAATTCATATATGGCATTCATAGTATTATATTCTTGACCAATTTTGACAATTGAACAGACTATTGTGCATGTGAGGACTTATACAATGAGATCATGCTAACATGTTTTGGAGAGAATGATCATTAGACTGAAAATCAACTAATCAGTTTTGAAGATCTATTCATTTGACAAATGTGCTAACTGTGTTAACTGTAGGCGACTTGTACTTAATCATCTGCAAAGATGCACTGAGACAATTGAGACATGCACTAAGGCATCTGCCATTTGATCAAATGAAAGAGAAATTCCATTCTGCTGTGAACAATTGCCAAGAGGTTTGGAGGATTGTCCATGTTATTTTGAAAATGTAATTTCAGTTTCAAGAATTGAGCCAAACCAATAGAGAAAATTTGTAATTTAAGGTTAGTTGACGTATTTGAGCAAAAAACATGGTATAATGAGTTTGACTTAGTACTGCTTTGTTTGCATTCAAAGTTGAACTCCTCTGATCCGACTACTGCCACTCCCATTCACTTTCCCCTCTGTTCCAACATGAGGACTTGACCTGGAAAAGACCGAACGGGCGCAACGACCTAATGTTCCCCCTGCTTTGGAGATTTGCTGGCCCCCCGCTGAGAAAGAGCAGAGCCGGAGGGGGATCTGCCTCTCCAGCGCCCCTGGTCACCCCTGCCCCCACTGCAGGCACAGACCCACGTCCTCACCTCAGTCACCACCTTCCCAGCTCCACTCTCACCACTGCTGGATTAGCGACTAGCCGCTAATCTCCCGCTAATCCCAGTTTGTTAATCTACATGTTAGCAGTTCTTAGTGCAAGGCATGACAGCTGACCGTCCTGACCGAGCCGACCTTGCCATTGAGTGGATAGTAAACATTTGAAATCCTCGTGCTGACTGGGATGGTTTTTTCGCATGTTTGCAAGTCAAGTGGTTCTTTCTCATAGAACAAAAGTGCATTGCATATGTTTTGTCACCAGACTTAATGGTTGTCTATAATTAAGGGTTAATCTAGAAGTCTGACTTGACCTTTGCACCCCTGCAGGCATTAAGCGCATACTTGTGCACACTCACATGCCTTCAGATGCTATGGTCTGACAATTACAATCATTAGGTAAAGAATCAAGCGTTCAGACTTCTGTTTTCCACTTGAACCTCCTTATCTTCAATAGGTTGCGTTTCCGTTCAATAATGGTTTAATGGTAGAATTTGACTTTTAACTGTCAAAATGCAAATGTTTTGATTTGATTTGAGGTTCATATCTTTGTAATTATCTAAATGAAACAATAACTGGCACAAAGTTAAACATCTTTTCTGTCAGCACAAATAAACTAGGATGATATATGGTGCCATTATTCAAACCTAAAGATGTAAATGTTCTAAATTAAAAAGGACTTTTGGCCATAAGATTAATATGGCAAGTTTGTGGAGCCGATTCCAAACAAATATCCCACATAACATCTCTGTCCTCTGAAATTTTTACTTCATCAAACCTATTGCATTATACTGTATGTGTGCTGTTCTGTCAATACTTTTGGACTAACATACATTAGGTAAATGCAATGGTTGTGCAATGTATAGTGTCTAGAACTTCAGTGTGTTGGTGGCCTTTTTTGTCTTTATTGTTGCACTTTTTTGTGGTTGGAAACTGAAAATGTTCTCCTGTCATAAATTAGATAAAATGCATTTGGTTAAAACTGGAATCTTGTAAGCATATTTTTGCGCAAATACTGTATATGCAATGTGAGGATTTTCATGTTTGGAGCTAACAGTTTTATGAATTAAGGGGTAATCGCTTTATTGTTGTGAGACTTACCTTACCTTAACATTTATAAACGAACCAGCTTATGTTCGAGTTAGTGAAGCCCATTTCTCATGCCATTCATTATACAACTCTTTCTGCTTCCTCCATCATGCTTTGTATTTTCTGAATATCTCTCTGACCTAAACCCATTCTCTTATACCTTATAAAAATACTTCTTGGGAAAGTATTGCAGAAAAATGAAATGTTGTTGTACATATTCTTAAAAAGGGAAGCCTGTGGTCACATGTAGCTCACACTGAGTGAAGTGGAATCAAGGTAGTCGTTAGTTTAAGAGCCTCTAACTGCAGAAATGACATAGAATTATGGTATTATAAGGCTGCGCTGGTGCCAACACACACAGTGGGCAGCAGGAGACAGGCCTCACTGGGAGGTGGACTATTTTTAGTGTGTAATGGTTAAAAACAGGGGAAGGTTTCACTCAAATCTCCACAGTATATACCTCCTCCAATCCTCTCCAATGCTCTGTCTGCCTCTGCTCTGTCTGTGGCGCATGCTTTTATTGTTTATGCTTGTTGTCTCTGGCTTTGTAATTGCAGCTAAACAGTCTGGAGTGTCAAAGAATAAATTGTTAATTGTTAGTTCGGGCAAGGAAGATGTCTGCGGTGATGCAAATTTAACACTTTATTCAGTTTTGTTAAGGTTTGTCAAAAGAACACCCAGATACTAATCTAAATGCGAATTAGTCGACTTAACAATTAATTCTATTGTAGATTGAGACTTTTTATATGCATAATTAATTAAAATTAAATGGTGACAGAAGGCTAGATAGAGAATAATTATTGAATTTAGTATTATTGATGAAAACCAGATTTTTTTTTTTTTTGCGACTTAATAATGTTGCTGTATTTGTTATAAAAATGTCTTTTTGTTTGTATTATACAGTCTGTATAGTCCAGTTACGATTACGGTTATCAAAATATGACTACAGTTATTATTAAGGCCAACTTGACACAATTAGTCAATTAATCATTGCAGACTTAGTCATAAATTACTTTCTATTGTATAAAAAAGGAATGTTTAATCATCATTGTGGTAATGAAATTGGTATTGAATATTGAATCTTTAATATCAAAATTGTCATATGACAACACTAGTTTATGCAAATATTTGAAAAAGACTGACCTTGCAAGGCTGTGGCATCCTTATTACAACTGTATCTATCTTTCTAAGAGACATTTTTATTTGACAAAAGCACATAATACAGTCCCAATCAAAAGTCTAAGGGCAGTTTGTATAAATGGCAAAAGTCACATTTTGCATGGTTGGATCGTAACAAGGTTCCAAGAAGCTTCAATAAGCACCAAGAAATGGGAGTGAGACAAAAAAACATTTTATTGAAAACAATTTAACTGAAATAGGCTGCTATGCAGCTTATCAAGCTTTTAGGACCACATTAAAAGACCAAATATGTGCAAAAATGAGGATTCAGTGTTATTTCCTGTGAAGTATTCACATTGTCATGACACTGATGGTGAAGGCATAAAAACATTCTCTTTTTGACCCTGGTCGGGTTGTTGAGCTGCATAAGCAGGGCCTCTAGCTACACACCATCGCTGCTGAGGTGGGATGCAGTTAGACAGTCATTTGGAATTTCTTAAAAGATCCTTAAGGTTATGGAACAAAAAGTCAAGTGGAAAAAAGATACAAAAAAAAAAAAAAAGACTGCACTGAGCCAGTGGGTCTGATTCGCCATCCGTCAAGACACTGGACGATCCTCGACACAAATCAAGGCCATTACTGGTGTCGACTGTAGCCCAATAACATCAGACGCATCTGCAACTGAAGGGCTTCAAAAACAAACAAAGGCCTCGTCTCCTTGAACGCCACAGAACTGCTGCTTGGACTTTACAAGAGACACCAAACATGAGACATTGAAAGGTAGAAGAAAGTTTTATTCTCTGATGAGAAAAAATGTAACCTTGATGGTCCCTCATGACTGAGGGCCCTCGTCTGGTTTTTCAACAGGACAACGCTACAATTCACAAAGCCCGCAGGACAGAGGGCTTCTTCAGGAGAATAACATCACTCTTTTGGACCATCCTGCATGTTCCCCTGATCTATATCCAATTGAGAACCTTTGGGGATGGATGGCAATGTAAGTTTACAAAAATGAACAACAGATCCAGACAGTGTCTGCCCTTCGTGAGGCTGTCTCCAACACTTGGAGAAATGTTCCCACTCACCTCCTGGAAACGCTTGTCACAACCAATTTCTGAAGTGATCAACAATAACGGTGGCACTACTCATTACTGAGTTTGTGTTTAGGACTCTGATTTCTGTTTTGAGGGAGTTTCGTTTTTTTTGTTTTTTTTTTAGAGGTGTGGTCCTAAACTTTTGATCAGCTGCAGAACAGCCTACTTTAATGTAATTGTTGTTTTCAATAAAATGTTTAGTCAAACCTTTTTTTTTGTCTCACTCCCATTTCTTGGTGCTTCTTGAAGCTCTAACCCTTGTTAAGATCCAACGATGAAAATGTGATTTTTACCATTTATTCAACTTGTGATCAGGACTGTATTTATATACTGTGACAACTTCTAGGAAAACTCAATATTCTATTCTTCTTATTAACCTTTCAAAGTAAACTAAGGGGCTGGTAATGAGGTGGTATTATGTGCTCAAGTGATTTGCAGCTCACTTTGAGTGCACTATTCTCTTTCATTCTGAATTAGTGTGCCAAAGTTATCCACTCAAACTTAATCACCCTATTAGAGCTTCTAATGGCTCTATCGACTAAATGTTCTTCACTTAAGTTTTAATACAATTCTACTTTTCAGACAGAGGGATATACTGTATTTTAAATGAAACAGTATCTTGTCCTCCTACAATTACTTCTTGGAAGTACTTTTGAGTACAATGTTGGACAGTAATCAATGGATATGGGTTCATAGCCGATGCTTTTAGGCCAACATGCCGGGCTGATTTTCATTATTTTTTTTCTCCAAATTATGTTACAATCTCACCCAATCCAGTCTTTCCCAACAAACCTATAAGAGCGTAGTCTCATTTTGTGCAGTTCCTTCTTTGCGCTAAAGTGTTCAAATAAAGCTTTATATTTTTTATCAGTTTGTATTCTGATTTTAAATAATCTTTTCATGTTTTTAAAGTGCTTACTTTGTGTACAAATTGTGCTCTACAAATAAACTTACCTTATCTTGCCATATGTATTCTTTTGGGAGCCAAAATGAAATCCCCATGCTGGAGAATGAAGGCTGATATGCTGAAGGTTTTGAATATTTTTCTATTTTTAATTTCAGGTGCTGAATTCTGCAGTCTTCATTTTTAATTGTGTTTTCGTCAGTAGAAAAAATGTGCAATGTGAATTTAGCACTGTGGGTGCTTCACTCTCTGTTGTGAACATTTACACTCTGAATTTAGACTGTTGAATTCGAAGGTTTCCATGAAATCCAAGCAATGAATATTTAAACAGTGAATTTTTAACTCTGAATTTTTAAACTGACAAAAACACATTTCGCACACAATTCAGCAACTACAGTAAAAATGGTTCAAACATGTTTTCTCAGAGCTAAAAATGAAAGTTAAAGAAATTCACCAGCATTTAAAATTCGCAATCTGATGAAACAAATTATCTTCCATACCCGACTTATCAACCAATCGATACATTCTGGACACCCATCTCTGAGCTCCATAACTCAAATTTTAGTTTTCTACATCCTTTTCTCAATTAAACATGACAGTAGTGACCAAATGATTAATAATATTTTGAATCCCTCACCACTGCAGTGCGGACATCTGTTTGCCTTCTGATAACCACCAATTAGTTGTCATTTTAGCTCTATTTACACTGCTTTCTGCTGTGTCGGCTGTACATTTCCCATTATTGACAGAAGAAGCATCGATTTGCATGTTGGCTGCCGCGTTCAATCTCTGCTCCTTCCAAGACTAAAAGAAAAACCGTCTCGAAAGTGCAAAGTAAGTTATTTTTGGTGAGAATTACGCTCGATGAAGTGTCAATCAGAGCGAGCCACAAAGGGATTCCTTAATGGTGAAATCCTAGCAATAAGTATAGCAATTATTAGACGCTTAAGCGCGGATTATTACTGTAGGATTGCACATTTTTCCCATCTCGCCGGCACTGTGGATGTCTTTCTGTTTTATTAGTCTTTTATAGCCTCCTCCTCTCTCTCCTTTCATCACACCAGCTCCTGTCTGCATTTCCTCATTTACTCTGCAGCAGCGGATAGTAAAAGAAGTCTATAGTGTGCTTAGGAAGTCGTGCCATGTGGAGCGTTTTAAATCGCGTACAGGTGCCGTTAAATGCATTCGTACGCATTGGGGGCCCCTTCATTTAGCTCGTAGTAATTCGCTGCGGTAAGTGACAGGGTTATGGTAAAGTGCTCATTAGGAAAAAGGAAGCTGGTGAATTAACGTCAAGCCTGAAAAGAAGGGGATAAATTCAGTCCGTGCGGCGTTTTACTGCTCCAGCCTTTTTTGATCTCTGGGGAAAAAAACAGAATCAGAATCAGAATCAGAAACTGTTTATTGCCATTGTCAGTGAAATTCACAAACGTAGGAACTTGTTTCGGCGTAGGTGCAACATAAAGCAAAGGATAAAATATAAAAAAATATATAAAAAGGCATGCATAAAATTAAGAATAAAATAGACTAAGATAGACTAACACTATATACAGAATGTACAGTGGTAGGTTTGGCTGTGTTTAGTGGCGACATGTTGGCAGTTTTTACTCTTTATTCACGCTGGAAATGGGGAGGATGTGGTGTAAAGTATAAGCGAGGTCAAAGGTCAAATTGGGTTAGAATGACAGTTGCCGCTGTGACATAACACGAGGTCACTTCCGATGGCAAACTTTGATCGCAGCGGGAGAAGAGGAGAGCGCACTTTATGGATGAGTGAAGCTGTGACAGGAAGCGAAAGAATGAGAGGGGTAATGTGCAAACGTCAAATCCATCATAAAAGCTCAGATTAAGGGCTGTGTGTGTATGTGTGTCGTGTGTGTGTCGTGTGTGTGGTCCTGCGGGAGACAACGCTCCGTTTCAAATTTGTAAAGGGAGAAGTGTTAAAATGTTTTGTTTTGGGGGAAAAAACAATCAAATGGGTTTTGGGGAGTTGTGAAGCCTGTGGGACGGTTGCTGTTTCATTCACAGCAGTTGTTTTTGTGTAGGTGTAGAGGTGTAGGGGTAGGTGATGACAGAAAGTTACATCTTGTTTTTTTTGCATTCTAGCACAAAATATGAATGGACCATAACATTAACAACAAACATCACTGTAGCCCCCTGTTTGGATTTCTGTTGATTTGATTTTTTATCAGCTCCTTTTAATACATTCAATTATAAACAATATAATAAATATTCAAATTTTGCACATCTCCTGAACAAAAATTGATATACTATCTATATTTTTTTTTCAATATATCTCCCACTTAGAAGGTATGATCTCACATGGAGACATTATCCATCTGTACAACTTTGCCTGTTTTGTCTTTTTTACTCTTAATCCATATTGCAGCCCCATATATTTTTAAAAATCATATCCCTAAGGAAAATTAGATATAAAAACACAGTTCTTTTTTTTTTTTTTAACTTAATACTACTTTAATTAATTGTTTATTCAATTTCCTTTATTGTATTTCCGAACCCGTAAGGCTTTTAAAGGGTTCATGCACATTTAACCAAATGAAAATTGGGACTAAACTGGGATTAACCCAAGACTACACCTGGACTAAACCAGAACTAGAACGGGATCAAACCAAATCCACAATAGGACTCAAACTGGACCCAAAGCAGGACCAAATGTGTGAACGCACTTTAAGTTTGCTCTTGCTTTTGTCTTTTCTTAAGACTCGAGCTTTTTGATTGAATGAACAGTCAATTTAGGTGTACACAACATGTACTAATCTGTGCTCATTAAAATCTCATCTCCATTTAAAATTTTCAATCAAGGTTTTGATTTGACACACGTTGTAGATCAGATTCTTTTTGTGCAGCGACTCTTTCTCAGTTAATCCAGACTTATAATTCAAAACCAAGAAGTTTGCTTGCTTCTGTTTGCTGCTAGAGTCTTGTTAATTATCTTCTTCTCAGTTCTTTTTGCTGTTGAACAGACTCGGATGGTAATTCCGATAAATCTGAACTTGCCATGTGTCATTATTTCTCACAAGTTTTCACGGTTAGGCAATAAAGGCTTCAAGTTTAGACTAAGTAATGGTTTTGGCTTGGTATAAATCCACAGTTTTGCTCATAAAGGGCGCTTTTATCAAGTTGGGTAACGTTTGTGGTCGTTCTATCTTTTAATTATACCCTGTTTGTTGTGCCAGGTCCTGACCCATCCCAAGCACAAATGAAATCAACTACCAGGGATATAACTATGTCAGCATCTTAAAATCACCATAAACCACTGTACTAGTCATTTTATAGACTTTACAGCACCCTGATTCAGCATTTACTCAAGAAAAAAGAAAAAGAAAAAACATTAGTCTGAGTTTTCTTGTTTAAAACCGTGACTATGCACTTTTACTATGGCTTTCTGACTGTAATTGGATTTACACGTTTCATTTAACCCGCGAGATGCCTCAGTACTCTCAGATATTGGAGCACGGCAACATGTGTTTCTCAAGCAAAACAGAAAGTAATCTTGTATATTTAACGCCCAAGAAATTAATGCCGTACAATTAAAGATTGTTGGAGCAGCGAGGAGCAGCGAACTTTGACACCGTTCTGATGTAAAAGGCCCACTTTGTTATCGGCACGGTTAGAATGATATGTCTGTGCATTGCATTAGGTTTTGGGGACACATAAAGTTGATTTGTGGAGCTGTACAGTTGCACAGGATGTCGCATTGCAATTTGAGCTGCTGCAATTATCGAATTACAAAGGCTGGAATTATTTAGACAGTAGAAGCATAGAAACATCTTATTGTATAGTTTTGACCCAACATGTTCTGAGGTTCATGGGATCCTTGTATTAGTTTTTGATTTCATGTTTTGGTATTGCAATCAGACTTGCAATTTACGTTTTATTTATAGGATTCTGTTCAAAGTTCACATTTTAAACAAGCGTCCAGGCGAATAAACAAAAAGACTGAAATGGAATCTCATGTATTTAGAACACGTTTGAACAGATCTAACGACAGGGTTGGCAGTTTGTATGCAGAATAAAACAGGATATTTTGTTGTTTGTGGAAAATTGCAATTTTGACTCTATTTTGATTAATTGTGCAGCCCTACTCTCAGAAATGAGTGCTCCTGGAGTTATTTACAATGTGCTCTCCAAACAGAGATTTTTCATATCCTAAATCGTACATACATATATCGCAAATTTAGATTTCAGATTTAGATTTGTTTATTTTCACTTAGTAAAAAAATAAAGTTTATAATAGAATGTGGTAGATGGTTACCATAGTAACCTTCATATAAAATGCATTTGGCTATAAAACATATTTATGAGTTGATGAGATTAAATTTCAATACACAAATACACATTTTTATTTCCAAATAGCCTTATTCTTAGAACTACAGTTGTTGGAAATTGTTCTCAACTCAACACAGGTTGTATCAGTTTTTATTTTCTTTATGTTACTTTAGTAATGTTATTTTTACTAGTTCTGGCTACTACACCCTCAGTGTAAGATGTGTGATCATTTAGCAATTTCATTTGCATTACATATTTCATTTGTTAGGCCCAAAACAGTTATGGTACACATGGTTAGTATTTCATTTTAGTTTTCATTCGGTTTAGCTTTTATTTAGTTTTTATAATATAAAAGTACTTTTGGAGGATTTTTTTTGTTATGTAGAAGTGAGTCACATACTTGAGTTCAAACTATGGCGGCTAAGTTACATTTGTTCATCTCTTCAGTTCAAGTTGTGATGTAGATTTCGATGGGCAAGACATGGATAATCACCGTTTAGTCTGGATGCTATTTTTGTCAATCCACTTTATCCTGTAAAACTGTGTGTATAATTGTTATGACTGCTGTTGGTGGTTGTGTGTTTTGAAATAGTTTGACCCGATCTGCTTAATTGTGCGTTTGCTGCTGACCCTGATCCACCTGATAAAATCTGCAGGAAAGTGTGTGTTTCTGGGTAAACTCTGAGTCATTAATGCCACCGGGTCAAAGCTGGCACCAGCCCATTTTTATAAAGGACTGTAGATGTGATTATTTGCAGAGGGAAATTGGCAAAATGAAAATAAAACATAGTGTGATTGTTTTGCACATTTAGTCTGTACTTGTTACTTTTTTATGTGTCACCAAAAACATCCTTTATAGTGCATATACAGAGCAGGATTTTCCATTTTTATAAACTATATATTTATTTAAGTTGTATGTGGGGTATCTGTTTTCTTAGTACTGCACCTTTGTAATGTTTTTAACAAAGAATAATCCAAGCCTGTGTTTTTCAACTAGTGTGCTGTGTGCCTTGAGGTATTGCCAGGTGTGCCATGGAAAATTTTTTTAATTTTAGTAATCAGATTCATAATTAGTGATTTATTTGAACAATTGACCATATTGGAGCGTCCTGAACATACTTATGAACCAAAAAAGAAAGTGGCACGGACATTATTTGACACATTTTACACCACATTTTTACCTAGGAGGTTTGATATGGTAATGTTTTAGTATGTGGTGTGTCATGGTATCTTTTCAACCAAAAAAAAACACGGATCTAATGTAATAAACAATACACAATACATGTAACTTATTTTTCATGCTTCTTCTTGAGGACTATTAGTTGTGTCGTAAAGAGACAAGCTCAAGAGACATTGATGATAACTTTTTAGTTGAGCCGACAAACTTAGCTTAGCTCAGTTAGTATCAGTTTCCTTTTTATCATTGCACGGCACTCGCGTCAAGACCGAAAATATTGTATTTCTAGTGCATAATGCATCTATCTCCATCCAAACCATTTCATTTCATAAAGAGACGTGAAAAAGCGGCGCATGAGGAGCCAAGAAGTGAAATAAATGCAGAAAAAGCTGATGAAAAAACTTAAGTTGTTTCTTGTTTACTCAATCTTTCGCGGGAGATCGGCCTTATGATACCAAAGCATAACATCAGTCATGTTTGGCCCCGAAGCATGCTGGGACCAGGACCAGTCCAAATGGGCCATTATTGTTTTATTAAGGTTTTTATGGATCACAACAGAAATGAGAAAGTCCGGAGTGAATTAGTTTGGTATTTGGGAGTGAATTGTACGTTTAAGCCGCCTTTTTACAGATCCATTTACTGCTTACTAGTTTTCTGTATACATATTTATAACTGTGTGATCATAGATAGGCTGCTAATAGTTTTTAGAGCTTTTGCCAGCACAGCGTGTCGCCCCATTTAGTAATCGATGCACAGACCATCTTAAGTACAGCCTTTCAGGTACCAATTTGTTCTGTTATTTTAGCTTTTTTGCACTGATATGACTAACCAATTTGTGAAAGTTTTACATATTATTTGTTAATTAGTAGACCAGAAAATATTCAGACTTGTTGGCAAGAAATTACTTAAGTCTCACTATTTGCTCTAAAGTAACCCAGTTTATCTAACAAACTTCTGTATTTTTTTAAGTTCACTCTCAGTTTTTGATCAAATATTCGCTGGTTCACTCGTCTCTTTCATCCCAATTATTTTATTGATCAGTTTGCAACCCACTCCTGTTAGACGACGAGCCTTTGAGATCAGATCTGAGCCCTGCATAATAAGCCTGCTACACATCATTAATGCTCAATACACCAGCAGTGTTTCATTACTGCTGCTGCTTTGGTATCTCGTCTCCACTCATCTGCTCATAACACTCCAATGAGCAGGAATTTACCACTACATCTGACACCAGCCGCAAAGATTGCTTTTAGAGCTCGGAAAATCTTCCCATGAACATAATGAATGCATTTTGCTTGCTGGTACCGGCAATTATGAACCCATAGCCTGAAGCCAAACCAGGAACTGTGGCCAAACCTGTCAAACATGGCAGCGTTTGGCACCGACAAAAATTAATTAATCTGAGAGTGAGATAAGGGTGAGGAGACAGCTGAGACAAGCGCTGACTAACGCGCTGTGTAAACTTCCGCCTCTGATTAAATGTGTGTGTGGGCAAATTATGAGCGCCGGCTTGGCTTGGTGATGGGTTTTTTTTTGGTTTTGAACAGGTTTCGTTTGACAGTTGGTGGGTGCAGGTAAAGGAACAAAGCGAAACAAATGATTCCAGGAAAATTTATAGTTAGAAGATCACAACGATGCATTGTTAGTCAGCAAGAGGTGAGAAGAAGTGACACTGATGATATGATGATCGAAATACACTGCTTAAGGCAAAAAACAGCTTGTGCTGATAAGGCCTGCACTATAGACCCTTGAAAAGTTTGTAAACAAAAACACTCTATATTCTGGAATGGAGGCAAAAGTGAAGTGCAACATGATGCAAAACTGGAATAAACCACACATCACAAAATATGGGTGGTTTTGGCAAATGAAAACCACTCAGACACATGTCAGTGACATTAGAGCCAGGTTTAAAGACATTTACAAGTGTCTTCTACATTATTTGTGTATTTGAAAGGAGATTAAAATAAACATTTTTCATTTTGATGAAGGAAACATCTACATTTTAAGATTTTACTGGATATATACTTCTCTACATTTATTACATACTTTGCCACAAATTATACTTTTATTGTGAGGATCAAATGCATGGTATTTTTTCTATCTTTTGTAATAAAGGAGCAAACTAACTGACATTTCTACCCTGAAACTTCTAAATTGTTGCTTATTTTACGTTAGAAAGACTCAAAACCATGAGCGTTTAGATTCGATGTCAGTTAAATATTGAAAGTGTGTTCTGGTCTACTTCATTTAGTCTCCAGTCGCCTAATTTCTGGAATTTTGAACATTCTGATGACTTTAAAGGGTCCATAAGTAAGGATTAAACAACGAGGAGCAGTGAGTTACGCACTTTTAATGCACCGACTCAGAGTCTGGAACCACACAACATGAGTTTAGCCAGTTAACCTATTTTCTGTCCGTTTTAGTTTAAGCTAGTCCCTTATTTTTTTAGCTGTTGCTATGGTGATGGCCACAGCGTAGCGATATAGAAAGTATTTAACCGCTGCCGAAACTACCTGTGCGGTTATACAAAAATGACACAGGTCAGTTTGCATGGGAATTCTCCCTGACCGTGATATAATGCAAAAATATCGATATTGCAACATTAGCCGTTGCAATAATCATTATCACAACAAACATCAAAGTCCTCTGTCTGACAGAAAGTACACATTTGTCAGGAAAAGGTGTGTTTTTAAAAGAAAAAGGCAGCTTTTCTTCATTATTTTCCCATGATCCTAAATTAGCCTTCATTTCATCTTGTTGTTAAGCTTTTGTTGTGATGGAGTTTGACTAATAAATTAAGGCACGCACTTTGTAGTTTCAATACAGCTTAAATTATTGCCTATTTTAAAATATCAATACTGAATCAGAACGGAGAACTGAATCATCCATAACATGCTTCAGATTTAATTAGCACAATACGATGTTTTTGGAGATGTAACAGAACTTTCGTTATTCATTGATAGATTCAATGTCAGTGAATATCAGAATAGTTACCATCTTTATTCCATCCACAGACTGTTAGGCTTCTTGTATAATGCACTTCACTGCGGTCAGGATGACTGAACAATGGGCTTTAAGAGAAAAAATACAGGAAAGAAACTCCAATGTGTGTGACTGAGAAAATATATCTGTGTGGCTAAATGGATAAAGCGCTCGATAACCTCTATGCATTTTTCATTATCAGAGATCGAGTCGAGCTCTTAAAGTATTTCTGTGATTGATTCCACAAAGTCACATTTGAATTATGTTATTTCACCTGCTCTACTCTTCTGTAGTAGCCTAAATGTGTCCATATTTGGAAGATAATATTGACAAATTGATGATATTGCTGGATATTGCATATATATATTTGTTTGCATGTTTATTTGTCGTCATTTCAACATGTGAAGTATCTACTGTGAGTGACAATGGCAGTGATAAGTGTTGATTCAATCACCTCTAGACTGGGGGGCAAAAAAGGAAGAAGGGATAATCATAATCACAGTGATTAGGTCGTGTGACCATAAACAAAGAAAGGGTTAATCAAGAAACAATCGGGAGTGTTTTTTTCTTATCTGAAAAGGGGGTTTGTCTCTTTTGAAGAAGCATTCGTCCTACCATATATAAAGCTATGTAACACTAGAGTCTGGGAGATCCTGGATTTGGCCACAGTGGGACTCCCAGGCAACGTCGACTGTCTGTATGTGATGCTGCTCTCTGTAATAAACTTCATTTAATATACAGAAGCTAGCGTCAACGAGTCTTCTTCTGCTGATTGACACACCGACCAACATCTTCAGAAACCACACATGATAAAACATAGATATCAAGTCAAAACCAATGAAGACAAGTACATTCTGGTGGTCTTTTCTGCTGACATTTTGCACCTAAAGAAACCAATATTATTATTAACATTATTAATTCATAAGACTTACTGTATGTACACGTACTGTTTTATTGGTCAAGTTATTATTTCTTATATAGATAAGATACTTAATAGATAACAGCCCTATTTTTTTTTTAAGGCTGCAAAAAAGAAAGAAAAGAAAAACAGAAACTTTCACTGTGCATTCATTTTGCAACACTTAAACCTAAACCATGACAGTTTCAGTGATGGAAAACTACCAAGATGTTCATTTTTCTCAATATTTCTCACCCATATGTTCTCTGTAAATGTGCCCTTGGACACATTTTTATGAATTATTAAGACTTATTACATTTGATTGTCTGTTCCATGTTTCGGAGGTCTCACTTGTCCAAACCAGCCGAGATGTTTGGGTTTCTGAATCCAACAGACAGTACAAGGCCTTGATGTGATCGTCATGACAACCAGTGCTATCTGCCATGTCTATGTGCAGGCAAAACCCCAAAAGTTTTGAATTAAATGGATTTAGTAATGATTTAGTGCAAAATAGCCTCCAGCTGAAGCACAATTTGATATGCAATGTTGGAGATCATTAGTGGAAAACTATGATCCCTTCTTGGCATAATATCCTCTTTTAAATGAATTTACCCCATAAATATTGCATTAGACATCAGCACATAATCAATAGTGAGAAATGCTCCTCATCAGCATTCATGTTGGGCCAAAGTGGTGAATATAATTTGTCTATTTGTCCAGTGATTAGCCGCCGTGATTTGATTTGGGTGCGTTTTGAAATGACAGGGTGCTTGAATCAGCGATTGCACAAAACAAACCAAGGCTGCAGTCTTGTCCAGCAGTGACCAAAATACAAGGGCTCTCTAATGAGATGAGGGGCACTTGTGACTGATTGTGGACTTATTTTTTAAAAGTATTGTTTGTTATAGGAACACTTGACCTCGTAGCCTCAGTGCGGATGGCCATGAACGGTAAAATGCAAGAGAAAAGACCTCAAAAAATGGAAAGAAAGACGGTCATGATCTGAGTGAGTTTGACAAGGGCAAAGTGTGATGACTAGATAAGTGGGTCAGAGCATCTCCAAAACTGCAGCGAGTGGGTATCTACTGTAGTTTCTATCAAAACTGGTCCAATGAGGGAGTAGTTCAGGCTATACTTTCTTTTTTTTTATTTTTATGGAGAATACAAATGTTGCTTGAATGAAGGGCTGCAACTAAGGATTATGTTAACAACAAAACATATTTCTAGATAAGTTTAAATGACTTGAATTCAGGATATTAATCTTAATTTCAACAACTTTCAATAGTTAAGATATATTTTCTTTATGGATGTTAATTATTTTACTTAAAGGTGTTCATTTACTCTTATTTCAAGACAAATTGTTTGACAATGAGGTAAGAATTTTTTACTTACTGGCAAATTCATTGTCTTATTTTAAGCTAAATTATCTTATAATCAGTCAGAAATGTCTTGAAACCAGTGAAATTGTCTGCATCCCACAAGCAATTAAATCTCTTCTAGTCAAAACTACTCAAAATAAGATGAATATTCTGAGTTCATGTCATTTTAAGCAACGCTAGATATTGAATTTTTGCAATGATGAAGTTGTCTTTGTTATAAAATGTCTTTTGTCAAGTGTTTTACAGAGTCTATAATGATTAGCAATTATCAAAATATAACTGATTCTGATTAATTATTGCAGCCCTTGTTGAATGTAATTTCAAGGCATAAATAACAGGTGCAGAGAAAATCTTAGATTACTTTTATAATCTATTTTTTAAGAAATTATTAATAATATGTCTAGACCACTGAGTCAGAGATCGATCAGATGCAGCTGCCATATTGAACTCGCTGAATTTGCTGCATCTTAATTGGCTGTGACTAACGATTATTTTATGATGAACTATAGCCTATGATTTTTAGATTAGTCAACAAGTCATAATTATTTATTTAGTACACTAAGATTTTTAACCTTATGTAGAAAACCATGACACTGAAGGTTTCTAGGTTACAAATACATTTTACCTTGACACACCTCCTTTTTAGTCAATGAACCGGTCGATATGGGAGGTCTTTAGTTGACTAAGAATTTCTTTAGTCAACAACAGCCCTAAAACAGAGACTTTTTTTCACCCAGCTCTTCTACTGGACCGACTCTGTCCCGCTCTGTGTGAGTGACAGGTGGATTTAACCAGTCACTGTGGACTTTCAGACGGAGCAGACGGCTTGAGTTGCCTCTTCCATACATGTGTAACTAACTGCATAAATTATGATAACATCAAAAATATTACCTTAGCTCTAGAAAATCTTGATAATTTTTTTATCATATTACCCCCATAGACTGACTTTCCCTGTATAGATTACAATACGTGAGTAATGAAGGAACAGTTGTGCGGGCAAAAGGAAACCAACGACTTACAACAATGTATAAAACCTTTCATGCTGGATCTGACAGAAACATATAAAACATTAATACCACAAATATAGAATAGGTGCATGGTCCTAATGATGACACGCCTGATCTGTGACACTGGACACAGCAAAAATTGTATGTTCTTTCTCCCGCTCGACCTCTGCGTTTCTGAACCAGCAGCCCGAGGCAAAAGGCAGCCCATTATGCCAGCGATGGTCCCCACAAGTACAGCACCGAGTGTTTCTGTGTGTGCTAGTCCCCCTGGATACTGACTTAACTAAATATATGCTGAAGCTCGAGGGCGAAATCAGTGCAAGCAACCAAATCACCTATAGAGGCTGATTTCATTCGACCCAAATCTCCTCTTGCGGCTTATCTCTATTCTCCTCGGAGAGAAAATGAAGGGCAGAGGGAGTTCATGACTTTTAAAAAGGTTTTGGAGACAAGCAGCGGGTTTCTGAAGCTGAAAACCGGTGTGTTGAGCAATAATTATGTAGTTCAAGAAATGGCCACTAGGGGTTGACTATGTGAGTGAATCAAGGCCATAGAACTATAATAAAACCTGGAAGATGAATCCAAGATGGCCGTCCTGTTTATCCCTATGGAGAGTGCTCATTGGCGCATGACCCCAAAAAAGTTTCTTACTTCCGCATTTACTTCCTGATACGGCGGCTGACATCTTTGTTTTACTTCCTGAAACGATGGCTGCCATCTTTGTTTTACTTCCTGAAACGGAGGCTGCCATCTTTGTTTTAAGGCGCCACGTGACGACAATCCCCCACTTCATATAAAAACGGTAATTTCGGTGATTTTAGAAACGGTAGAAAAGAACATTTCCTTCTATTTTATTTAAATACCGATAATAATTCAGTACTGTCTGCAATTATAATGAGCAATTTTAGAAAAAGGCTGGTTCCAAGAGGCTGCAGTACCTCGCACGGCCACAAATCAATCTGGGACCACAGACAGAGGGGGCGTACCTTATCCAGTTCATTTAATACATCCATGATCAAGGCCCAATATTGAATTATATTTAGTTTTGTTTCCATGCCTTGACTGTTGCATTGGTTACAGATATGCAATGTTTTTGGTGAATTTTGTATTTTGAATTTATATACAATTTTTATTTGAATTAAACGGCTTTCTTTTTAGCTTTTGTTGTAGTTAAAACATTTTATTATTGGAGGCTGTGCTTTCTAAACATTGTCTTTTTCATTTTAAAACATCTACAGTTCTTTGTTTGCCATTAAAAAAAAAAAAAAAAAAACTTGAACAAAGTCAATGAACTCGACTTAGCACATCTTTCCCTTCTTTAAACTCCCTCCTGGTTGTTGTAACTACATAAACTGCATGTTTTAGTAACTTTGCTTCCTACATACACCGCAGTCCATGGTTGAGTTCCTTCAAGTAAATTACATTTTTATAGCAGGATGCCAGCTGCCTCCATTACCCAGCAGCCCTGGAATGCAGTAAAGCGTCTGTGTCTGTGGTAAACGCCCTGCGACGTCTGGGTCGGTACGACAAACCAGAAACATCCTGCTGACATGAGCTGCAGCACTCAATGTGTTAAGTCTGTGGGCCTGCTGCTCCTGTCTCTGCTGCTCCTGTCTTTGTTGCTCCTGTCTCTGCTGCTCCTGTCTTTACTCCTGTCTCTACTCTTGTCCCTGCTGTCTCTGCGGCTCCCATCTCTACTCCTCTTTCTCCTGTCTGTCCCCTGTCTCTCCTGTCTCTGCTCCTATCTCTACTATATCTGTCTCTGCTTCTTCTCTTTCTCTTGTCCGTCCTCTGTCTCCTCTGTCTCTCCCGTCTCACCTGTCTCTGCGCCTGCTGTCTCTCCTGCACCTGTCTCTGCTGTCTCTGCGGCTCCCATCTCTACTCCTCTTTCTCCTGTCTGTCTCCTGTCTCTCCTGTCTCTGCTCCTATCTCTACTATATCTGTCTCTGCTTCTTCTCTTTCTCTTGTCCGTCCTCTGTCTCCTCTGTCTCCCCTGTCTCACCTGTCTCTGCGCCTGCTGTCTCTCCTGCTCCTGTCTCTGCTGTCTCTGCTCCTGTCTCTGCTCCTATCACTACTGTTCCTGTCTCTGCTACTCCTCTGTCTCTGCTACTCCTCTTTCTCCTGTCTGTCCTCTGTCTCTGCTTCTCGTGTCTCTGCTCGTGTCTCTCCTCCTGTCTCTACTGTCTTTCCTGCTCGTGTCTCTCCTGTCTCTGCTCCGAACACTACTGTTCCTGTCTCTGCTACTCCTCTGTCTCTGCTACTCCTCTTTCTCCTGTCCGTCCTCTGTCTCTGCTGCTCATGTCTCTGCTCATGTCTCTCTTCCTGTCTCTACTGTCTCTGTTGCTCGTGTCTCTCTTCCTGTCTCTACTGTCTCTGTTGCTCGTGTCTCTCTTCCTGTCTCTACTGTCTCTGTTGCTCGTGTCTCTGCTCCTGTCGCTGCTCCTCTGTCTCTACTGTCTCTAATGTCTCACCTGTCTCCGCGCCTCCCAGACGTTTGGCGCGAAGTCGCTTGATCAAAGCGAATGTTAAGTAGCAAAGTTGACAAGAATGAAACCTTAGACCTGACCCGCGCCACACCTCTTTACTCTGAACTGCTCTTGTAGGATTTAAAAGTGTTAAATGGATTTCAACTAGACAGGCCTTCATTGTTGTCTTAATACTCAAAATAATCATTAAACTATGACTTGACTAGGGTAATAAATCAAGTTTATTGTAAGGGATTGGAAAATGATACGTTTAAAGGATAAAAACTGCTACTTTAATGAACTGCTGTTTGACATTCAATATCCGCAGTCTCATGTTCTCAATAGGATTTTATATTAGATCCAGATTGTACTGAGATTTACCAAACTTCCATATGATAAATGTAAATGTATAATCTCTGAAACCGTATGATTCATTCGACCCACAGACTATTTCTGACTCATAACTTCAAAGTGATTTTCCTTTTCTGAATTAAGCTTTAGCTCAATGAAGCCTGACATTTAAGACTCGAGTGGGTTTTGTCAATCAACATTTGCAACACAAAAGATCGTCAACCAAACACTCACTCATCTCCTGGCTCTTTCACTGGAACTAAACCAATACTTCCTAAAATATGCCCAAATGGAAATGTGAGAAAAGCGTGGATCAGGTGCTGTTTCCTGTTATCTTTCCCTCTCGCTATATTTCCTTCTCTCTTTCTCTCTCAGACGGCGGCCCATGTCGATAAAACATTCATACAGGCGCGATGATGCAGTCGTGTCTTCTTCTGCTCCACTTACCCGGGCACACGGACCAAATCTGCCCCCAAACCCACAATGACACACCCATACACCCCCCACACACGCACATATACACACTAATACGCCCAGTGCATGCTGCTGTGGGCCACTTAGTCACCCGTCCGGCTCGGGGCGTCCCATGTAGGAGACGAATGCTACAGACTGGCTCCCCAAGCTGTCCGCCAACGTCAGATCTTTATTTTTACTCCTTCCCCTTTAGGAATAAGGAAATGGTGAAAGTGGGCGATTTTCCCTTGCCTCATACGTTATATTTTTCAGTCGCAGTGAAGGTCAGAGGCACATTATTTCCAGATTGGTGCACAAGCGTCTATGTCAGTTTGTGGGTTTGGTCAGACTGGAGATGTGGAGGAAGTTATTGGACAAAATTGTGCTGGGGAATGCAGTTTTGAAGGTAGAACTGTGATTGAATGAGAAAATATAGACGTAGATAATTATCTTATTAAAATTTTGAATGTATGTGTTTGTTTACTAGGTCAAATAACTAATAATCCTGCAGTTTTTTTCACTTGTAGCTATGTTTTGGATGCAAAAACAAATAGTCTTCCCTCCTGTCATGATCACACATTTTGAAGTACGATATATTGCTGAAGAAAAGACAATAAACAATAAATTATGCCACTGACACAACTTTGGAGGAGGATTATCCACTATAAAACTATTCTAAATGTACAACATTGTGAAATATGAGCAGCAATAAAGACCAGAATGAAACACTTTAGCAGTCTGTCTACTATGAGTCATAGACGTTTAATTTGTCAACAGCTCAAATCTAACAAAAAAGTATCAAAAAATACCCCATTAGTTCGAGCAGGATGATTTGGTAAAAATATCTAATTGTAATTTTTTTCTGACCAGTGCAATCAGATTTGAAATGTATCTTTTAATACTAGGAATCTGTTTAAATTTCCTATTTTAAACACAAAGAGAATATGAAATGACAAACAACGTTGTTGTCACTTGTACGTCACATTTTTGTTGCCTTAGTAGCGTTTTTATGTCACTTTTAGTCAACTGTGCCATCGATCATTATTGAACGATTTATTGTCTTGCTTGTTTGAAAGTAAAGAGAATATCACTTTTGTAATCAATTCTGAATGAAGCATTGTGTCCCTCAGAAGAGAAGACTTCTGAGTATTCCACTGTAAAGTCACTCAACCCAGGCGTCAGCAAACTAAAAATACTTACATGGTTTGTCTGTTCAAATATTGATAGATTTGCATCAAGCAAGGAATAGTCATACATTCACTGTAATGTGCATAAACAGGTTTGTCATGCATTTTTCCTGATTCAGAGGAAATGTCACATTGTCTCACGGTCTGGTGTTGCAGCACAACAGCACAGTTTATTTTTATATGTTTCTTAGAATATGCAAAAAATCTGGAGTCTGAAGCTTACTTCGAACATCAAGAGACACGTTAAGCTTCAAATCAATGCAAAGCAGCAATTATCCTCGCTTCATTAAACATCACATCTGGCATCGCAGATATCCATGTTTTACTCATCTTACTTTTCCTTTTACGAGAAAAACATCCCAAAACATTCAAATGATCAACAATACAGACTACTTTATGGAATATTTTGTCTTTTTTCATGCATAAGAGCATGTAGGTTGATAGATAATTGAGTAGTTGTGTTTAGTTTAGTGACTTTGATGCAAAAAGTGAACGGAATGGACCTTAAAATTAACCACAAAAATTAAGAAATATCACTTCATACTCTTGTTTGGAAGATCACGATAAATTTGATTTTAATCAGCTCTTTTTGCAACGTTTAAAAAACCGTATTATATAGACTCTGTTTAAGATAAGAGAAATTAAAAGAAAACCTTTATGTGTCCCACAATGGGTACATTTCAGTGTTGCAACACAAAGTACAGCAGGAGAAATATAGATTCATGCTATATATAATACTCACTAGAATTTTCTTGCGTTCACATTTGCACATTCACCATTACAAAATATGGACTAAACCTGGACAAAACCCGAAAATAAACCTGGACTAGATCAGGGACAAGGACCAATACCAGGACAGGACCAAACCAAGTCCACATCAGACCTAAAACAGGCTCATTGTGTGAATGCAGCCTTATATGCTTGTATTATGTAAAAACATAAAATATAATACAGCAGTGGTTACCAACCTTTTTTGTCTTGACTACCACCTAAGCTTTGTTTTACCCCTTAACTTGAGTTTCGGGCAAATAAATGGGTTTACAAGTTAAATATAGTCAATTATTACTATATTTTTTATTTTAATTACGTAAAAAAGTATGTATGATCCAAGATACTCCAAAAGATGCTAAATTTACAACCAATGACACTTTTTTTATTCAGATAAAAGTACATTTCATCTTAATTTAAAACCTGGAACCATTCCAAGTACCCCCGGTAATTCCTCGCGTACCCCTGGTTGGGAAACACTGTAATACAGCAATCTGAGTAAACTGTAAGGCTACAACACTATTATGTACAATAAGTGGCTATGACTATTTCTGACAAGAATAAATAGCAAGTAAAGTGTAATATCTGCAAAATAGCATTTATGTTATTATCCATTTTCCACATCTCCCACCTCTAGCTGTAACAAATATCCCTTCCGTGCACTCGCAATA
Organism: Rhinogobius similis; assembly: GCA_019453435.1. Lineage (NCBI taxonomy): Eukaryota > Metazoa > Chordata > Actinopteri > Gobiiformes > Gobiidae > Rhinogobius > Rhinogobius similis. Next base: position 20,527,967 of record CM033623.1, on the reverse strand, counting down.
AATCTCCCTGTCTAATAAGTAATTAAATCAAATGAGCGTGATTGGACACACCAAATACAATACAAACTAATGTGTGTTGTGTGTTGTGTTCCAGGCGAGCACTTGAGGACGTGTCCCCAGGGCCCCACCTGCTGCACCAGCGCGATGGAGGATAACCTGGCCGGACTGAGCGCTCGTGAGACGGAGGCGCTCATCAGAGAGGCCGGCCGCTCGCTGCAGGCCTCCTTCCACGCTCTGCACCGGAGCTTTGACAGTGAGTATCCACCCGCTGCTGTTTGTGTGGGTTTGAAGTGGAGGGGCTTGTTAGGGGGATTGGAAATAACACAGCACTGAGAATATATATACAGTGTAGAAATCCGAATTGTTGGGTTTCAAATAATTCACAATAGTCTAAAGGATTTTATGTTTAATACACACGGCACTGAGGGCAAGGTTAAATAGCTTTTTTTAACTGCAGATTTTTGTTGTGATAGCACTAGTATAACTGTAGAAATTGTTCTGTATTTGTGGATTGTCCTTTGTTTTATATCTTGCCTGAAAGCATTGACATTTTTTGTTGCTTATAGTTGTGTATTTGTCACTTTTAGCGGCATTTCTGTCAGTATTAGTCACATGTTTTCACTTTTAGCCATGTTTTCGTCACTTTTAGTCATGTTTTTGTAGCTTTAGTTGCGTTTGTATGGCTTTTAGTCACTTTTCAGTTGCTTTAGGATCCGCATAACATATTAAAACATTAGGTCAAAAATATTCCTCTTATCAGTTTTGCACAGACTGCGCTTGAGACAGTTCAATGAGAAGCAAACTCAGAATTCTGGAACATGGTTTAAGAGTTTAGAAAAATTGAATAACGTAGTAAAAGGTGAGCTGTCCAATGTTCAACTGGTATGCTGGGCTGGTTAAGAGTTTTATGGATATTTAATTTTATATTACTTATTTTCAGCTGCACTTTTTAATAACTACATTTATTTGCGCCTTTATAAAGTGTGAACAAAGACTTCAGGGTTAGGAGTTTGGGTTAGGGTATTTACTGTATTAAGTAGTTACTAATCATCCTTAATAAACTATTTAGTTTCTATGAATTAAGTCTTTGGTTATGTTTTATTAACGCCCGAATAAGAGGTAGGAATCATAAATGGTTACTAGATATTCTAATGAAAGTTCAGTGTGATCAATAGGGAAAGAACATATTTTTAATAGTTTTTAGTAGTTTAATTTTTTCCATGCAGTAGAGTTAAATCAGTTCAGAATACTGTAAAAGTATTTATTAACCTTTATTTAACCTGGTCAGAACCCATTGAGATCGAGAACTCTCTTTTAAGGGTGACTGGGGCACAGTGAAATATATAGCAGCGCACAAATCATAAAAATATTTACACAATTAAGTGACATTTAGAAAATAAAAACAGTATTGTATTTAGTATTGTATTTAGTTTGTCGCAATATCAATGAATGCATCAGTCAATATTGCGGTACTGATACTGTAGCGATACATCGTGCAGCTCTAACACTTATTTGTTTTGTTTTTGGCCTTAAAACATGCTTTACTGTGGCACTGCATATTTTACAGCTTAAAATAATGTATGTATTGGGTCCAAGTGACATTCGTGCACTCGTATTTGTGTAGTTTTGCACAAGCTGTGGCTGTCCTCTCGCTCGACACTGAAGCTTTGATGGGCGTGTGCTAAAGGGGAAAGCGGGGCCTATGTGAGTTTTAAGGGACCGCTGACTGGGTGCTATAATGAGAGCGGAGTCAGCCAGACACAATGAAATGTGATAAGCCGCTGCCCTGATCTGGACGCGCACACACGTATTCACGCACACACAAACATGCAGGCGTCCCGCAGGGCAGTGGCTGGTGCAGCTAATGAGCAGTTGACCCACTGAGGAGTCCAACGATCAGCCGACATCAGACGAGGGACAAGGACAGAGGGAGGAGGAGAGGGAAGAGGAGAGAGGAGAGAGAGGAGGAAGAGTGAGAAGTGTCTCCGCTAATGACAACGACAAGGAGAAGAGAGGGAGGTGCAGAGATGTAAACGTGTGCTTGAGTAAAAGTGCAGTAAGCTGTGTGTTAAGACAACGTTTGCCCTTAGATTTAGAGCTCGGCATTTAGATAATACTGTTGCCTTGACGATATGCAAAATGTAAATATTGAGTATATTGTTTACAGCAAAAATGAATGCTATGATTAAAAATGCAAATGAAAGAAGGTGATGTCAAGTGATCATTTTCAAAAACAGTTAAACTTAATTAAAACAAAATTGTCAAAAGATAACAATTTACTCCTTTTTATAGCAGTGTTTTCAAAAGTTGATTCAATTTAAGTGCATTTCACACATTATTCCCTTCAAAGTTCAGCTTAATTATACTGTAATTAATATTATGTGAATTAGATGTATAAGAAAACAAGAACTTTTCACATTTGTAAAACAGAGATATCCGGTAAAACTTTCAAATCAGGCTTTAAGGTGATAGTTCTGAACATTTGCAATTAATTTTACAGACATTTCTCTTTTGTTTGGTGATTAAACCTCAGCTAATACGTTTAAAGATTTTGTTTAACACAATTCTGTTGGATTGAGTCGGAATTCTCAAAAAACAATAGCGAGAAATTTTTGTATTTTTGTCATTATCGGCCAGCCTTGTATTAGATTAGACCATTGCTTTCCTCAAATCAAAGAAAATGAAACTAACTCAAATTCAGAATGCTTTGTTAAACCTGCGTTCTTGTTAATTAATGTAGTTAGCCTATAGAAAGTATTAAAAGGTCTAGACGAATATGCACTTTGTAAACAAGGGGGCAAAAAGATGCATTACAACCTCATTTTAAAGTGTTCGCACCCTAATTTCTGGTGCGTAATATAATGTCACTTAATGGTACAGTATTGTTTTAGCCCCCCTTTGAAACTCAGAGTCATCCTCAGTCAGCTAGGTCTGGATCCTGGCCTGGTCTGACTGGCTTTAGTTGTAATGTAATACACACAAAAACATAGAAAGTAATCATCCTCAAACCTTGTCGCTGCTGTTCCTCAAGCTAAATGTATCACCCAAACAAACCACAAAATAGATTTATAGATTTGTGTCTGACTTTTACATGAGAGAAAACCTGATGAGGGCAGATTGCAGGAGGAGACAGTGTTATTATTATGAGTGTGGCCACCTCAGTAGCAGTTAATGTAGCGGGCGCTCCATCTGGTCGTGGTTAGAGCCGACTGGCACCGGCCCACTGCCTTTGAAGCAGGAGGAAAAGCCTGGACCAGTTCACTGCGAAGACAGATCCTTGTAGTGTGCGTACAACCTCTCTATTGCCTTCTCCATCTGGTCCTCAAACAGATCTTCAGTAATAGGAGGACGATATACTTACAGTACATGGATGCTGCTCATATGGTTAACAATATGCTGAAAGATTAATGTTTTGTTCATTACATCGAGGCTTGAAAATCTTTAGAATTATAGCTGGGGTACATCATTTTTACACACCAAAACAGGAAGTATGTATTTAGAGGACTAATTTTTACTTTTTTGAGCTTTTTGCCATGTTCTAATATTGTTCCATCATCAAAAACATACTTGGAGTTTTATTTAACTTCATTCACGCTTATTTGATGAATCCTGGTTAGAAAATCTTCACCTCTGACCATCAAAAAGACGTTCTGAATTCCTTCGATGTGTGACGTTTTTCGAGAATCTTCTTCTGTTTTGAGTCCTTAAATCGTCGCCAGACTCACTCTGAGCATTTCTGCCGTCTAATCATGATCATTACACCTGTGTCACAGCTCAGTACTGCTCGTATTATAAAACATTGTGTAATTGTCTCTGCTGCCAGTAGATGGAGCCACAGCTAAGTTTATATGGCATCTCCCAAGGCTGTGACGAAGTTATATTGTTCTTTGTAAAAAACATTTTATTTTTAGTTCTAAAACATGAGCTGTCAAAGTAAATATACTCATTGATACACTGTAAACATACATTTTCTGAGCACTCAAGCCTCAATTGCAGGACAATGAATCAATTGAAATGGATCTTTGAGTGAATTAAGGATGAGACAACACCAACAACATGGTTAAAAGGTCGCTAAAAGGTGGTTTTATATCATATGGCTCCTTTAACTGTAGTTTTAGATAACAATAAAGTATACAGAAGAGTGGGCAATATTGACAAAAATTTAAAATACCCCGATAACAATAGTCAGACAATATAATGTCAAGCCAACATAAATAAATAAAACATGTCTTCAAACGTATTAGCTAAGCTTCAGTTATCAGACACATGTGAAATGTCTGTCAAATTAACCACAAAAGTACAGAAATATCATCTTATACCCTTATTTGAAAGGATTAGGGTTAGGTTTTTGTTTGTTTTTTTCAGCTCGTTTTGTAGCATTTTGTTTTTTTGTTTTTTGTTACAAGAAACTCTGTACTATATTCAAATTCTATTTTTTATTTTTGTTAATCATTGAATACAGGATTTTGCATTGTCAAAAGATTTTGCATGAACTGTATAAGTGCTTTAGAATTTTGTTGACCAGTTTTGCCAATTTGCTGTGTGTGGAACAGACATTTGTTTAAAAGATTAGCATTTCATCTTATTATTTTGAAGGAAAACCAGTTTAAAATTGGAATGTTTATTTTTACCTTTCCTGTTTAATAATCTGAAGGTCACTTGCCCTGCCTATATTTCCATCTCAGTATAATGCCAGGAATAACTCTGCTGGAGTGTGCATTGATTTGTTCTGTTCTTTTGTTGTATTTCAGCTTATTTCACGGAGCTGCACAGTCACTCGGAGCGCGCGCTGCAGGAGAAGTTGGCCCCCCTCGGCCCCCTGTACTCCCAGAACACTCGTCTGTTCGGGGACCTCTACACCGACCTGAGACAGTACTATCGCGGCTCGGCTCTAAACCTGGATGAAACCCTGTCCGAGTTCTGGTCCCGCCTCCTGGAACGCACATTCAAGAGCTCCGCCCCCTCAGATGTAAGTAGAACCATTTAAAATAGCGTAGTGATTACAAAGATATTTACCGTAAACCAAGTGAAAAAGATGTTTAACACACACTGCAGTTCACCTTTAAAATACAGCATTTTCCGATGTCATGTAAACGCAACTAGCATTAACTTCTTCAGCAAAAACTGCTTTTAATACTTGTTTGTTGGTTCACTTTTAACGGACACATATTATGCAACATGTACATTTTTGAGCTTTTATCAATGTCATTATAACATTGTTCCCTCATAAAAAACATACCTGAAGTTGTATTTAGCTTCATTCGTGCTTTTTTCATTAATCCTGTTTATGAGTAGCTCATCTGGCCTCACAAAAACACTTGGTTTCAAATTTCCCAAATTGGTGTCATAATAGATAGAAATTCCTTTGGTTTCCTGCTCTGTTTTTATAACATTAAATCATCGGCAGACTCATTCTGAGCATTTGCGCTGCATGCTTGTATTATCATGTCGGGGAAAGCTAGTTTTTATTTTTTTCCCGTGGAAATTCCCTCTGCTGCCAGTAGATGACACGCTAACAACAATTCCTCATGAAGGAACTCTTGGCTCGCTGACTGAGTGTGGTTTTCAATGCACAGATCATTTTAAGTTCTAAAGCTAAGATGCTAAAGCAGTGATGATGTTTGATGTTATTTTTGCTATGACAACATGCATAAAAATGAGTTTAAACAATCATTTTGTGATGGTCTTTCAGCACGTCTCACTCGTCTTAAGATTTGGCGTCTGTTTTTCCTCACTTCTCCAACGTGACAAGCTGATAAGATTCCATTTTTAGATGTGTCACTTGGGCTTACAATGTTTCTCATCTAGTATTATCACTTCCCCATGAACGCGTTGCTGTATTGTTACGATAAGAAAAACATTTTTAAAAAGTCTTTAAATAGCACATCGCTGGGTAGCTACAAAGGTGTTGACGCCTGAGTTGTCTTTTCTTGGCTCTGTGAGAACAGTTCTGTTTTCTGAAATGAACAGACTGTGAACAGACATCAGCCACTAGGGGGAGCTCATTTGCATTATTTATGAAATAGTTTAACAGTACATATCTGTGTATTTTATAGGCGTGGTACTGGGTTAAAAAGTGTGCCATAGCTTTATTATAAAGCACTTTATTCAAACAAAATTAACTAACATGATTGGATGTAAAACGATCACATTTTTGTGTTACGAATATGATTATTGTTTAGAGAAACGTCACAAATTGCACTTTACTCACAAGTATTGATACCGTGACCAATACAGTGACATACTCAATCCACTTTCATTCACATCGACTTAAATACATCGTCAAACTCTCTGAATGATAAAGTAAAGAAGCCAGAAAAAGCACTCCATGATTAGGTTTACTTTTTTGTTGTTTAAATCATTATTTTTACACCTGCAATCTCACAGTTAATATTTTTTAGTACATATGATTATATTGTGACCTGAATAGTGAATTACTCAATTAATGTTGACATCCCTATTTGTAATTTAAATTATGATGTAATATAACAGTTTAATTGCATGTTTAGTCGTCTGTCACATATAGTTCATATTTGTTGTTATTTGGTCCTAAATTGAGCCCATTTTAGTCCTGATGTGGACTTGGTTGAGTTTTGGTGTAGTCCTCCTTAATCCTGAGCTAGTCCTGTTTTAGTTTCGTGTTTAGTCCTGGTTTAGTCCCAATTTTGAAGTGTTGAATGTGTGAACGCAGCCTTAAAATATAGATCTGGTTTAATATTTGTGTCGGTTGAGATAATAGATAACATGAGCATGGATGAGCTCCTCTAAGAAACAATGAATATCTGAAAGTTTGCAGTTAAAGGCCCCTGAAAAGCCTCTTGCCCAGGGCCCCCACAGAGCCACAAGCCCCGCTGTCAGATGAAGTCACACTGTCCAAAATAAGCTCACACTCATTCACAGCTCTGGTTGTGTCTGTCAGGTCAGCCTGTCGGAGGACTACCTGGAGTGTGTCGCCAAGCAACAGGAGACACTGCGTCCGTTCGGAGACGTCCCACGGGACATGAAGACCAAGGTGGTGCGGGCTTTTGTCACGGCACGCTCGTTTGTCCAGGGGCTCATCGTCAGCGGGGAGGTGGTGAGGAAAGTGTCACAGGTGAGACGTGTGAGTCAGAGAGTCAATGTTTGTGTCTCAGGCGGTTTGTCAAGAACACAACACAAATATAAACTCCAGAGGCTCCAAACACAGTCCAACTATGTCCAAGTTTGAAATGAACTGAATTTGTATTGTGATTTCAATTGTTGCCCAAGTCAATGACAAAAATGTATGCATTAGTAATATCAAAAACAAAATAATTTACTTTGTTTTGAACGATACATGCTTTCATTCTACAAAACGTGGCCAATAATCAACCATCAATAAATGTACAGTGGTTTTACGTCATGATTAATCTGTTCTTCTTTTAAAATACATTTTTGAGAATACATAAATAAATCTTTCAAATAATCATATTTTTTATGGATAAGTAACATCATATTTTTAAATGGATAAGTAACATTACATACTTTTACACGACGCAAAATGTGAGTTCTGAGTTGATGTCTTTAAAGGACAGTGACTTTTATGAGCTTTAAACAATGTTCTGTCATCAAAAACATACCTGGAGCTGCATTCACACTGTTTTGCATTCACCCTTCAAGCATCAAACAAACTTCCTGCTGTACTCCCTCGATCCAGGACGTATTTTTGGATTTCATATGTCACTTATCCAAGAATCTGCTGTTTTAAGTCATTAAATCTTCGCCAATCCTTAAATCATCTCCAGACTCATTCTGAGCATTTCTGCCATCTAAACACGATCACTGCTGCTGCTCACCTGTAACATAGCGTCTGTTGAGTGCTAACTTCCCTAGATTGTGTAAGTGCTAGGCGCCATCTAGTGGCTGGATGCACTCAGTGTCATTTCACACTGATAAATTCTGTCATTTAATCAATAATACACTTTTTTTTTTGTTTCAAAACATGAGACATGAAATTTAAGGTACTTAAGAGCATGTTTAAAGGCCAATAAAAATATGAAAAATGCATCATAATTTTCCTTTAAAGGTGCAGTATGGAACTTTTCTGATGGAGGTTGCGCCTCCTGCTTCTGTCCATGAAGATATTATTGTTTGACTTTACTATATATTTAATTCAGTTATAGTTTTTATTCCTCAAAAATTCCTGGATTTTTTTTTTCTCACCTCTCCAGAGACCTTGCTTGTATTTTAATGGAGATAGATACATTTATTGTCATACTGTGGGACATTCCAGGCAATAAGCAATAACCTCTTCATGGAAACAAGCAGGCACCCTCCATCAAAAAAATGACACATTACACCTTTGTGAAGTTATGTACTACTCAGTAAAAAAGTATCTAACATCTAAAATATGTCTCGGGGTAATTTCACTGTGAGAATTTTGTCAAAAACTGATCTGCTGATGAAATGATACATATTTAATATGAAAATACTGTGTAATAAGATGTAAGACGTATGTAAGACATGAAGTACAACCCTGAATCTGAGTCATGATATACCAGCATATATTTGAGTTTAGGGGCATTTGGTCTTCCCCCTGAGGTTGGGACACACTACGTAAACACACTTTCCACATCTTTGCTGTTTTTCTCTTTGGGCTGAGTCTCAGTAAAGCAGTTATGATGGATGTACATTGGTCACACCCAAACTGCCACAGAAAATAATATCTCCACCCAAAAAAACAACCTTCACAAAACGCATCAAAACTTAAGTGTCATCAAAATAAAGCCCTTATTTTCAGACATGACAAAGCAGCTGTCAAATCCTCTTCCTTATATTATTCCTGTTATGTCCAAACAATTAAGCAGTTTGAAATGTTTACCGTGGCCGTTTTAAATTACAAACAATTATGTTATTACACTGTTCAAAAATGACAGCGCTTTTGTTCCATTTTATAGAATTTTTTTTCTTCTCTCTCTTTCTCTGAACTTTACCATAACATGTCTTATTTAAAGGAGATACGTTGTGCTTTCCTCAACTATTGTTGTAGTACTGAACAAAAGTAGACGTTACAAGCCGTTACAGTGACATTTCATCGTAACATGCAGCAGATTGTCTTTTTTTTTATTTTATTTTTTTGAAAAGTGGTTATGTGATATTTTAGAATTATTTTGAAATAACTGCATCTATGTACAGGGATGTGGGCGGGGACAGGGGATAGGTGAAAACAAGTAGAGCCTCAGTTGCAGGACAATACAGGATTACTGAGACGTGCAGGAATCAAAATACAACTAATCATGATTATCAATTATATTATCAATTATTAAAAGCTTATTAAAGTTAGCTTCTTTGGCACAAGAATTTCCTTTGGGACTAATACAGTTTTTTCTTATCTCATCTCATTTAGCATAATAAGTCCTCTTTAACACATTACATACAATAATGATAAAATTATAATAATATATACGTAGATTCACTATCTGTATGTGTCACATACTGTAAGCATTTATCCTGAAACTTTTACAGGAGTTTATGCACTGGGCCTCTATGTTTATTACATAAACAATAATAAATGTACATTGATTTTGCCTTTGTTCATAATCCTTCTGCCAAACAGTGGCAGTAACTGTAAAAAGAGAAAGAAAATCAGAGACTAAGTGATTCTAAAACGACCATAGAAACTAGACACTACTTTGAGCTTGTATTTATTTATTAAAAAAAGAAAAATCATATGAACAGGATCAAATTTGACCTTTCCTGAACAGTTTCAAAATGATCATCAGAGCTTGCATAAGACCACAGGGTAACATTAAGAAAGTGTTAGGCAATTCTTTTGTGTTAAAAATGACAATGAGCTATTGTTTGAAAAAGGGTTTTTGTTTTCAATGTGGTACAGGCATCAAGTATGAAGCCTATCTATAGTATCGAAATCAAATCTGAAGTTTCTAACACTTTTAGCTCAATGGTTGGTTGGTTGGTTGGTTGGTTGGTTGGTTGGTTGGTTGGTTGGTTGGTTGGTTGGTTTGAGCCCCACTCCCACTCATGTTTCTGTTGTTGTGTCTTTGCGCAAGACACTTAATGCTTTGTCTGCAGTTTGTGTGTTTATAAGAATGAATGGGAGTCTGGTTCCTTAATTTAAATCTCTTTAATCATCCATAGAAAGATGTAGAAAGCATTTTTATAAATGTGTGCTTAGATAATCATTATGAAATAGTTTTCATAGTACTACTGTATATAAGGTCATATTTAAATGAAGGCAAGTTTATTTCTAGAGCACAATTTGTACACAAAGTAATTCAAGTGCTTTACAGAACAAGAAAAGATGCATCAAAATCACAATACAAACAAATAAAAACATGAATAATCTTTAAAAGAGAAGCGTGCGCATTAAATACTTTCCAAAAAACGCCATAACAGACAAATAATCTTTTCTCACAATTTGCTACAACTTTTATCGTCTCGCAAAGTAATGTCCACGTAACATTACTGTGTGGACACTTTTCGCGTGGACTTTATCACAACACTGACACTGATGGATGAAAAACCAGCAGCATTTCCCCTTGTCTCTGCTCATCGGACTTCAGCACATTACTGCCCTCTTGTGGCCCTTTTTATATTCCTCTTTTTGTACTGTGTCTGTAAAAATCCCTGATAAGCAGTAGATTGGATTGTGCTGATCTGTTTGGTGTGGCTGTTTGCAGGTTGCTCTGAGCCCGGAGTGCGTGAAGGCTCTGATGAAGCTGGTGTACTGTCCACACTGTCGCGGCCTGGCCTCAATCGCGCCCTGCTCCAACTACTGCTCCAACGTCATGAAGGGCTGCCTCGCCAACCAGGCCGACCTCAACTCCGAGTGGCAGAATCTCATAGGTGCGGCCAAGATGTTTACCGTGAAACTACGCATATGTCACTTTCAAGTCGTGTTAGTTTCAGTGATTAGAAATGTGTTTAAATATACATAAATATATCTAGCTATTCACTTGTTTAAAAATGTTGCTGGAAACATGCACATTGAAATTTACTGAGATTTACTGCATGAAAGAAATCCCAAAATGTTGAGCCTGATCATTATTAGTTTAGTATTTCTACCACAAACTTAACCATATTAATTAATCTCATGGTTTTAAGTTCATTCGACAGACAATAATCATGTATTTGGGGTTGAATAATGGCGCCACGTTCTGAAGCTATTGCAAATTAATAATTTCGCTTTTGTTGCTGACAGAGAAGACATTGAACTTTGGCCCAGTTTTTGTTTTATGTAGATAGGCTCAGTAATTACAGACAGATTAACCATAAACCAAGACGAAATGTTTGCATTTTGAGAGTTAAACAGCGTAGAAACTACTAATGTTGAGAACTGAGCTGGAGGACAGATCCAGCTCAATGGGGTTTCTAAAATATTGAGATATCATTGAACCCAACCTGTATGCGTAAAATGTCTTACAACAGGCTGACATGGAGAGTTGAAGTTTATCTCTCAGCACCACAGCCAAGAGAGAAGACAAAAAAAAAACTGAGAGAATTTTTTATTTTTTTATTTATTTATTTTTGTCTATGGAATGAATATTATTTAATGACTATGGTTCTCAAAGTTTGTTCAGAAAAAAACAAAAACAAATAGAGGGCTTTTTATTCAGCATTTTGTTCAGCATTTTGTAATTATGTATAATCCAGCAATAACTGCACCTTTAATACATTGTTAAAGGTGCACTATGTAACTTTACTGGTATAGAGTCCTCCACTGCTTGTCTCAATGGACATGTTATTGCATTTCCTGGAATGTTCCAATCTATAGCATTAAACATATCTTGTATCAATGACATTACAGCTGGTTTTATTACTATCCATGTGTATCAAAATTACGAGAAATGGGGATCGTTACCATAGCAAATTTAAAACAAAAAAGCATATATTTTGAAAGGGATAAGTCTTCAAAATGCTGCATTTACGAGGAAGCTTAAACCCATGAATAAACAAATATTTGACATTCATGCTTTGTTACTGTGAGGGGGTCGCCTCTTCAAAGATCTGACCTGTAACTTAGGAGCAGGCAGTAGACAGGGGGACAAAAGGGTCTGTTGTCCCGGGCCTCAGGGTCTTTGGGGCCCAGAATTGGATCCTCTCTCTATTAATTAATATTAGCGAGGGGCCCATGTGAGAGTTCTTGCTCCTGGCCCCCCACCTTTAAATTTTAACTTTTATTCTCCGTCATAAGCTCGAAATAAAGCCAATCAATCAAACTTTGAAAAGGTTTTTGATTATGTTTTAAGTGTACGGAATGACCACTAACATTTTCTGTTGCCTCTGAACAGACACCATGATCCAGGTGGCGTCCAGCTTCAGCACCGAGCCCAGCCTAGACGTGGTCCTGTCGTCCATGCCGTCTCGGATCTACGAGGCGGTTTACTACCTGAAGGAGAACATGGACTCCTTCACTGCTAAGGTGCAAACAAACTGCATCTGTATCCAACACACGAGACGTTTTACAAGTTACTTCAAGGCTATTCATTTCCAGCATGATTATCTTACTAAGGAAAAGTGCTGTTCAGTTTCCAAATGGGCTCCTTTGATAATAAGATTTTGGCAGAGGGTGAAGAGTTTAATTATCATGTTCAAGAAATTATATCTTTTCTCGGGTATTAGCGTGATCTGAGCTTTTTGCCGTTGGTGGTATTTAGCTAATAAACGAGGCAACAGTTACAATTGTCTTAAGTGCTGCTATAAAAAGACACTTCACTTGCGAAAAGATCCATATCCTTGTTGTATTATTTATCATGCTGCTTTAGTGACATCTGGTGGCCATCAATATTAACACAAATCTATCTTTTCCCTTCTAAATGATACTGTTGCATGTTAGGTGTACCAGACGTGTGGGACTCCAGGGGATTTGGTCACCGGGACCCCCACTGTCCAGGAGCAGCGGAGGAAGAGCAGCTCACTGACCGCTTCAGAGAGCAAACCATCGCCCACTGCAGGCATCAGACTGGAAATGCAGGTCTGTAGGGAACTTGAAGGGGTCATACGGTATTAACCTTCTATGTAAACAGAGAGGCACGAGTATATAACATCCACATGTGTCCAAAAGGAAGATTAAACTATTCTGAGACTCTCCTTTCTGCTGTGGTCCATATAAATCCTTAAAATGCACATAAAAAGTAACTTGATTAAAACACCATCAGCTGATTAGTCATGCGGTCATACTTTTTATTTTTTAATAGCTTTTTCACCACTGTTTAATGATTTCCAAAACATTTCTGGAGGTTAAGTAAAAAGATGTAAAGGCTCGTGTGTTTCTAAAGTTAATATTTGTAGCGCTGAAAAGCATTATAATTATACTAGCAGTGCAGCTATAAGGTTCATTCAAAAATCTCCAATCCCCAATACGGCCAGCAGATGGCACCGTTCATTCAGTCCAAGCATCCATGCAATATATAAACATTCAAATGAAAAGTGAAAGAGCAAATGCTACAGAAGAACATCCATACCATGCATATACATTTAAATGAATTTGAGCAAAAGCATGTTGTGCTATTAAAAATGATATCCCACCCTCATTTCCCAAAAAGTAAATATTGAAGCGAAAATAAGAAGGATAAGTAGCACAGCTTGGGTCCAAAATATAGATTAGGGTGCTGTTTTTACAAGAGAAAAACAGCTAGACAAAAAGCAGTAGCAAAATATTTGTTAAACATTCAAAAAGACAAAAATCCAAGGCATGCTGTCAGTTTAGACAGTTAAAAGCCTTTATTACATTGTGGCCCAGCATGACCTTCCTCAGAGTTCAAACACAGAATAAAATCTTGACTTTTAACGTTGCTGTGTGTCCAGGTGTCTGTGCTCACCACTAAACTGAGAGAGATGCGACAGTACTGGATTGAGCTTCCTGTGGCTCTGTGCGGCAAAGTGGCTGAAGGCGCCAGTCCAGACAAATGCTGGAATGGGATGTCTAAAGGAAGGTAAGAGACGACTAAACATCAAAACCATCCTTCATTTTAATTAATGTAAATGTAAACTTTTGGAATAGATGATGGATTAGCTAAAAATGAAAGTAATCTCACTCCTGTTGAAAAGGAAATGAAAAAGCTTTATTTATTTTTATAATATGTTAAGTATTTCTCACATTTATTGAGTGTGTTTGAACTTGACAAACCTTTGTTGTCATATTCAGGATTAGGTTACGTAACGTTACTTCTTAATGTTGACTGCACTGAAACAGAGCAAAGGATCATGGTCAGTGTAGTTCTAGTTGCCTCTGCATTTAAGCAAAGGGCAGCTTATGCTAATTTTGTGTGACTTTTATAAGGTATAAGGATATAAAGGATATTGTTGTGATAGTGTCAAACCTTCTTACTTGTGTGCCCTTGTGCAGAGAGCGGAGGGCCATTACACCTTGTGCTCACGTGGTATGTTTAGCTTGTCTGTTCCACATGTAAGAACGGACTGGGGAAAAAGGGCTTTTTCTTATGCTGTTCCCACATCCTGGAATTCCCTCCAATCGGAGTGGAGATTGCACAAACTGGTCTCAGTTAGTAGGTGTTTTCGCGCAATGTTGAAAAACAAATCAAATCAATCTTTTAAAATTGTCGGTACCTTTAAACGCACATTTTGTTCTGAATTTCTTAAATTTCTCTTAAAATGTAAATATGTGTTGTTTTTTTTTTGTTGTTTTTTTACTTTATGTTGCTATTATGTTTTCACCCTTGAAAAAGAGGTTTGGCTCTCAATGTGTTCTTACCTGGTTAACTAAATTTAATAAATCATAAATATCTCAGGGAGTGTATATAACTCTTCTGTAACATCCTGGTACATCACTGTGCTCTACTATTGTGGCCTTCCAGTCCTTATATAATGGATTGGAGAACAATTTAATGCTGCATTGATATGTCTACATGTTATTTCACGCCACTTCACACTCCCCCTCTGCCTTGAAATTCTCCGTTTATGGCCATCTGATTGATATAGTGAGAAAATCCCACTGCAGTGCATTGTGCGGTTCTGCTCTAAGTAATCGTTAAAAGCGTAAAATGTAAGTGTGAGTGTCTGTTAGAGACAGGAGCGTGACCGCACATACAGGCCACGAGCTGAGAGCCAGAAAGATTAAAGAAATATACATTGTGCGGCTAGGAGCTTACTGTGATGAAGGGTGTCTGATGTACCTCACTGCTCACAGTGACACCTGCTGGACGAACTCAAGCACTGCTGTTAAAATGTTACTGAAAAGGACTATGTTTGGGCTGCACAATTGATCGAAATCAATTTGGCAATTAGCAAATCGCAAAGGCTGCATTTTTTTTATGTTTAATAATTTTCTCTATAAACAACAAAATATCCTGTTTTATTCTGGATAAAAACTGCTAATTCTGTAGTTTAGATTTGTAAATCTGAAACAATCAAGAAAAATGTGACTTAAAGCACAAGTAAAAGCAACCAAAACAACACCAAAATTAACAAAAACGCACCTAAAAGTGACAATACATAACTTTAAGTGACAAAAGCACAACTATAAGTGACAAAAATGTGGCTAAAAGCAACAAAATGTTTTGAAACACATGATTCTTTGACAGGTTTATTAGTTCATATTTCAGCCTTTTGTCAATTCTCCTGGGTGTGTTTAAAATGTAAATTTTGAACAGAATCCTATTATTAAAACATAAATCCCACATCTAATCACATTTAATCGCAATCGCAACACTGGTCCGAAAAATCACAATTAGATATTTTCAAAATAAAATTCTTATTGTGCAGCTCTACATTATGCAAAATCAACTTTTATCAGTCATATCATTGTTTTCCCTTCTCGTTTATCCACTTTAAGTTGTGTTTAGAGTGATTCATGCATGTTTGAGTAATCTTTATTCTCCTGTATTTAAGACGATTCTGCTCCAAAAATCCCTGTTTTTGTTCTTAATAAGAGTCAGCAGCTTTGTTGTGATGACGTTTATGGTGACCTCAGAAGTTTACAGATGTATTTCTTCTTCTCTTAAGTCATTCTAGATCAATATTGCCATTTAACATTCAAAATATATATTAAAAAAATATCCCAAATGTTTTAAAATATAACTACAACAGACAAAAGTATAATATGTCTTCTTTAATAATAAAAGATTACTCTCAGCACTTCTGCTCCAGTTTTAAATAACTTGCCATTGTGCATGTAAGTTTAACGGACATTTAAAGTTATTTTGATTGAATCGTTGATAAAGATTGGTGTGCATTGGCCATCTGTGTGGTTTATCGTTGTTTAATAGATCTCACCAAGCTATTTTCTGGATTAAATCAATAGCAATACAGCATGTGACCTTGCAGTTTAAACAGCACTCAGTTTATATAACAGCATTGTGCATTGAATGTGCATTGAGTAAGAGTTTCTGAAAGCATACATGCAGCGTGTAGCCTTGAATTTTGCTCTAAAAGCTACTTGTTTATCTCTTTCTCTCAGGTATCTCCCGGAGGTGATGGGCGATGGTCTGGCCAGTCAGATCAACAACCCTGAGGTGGAGCTGGACATCACAAAGCCCGACATGACCATCCGACAGCAGATCATGCAGCTCAAAATCATGAGCAACAGGCTGAAAAACGCTCTGGAGGGAAACGACGTGGACTTCCAGGATGCAAGTGAGTGTCTCTGGCAAAACTACACCTAGATTCATAAAGTTGGTCTGGATTTAGTAAACAGTAGGGCTATAAAAAGTTCGCAACGAATCGATTTTTGACGTAATCGATTAGTGTTTTTGATGAAAAACTATTTTGTCTGTAATTATTCTCCATCAGGTTGTTCTCAGGCAGCACTACTTTATCTTAATCTGGGTCAAATTTAGTAAAAATCAGATCTTTTCAGTCCTTTTGCGCTCTAAACAACGAAGAGATAAATCAAAAGAATAATGTTGCTGGACCTTCATTTCTGTCTTTCATTCAAGTCCTTTCAAATCTTTATATCAAATATTGTGTACAGCTTGTATTTTAGCAATTTATATTATTTGTATAATAAAATATACGGCTTAAGAAGACCTGATCACAGATAGAGTGAGGGGGGACAAGTTACAGTTTGTTTCTTTTAAATTAATCTCTGAAAGTACACAAACTATAAACTGCACAGAGGACAGTTTTTTCTGAACACATTTGATTTTTGGGGCGAAGCGTTAAGTTGTAAGGCTCAAGTCAAGTCCCAAGTCTCACTCCATTTTAACTAGTCGATACCACATTAACTTCGCCTTACTTAGCCTTTATAAAGAATACACTTGAGATTGAATTAAAATAATGTGTTTCTATAAGAATGACTGAAGCTATTAAACCGCCAGGTCTCAAGTGACTCAAGTCTGACACGAGTCCAAGTCACAACTTGCAAGTCCACACCCAGTCACTGATAGAAATGCACGGTTCCAACATTTGTGAAATTTCCTTTGTTTTGAAAATACTTTATAATTGATAAAGTAACCTTGGCAACTTCACCTGTCATTATAGCAAAATGATTAACTTGAAAACGACTAATTGAAATATAAGAGTGAACAGAGTATTTAAAGGACGCATATTCTGCTACAGTGACTTTTTCTCTCTTTTAACCTTGTTCTAACAATGTTCTGTCATCAAAAACATACCTGAAGTAGCATTCAGTTGCATTCACGGTGTTTTGAGGAATGTCCATTAGAAAATCCTCCCCCCTCCGAGCATCAAAAACACTTCCTGCTGAACTTCCTGGTTCTGGGACGTATTTTCAGATTTCATACTTCACTTATCTGATAATTTTCAGCTGCTTTAAGTCCTTAAATCATTGCCTGACTTGTTCTGAGCCTTTCTGTCAGCTAAACACGATAACTGCTGCTGCTCACCCGCACCATAATGTCTGTTGACAGCTAACTTAACTAGACTTGTATGTAGCCCTTGGCTCCAACTGCTTCCTGGATGCACTCAGTAAGTGTCATTTCACATGGCTGATAAAACCTGTCATTGAATCAATAATATGTAAATTTTTTTTAGATGATTTGGCAAATGAGATGGCAAAGAGCATGTTTAAATCTGATAACAGTATGAAAAACACATCATATTTCTCCTTTAATGCTGGGGAACCTGATTATATAGTAGTAGTGAGTAAATGTTGTGTTTTCCCTCACAGAGTTTATTGTAAAAGCAAGACTTAGTAACAAAAATGAGTCTGCTGCACGCTGTCAGTATAATAATCTCTCAAACTGGAACTAAGAGCCGAAAGCAGCACTCTGATTGGCTGCGCTTGGGTGTCCACCCCAGTTTCACTCCAGTGTCTGATAATAACTCTTCTAAAGCTGTGCACGTGTTAATTAATGCTTGTGAATATTAACGATGTGCCAAATGGTTTGTAAGCTCAAGGGATGAGTGTAAGATATTTAGATAGCTTCTTCCTCCTTTTTTAACTTTTTTACTCCAGCTTTAAGTTGTCTTTTGCCCCCTGTAGGTGACGACATCAGCGGCTCAGGAAGTGGCATGTGCGTCGGTGGGCAGTGCACTCGAAGCAGACCGGGTTTGTTCGCGGACCCACCAGCCAACAAGGGGGTGAGGGGCACAGCTTCACCTCAGTCCCGCCTCTCTTGCTTCCTATTCCTCTTCCCATTGGCTGTCCCACTCTTGCAGCGATGATTGACAGCTCCAACAACAGGAAAGACTCTACTACTGTCTGAAGTAGGACTAACGCATGAACGAGAAGGACAATGTGGCTCGGAAAGAGATGCTTTTGGACGCGACTTTGCCAAAAAAGAATGGACATTTTTTCCTTTTGCCATGAAGGGAACCTGACAATATTTTTATTTCGTTCTTGTATGATAGTTTGTTGAGGTGTCTTGCAAGAAACATGAAGAAAATAATGTCGAGAAGATTGAATTTGTTCAGCCATTTTCACCTGACAACGAAAACAAACAAAAAATCGTTCCTCTATTCACAAGACATTTTCCAAACTTCACTTTTGTAAACTTGTGTAAGGTGTAAATGTTTGTAGCTAAATGACTGGCACCATACTGAGCCATGAATGTACAGTATAATATTGAATCTATTGACAATGAAATCCCCATAATCTGTCATGTAGTTGTCCAGATGTTTTGGCGTTCGTGTTTGTTGGCATACAATGAATAGAATCAGAAATACCGGGGAGAAAAATTAACACAATCTCAAAATATACAACGTTATTACAGCAAGTAAAAGGACAATTCCATGTTTTGTTGATCTCTCAAAGCACCTGTGAACAAGCACACTAAGGTTTTTACCGTAATGAAGGCAAAGACGTGCACATATTCCTGACTCTTTTATTATTTATTTTATATGAATGACATTGGAAATTGCTTGAGTCCTGATTGAGAGATGCTTTGCGGGAAAGCACAACAAACATAATCCACTCAGCTTTGAACTTGACAAAAGATGACCACAGATATTTTGTCTCTAAAGTGTCCTTGAACTGAAAATGTATGAATGAAAAATTGAACAAATTTAATATGAAAGCAGACCTTCAGCCCGTGCAAAAAGGAGAAAACAATTAAGGAAACAAGTGAACCAGCAAAAGATCTAACAAGTATCTTTGGAGACTTTAAAGTTCAAAACAGCCTCTAAAAAAACGACGATTATATTCAACATGTGGGTCTAATCTACTCAGTTGGAAAAGGGCAGCATACTTTCATGAATATGCAATTAATTATGAAATACATTCAGTAATTCTACAGGAAGTGGCAGGGCTGCATGATTTGGGAGTATTACTATTGCAATTTATGTTTTAATAATAGGATTCTGTTCAGAGTTCACATTTAAAAACAAACTGCAGCCTTTGTGATTTGCCAACTGTGCCGATTAAAATTGCGATTTTGATTTGATTTCGATTTCTTGTGAAGCCCCTATAAGTGGTGTAAAGTGTAACGTACAACGGCGAACTTAAACTATCTCGCAAATGATTTCTCTGCGGTCGGATTATTGCTGACATTGCTCCATGTTATTTAAAATTAGTAATAACAATGTGTGCAATGTCTGGGTGCAAATCAAGTTTAGTGACAGTGTAACGCTTTACCTTGAGGGTTAAGGTAAGACAGTGCTATTGACAAGAAAAAAATGACACTTTTTGAAATGTGGTGTTCGGAACAAGGCTCTTTAACAATCTGATTTACTTGCGTTCTTACAGTGTACAATGCAACTTTTCTGGCGGAGATGTCCTTTGCCTACTTCTTCCTACGTCTCTTTTGAGAGGTATTTGTTCAGACACAAATTTCACACAACATGGCATTAAATTTGTCTTGTATTTATTGAAATACATGTGTTTATTTGCTAAAAGTACATTGGCAAAACGTGTGCTCGCTGTGACTTGTCCCAATGACGTCACAGATAAGTTTAATGCCATAGTATGGAACTCTTCAGACCAGTGTTTTTCAACCTTTTTTGAATCATGGCAATTTGGTTGAAAAGATTCTGCGGGACACTACCTACTAAAAATCACATCAAATTACACCTTTTAGGAGAAAAGCTGTACACAATGTAGCAAATATAGTTCACTTTTTGATTAACATTTGGCTCAGGACACTCCAAAATTCAGTTATATCCATGTTTGAATTCGTTACCTGGCAGTATCTCAAGGCACACTGGTTGAAAGTCAATGCTCCAGACAAAGCGTAGACTCGAGCAGGTGACGGACTGCCCGCCTGAAAAGTTACACACTGCACCTTTAACTCTTGCACATGCAGTGATTGGGATTTTTGTGCTCTTGTTCACGCATCTGTGTATTAATCTCACATTTCATTAAACTCTGTCTGATTGTAGAACTGGCTTCATATTCTAGTGTATTTTGTGCAGCCATCTTTGATTTTCTATTAGACAAAACTATTAAGATGCTTTTTAACCCACAGATGCAAATTTAAGTCTGTAGGGTTTGAAATGCCAAGGCGGTTTGAATGACACTTAAAACTCAACAAAAGTTTATGCATAAATATAACTTTGGAATAATTCTCTTTTTTCTTGTGGGATGTGAGCTGCACTGCATTATAAATAAACATGGAGATGGTTTTGACAGGCACCACCTCCTTCGTCCTGCTGAGCGTCAAAATGACAATCCCGCATCAGTCTGGGGGGTTGGAAATTAATGAATGATTTTTTTCTCCCTCATGCTGACTGTTAAATTCAGACTCCACAAATAAGACTCGCAAAGATTACTTCAGGTTCTATTTTTAAAAATGTCAAAGTCACTCCTTGTTCCTTAAAGAGGAAGGTTTTCAAAAAGAAACGTGTGAGGTTACATTACAATTCTATGACAAAGTGGCATTTACTTTTTCAGTTGTATTTTTCTGAGTTCTTTTCAGAGACCAGATTTGATTAGTATATTTGACAGCATACTTTACTTTATTATTAAAGAAATGTATATTTTAGAAATTTGAGGGCCCAAGGCAAAAGTAAGTACAGGCCCCTCCTCATCATGTGTGATTTTCTATCACTCTTCTGTCGTGTCTCTTGATTTGTTCTTGAAAGGAAGGTTAAGGTTAAGGTTAATTTTGGGGTGGAAAGTAAACTATTGGAAAATTCATATTTGCAATGGCTTAAATGTTCTAAACAGCTTTAAACGGGGGGTTTGGAGGTCCTTCCCCAGAAGAATATTTAAGGCGGGACATCACACCAAAGCAAAGCAAAGCACAGCAAAATGCATTTTAAGACATAAAGCCCTTAAAGCAGGGGTGTCCAAACTTTTTCCACCGAGGGCCACATACTGAAATTAAGACCAAGGGGAGGGCCACAAATAAATCGTGAAACGTTCAGAAAAGTTGCATTAATCTGATTTTAAAGTGCCACCACACCTAAATTCAATCTCAATGCCTTAATATCAGGTCTGTATCGCACCAAAATGTTAGTTATTTAGATTATAATAGTAGAAAATCTGAAATTTGCTGTAAAAAGTATGTCTTAGGTCAATGTGGGCCAATTCACCAGGAAGCTTCAGGGCCAAGAAAAATTGGTCTGCGGGCCGCTTTTGGCCCCCGGGCCTTAGTTTGGACATGCCTGCCTTAAAGTAACACCTACACACCAAACTTTACAATCTTGTTTTTAACAAGATTTTAATGGAATGTATTGAAGGATTTGATCTAATTCTAAGATTCCAAGATTTGTTCAAATTAAATGAACAAAAATTTTATTTTTTATGCCAATTTTCAGTCAGAATTAGTTTACTCAAAAACTAAACAAGAAATCCCAAATCCAAAAATGTGTACAAAATGAACCAAAAAATTTAAACCTGGTTCTGTCTATTATTTTCAGATTGAAATCCAAAATAATTGCGCTTTTAGCCGTTTTTACAAATAAAATGCCTTATTTCTACTATTATTTCTTCTTTATTATTGCTATTATTATTATTATTATTATTATTTTTACTTCTTCTTTTCTTTTTCCATTCACCTGTAATGTCTCACTTGAGGAAATCAGACCATATTTCCTGTTTGTTGGGGGTTGATTTAAACACATGGTTTTCAGTTGTAATCATAATGTTATATTTTATTTTTCTTTTCCATTTCTATTCAATCCCACACAATTTTGTTGATCTTTTTCTTGTCTAAAAGTACAGCACACTACTTCACTGTGATACTGAGAGAAAAGCAACTGTTTTCAGAGCCTTGTGTCTATGATGATCAGGAAGGGCATGTTAATGGGGGCCCCTTCATGTTGGGGGCCCAAGGCAACTGTGGCCTGTTGCCAAATGGAAAATCCGCCACTGGTATTAAATCATTTGAGCGGTTCTTGCACAGCTCCTTCAGATATAATGTAGTTTTTCTCATTTTCATGGTCTGTACGTTACATTGTGCATTTGATGTTTTGTTCTTTCAGTTGGATTACAGTAACAGTCAGATTATGCTCAGTCCTCACAATACTTTTCCAGTCTTTTTTAATTTCTTGAACCGCTACGTTTTACTTCTACTTGTTTAAAACTATGCTGAAGTAACGGTACTCTAACTTAAGTACTATTATTACTTTACCCACCTCTGTGTACGTGATAATAATAAGTCATAATAGCCCTAAAGCCTCGTGTCTAGACATAGAAAAAGATTTATTGACTTTAAGTGCTGCCTCTGCTGTTTGTTTATGATCTACCATTTTAGTCCCCGACGTGGAAAAGAATGTCCTCAAACTACTGCCACCACATTTTAAAGATTTCGCCTTAACAATGGAACAGGGATAATTAAATGTGACCAGTGGCTTGTGTCTTAAATTGATTAGTGCAGTGTTTTCTGTTGTGTTAAATTATCTCTCGCAGCCGTAGATGAAGTCAAGGTCTGTGTCACAAGTAACAAACTTCACAGGTTTGGCTTCAGTACTGTCAAGGTAAAATGAGGTGATGTGAGTTGTATTTAGTAGAAAACAAGCAACGGAACAAACATTACCTAAACATGATCAATAATTGGGTTTGATATTGCTGTGTGAAGTGTATTCATTTTAACTTTTATATCCTCAAACATGAAGCGACACCTTTTCTTTGTTAAAAATAGACACGATTAGATATTTACTTGTCATTCCTAATAACAGCAGTACAGGAAATTCCCGCAATTTTGGTTTTCACAGGAGTTCTAGTTCCACAGATTCATCCAAGCACATTTTAAACATGTTCCTTTGTTACTTGATGAGAGACAGAAACTTCAGTGTCCGTGTCTCTTAATCTGTGGTGCGTGTGTTACTGGTGCCTTCTGTACTTTGAGAATTAGTTTTATTTAGAGACATATTTGTGCCAACCGTTATTTAGAACTACTTATCCATGGTTTAGTCACTTCTTAGTCTCATTCTAGACTTGATATAGTCCATGTTTAGCTCTGGTGGTACTCAGAAAGCCCAAGGGTGGTCCATGTTTATGCATTTCAGTATTTGTGAGTGATCATGACTGACTTCTGCTGGACTTTTATTTACTTTACTCTGCAAAATGTGACATTTAAGCTATTTGTAGAGGTGGGTAGGGTAATGAAAATGTGTAGTCAAGTAATAACAACAACAGTTTGAATGTAAAGTTTTAAATCTGATTTGTCATGCCATTGGACAACAAAGAAAGAAAAGCAGAAAATAATGCACACAATTGCAAATTAAAGACAAATTATATGACCTATTGGAAGGTGTAAGAAATGAAATTCGATGTTCGGATCCTGAACTGATGCTCACATTGAGTTTTCGTCTTAGCCTTGAGTCTGTGGGAAGAGTAAACTTTAACTCTAGTGCAGTTCTCAAACTTTTCACACCAAGTACCACCAAACATAATGATAATGTTTGGCTCTCGGAAGTACCACCAGATCTAAACCCAGACTAGATCAGGCCTAAAAAAGTCATAAGGTGGTTTTAAACCACCTTGTCTGAGGACATTAATAGATTTGACTCTAAAAATAAAATACTCAAATTGCAGAGTGCCTGTTGATAGAAAACTGCTCTAAAATGGACCATGTTTTCAGCAAAATTACTCAAGTGAATGTAACTGAGCACTTTCCACCTCTGGCTATTTGACACAACATTCACGATGACACCTGACTTACTACACACTACAGCTAAAATATGTACAATTTCCATATAGAAATAAGGCATTTTATTTGTAAAAATTAATTAATTGAAATTAAAACTTTACTATTTGGCTTTGGACTGGATATAAAAAAAAAACTCTGTACATTCCTTCAAAATCTTGTACTATGTAGACTGTAAAGTTTGGTGTGTGTAGGAGCTACTTTAAGGGCTGGTCTTTATGTATCTGTGGGAGAAAAATACATTTTAAGAAAACGGCCTTTGAAGTTACAACGTTTCAGAGAAGTCTTTGGATGAAGCAAATTCAATTAAGTTATGAAACATCTTTAGGAGCAGAAGTTTGTTGTTTCAACATGAAAGCCTATATGTTGAGAACAAACTGACCAAAAAACCAAAACATGAAAAAAAGGTTTTTGCCTGTAGTGTCTTGTCTGTTCTCGCGTTGACCACTGGGTGTCGCTGTGGCAGTACGCATGGCCCCGCACAGAGGGCGGGGGAGAGCGGTCTGTTGGGCTTTTGGCACGGGTCAGGTGGAAAAGCACGGGTGATTGGTTTACGACGCGGCGTTCTCTCTTCTGATTGGCCTGCAAGGTGTGAAGAATCAGAGGGGGACGAGAGAGCGACGATCCGCCGGCTCCAGCCCCAGCTCCCAGCCCCACTCCGCGCTAAACTGTGCCGGTGTGCGCTTCTCTCCCGGTGCGCGCTGAAATGTGACTGCCACACGGAGGAATAGCGGCGTTTCAGTGGGATTTTTGTCCTCGCTTGCGTGTGTTAGCCCGGATCAGAATGGGGGGATGCCGGAGGGGAGTGACAGTGGCCACGCGGACCACGAGGGCTGCTGTCCTGCTCCTTTGGGTGACCACCACAGTGTGCGCAGTGGAAGGTAAGTGCCCACGGCCAGGACGCACTGACAGGGGAGCTTGTACCTGCTCAGCTGATGCGCGCAGGGACCCAATGGGCAAGTGAGCAGGGGAAACTTGGTGTTTACTTTTGCGATGCTGCTGGCAAGTTCAGATTACGCAGAAGAATGTGCACATTTCACGTCAGAGCAGGCTTTCATTTAGTAATCTGACCACAAATGCAATTGTTTGTTTTTGATTTTTGAGAATTTTACTCGGAAAATATCAAAATGGGTCCATAAAAATGATGTTGGCAGATTCTGGAGAGGATTTACAGCAGTGGACGATATCGACAAAAAAAGAAAAAAAAAACTTAATGTTTTTTTTTTGGTGTATCCCGATAACGATAGTCAGACAACACTATGTCCAGCCCACAGAAATGTGTTAAAACATGTCTAGAATTATTAGTTGAGGTTTAATGATCAGACAAATGTGAAATGTCTGTAAAGTGAATCACAAAAATGCAGCTTTATCACATTTTTACCTTATTTGAAAGTTTAGAACATCACCTTTTTCATTTTATTCATAATCCAATCTTTTTGTAGCATTCATTTTTACATGAATCAATACTTCATATTCAAATTTTGCATATCTTCAAAACAACATACATAATTTTAGCAACATTTGAATATATTGCTCACCTCTAGTTGGCAGCATTGCAGTAAATTGAAGCCTTATCCAAGTAAATAACACATATCAAACCCTAAATGGTCCTTGCATCATATATTAACACTCATACCATATTTTGTAACCTTCAGTACTGTAGTTTGTAGGACATTCCCTTAGAATTCCTTGTCATTTTTATTGGCTTGAAGTGTGTACAAACTCAGTCCCTCAGCTCCATTACCATATGTAGTAGGTTCTGTTCATTCAAAGCAAATGATAATTATAGCTCACAGGTGCCGGTGGCTGAGTGTCCCGCTGCTGTGTGGTTGCATCCTGACAGTCCCAGCATCACTGCTCTAAACGCTCTCCAAAATCCACTCTGAACATCTCTCCACAAACCCATCAAAAACACTCCTATGATGATACGGTGCCTTCAGCAACACAAGGGTAACATTTGGACCTGCCTTTTCAAACTCCAATCTCAGCATGTTACCACTCTATTTACAATGTCCTGTGTTGTTTTAGTATCTCTACCTCGCTGTCTATGCAAAGTATAAATGTTAACCCTAGACATAACCGATAGATCTTATGACTTATGGCAAAAATAAGGCCTTAAAATGCATTAGAAAGCATTAAATTCAATCCCCACATGCATTAAATCTAAAAACCATTTTGAAAATAGATTTATCCATCAGAACAATAACTATAAACATAATAAAAATCACAGGTGTACTGGGTTTATTGAATCTAGATGTCCATAGCTTTGACCAAATCTAAGGCTGTAGTCGACTAAAGAAAGACTAAAGAGCAGTCCTATCGACCGATTAGTCGACTAAAAGGGGCGTGTGAAAAATATATCAAAACTGTAAAGTAAATCCATGTATATAAACCAAACTGGACTCAAACGAACACTACGACAGAGGAGTTCATGCAAAAACAACTATTTATACAGAAAAGTACCAGGAGACAGTGCATTGATACGTTAAGACTCCAAAATCTTCAGCTAAATCACTTCTTATCTTCTTGTTTTTCCCATATAAATCGTTTTATAATCATTTAATATATAACTAATAATAAAAATATTGGTCGACTAAGAGACCATCGACCGACTAATCAGCTAAACGACTAAATGGCTACAGCCCTAATCATATCATCTAAAAAGTAAAAGCTAGGATTCAAAACATACATTTCCATGGTTTAACTTTCATGTAAATTAGCTTTTTGAATATTTTAAAGTAGTTTGAAGTAGTATATTCTGCTGCCCAGTGGAATGGTTAGTAGATCAGTAGTGTTGACATGATTAAAGTGTAAATGTCTTCTTTTGGCGTTGATTATGGCATTAAAAACATTACATTTGAATTGCTGAAACCTGCATTAACTTGGAAATTGTGCTTATATACATGTAATAACAGTTTAACCCTCGTGATTATTGAAATAGTAAGGCGTTTGAATAATGAACCACCACATTATCGGTTCGTGTTCATGTTTCCAGTGGTCCTGCTCAGTCGGTTCTTTAGCGTAGCCTCTGTTGTGTTGTAGAAGCGGTGCATCTGCTGTTTTCTGCCCAGGTTTTACTTGTCGTGGGGTTTCATGATCATGGAAGAATATGTCATTGCAGTTTATCTGTCCAAAGCGCATTCATTTCATTTCAAACATGTCGTACAGGAGCTTTTGAGAGCAGACTGAAATACAAACTGTTAAACTAATACAATGATTACATGCATTTCTGAACAGGTTAAGCAGTTTTATTGATTTTGATATTTGCATTTTGTTGTTTGCAGAGGAAATGTTAATGTGTTACTGTGTTTGCGATGTGCTACTTGACAATTCAAGTTTTGATTTTGTTTTGATTGCAGTTAGGTTTGGCAATATATTGAAATTTAGATAATAACGAGAATAATGTTGTTTTGAAGATATGCAAAATTTGAATGTGGAGTAGATAGTTTATTGGAAAAAATGCAACAGAAAGAGCAGAAAATAGTGATGTATACTTTCAAATAATGGTATTAGGTGATATTCCTGTACTTTTGTGAATGATTTGACTGACATTTCCCATTTGTCTGATAATTTCACCACTAAAACGTAAAAAAATACATGTTTTAGCACATTTCTGTTGGACTGACATAACTGAATCTGAATCTGAATTTCGTTATTGGGATTCTCCAAAAACTATACAGATATTTTTGTCAATATCGCAAACTGCTTATTGCAATATATCTTCATTGATCAATGGAAGTCATTCACTTTTCTTTTTAAATACTTTTATTTGTTGTTTGTTGTTCGTTTTTTGGACAAAATAGTTTTACCTTTACATGTTCTGGTGGGTGACAGCTGCTCAAGAAAACATTTCAATGCAAAAACAAACAACTTTGTCTTAAAAACTAACAAACAAAACGACACATCTTGCAGTCCGATCTTGTTGCCCCTTTAAATACGAGCGTTCTCTTTGTAATCATTAGCTCTATTGTACTTCATTTGACAATTATGGGGCAAAGATATCAACACGGCATTATTTATTTGTTATTAATGGTTATTTAATGCAATATATTTTAGGAGTTTGGGTTTGGTTCGCATCGCGCACCAACCAAAAAGTAGCTGGTTCAACTCACCTTTCAAATGTAACTCTCGAGTCCACTCTGCCATTTTTTCTTGGGCAAAACACTTCACTGTGTGGCTGATTGCAATGACCACGCGTTTGCCGAGGCACTAATGAATGACAGCGGCAGTGCAGTGTCCTGAGTTTATCTTTAAAACATCACTATAAACATAAGTTGTAGCTCTAATTAGGCCTTTACCAACTGCTACACATTGCATCCATCTGCTCCCGTCTCTTAAATCTTCCTTCCAACGTGTCCTCTCCCCTCTCCGTCTGCTGTCTGCGCTGTCCCTCACGGAGGTACTAGATTAGCCCACTGCTGTGTTTTAATGGTGCGAGTAATGACAGCCTCCGCGGTGACTCTCCCCCAGTTTTAGACTTGTAGATTAGATGTGTATTTTGATTAAACACTGCACTTGTTCAGAGTCCTGGGCAGGTGCGGTGGGAGGTTGTGACAGAACATGGTGGTATTAGTGCTTGTCGTGGAGGCGGTGGGCTGTTTGCTGGTCACATTGGCCTCTTCATGGTGACTTCGCGCCTAATGAGCTGCTGGATTGGCGACCGGAGTGTGTCAATGTAGAACAGAACTGCTGTTGACACAATGACTGCTCTAAGCTCTGTGTATACGCGCACCTGCCAGCAGTGCTCCATGGAAACTGTTTTTGTGCTTAAATGTTAAGTAAATAAGGTGATATTGAAAGTTTTATAACCCGGCATTGTACATCAAACATGCATATCACTAGAGATGATCCGATATGGAGGTTTTTTTTTGTGCTGAAATCCAATGTGTCTGGCTGTTGTGCCAATCCCAATATTAAAGCACACATATTCTGCTACAGTGACTTTTTTGAGCTTTAAACCATGTTCTAACAATGTTCCATCATCACAAACATACCTGGAGTAGTATTCAGCTGCATTCACGCTGTTTTGAGGAATGTTTATTAAAAATCCTACCCCCTTCGAGTGTCAAACACACGTCTTGCGAACTATCTATCTGGGACGTATTTTCAGATCATCTACGTCAGAGAGTCCAGCTCTGTTTTAAGTCCTTAAATCATCGCTAAACTTGTTCTGAGCATTTCTGCCGTCTAAACACAATCACTGCTGCAGCAAATCCGCATCTTAAGTTAGCGCTGAAAAGTTAACTAGACTGTATATTGCACTGGCAGCATCTGCTGGCTGGCTGGTGACTGATAACACAGGGCATAGAATGAATAAGAAACTTTTTGCATTGTAACAGTAATTACATAGTGTATATATCTGGGATATAAAATTATTTGTTCAATTCAATTCAGGCTTATTTACTGTTTATAGCCCATTTAAAACAACTTCAGCTGACCAAAGTGCTTCAAAGGAGATTAAACAGGATTTGTTGCATGATTGGGTTAATACAAATTGTATAAACCATATTTAATCCTAATTTCTCCCTATTTCCATTTTTACTTTCTTCAAAAAGAAAAATCTGATGCATTGATGGTAAACTGAGAGAAGACAAAAAATATAACTGTGCCAAATATCAGATACATTTTCAATGTCAGACTGACTGATATCTGGATGACAGAGTTGCACTATTTTGGATTTCAGTCAGTGCATTCTGCTGTTGTGCCCCTCGGCAGGACATCATTTCTATTCTAAGAATAGTTTGTTACTGCAATGAAGTTTGACATCCAATATAAAAAAAAAACAAAACAAAAAACATTGAATTGAAGCATGGTTTTGAATTGCTGCAGTGTCCTTGTTGGAAAAGCCTGAATAATTTAGAAGCAGAATTACTTTTTTTCGTCCCCAATGGGAAATTCTTTTTGTTACAGACTTGCAGCCGACCAGCAGAAGAAACAGAATTATCGAAATTAAGTTAAGAAACTAAAATTAAATCTCAGTATCACAGTAAAAATAAAATACAAATAAATATGTATTATTGATCAACTAGTTAAAATGAAAAACAGTTTTGTTGAATTGTGCAGCGTTAGCCTAAAGTCATCTGCTCAGAGGCTTCAGAGGCTAAACAACAGGAGAAAAAGTGTGTTTGAACAGACAGCTGCATTAAAGGGAGAAACAGAGATGATACAACGATTTCACAATAATAATGCGGGTTAGATTGATGTATGTAATGTACTTTGACTAACCCTTCCATGGCCCATGATAGTTACAAGCTGCAGGCGCTTCAATAAGATCAAATATTTAAAATGTTTATAGTCATTCTCAAAAGATATTCTTCATATACATACCCAAAACAACACACATTTTATACATGGATGTTTTTAAGGGCTTTAGGGGACATACTTTCCTTGGTATTTTGAGCTGCTGCATGTGGAAAGTCAGGAAACTTTACCTAGATTCTTTCTCAAGTCTCCAGAGCTCCCACTACAGTGCACCGATCTGCCATCTGACCCCGTTATTTAGAAAGTCACTGCAAACTCTGTGGATATTACTGTTTGAGTGTTTTATTATGAATGAAAGTTCTGTGGAAAAACGGAGGGACAAGTTGACCCTTTGAGAAGCAAATGTCCCGTCAGCAGCTCTGTCACACGTCTGACTTTAAGGGTGAAATTCATTTTGTTGGACTTCTGAGTTTGTGTATTTGTCAAACTCTGGTTCGCTCAACTTTGTAACTTTTCTGTTATTGCTTTGCCTGGAATGTTCCACAGGATGGCATTAGACGTATCTATTTTGCATATTCAATGACAGGTGTTTTACTGTGTAGATTTACCTTGAATAACATGCATTCTTACATACATTCTCCACAAGTCTGAGCTGTAACTTGGCCTATTGATGTCACCTGTTTGCTTCCATGGAGATAGACAAGTTTAATGCCATACTTTGGAACATGACAAAGCTGTAACATCATGAAGACAAGCATGTAGCATATTCCACCAGAAAAGTTACATCTGTGCATCTTAATGGAGAAAAACGACAAAAAAACAACAACAAAACACATTTCTATAAAGTATTGTAATGTTTTGACTTGACTGTAAAAAAAAACATAATAATGACGTCATTTTAGGGCTGAAACAAGTTCATTGATTAATCCCAACGAATCAGTTATTTAAATAATTGTCAACCACTTTCATAATAGATCATAATAGAAAATAACCATTTATTTATATTATACTATGCTCAACCTTGAAAATGTGACATGTGCTGAGAAAGAATGTTGTATCACTCAGACAAGGCAGGAATTCCTGTAAAATGAACATACTTTTTTTACCGAAACAACCTATTGTAAAGTGTACTTTATGAAGGTGTTAAGCTGCATTTTTTGTTGTTGTTTCCTCTTGTTAAATACTGTAAAAAATCTCATACTCACTGGCCTTTTGCTGGTTAGTTGCGGTTTACTTCATGTAAAGTACTTCTTTGCAAATTTACTTCTTGTCATTTCTTGTTGTGGTTTAACCTTTAAGTAAAATCCTCCTAAATAATTCAACAGGGATTTATTTTTGTATATCTATTCTACTCAAACAAATGATACATTATTAAAGTCGTGAGCGCCATAAAACCTCAAAATGCCACTGTGGTCACGTCACAGCAGGACATCGTCTGTAACGACATCTGACTTAAAATCTGTGCCAAAATAATATGCTAATTAACTGCACAAATGGGCTGCCCAAAGGAATCTCTGAATTATTGCTACAAATCAACACAGATCATATCATAGCTCCATTATATATAAATGCACATGTTTGTACCAAATGATCTTCCCATATATTCCCGTCTTTTCCCCTGGAGCTGTGCATTCTGCCCCTATCTGCGTCCCGTAGGAATGTGAAAGGTTAAACATCCCAGATCCTGTTTTAGATGCTGGTATTTACGCAACATGTTGTAATTTGTGACTTTGTGCGGCGAGCTGTGTGTGTTGAACAAATGATGAACAAATAATCTCCTCGGGGAAGCCTGGTGCACATTTCTTAGGGATATGCAGATGACGGGTGGGCTATAGTCAGCACATACACACCACCCCCTCGGGCTCATCTTTTAAACATGGCTTTCTATATTCATCAGCTGACAGGTTATCTATGTGACAGACTCTGGCTTGAACCGGAGGAAAGTGGGATCCTTCTCTGCAGGCCCCAGGCTCTTCTCCGCCACGTCTCAGCTTTTCTAGAATGTGAAATGTATCATAAATGTCTATATATAGTGAGAGACTTTGCATTTACAGTCAACAACTGTCAACACAGTCAAGTTGATGAGTCAATTCAGTATGTCTATATTTATTTTTAAAAGTATTTGTTATAAAATTAAAAAAAAAAAAAAAAAAAAGTAAGAAAATGTTTTACTACAGTTGATAGTCTGTAATGTAGTAAGATGTCGTTATACAAATGTACAAGAGTGAGGGCCAGGAAATCAAGAGTTTTGGCGACATTTTATTTCAAGTTGTTAAAGTCTGTATGACAGGTTAGATTACACATTTCACTAAAATGTAGCAAGCATGATTATATTTAAGATTTTAGTAAACATTTTGACTATTTGTCCCCAGTTTGCCAGTTTTTGTAATGTTTATAATGTTACTTCCTGGTTGGACATGGGCGGCAAATATGACATAGAGGTAATTCCACAACTGTTACCTAGCAACCATTTTAAAAACAAGGGCCAAAATCTGTATAAATTACACAATAGTTATAATTTGACAAGTAATATTATATGATAATACCTTTACTTTGTTGGATGACTTTTTAAACTGTAAATCGAACGTGTCAGTTGGGTGTAAATTCTCTCTATATTTTTAATGGTACGTTGCTTTTTGGTGACATAGGTAGAGGGATTTCGCATTAGAACGCAGCACTACTTCCTGTAATTTAAAACTTTTATTTTACAAAATTTCAATCTCAAAAACTGCAATTTCACGGATGTAAAACCATATGATAAACATTTACCACAGTTGCTATCCCACCAAACTAAGTCATAATTAGAATATCACGAGAACCTGTCATCATGAGAAACTGTCACTTTAATGAGTCATCTGTGCATGGAATTTCAGTTGGCTATTCATTTTTACTTCCTGTCCAATTCTATCTCGAGTTTTTTTGAGACACACTGAATAAATAAATCCTTAAAGATCTAGTGAACAGTGAGCTGCAGGTGGATGTCACTGACAACATGTTAAAGACTGCATGTGTTTTTGGGTCAATGCTAATGCTAATGCTAATTTTGAAGCATAATAACGATAAAGATGAAAATAAAACAAATTAAAATAAAATAGTGAAATAATCTATATATGAAAATAAACAGGTAGTCTTTACTTTACATTTTAATTTGTTGTTTCTTTTTAATTCTTTTTAATTAAATTTAGCATTAGCTGTGAGAAACGATTAGCTTAGCCAACTGATGATGTGCACAGAGCTCATTATGAACACCAAACAATATTTAAAAAATAAAATTTTCCTCATTTTGATTGATCCCATTTTTTTATTCAGTTTTATTATTACAATGTAAAAGAAAATTGAAATCTGTCAACTGGACAAACATATTTTTCTTCACTCAAAAATCCTTTTACCAGTTGACAGAATTCAATTTCTTTTACAATGAACGACTAAGGCATTACATAGACATTTTTCACAAACAGAATAAAAATGGCATGCAGTATTTATTTCATGAAAGACATTTAATCATTTTTAGTTAACACAAAAATAGCCCAATTTATTCTGTCAAAGCCTGAATTCTACTCCAAACAATCTATTTTAACTGACGGAGGATTGGCCACGGTCTTTTCAAAAAATGGAAAAAAACAACAACATATAAATGAACATTGTAAATGATTGAATCTTGACTTTAATTCAAATTGGAAAACTGCCTGGTATTTGAATGTTTTGTACAGTTGTGGGGATGCCGTGCTCAAGTCGCCACAATGTGGTCTATGGAAAAGGGTAGATTTTTGACATTTTTTTTCTGACAAGAATTGTGATTGTGACTAGATTTACGATTGGAATTTTGATGATCAGATTCTGTTTAAAGACACATTTCAAATTTGTACAGGAGAATTGACCAAAAAATGAACATGTATGTATGTATGTGCGTATGTATGTATGTATGTATGAATGTATGTGTGTGTGTATGTGCGTATGTGCGTATGTGCGTATGTGTGTATGTGTGTATGTGTGTATGTAAACTACAAGGTTAGTAGTTTAAGATATTTTGTGAAGGAAAATATGGTACTTCAAAAATTGCAGCCCTTGTGATTTGCTTATTGCATCCATTCAGATTTTGATTTTGATTCAATTACAGTTAATCTTGCAGCTTTAGTTGGTAGTATTTTTTTCACCACCAAAAATGTATGCCAAACCACTGCAACTTAAAGTGCCTATGACTGGTTGGACTCAGTTCACTACAATGCATTTTAGATAAGTATATTTAAAATGTTGCTAAAATACTTTACAAATTTGATCCTGGTTTAATTAAAAATACACGTGAACAACATTTTTGTCTAATTAATGTATACAGGGTCAAAAAAGTAGTCTCTTTTGTGTTAATTCTGCATAACCTTTGTCTTCCTAGTGTGATGTCATCGATCTGTTTACTTCCTGTAACTTTGTACAGATTTTTTAACTTCTCTTCACAAACTTGATTGGTGTAAAACTATGATTTATATTTACTACAGGTATCAATACACCAAGTAAAGACAAAATTAGAAAATCATGAAAACTTGTTCTACGTACTTTAACTGTCTCAATGATTCCTGAATCTTCTGCTCAGACTCAGGCGCTTGCCCTCGTACAGTGGCTCCCAGCCCTGAACAGGTGCCACGACGGGGAATAATTTACATGGCGTTCATCTGTCAGTGGTCTTAATGTTGTGGTTGACAGTTAAATTCCCGTGTTCTGTGGTCTTTAGAGCTTGGCCCCTTTGGCCTTTGCGTACAGGGTCATGTTTCAGCTGCTGTTCCCATGTGCTCACAGGCCGCTCTGCAGACTCTGCAAAAAGGTATTTTAGGGAACTTTTTGAGGCTACGTAATTGGGTTGCGCTTTTTGTTGCGGGAATGCCACACAATTACACAAGTAAAAAGTATTTTCACTATCAGAAATGTGCTAACTCACTCATCATATCATCAATTTTTCTCCCACTTCTATTGCCTAGGCTTGGTGGTTTTTTATACACCAATTTTGAAGCTGGAAATAGTGAAAGGTAGCAGAGTGGTTAACCTCCTGGATGTAGAAAGGGATGTGTTTGAGTAAGAGAAGATGATAAATATAAACTGGTTATAGCAATGGAGATTTGACTTGGGACTGCAAGACTAATCTCAATCAAAAGAAAATTTGATTTGAATTTGAATGGTTCCAATTACAGAATTATAAAGGTTGCACTTAAAATGAATGTGATGTCCCCAACAAACAACCAGTGGTGGAAGAAGTTCTCAATTCTGTTACTTAAGTAAAAGTGCAGATACGTGTGCAAAAAATTACTCAAGTAAAGGTAAAAGTATCACATTAAAAAATCTACTGAAGTAAAGGTGTTGAAGTACCTGTTTGAAAATGTACTTTGAGAGTAAAAAGTAAAAGTATTTCATGCCGATTATGAGACCAGTTTGTGTATTAAAGGTCGTAATTTTGGTAAAGAATTGGTAAAGAACAAAGGTCAATTCAAATTGATTTCTTTCTGTGTATATTTTTGTTTGCTTCCTCAGGCAGAACATGCTAAAAATGACTCCTCAGACAAAATGAAAAGTACTTTCTACTTTTCAGTCCAGTTTAAAATGTAGTGGTGTAAAAAGTACATACACTTGGTCTCAAATGTAGTGAAGTAAAAGTAAGAAGTATCCACTGTAAAAATGACTTAAGTAAAGTACAGATACCTCGTTTTTTTTTGGTTTTTTTTAAGTACAGTACTTTTACTTTTGTACTTTACTTTCCACCACTGTGGGTTGATTTTTGATCAAACTTGGTAACATCGTAGGACTGAAAGATAAACTAAATTGCACCTTAAGTAGATACAAATGGAAAATTGCAAATAAGCACATTATTTCCTCAACAAACTGCAAAATATCCTCTGTTGAAGGGCTGCACGATTTGGTAAAATTATCTAATTGCAATTTTTCTGACAAGTATTGAGATTAACGTTAGATTTTTGATTATGCTAGAACTAAATCTTAATATTAAACATTTTAAATACTTACAAAAAGAATGAAATAGGCCTGTGAACTGACAAACTTAAAAGAATTGCAAAAGAATGTTTGTACAGATCTCAACCAGTGTTTGCAGTGTATATTCTGTGAGACAATTTTTGGAGATTTTCTATAATTTTGTTTAACGTTTCTCATCAAATTGGGTAAATGATTTTGAACGAGGTCTTTCATAAATAAATGTGACTGGTGTGAGGAGCACTGCTGTTTTCACTGCTTCATGTTTAACCTCTGCTACTGTTTACTCTCTTCTGTTTGTTTGAGTCCTGTTGAGATGTAATAGCCTTTATAAGTGCCGTGGTGAAATGCTCACTCCAGCTCTCTCAAAGCAGACCGCGCTGTGCCGAGGCATGATTAATAACTTATTAAATAGTGCAAATCTATATCCCTGTCCCTGGATCTTCACGCCTTAGCTGTGAATTTTCACACTGTCCGCTCTCCTGTTCCCGTTTTAGGAGAAACCTGTTGGTCCACAGCAGCAGTGAGCTGTGTCCCATTTTAGTGTGAATTTTGAATCCAGCGTGTCTGGACCAAATGTTTGGTTCAGTCAGTGTGACCTTTACGTCGTCTTTTATTATGGAAAAAAATGGTATGTGTTTTATAATAAATGACTGTAGATACATTCTGTGCTTTTACAAGGTGTCAGTAAAACACCTCCTCTACAGCTTCTCACATGGAAACAATAATAGGTCCTATGTGTTTTCTATTAACAGTGTCATTCTCCATAAAGACAATGAGTCCCTGTCAGTGGTTTTAGTCATTAGTGACAGATCCACTATAGGAATGTGTCATAATATTTTGAATTGGTACTTGCTTCAAATTGTTGTTTAAAAATGTGGAAGTTCTGTAGACAAACCTGGACTTGAATTTTATGCATTTTTCCGGCTACTCTTAAATCTACAATATGTGTAACTTGTGTTGTGTCACAACACATTTGTATCCACATTTCTGTTGAATCATTTTAGAAGCAACAGAAAACACAAGGCCAGCTGTCCTGACAGAAGTTTCAGGCTTTAGTTTTTCTGTCCAGTGTCCAGTGCAGCTCACAGAGGCTGTGCTCAATGCTCTGGAGAACAGGCTGAGAGCCCAGAGAGGAGCAGAGGCTGCACAGAAAACCTCTGACACAGGATTTGGACACAAGTGATCAGCAGCAACTGTGCGACAAGTGCTGTTATAATATACATATGCTCAATATAAGTCTTGGGGTAAAATAGCTTACATATTAAGTGCTCGTCAATAGATATGAATTGCTTTACCTGAACTATTCCACAGTACGCCAGAAAGTCATGATAAGTTGTTTTCAAAACCTGCAAAAAATCAAGTCTAAATTCTATTCAGGGACCGCTTATTTTTGGACCGTTCCTACAAAGGTCTTGTTAAAAGGACCCACTATTAGGCTATGTGATACTGTGTGTGAGGTCAGGGGGCACAGTAAGAAATGTCACCTATAGGACGCCTTAAGGCACTGCCTGAAGACACAAACCGTGGCACTGTGTATATTTGTGTGAAGCTGCTCCCTCAGAGGAGAGAGGCGGGGTCACGTGGGCATAGGTGTGTGTGCGGGCGCCTGCTCACCTGAGACACCTGAGGAGAGGGGTTGGTTGGTTGGTTAGCCATCATTTTAGTTGACGGTTATTCATTCATTCATTCATTTTCTACCGCTTATTCCCTTTAGGGGTCGCGGGTGACTGGAGCCTATCCCAGTGACTTTGGGCCTTAGGCGGGGTACACCCTGGACAGTGGCCAACTCGTCGCAGGGCTGACACAGAGAGACAGACAAGGACAGACAACCATTCACTCTCACATTCATTCACTAGGGACAATTTAGAGTTATCAATTAACCTACACAGTCATGTCTTTGGACGGTGGGAGGAAGCCGGAGAACCCGGAGAGAACCCACGGTAACACGGGGAGGACATGCAGACTCCACGGTTATTGCAGTGGTTTATTTTTTATCAATCCAGTATTCACTTGAACAGTATTCCTGCTCTAGGTCCATGCCCTTTTCTGTTACTGCTGTGGTCGCTAAATTTCCGATGAATAATTAAATAACAGGAAACGCTTCAGTGTGTTTGTTTCATATCTAGCACAATAAAGTGAATTAATAATACTTATGGTCTAAATGTGAGGCCAGTGCATGGACACAGCTCAGTGGATCATTGAGCATATCAGCTTGCCACAGGGATTCTAATCCATTGTTTAGTGGATGTTGTGGGCTTCAATCTGCTGTTAAATTGGCTGAATGCTCTTGGCGTCTACACATTGTTGTTATGTAATATTTGTTTCTAAAAATATAATTTCAGGTGTGGCGTATCAGTACCAGTCAATGGGCACCTACACTCTTCAATAGAAAAACCCCTCTTTAATCTCAGCTGTCAGCGCTCGCACTTCTAATACCAGGGCCTTGCACGTTATAAAACACTTCACCGCCCAAACTCTTTAGTGTATTTGCATAACAAACCAGACTAAATAACTGATATTTTACTGATATGAAACAATAATTGGTACCGTGAGTGAATGGGGCTGGTATAAAAGGGATATAAAAGCAGCCTTTGTTTTCAGCCAAATTCTCCTTTCTCCTGCACTCCGCTTCATTAGATTGTCACTTATACTCATTTGCAGCTCAAACAGTCACATCAATGCGCTGCCGTGTTAGACAGATGGCAATTGCATGCTCCTTGAGTTGTTCTGTCTTCTCTATTGATTGGTTTTCTCAACATGCAAGGTAAGCCGCAGCATCAATTACCCTTCGTTTCAAGCAAAGGCGAAACCATTTTTCCTGCCGCCTCACCAATAAAAAATAACTTTCATTCAACTTGACCTCGAGTCTTTTCGCCAACCTACGAAACCAAAATCAAAGACTTTTGAAACATTTATTTGCATATTTTTAATGATCATGAGCAGACGGATTATTGCTACAAGAAGGATAATCGCACATGGCATCAGTGTTGTTCCATGTGTCCAGCTGTTAAAGTTTACAATGCAGTATGGTAGAAGTATATTTTATAGCTTTCTTGTGTTAATATAATTTAACAATTCTATGTAACAGAAAATTGATTTTGTCTGCACCAAAGACTTTGATGCTGATGCATTTATTCAATAGTAATAGTGATGGCCTTTAAAAGTGTATGACTTTAGTTGTTTGTTTTTTCCCGCAGGGTTGACACAGAAAACAGTCACATGGTGATTGTGCAGTTTCTGGTAAATAGTTGTGACTGGAGGCAATAGGTAAAGTGTGTAGCCCAAGGGCATACATTTTTAGTGATGCAGAGTTTTCCACAGCAAATCAGCAGATGACAGTTGAGCGTTGGACTGGTTTATTGGCAAACGCACTTGTTCTTAAAACAGCAGTGAGTATAATACAGTCATACAGTGGTCCCTATTTTTACCAGCCTTAAATTAGAGCTGAGCAATATATTGAAGCTGTTGATAATATTGCAATAGTTGTTTGAAGGATATGTATAATAAGAATATCATGATAATCAACAATAAAAAGAACAGACACTTGCATACAAGTCTACACATAAATATTTCTGCATCTTTGGTTAGTTTCACAGTCTACTCACATCTGTGTGGTACTTCAACCACAACATATGACATGTTTTAGCATAATTTCTGATGGATTGCCAAACTATTATCTGAATATTGTCATCAGAATAATCCCAGAATGATCAATAATATATTCCTTTTGTCATCACTGGTCCCTAACCGCATGTATCTCCAGAAGTACTGCACACTGGTCACCCTCGGCTCCTGTCAGGTTTAACCAGAGCTATTCAAGGATATAGAGCACACATTACAACCTCACCTTAATTTGATTTGAACTGGGATTAGGCCTGTCACGATAATTCATATACCGATTTATCGTTCAAGCTACATTAACACTTTTTTTTCAGGCTCAATATTTCTACTATGCACTGTTTAATTGAAATGTGTTTTTAAATAAAAAAAAAAAGATTTGTATTATTTTCCTGTAGTCCTAAATTAGCATTGATTTGTTTAATCTTGGTTTTGTCAATGCTAACCTTTTGTTTTCACAGAGACTAACACATGTGTATTTTATTTTTAATATCACTGAATTTTATTTTTAGGGTGCACGGTGGCAGAGCGGCTAGAGCTTCTGCCTCTCAATAAGGAGATCGTGGTTTCGAATTCCGAACCACCCTAACATCACACGATCTCTCTGGGTGGAGTCTGCATGTCCTCCCCGTGTTACCGTGGGTTCTCTCTGGGTTCTCCGGCTTCCTCCCACCGTCCAAAGACATGACTGTGTAGGTTAATTGAGAACGCTAAATTGTCCCTAGTGTGTGACTGTGAGAGTGAATGGTTGTCCTGCCCTGCGACGAGTTGGCCACTGTCCAGGGTGTACCCCGCCTAAGGCCCAAAGTCACTGGGATAGGCTCCAGTCACCCGCGACCCCTAACGGGAATAAGCAGTAAAAAATGAATGAATGAATGAATGAATGAATGAATTTATTTTGCACAAAAATACCTATTAGGGTTGCACAATTAATCGAAATCAAATCAAAATGGGCACAATTAGCGAATCGCTATAGTGGCTATTTTTGAAGTGCCACATTTTCCTCCAAACAACAAAAAAATCATTTTTTTTTTCTTCATTAAAACTGCCAATCCTGTAGTTTAGATACTAAAAATGGAACTAAAAGCGACAAAAACTCGACTACAAGCAACAAAAACATGACAAAAAGTGACAAAACTATTTTGAAACATTCTTTTGCTAGTTTGTCAGTTCATATTTAAGTCTTCTTGTCAATTCTCCTGGTTATGTTTAAAATGAGAATTTGAACAGAATCCCTCCAATATAAATTGCAAATCTAGTCAGTTGGTTAAAAAAACAAATAACAATTAGATATTTTACTCAAATCGTGCAGCTCTAATGATCACATGTTGCTCTTTTGTTGTCAGGTCTAACTGGGATTTGAACTGGCACGCTTCTCGACTGTGATCTAAAAACAAACTACTTCAGTGTCAGTCTCACTTTTGCTCTCCTACACGCTCTGATCATTTATCTTTTCAGCTCAACCCTGCACATCTTCTCCTTTCCCTCTGTAGCCCACACCTCTCACTCCTGTGCGGTTGGAGCTTTAAGCCCGGCAGCTCAGCATATGATTGAACATAATGGCCCATTATTTATTTGCTGCTGGAGAGTGGGCCGCGTGCCAGTCTGCCGGGGCTCCTGCCGTGGGCATATGGTCGCGCTGATAGCCACGCTGGATATAGATAGAGCCGTGTCAGCGCCGAAGCAGAGCGAGAATGGCATAGGGGACATAATGGAGACACAGGGACATTAGTGATCCCACGTCACCCTGGGAAAAGGTTATGGAGGAAAGGTGCCTCATCTCTGGGTTTAATTACCGCTGAATGTAATGTTTAATAGTCTGAATAATACGACGCATGATTAACGGAGCAGTGAGACGATCCACAGGTCTGAAAAAGTTTAGAGAGTCATTGTAGCAGAATGGAATTAAATTGTCTTGTTCTGATAATCAAGAATTCAATGTTCTGGTCACAATATCTCTTTTTAGTAATTTTTTTGTTTTCCTTTGTCACAGTTGACCTTTAGCACAAGACAGGTTTCATTTGTCCAAGAAAAAAAAACATTTCAACTGTATTTTGCCTTTGCGTACAAATATTTCACTTCACATTTTAATTGCTTGGTGCCTGGACTATATAGTATACACTTAAATCTGGTGTACTCTACTTTTTTGTTGTAAATCAGTACATTTTCTGTTTTCCACCAAAGAGCATCTAGTAAAAGCAGCACTTTGTGACAAGTATGTGTCGTCTGCGCCAAATAATACAGCATTTTATTTCTTCCCGGATATAAGGGCCAAAAGCAGTGCTCTGATTGGCTGTGCTTGAGCAGACCACCTCAGTTTCACTTTACCGTCTGAAAAAAAGCTGTTCTAAAGCCATGCATTTGTCTAAAAATGAATGCATGTGAATATTAACGATGTGCCAAAAGGTTTGTGAGCTTTAAGATGCTAAAAAGGTTGTTTCTGTTATAGAAACTGTATATTGGGCAGGTATTTTCACTTTTTATCGTATCTGCTATTGGCCTTAAATCTAGTGGTCGATATTATTTTTAGGCTGACCAATATTGCCTTAAGGAAAGACATAAAGATTTATTTTTACACTTTAGTGCAATCATAGCTCTGTACAAACGCGAAAAACAGGTTTGTGGATGTCTAAAAATTATTTCTATTGATTTTTTTCCACCCTTACTATACTTTTATTACACACAGCAGTGCATTGTCGAGACATTTATTGACCTTGTAGTCATTTCAAGCATATCACTGGGAAAATGATAAAAATTGGCCATACCTGTTTCACCGGTCCATCGGCTACTCTGGATTCTGTATCATGAAAAAACACTGACAAACATACCAGTCGATCTGTATTTCTAGCCTAAGTATATCACAGGGTTTATGGTCACTGAAAAATGTTCGGTTTCCCGTGTAGTCCCTCTGTTTCTATAAGTGCTTTTGTATTTTAAGACCTCTTCAGTTAATGGAAAAACCTTTTAAAGGGGAGTCAGCATGAGGACTTTATAATGCTGCATTCAGAATTATTAATATGGATTTCTTTGCTGTGTTTTATTGGGTAATATTCCACTTACTGTAAGGGGTTTCAAGAAGTTGGCCGTAAAGTGGTTTGATATGATTAAAGTTGCTGGAATGACACTTCAAGATAACTGTTTATTTACTCTTTGATATTGCTTCACTGTAGACAATTTAATAGACTGATCACAAAACACTTGTGCAACTTTTCTGGAAGGAAATCCACAATTCTGAAATGGGTAAGTGATATTGACCTTTCTGTGTGGAGTTTGCATGTTTTCTCGTGTGTACGTAGCTTTTTTTTACTAAAACATGTGCAGTAAGGTGCCCTCTGGGGGCAAGACTTGGAATATAACAATATCATATCATTATAACACAATATATGAAATACTTAAAGGGCCTGTACCTGATTTTTACTGTTGCGAAATGTGAAAAACAAAAGTAGACCATGTTCCCGATTCTTTTGCATGTAATAAAGTAAAATCTGTGTTGCCTCAGCGCAGATATGTTGTAAAAGCATCTTTTCGGGTGAAAATGAGACAACAACGTTTACTCTACATCTATTTATCAAGCTTTTTATCTTCTTTTAACTTTTATCTATCGAGAGAGACAGGAAGTGCGCCGTTAGCATGCTAATGTTTGTTAGCTTTACCGTGGACGGTCCGTGGCGCTCAGAAACTCATGAAAAGTGCTCATAAACTTCTCGCAGTGAATATTTAGGATACTGAGACTGCATTAGGTAAGTGAGCAATTAATTTGACTGCTGTAAAGACTTGAACATAAACTAGTTCTGTTTTCCACCTTTCAAAACATAAAAACAATCAGGTA
The DNA here is from genome assembly GCA_019453435.1 of Rhinogobius similis. Lineage (NCBI taxonomy): Eukaryota > Metazoa > Chordata > Actinopteri > Gobiiformes > Gobiidae > Rhinogobius > Rhinogobius similis. The sequence continues at coordinate 20,483,921 of CM033623.1, read as the reverse complement.
CAGAGCCTTTAACTACATTGTTTTGTTGCAGAGACCGCTAAAAAAACAGAAGGAACTACATAGACCACGATCCTTTGCTCCATTGCAGTGCATATAACATGAAAACATAGCTTTTAATCAGCACTTTGATATTTGAATTCTTTATAATATGACTGAAATGATTCTCACTGAAGGCTTATCAAGGCATTTTAAAAGGAAAATGTATCATTTCTGCAATTTCTGCAAATTGTAGAAAAGCAGAACAGGCCATGGTTTGGTTTGTTGCCATTGTCAGTGATCTAAATTCACAAACATTGGAACATTTGGCAAAAGGTGTAACATAAAACAATGAATAAAATAGCAGCAAGATATATATATAAAAAGGCATGCATACAATTAGGAATTAAATAATACTGTACAGAGAGATTTGCACATCATTAGGTACATTCAGAACTTTCTTTAAAGAGATTATGAATCTTAATAGGACTGTCCCGGATAGATAATATGGCAAAAGATTGTGATGATTTTTAGTGTTGGACACAATTGGATTTGATAACCATTCATGCTGTATACTGCCTTTAAGAAGTAGCGTCCGTGCTTCACTGTGATTGGTTAAATCTGTCACTCATTCAGAGTTAAAGTGACCAATAGTCGCTGCTTATCATTGGGTCAAATCCTGGTTGTAGATGGTGTTTCCTTTTCACGCTTGTGTGATTGCTAACAGACCTTTGCTTCAGACTACTTCCTTCTGCCGGGTTTTTCAATTTTTTTAAGCCTAATAAGTCTCATTATACAACATTTCCTTTTGTTTCCATCACCATCTCACTCCACACACCACACCTGCTTGTTACTGACACGGGCCCCTGCTCTCTCCATTCTGCTCTGTTCTGTCGGACCAGCGTTTCATTCAGAGGGTCGGCTCCACCAAAGAAAAGAAGGTGACAGCAGGATAGAGCGCCACCATTGTTCTGCTTGGACACGTGTCAACTTTGGACGCTATAGTCTGCCAGAAACTCCCCGTTTGAACCGCGACCGTACCACGAACCCACCGTCACAACTCTGGCTGTTCTTTGTTCTCTTAAAAGGAAGGTGGTTCGTTGGTAGGGGGTCATTTTTGACAGTAGTCGTCAGCAGGTTGGTGCTTGTGATTTCGGCGAAATGGAGAAAAAGGTACAGAGATGTTTGAAAAGGAGTTGGGGATATACGGTGGTTTGCCCGCTGCAGTTTGATATACGGAGCGCAGTGCCAATAAGTGTCGAATCCCTCCCACCAGGAGCTGTTTTAACAAGCTCTTAGCAGTAGAGTGTCTGTTACTGAGCTTGTAATCCGCCCTGCAAGTTTATAACTGCTGCTGGGGATTTCAATGACCAGAATGGGCTCAAAAACCACGCAGGTAAGCACTAAAAGGGTGGAAAGTGCAACGTTTGTACTAGCACGTTATGGTATGTTTTTGCTAAATGTTTTCAGTGAAATAGTGGTGTAAAGGCTCAAGAATCCTATGAACATTGTTTGTGCTTTTAAATGTAGTCCTGTTGTAAGTTTATTTTAGTGTAAATCTGTAATCTATTTTTATTATATTATTATATTTTCAGTGTACGGCAGTCCATTAGGTCATCAAGCTCAATGTTTTTTATTTTTATGTGGTTGAATGAAGGGTAATAAATTAATAAAGTAGTTCATGTTTGCGAGATTCAATGCAAATGTTGTATTTTGTTTAAAGGGGCTGTACCTGTTTTTTACTTTTTTTGAAACATGAAAAACAGAACTAGTTCATGTGCTTGATTTTTTGCATGTAATAAAGTAAAATTGGTTTTGTCCCATTACAGATATACTGTAAGAGTAAATTTTCACATGAAAATGAGACCACAGCACTTTCTCTGCATCTATTTCTGTTTAGTTAGTCTGTTTTTCACGTTTCAAAAACAGTAAAAATCTACAGAGCCCTTAAGGACTAAGGAGTACAATATTCTCTTGTGCCAGTGTTGTTCTTGATTATTTAACTTTATTTACTGTATACCCTGTGCAATATTACCTTTTACTGTGTTTGTCAGTATACCTCGGAGTCGTGTCTTGCTCAATGACACAGAAACCGTATCATTAAACCAACTGAATCATGAATGTCGACTTATTAATACATTGAACTGATTCTTCACTTTGGTGTTTCCAATACGTTACTGAAGGAATTTACTCCCAAACTTTGCCTTTTCAGTTCATTGTTGCATTTTTAAAACTGTGTGTCAAATTCTAATGCTGAGTGTCTGGATTCCTTTGTTGTATTTTTGTGATGTTTCTTTTAGGGCTGTATATGTTTAGTTATTTAATCGATTTATTGGTCGATGGAGTTTTGGTCGACCAGCATTTTTATTAGTTGTCTGATTTTTTTATCTGATTTTTTAAATCTAGATTTAAAAGCAAAAACAGTAACAACAAAAAAATATGGCGTGAGTTTGCTGAAGATTTTGGAGTCCAACATATTTTGCATGAATTCCTCTGCAGTTGCGGTCATTTGAGTGCAGTTTAGGTTAGATACATGGAAATACTTCCTAGTTTTGATATATTTTTGCCACACTACCTTTTAGTTAATTAATCGGTCAATAGGGCGGGGCTTTAGTCGACCAAAAATTTCTCTGTAGTCGACTATAGCCTTAGTTACTTTATACAATCTCTTGATATTAGACAGAAGTTGAAAAACTGTAAATCTGACTGTAAATTAATAATAATGTGTCGTGACTGTAAATTATTATTATTATTAGGGGGATCGACAGAAGAAATAACACGGAAGCAGCCTCAGATTTAAAGGATCCTTCTAAATTTATCTTGGGGTTAGAATATTTTTTCCATTGAATAGGCAATTTATTTACTGATTCATGTCTTAAAATATAAATGCACTGTAAAGCTGCTCATACCACGCCTTAAATAAAATATCTCTAAAGCAGTGGGGATGAGAACAAAAGAACAAAGGAATCATGGGAGATTCAGAAGATGGTTTGCCAGCCTGGTCTTGGGCATCCCATAATATTTACACAGAGCAAACAGACACACTGCAAACATAGAATAACATTGCAATGTCTACAAAAGCAGCCTCTGGAAAAGAACATTTGTTTACATCTTCCATAACAAAGACAAAAGCAATATCTGGATTTGTGGAGCTGTCGCCATTTTTTTTTTAGTTTGTTGGACATATCTATAGATGTGTGCATTTTAAAAAATTAGGAAAGATACACCATCTTTTAAGTACATTATATATTTATTGCTTCTGTTGCAGGCATCTCAAACTCGCGGCCCGGGGGCCAAATGCGGCCCTCAAGATGATTTATAGTGGCCCCTGAGATTATTTTTAATTTGTATTATAAATGGCCCATTGATAAAACGCCAATCTCATATCTCTCATGTATCAATAAGTATTGGGCTTGGTAATATACTTAATTTATATCAACACAAGCCCTAAAAATATAAACTTCTAGTAGGCACCAGCAGACAAAGCTACATCAAGTTATATCTGTGTGGAGAGGTGACCCAGCTCACAGTAACCGTAATACATTTTTCAATTTTTATGTTTTTTTTTTGAGCAATATAAACATGAATGAATTAATGCACAATAGATACAAACAAATAAAAGCATAAACAAACATTCTAAAATCCACTTCTTTAGAGCTGTGTTCGTCCACGCAGCGACTGTAGCTTGCATGACGGCACGGGAGCGACAGGTCTGCAGAGCTGGTGCTGTGAGGAGCAGCAGTGGGACGCAGCCGCCGTGTCCCTGTCGTCTGGGGGCATCCTCGTCGTCGAAATGGGCACATCTTTATGACAGCGGGTCAAACTGTGTCTCGCCGTGTGTGTGAGCGAGAGAGAGAGGCCGAGGGAGTGAACTCAGACGAGACAGCGCGGTGGTCCAGACACAGCCACTTGACTTTGATGACCTTCTTCCTCTCCCTCGCGCTCTCTTTTCCTCTCTTTCTAAACTTGTGCGGGAAAAGAGCATCTCTAAGTAGCAGATGAAAAGTGCTGCTCAAATCAAAGTGACTGGAGGAACGCTGTGGATGTTTGAATCAAGCCCAATGACGGGGAAAATGGATAAGTCATTTCTCATGTGATTTCAACTCCTCCGCCTGCGTCTTTTCCTCCCGGTCTGTAGAAATGAAGACGTGTTTACCAGCACGGCTTGTTTCACACAGACACGGTTTAAGACGAAAGAATAACGATGCAAGCCTTCATGATTGACCGCTCAAACATATCAACTTGTTTTTTACTGTTTTTTCTAAAAGGCTTTGTGTTTTGAAAGAAAGTTCATGTCAAGCAAAAGAGTTGAATTGTGGAAAAATGAACTGTAACTGAAGCTGGCTAAGGATAATGTTGTGTTAATTGGAATATTGGTTGGTAATGTTTTGTATATTTTATTGTAATGTGATTTGAATGCCCAGTAATGCCCAGTTTTTGGTTTTGAAAAGAAGAGTATAGGCACAAATCATCATAAGCCTCTGTCTATTCGGTTGATCACGGACATATTTTTGTAATATGTGAGTAAGTATTGTGAAATCAAACTTTCTGAATGGTAAAGTGAAGTTTATAAGTTAATAATACACTTGTCAAGTATCTAAGTACTTGATTTTAAACCAGTGTTCCGGGGAACTAGGTAGGTAGGTCTTGAGGTATTGGCAAGTGTGCCTCGCAGAAATGTCAAATTTGAATTAACGGATGCACACATGGATTTAATTGAGTAATTTGCCATTTTGGAATGTCATGTGCAAACCTTTGTACCAACAAAGGAAACAAAGAATCCTCATTGACAAATATAGATTAAGAATTAAAAATAAAAACAACATCAAACATTAAATGAAACAAAAAAGACAAATTTACGGCACAACCAAACATGCAAATCCCATTTAGTCCAAAGTCTATTGAAATAGTCAATTTTCCAGTTGAGTCCAAAGGAAATTCTTCTTCATTTCTTTGTGGTGGCTTTCTTCCACCATCATATAGTCCACAAATACTCATTTATTGTGTTCATGGCAGGAGTTTTGAGACCCAAATATGTAACTGCCAGATGCCAAAGACAATCACAGTTTCTCCCGCTGTAAGTATCTGCCTGTGAATGGTTGGCACTTTGACATGGTGTAATAAAAATACGTAACACATTCTTTAAACAGAACTCCCTCCAAAAATGTGATTTTGTTGTCCTCCATTGTGAAGTACATAAACTTTCCTATTACATTACATTACATCCCACTGGTGGTGTGCCAAAAAGTGTGCCTCAACTCAAAAAAACTTAAACAGCCCAATATAAAAGTTTTACAGTCTTTATTTATTTATTTTCACTTTATTTTTTAGCAGAGTAGTAGAGTAGATTGAACTGAAATAACTTATTTTTCCTTCTAAAAGGGTCACAACTACTATTTTTTTTGTTTGTAAGATTAAATTGTGACCTGAATAATCACAATTGACCGAATAGTTTGGTATTTGAGTTAATTGCTGCTGTATTGGACTCTGAGGACCCCCTTGAAAACGAGATGGTTAATCTAAAGTGGCTTTTCCTCTAAATAAATAAATGTCAAATTATATGTTAGACAAAGTGAATGGGAATTTAGGATTTTACTGTTGTTTGATGTTGATAATGATTGTAAAATTGTACAATATTTTTTTTTAAATTACAGCCCTGGCTCCAACACGTGGACACAGCAGGGACCGGTCGGAGGATTTTGATCAGCTGACGTGCCTCTTTTCTCTGTTTCTGTGCCTTTCTGTCCGTCTCCCGGGCGACCAGCGGAGACACATGCTGACACGCGATAAACAGATCGGTGACTAATGGTCTGCCTTAATAGAATACAAATTAGATGATTAGACAAGCTCTTTTGTGGCAAGAAAAGCACTGTGTAAAGCCAGTCCACTGCCTCGTAATTATCGTTGAAAATCCCTCAGGCGAGAGGCTGAGATGGGCTAACGTTATAAATTAGCATACTCGTGGCAGGACACGATGCAGGAGTGACGTGTTGACAACCTGTCATGTCAAGCTTATCCCGTACAGACTGACATTTGGGTATTATGATGAAACTACCCTGTCAGTGAGGGACGCTTTCTACCCAACTCAATCCACAAATCATTATTTCAATACATGACAGCACTATTCTCTTGCAGTTAAGAGGCCTTTACTTTTATTTCTTGTAGTTGAGAAAAACTCCTTTTACTTCTTACAGTAACTTGTAAAAGCAGCTATTTGTGGAATAAATGAGAGCATGTTCGCGGCTCACGGTTCAAAATCAGGACACACATTATGCAGACTTACTCGGTTGAGCTTTATAACAACATAACATCGCTGTAACATTACTGTTTTGAAACGTAAAACGTAGTTCATGTACCTGATTCTTTTCTATGTAATAAAGTAAAATCTGTTTTGTCCCAGTATATATTTTGTAAAAGCATCTGTTCGGATAAAAACAAGACTATGGCGCTTTCTCTTCATCTGTTTATAGAGTGTTTTATTCTACGAGAAGTAGGAAGTGCACCGTTTGACACTCTGGGCTCAGAGACTCGTGAAAAGTGCTTATAAACTCTGGAGGTGAATATTTAGGATGCTGGATTGCATTAGGAGAGTGAGCGATACATGTGACTGATGTAAAGACTTTCTTCAGTTGTTTCAGAGAACTGTAAAAATCAGGTACAGCTCTTTAAGTTCTATCACACGAAATGCCAAGTAGTGCATGATTTGTGTTTTTTGAAATGGTGATAAATGAGGACTAACAAAAGGTGGTCAAAATGTTGAAGGAAACTGATTCTAAATTAAACAAGCAAGACCTGCAAAAGACGTTGATCAGGCAATAAATTATGAATACTTACTTCCCTTTTTAGTGAACGTTTGTCCTCGTTTGTTGATTTGTTTAAGGAAGCATTAATACAGAAATGCACAAATATGATTCACTTTGCTGTGGCCACTTAAAAACCACATCTTTTGTAATAGACAGGCACCAAAAATAGGCTGGTCATGATGTTATGGCGGATTAGTCCATTACAGAGCCAGACGCTGAATCTCTTGAGAGAATATACACTGATACTAAACCAATAACACTTCTCCAGACCGAATCCAATTCCATCTATGCATTTTGTCAAGATGCGTTTAGCTTGTCGGAATCCAACCATTTATTTTTCAGAGTAATAATCAGCTTTCGAGACATGATTGCATTTTTGATCTGATATCTTATTATTGTGAGCACAGGACAGAAGTAGGTGTTCTTGCTGGAGTTTATTGGATTTGCTGTTCAGTCTTCACGTCGCCGCTCCGTGCACTTACATAAACTTAAGAGGCTTCAATGCTGTTTCCCACTGAGCTCTTTGTGATGAGCCTGTCACCAGTGGAGATGCAAAAGAGCGAGAAATCCATCCACGAGCAGCAAACATCCTTTAAGCCTTCAAGATCCTTTCTACCAGCAATTTGTCGATAATGAGTGGTGTCTGAAATGGTTCTGATGACACGCTCTGGTTGTCAGTTTGTTGAATGTACGGATGTTTACTAAAAAGAATAATTAATGACAGAACAGCGTGTTTTTGAGGTTTGCTGATTGTATGTTGCTGGCACTGGAAGTTATTTGAGTTCTGACAAGCATCTCGCAGGTGCACACTGAACTTATTTTTGAAGACGTTATACTTTTAAACACATGCTGGCTTCATAGTGTACTGTAAAGAAGTACCATGCAACTTTTCTGGCGGCTGCACAGTTATTCAAAATCTGATCGAAATCGTAATCTTAATTGACACAATTAGAAAATCGCAAAGGCTGCAATTTTGGAAGTGCAATAATTTCCTCCAGAAACAATAAAATATCCCTTTGTTCTGCATAAAAATGGCTAACACAATAGTATAGATTTGTTAAACGTGTTCTTAAACAAGTGACTAAAAGCGGCAAAATGTGACTAAAAGCGGCAAAAAAAGCAACTAAAAGTGACAAAAAGGTGTCTTAAAGTGTTTATCAATACAACTAAAAGTGACAAAAAATTTGACTGAAAGCACCAAATTGCAACCAAAGTGACAAAAACGCAATGAAACGCATGATTCTTTTATTAGTTTGTCAGTTAATTTTTTCTGTCTCTTTATCAATTCTCCAGGACATGTTTAAAATGTGAACTTTGAAATCACAATACTGGTTAGAAAAATCTCAATTAGACATTTTTCCCAAATCATGCAGTTCTACTTCCATATGTTATTCTTGGCAGGAATGTTCCACAGTTTGGCATTCAACTTATTTGTCTTGCATTTTTTCTAATTAGGCCCGAGCGCCACAAGCTGGCGAGAGGCCTATTAGTTTCGCAGTGCCGTGCGGCACGGCTGCGAAAATGCGCACGGCGCGCACGAAATCAGCGGCGCCGCCCGCCCAAACACTCACTAACGCATTCCCAACTCATGCACGTTCCGTGCATACCAATTAGTAGTGGGAAAATTGAACAATTTTGTTGTAAACGGGCGAAGCCCGTGCGAAAGTGCGCACGAAGTGCGCACTAAACGAGCGCTTTACGTGGGGATGACGACCGCTTCGCGGCCGTCATAAAGCGCTCGTAAAGCGCTCGTGTGCGCTGAGTCGCCCACTAATGCGTTCCCCAACTCATGCACGTTCCGTGCATATAACAATGTAATGCAAAAACTGAACATTACTATTGTAAATAGGGCAAATAACAGAAAGTGGGCGAAGCCCACTAAAAAATCTCGAAAGTGTCTCCCAGTGACCAGGGACCCATACCAAAACGTAGGAAAGCGCGCGCGCTTTCCGAAAATGTATAGTTTGTGAACTAAAAAAAAGGGGAAACATTGTTTTCGCATCGGAATATTCTTCTTCTTCTTCTTTCTTCTTTCTTCTTCTTGGGACCAACCCCCCTATTTTTCACCCAGTGAACATTGACGAAGTCTCAGGAAAATTTGCACACCTCTTAAAATCGTGCCTCTGTACATTCTGGCTATTTCCGATTTCAGAAATTCAAAAATATGGCGCGTCAGCGCCCCCAAGTGTACAAAAAATGCATTACGGGATAGGAAAGTGCCCAATTTTTTTTTTATCGTAGAATCATAAAATTTGGCAGAGAGGTAGATAGTGACAAGAGAAGCAAAAAATATAATTACGGCAACGCCGTCCGCCCAACCAATTGTCGCCCATATTGGATCAAAATTCGCTAAACCTGATTCAGCGTTTTTTTTAAACTTCGTACTTTTACGAACTCCTCCTAGGGCGTTTGCCCGAACGAGCTGAAATTTGATGAAAATGAAGTTGAGGAGTGTGGCATTAAAAGTTATCCAAATCCGCAACCTACGTTTTATGGTCTCTGTGCGGCGAGGCCGCAAAATTTGCCCAGAATTCCTGAAATTTTCAAATTTTTAATTTTGCTCCCATTTCCACATATAAAGTCCGAATTGCATCAAATTTGAATCAGTTGTTAAACTCCCTGCCTGAAACCTACTAGATGTGAAAGAATTAAATTTGGCGCGTTAGCGCCCCCTACAGATCAAAGCAAACTTTTGTATGGGGAGCAAAAAATTTAGTTTTTTACAATTTTTTGAAATTTTGCACAAAATTCCATTTTGGCCTACCGATCAAAAAAGCCAATCAGACCCATGTCATATTTTGTACGGCGAAGCCGTACCAATGACCAAAACATCCCATGTTATTCCTATGGGAAAATTGAAAAATGTCTCAAATTTGCATATTTTTTTGACCACGCATTTTAACGAACTCCTCCTCAGGTGTAAGCCCGACCAACCTGAAATTTGGTGAACATCTTCCTGAGGAGTGGGGCACTAAAAGTTATCCAAATTGTTGGGATAAGTATTATGGTTTCCGTGTGGCGAAGCCCCAAATTTCTGCAACATTTTTGAATACACAGAAAAAACCCATGTTATTCCTATGGGGAAAATGCAAAATCTGTCAAATTAAACTTTGACCTTTAACGCACTCCTCCTCGGGCGTAAGCCCGATCAACCTGAAATTTGGTGAAAATGATCTTGAGGATCCAGGATTTTAGCACAAGTATTACAGTCTTTGTGCGGCGCAGCCGCAAACTTTGACCAATTTTTACACATTTTCAGTGAAATATGAGCAGTAGGAGGCGCGGTAGCGCCACGGATTCGGCAGCAGGTATTTTATGAGGAGGGAAATTGGGGCGCGTAAGCGCCCCTCTGGCGCTATGGGCGAAGCGGCGCGGGCGCTGGGCGAGGGTTTATCATTGCCGCTTGCGGCTATATTTCCATTTGTTTTTATTGCTCAAAAACACCTTGAACAACATCTTACTGTGAGCAGGCTTGCCTCTCCATAGATCTGGCCTGTAACTTGACCTGGTAACGTCATTTTCTTGTCTCCATGGAGATATGTGAGTTTAATGCCATATGTGGAACATTCCAGGCAAAGCAATTACCTCTCCAAGGAGAAAAGTTACAAAGTGCAAAGACTTGAACTTTGTTTATTTGGGAAACTGTAAGTTATAATTCCAACACTTGCTGCAAACCAAGACACTGGAAGCACGACTGTGAAATTAAAATGTGCAAAGTTCAGATAAGTTCAGCTTTCTCAAAAATACTGAATCTACCACAAAGGATTTTAGTTATTTGATGCACCATATACTTTGATTATGTGGAACAATATTATGACTGACAGGTGAATATCATTTGTATCTTTTTCAAGTAAAGACTTCTATAATTGAATAATCAAATCAAATGTATATATAGAGTGCTTTAAAAACAACAAGGATGATCAAAGTGCTGCACATATCAAAATCGGCACATTAAAAACACATTTAAGACAATAGCAAACAAAAAGAACATGAGCCATGGCCTGTCCATAAACTGAGACAGAGAAACACTTGTATGTGTCATCTATCTTGACTTTGAGCTTTTAACCCTGTTCTAACATCAAAAACATACCTGGAGTAGCATTTAGCTTGATTTACATTTGTTTGATGAATGTTCCTTTGTAAATCCTCTCTCTCTCCAACACTGTGTTCTGAACTCCTTCGATGTGTGACGTAGATGATGCTGACGTCACTTATCCCAGAATCTTTTGCTCTTTTAAGTCCTTAAATCATCGCCAAACTCACTCTGAACCGTCTAATCATGATAACTACAACGTTGTCAGATAAACTCCTTACAGCAAAGCATTGTGGGTGTATATTTACATGTGTGTAATTGTCTCTACAGCCAGTAGATGGAGCCACAGCTAAGTCAAAATGTCATCTCCCAACGCAGTGATAAAGTTATATTTTTCTATGTAAAAGCATGTTATTTTTAGTTTCAAAACATCAGATACCAAAGAGAAGACACTCAAGAACACAATATTCTGGAACACTATTCCACTCTCAGTGAGGGAAAGCACAAGTTTTCCTACTTTTAAGAAACATTTAAAATCATGGTTGAGAGAGAGACAAACATGTGATCATGTGTGAGCTCAAATATGTTAAAACTACTCATGCGCAACATACGCTGAACTATATCTTCACGTCAAAATGCAATAGGGGTCGGTGCAATGCAAGAGTGTGTGCAATAGGGATCAGTGCAATATAAGAGTGTGTGCAATAGGGATCAGTGCAATATAAGGGTGTGTGCAATAGGGATCAGTGCAATATAAGGGTGTGTGCAATAGGGATTAGTGCAATATGGGTATGTGCAATAGGGATCAGTGCAATGTAAGGATGTGTGCAATAGGGATCAGTGCAATTAAGGGTGTGTGTAATAGGACTCCGCAGTAGAAGGGCTTGTGCAATACAGATGTGTCTTAATTGTTGTCTGTGACTCTTCGATTTGTTCTGTTGAATGTTTGTGGTTGTATTAACATGACTAAACCTTGTTTTCCTGTCTCTGATTAACTGAAGTGTACTGTATGTTCTTATCTTTCTGTTAACCTGCCAGGGGGTCTGCAGATGGAAATTAGCCTTGGGCTATAATCTGGCATATTTACGTTTGTGTAAATGTTCATTAATATGCATTGTTCCCCCTTTTCCTTAAATAAATAAATAAATAAAATAAATAAATAAGAGCAGGTTTAAACACCAATAGCAATACAAAAATTGCATCGTGTTTTATAATAAGTCTGTGGTAACCCAGGTTCAGTTGTAATTGCATACTTTTTTAAACAGTAAAAGCACAAGCTACAAAACCTTTAAATTGTAAACATCTGACTCTGTTTTATGGTTCCTGGATCGTACACCAGGTATAATTTAAAAAGGAACTGAACAATACCTAACCAAAGTCTGTGTTCCCCAAACCAGTGACAGACCGATAAACCACAATGCATTGCAGCCTACAATAGCAGCACAGTGGATTGTCAATGTGGCAGTTCTATGTGTTTTCCTCCAGAACAGAGAAAGACAGGCTTCACTGAGGCTCAGATCTAAAATAAGAATGCAATATGTTGTGTTTTATCGTTGTGCCTCTTCCTTCTTCCAAAAGACAATAAGTTCTTAGTTATTTATTCTGCTCTGACTAGCGCACGCCATGGTCTCAAGCTCAATATCTGGGAGTTATTTTTATAGTGACAAGATTCTGCTGTCACTAGTCTTTGTACTGCATTACTTCAAACTCAACTTTATACTTACTTACGTTATGTTATTGCGCTTTGGGTGCCTATTAGGCGGAAAAGCGCTCTATAAATAAAAATTCTTCTTCTTCTTCTTCTTCTTATTGTACTGTTGAAAAAGTTCTACGTTTTATGACTCGAGGAGAGTGTCAAGTAATTCAGTTTTTTTTCCAGAAAGATTTGAAGCTCAGTTTGTCAGCTCTTTATCACCGCATTTACTTTTTTCGCACAACACGCAGCATCTAATGACTATAATTATGGTAGCATTGTGAAAACTGTATAAGGATAATTGTGGAGTATTTTGCGCCGCTGGGGTTTGGTCAATCTTTACTTTGCATTTATATGTTTAATCGGCCTGTCACAATATGAAATGTTGTTGTGTGCGGTAAATGGTTTCAGAAAATATCACGATAAATGATAAAATTGAAACCACTTAATGCGACTGACACAACAACTCAAAATCCCAATAAAACCCAATTAAAACATAATCATGAGCTGCAATTAATACAAAACAGAATTAAACACTTAGTTTATTTAATTTATGAGCTGTATATGTCAATTTTTCAGCCTTCTACAGCTGAAATTTTAATATATTACTAAAAACTAATTATTAACTAACTAACTATTAACTAAATTGTTGGAGCTAGTGCAAAGGAAAGCTACACGCTAAATATGGAGCAAATATGAAGTATTGCTCTTTGATTTATTGAATACTAAATCGATACAGTAATTATTGTGACAGGCTTAGTTTTAAGTCAGATTAATTGCACTTTTTTGCTTGTGACAACATCAAATTGTCAATTCAATCCGTAAATAACTTTTATGAAAGTGTAAAACATCACATTACCTATTTATGTCAAACTTTTATGTAACAAAAATATTTTAGCTAGTATGTTAACTCATTAATATTTGAATGCATGGATTTAGGGCTGAAACTAACAATTATTTTATTCTTTGCATTAAAAAATTAGTTTTTGGAATGCGTGAAATGTACGTGAATATAAGACTTTTAATAAATGTGACCCAAATGAAGCTCAGATGGCGTTCTGATTGAATGTTTTTACAGAAAAAATAGGTTTTCGTTCACAAACACTAAATGTTCATGTTTCCTTTGTCTTTTTGAGATAATTCCCAATCTATCTGAATCATAAAACCTCTTCTCTCAGCACATGGCATGCTTTAAAGTCTGTGTATAGTCCCGTTAACGATTATTTCATTACTGGATTAGTTGACGATTAGCTCAATATTCAGTTAGTTGCGATTATTATAACTTTGAGCTCTACATGGGTTCCACAGGCATGCAGACTGACTGTTAAATAACCGTGACACGCATAAGTACTCACAAAAAACACCTCTCTTTCACACTTCACCTTGGGCCTCTCTCAGCCTCGTCTCACATCCTCTGCACGTCAGCGCTGAACAAAATGACCCGATACCTCCAGACGTCTGATATCACACTGGAGATGTGAGCGAAGTACTGGGCTTAGTGCTCTCAGTCCATCTCCTCGGGACACCAGATAAAATGTTACTACTATTAAACAAATCATCCTAAGAGCAGATGGAGCAAAATAACAAATATGCATGCAACCTGGACATGAAATTCTAGCTAGTAGTGTTGATTATTGCGGCCCTAGTCAAAAATCCTCTATTATTATAAATGGTAAATGGTCACATTTATATAGCCTTTATGTCATTATTTCTGTACAACTTTGTGATTTTAAATACATTATTTAACAAAACAAAAAAAAAGTAAATGGTGACTGATGGCTTTAAAGGATTTAAAGGACAAATAGCATGCCTTATTTGTATTGTCTTGTTTATCTTATTTGTATTTGTTATTGGCTTTTAAACTTGCTCTTGAGTGTCTTTACTTTGACGTCTCATGTTTTAGAACTAAAATTAATTAGTTTAAGTAGTTTTTACAAATAACAAGATAACTTTATCACTGCCTTGGGAGATGCCATGTTAACTTAGCTGTGGCTCCATCTACTGGCTGCAGAGGCAATTACACATGTGTATATGCACAATGGTTTGATGTGCAGTCGGTACTGTAAGTTATTACGCAGCAGAGTTCAGCAGTGTTGTTAACGGTTGGAGGGGGGAGGATTTTCTTACCAGCATTCATCAAACTTGCATGAATGCAGCTGGTCCAGGTATGTTTTTGATGATGGAACATTGTTAGAACATGGTTAAAATCTCCACAATGTTACTATAGAATATGTGTCCTTTAATAATGCTTCTGTCTTTCTCATGTGTTTAAGTGTCTGTATATACTGTATGATTACAATTATTTTTGTCTCTTATTCCGATTAACCGTTGTAGCCTTATTTTCTATTTTTTCTATATTCTATTTTCTATTTACAGAATAATCTTGACATCCGGACTTCCAGCTAGACTATAGTAAACCCTATACTATGCTATATTCCTTTGCTGTAAACTACTTTTGGACATCTTAGCATTGGCATTTCACATTGTTTAATTGAAGGTGGGGCTGAAACAAGTTAAGTTAACAACTAATCCATTTTTGAAATAGTTGATAACTATTTTAGTAATCAAATTATAATTTTGTTGGTTGTACACAGACTCCAAACATGCCAAGTGCTGAGGAAATAGATTTTATGATTCAGAAATAGCCAGAATTACATCAAAAGACGTAAAAAGGAAAACCTATTTTGTCTGTAAATATACTCTATCAAGATGTCCTCAAGCAGCATCTCTTTAGCTTCATCAGGGACAAATAGAATGAAACAAATCTTATATTATCTTACGTTTCATAATTTAAACGACACATTTATTCTTAAAAATATAATAAGCGCTATAAGGTATATTTTTAAAACCTGATTCAAAGCTCAAAAAAGTAAACTTAACCCCTGTATGTCGTGTTTGTAGGTTCCGTGTTGTATACTGCTCCATTATTCCATGACATGGTTACAAACAGATGCTTTACTCACAGATGATCTTAGGGTTAAATTCAATATTCATTGAATAAGCATTACACAGAGATGCGCTTTAGTCAGATTTAGTTGGATTTATGTTAAGTAGGATTTGTAGGGTTTGGCTGTTGGTGAGCTGCTAACTCTTAAATGTTTCTGTTTAATGTGTGCTATGATCTTTATGAACCTAAAACGTCTAAAAGTCTACACACACACACACACGAGAGAGAGAGAAGTGTTTTGGGAAAAGAAATACACCCCTACAATTTGTTTGAAGTTCCAGCACATAAATAAAACTCTGTGACATTTGCTGGTGCCAAAAATACATACGAGGAGTAGTGGCTGATTTAGTATTCTGGGCCAGAGGAGGAAAGGCTAAGCACATTCATCTGAGCAACCTCAAGTGGATCTCTGACATTCTCATTTTTATCATCAACAGCAGCGCACCTAAAAACAAAGATGTGTTTCTGGGGCTCCAGGCGCAGAGTATTTGTGTAAAGTTTGGTTTTGAATATAACCTGAAAAAGAAAGTTGGGACACAGCGCAGAAATAGAATATCGGTGGATTTGGTGTTGATTGATGTTGAAATCTGTATTCAGATGGGGACGGTGAACAAAATGTCTCTCCTTTCTTTGCGTTATAGATTTTACTGACTCATGTGCATTGTAATTTCAAGAAAGAACTATTGCGCAAAAAATAACTTGAGGAGGAGCTTCTAACCATATTACCATGTTGGATTCAGAATAAGTTTGAGTAATCTTTATTCTCCTGCAGACAAGACGCCATTGTCAGTCCAGGTTGACCCCTAGATCCCCCTCGACACACACCCACTGCTTGTTCTTGCTTTGTTCTGGCATTTTATTTTCTTATACAGTGACAGACGTAGGATTCGGCAGCGTCACAAAGCCATTTTGGCACAAATGGAAGCACAGATCCGCTGCTCGCGATTGTGAACAGCAGCTCTCCACAGGGCGACGTTACGCAAAGGGCCCAGCGCAAATCAGCACAGTTTTCAACACAGAAGTAAGAAGACTTTTGGTTTAGGTCAATACTTTGTTTTAAAATGTCCAACATATCAAATCATTCTCCATAGATTATATAGCAGACAAATGCAAATAAGTATGATATAATGTTAAAGTGTAATTGTCCTTGAACACATCACTCTAGATGAGCCAGGAAGGAGGGCGGCTGAGTTACACAAGTTTCACTGAATGATTGAGGATCAGTTACAAAAATTCAAATTTCTGAAAAGTAACATTCAAACAAAAGTGCATTTTACAACATATTACATTTTAGTTGGTTTGGAGGTATAAGCTCGTTTTGGTGGGACATCTTAAAACTAGCATGCTTTGGTAGAAAGACACAGCTGTTTCACGCGGAAACACTGCAGCCTCGTGTAGCACTCACACTGAGCAATTTAAATTCTGCTCCATTTGACCAATGGACAGTTTTTAGTTTGGGCTCAATCCATTTGAAATGAGATTTTTCCCAGAGAAGACAGCTGTGTTTTCAGCAAATCAGTATCATCAAACTTTGTATAAAACAGAAATAAAATAGTCTGACAAATTTTCAGTCATGCAGTGTCCCAACTTTTCCATAAAACTAGGTCACACGTTTGTCCTGTGTCCTCTGCGCTGACGTGTAATGTAAAGTGACAGCTCACAGGTTGACCTTCATTGGGAGCGCTCCATGTGGATTTATGCCATAGTCGTGTCGTCCTGTCAAACACAAACATGAATAAGCACTGAAGGGCTTTTTGAGTGATAAACATGTTCTCCTCGCGTCATAAAAAGTGTCCTTTAATCCTCTATTTCCCAACATTCTCTCCAAGTATCACATATTTATGACATGATGGTGCCGTACAGTGGAGTCATAATTTAGTCCATAACGTGTTTGGATCCCTGTGTAAATCTCCCGCAGTTGCATAGTTATGTGTGTTTTGTGCTGATAGTGGGTGTTGTAAAGTGCTGAGTGGGCGTTTAAAGACAACAGGGTCGACACTTCAGAACGCACCGCAGATTGATGGGACCAGGAGAGAGACTGAGGAAAGCTCTCTGGTCGTGTGAGCGTGAGGCAGATCTGACAGAGGCATCAGACCCATGTGTTGTTACAGAAAAAGTAGATCGCCGTCATTACATTTCTGTGACCTTGCGTGTGGAGTTTTATTGTTCTTCCTGTGTCTGGATGGGTTCAACCAGACATGCACAATTGGGTCTCCTTCAGGATCAGGCTTGGCAAAAAATTGACATCCAGATACTAAAACTAATATTGATTCGTTTGAGCCGCCATTGATTATTAGAAAAGTATTTAGAAGTTGTTTAAGACCAGATATTTAAAAAAATATATATTATTTTGTTCTGAAATCTTCAATTGTATAAAACAACACTAATCTTAGGTCATGATTTGAATACATTTCTCCCTGACATCCAAACTGCTAAGATTATCCATGGAGTTACAAAAGTAGTTAATTTCTCCTTACAGATTTACAAAATACAAATAATCCCGCTATGGCTCAGTGCTGACCCCTTGTGGCTGTGGTATGTTACTCTACTGTATGGGTGTAACATTACGCTAAAATCATATGCGTTTCTGTATTGGGACGCCTCGGTTTGGTATATTTTGCCGCTCGTGCTCCTATTTTGAAGAGTTTAAGAGTGATGTAAGTCAATCTGAACTACACATGCGACACTCAGAAAGTCCTGCCGATGAAAAATAAGCCAAGAAAGACGTGTTAAAAGTGATTAAAACTTCATAAAACAGGCTGTTCCATCGCTTATTTGTGTCCCTGTGGAAACATGTGACTCGTGAACATTTGTTCTGCCACAGCCGTGGTAAAATGCATTTATTTGCATAAATATACTATAGAAATAGTACACACACGGACCGACCTGAACGTGCTGTACCCAAACGATTCACAACACCCACGTGTACCGTTACACCCCTGCTTTACAGATATGGAATCCAAGGGTTTCAGAATGATGAGAATCCCGGACCGTCATCCACAGCTATTAACAAGTATTGTATCTTTTGAATGGGGAGAAGTCTTCAAAATGTTGTATAGAACAGGAAGAACACACTTTCTTCTTCTTTTTAAAACGCCTAAGAACAACCTTATATTACTTTTACAGACAAAGAAGCCAGCGTCGGGCTGGCCAATATGATAAAGATGGAATCGTGAGCTCGTCCCTGTGACAATCTGCAATTTTTGTGAAATCGTGGCATTGTTATTCACTGTTTCTCCCTTTAATGCAGCTGTCTGTTCAAAGACACTTTTCTCCTGTTGTTTAGCCTCTGAAGCCTCTGAGCAGATGACTTTATTTTCCTCTCATAGACCAGGGCTGCACAATTAAACGAAATCAACATAAAATTGTAATTTAAATGGAGGCTGCAGTTCTTGAAGTGCAATAATTTCTCACCACAAACAATAAAAAAGTCTCGCTTTGATTTGAATAAAAACTGCTAACACTGTAGTTTGGATTTGTACAAACATGTCCTGAAACAAGCGACAAAAGCATGGCCAAAAGTGATTAAAATGCGTTCAAAAGCAACAAAAACGCGCTACGAGCAACATACGCGATACATGACTAAAAGTGACAAAAATGCAATTAAAAGTGACAAAGACACGTTTAAATATGACAAACACAACTGAACGAGACAAAAGTGTAACTAAAAGTGACAAAATTGTGTTTAAAATGTGAATTTGATCAGAATCCTGTACATAAATTGGTCAGCAAAAGAAGAAGAATTTTGTGATAATCATTTTTTGCCATATCGACCAGCCCTAGAGCCCAGCAAATGAAATGCAAACACAGCTTTGTTACTTTGTTGTTGAAGTTTGCGGCTCACATTCTTTGTTCAAATCTCTATCAAACATGTCAATTTGTACATACTACCTTCTTCCATTCCCCATGTGACTCTCTGTCTGTTTCCGTTTGTGTGTGAGCATCAGAGTCTCCACAGGTTTGTTCTTGGCGGAGCTGTCCTTCTGGTCGTTCCACTTTAACGCCTGATTGGGCCACGCTCGTCTCCCTTGGCACCATGACGTCTGTCACTCCACAAGGCTTTTACTGTGGATGCATTGTGTGTGCGCCAGTCTGGGCTTAAAAGTAAAAATAGAACTCTGCGTTTATATGGATTAGGGCTGTACGATTTGGGAAAAATGTCTACTTCGATTGCGATATATCTTCGAATATTAGGATTCTGTTCAAAATTCACACTTTAAAAGGCGTTCAGGAAGCAGTTTTTACACAGAAAAAACAGGACATTTTGTTTGAGGAAATTATGGAACTATTTTTTGGCTCAATTGCGATTTGTGATTAATTTTGCGGTAATATTAGATTATTATATTCAGATGACAGTCAACAATTTAATATGCATTTGGTGGTTTGGTTCTATAACACGAACTCAAAGCATGACTAGCCTGTGTTTCCCATCAATAGAGATGACTGTGGTGGCCAAAGTCTAAAAATCTAATTGATTTTTTTTTTTTTATCTAGATCAAAAACAAGAACTAAATGGCTTAACTGTGTTGTGGGTTTTATTCCTGGTTTAGGTATATTTTCTACACGTCATTCCACATCTCTTTGATTTCCTGAATATCTCTGTCTCTGTCTCCGTTAAACAAAACCAGTAAAAATCCACCAAAACCAAAAGGTGCACCCTGTAACTTCAAGGTGGGTGAAATGACAAAGAAAAAAGGACGTTTCAATTTGCACAAACGAATAAGTGCCATTTGAAGAAACTCTTGTGGCTTACAATTTACTCTTTGTCTATCAGTGTTTTCAAAAGCCAAATCGATTTCAGCGCAACAAAAATATTATTCCGTCCTTTCTTGAGCAAATCCCCTCAACTATACTGTCATTAATAATAAGCACAGAAGACGATCAAAACGAAAATAAAAACTGAGACCAATTTTCATTACGGCGGTGTCGGTTTTTGCGAATGAACTCTTCAAACATAGACTTATCATTTCAACTTCAAACCCACTTTTTGTCACCTCCAGCTGGTCAACTCTTACTTCCCGCTCCCTTAGACATTAACCTCACCTTTCCTTCCATATTCAGCTGATTTACATCCAATTAAACCCCAAAAACTACCCGCGCGAGGGAGGGGCCTGCACTCAAAACGCTAAAACGACTTCTAATTCTCCATCTGTGGCGAAAATACTTTTTATTTTTCCCCGGTGAGCCACTACACGGATTTTAACAGCCTCTGCCACAGTTACACTCCTGCTACGATTCTGCCCGCTGACACAAAATAGCAGTGTTGAGGTTGAGTGGCTTTTGTGGTATGGCCCTGTGTGCGTTTGGGTGTGTGGGGGGAGTGGGCGTGCAGTGATCACAGCCTCCAATATGTCAAAAGTAATTAGGTTGATCTCAGAGTAAGGCCTATTATGCAGAGAGTGTGTGCCGTGTGCTGTTAATTAGACTGATAAGTGGAAACAGCCTTAATAAGCCAGCCGTACACTACATGACAGCTTTTGTTCTGCGAATGGGGGTTTTAAGAACAGAAAACGGCATAGGTGTTTCAGTTGGTGTGTGTTCAAGGCGTAGACCGGAAAAGTGGGCTTGTTTACAGTCTATGGTTCAAGGCGAGACAACTTTATTCACAAAGTAACTCAAAACAGGAAAAGATGCATTAAAGGAGATATATCATGCTTTTCTCAGGTATTTAGTATTGAATTATAACAAAGGTAGATGATCATTTTACATTTTGTTCATTCTAAACTGTAATGTTGATCTAGATAGATCCATTCACTTCATGTTCAAAACTACAGAACTCATAAGCTCCGACTCTTCATAGTGACATTTAACTGTAGCGAACAGCAGATTGTCATTTATGCGTTTTGATTTCTGAAAAGTGGCCATGTGACATTTTAGAACAAGACATGTATCACTCAGAGTCGTCAGTTTTCAAATAATCACAAAGTACTGGGATGTGGGCGGGGATGGGGGGTAGGTGAAAGCAGGAATTTCTCGAATTTCTCAGTTGCAGGACAATACAGGATTAACTCAAACATGCAAGAACCAATCAAAATACAACACTGAGTAAACTAACAATGAGGAAACACAGATTAAAAGCTATTTAAAGATTAATTTGCAAATATCCCTTTAAAGAAGACATATTATACTTTTAGTCTTCTTTTTTTTAAATAAACAATCACACAAGTATATCATAGCTTTACATTTTGTTCATTGTAAATCAAAATATTGAACTAAAACCACATAATAGAAACTTTCTGATCAAAACTGCAGAACTGATTCCCTGCTGCTGCCTCTTCATATTGGCATTTCACTGTAACACTCAGCTGATTTTAATTTACTGTGTGTTTTTATTTTTGAAAAATGGCCACACTATATATTCCTGAAGTCTGTCTTTCCCAAATAATCCACAGAGTACAGAGCAGAGAGTAGAAAACATAGCTTCCTAGTGTTCCCGTCAAACAGAATCATTAAGGATGCGTTATGATTATTCTGAGAAGAAACATTGCAATATTATCACAAACAGCCAGATAACCAGTACTTTACATGTAGTTAGATTTTTTTGGAGAAACAGAAATTACTCATTGTTGCTGCCTACAATTCTATTTCTTACAGTTCTTACAGTTATAAAATGATCTGAATACTCATGATTGCCGATTAAGCCAATTAGGATCTGTTCTTTTTAAACCAGGGGTGACTGCACTAAAATGGTCTAAAAAGCCACTTATTTAAGCAGACTTTCACTTTATCGCTCTCTTTCTTGCTACTATTGTTTCAATTTTATTACTTTTTATATTACATTATTGCTGTTTTAATCTGTGCTTGTATTTTGTTCCAGTTTGTCTTTTATTGTTGTTTTAATTTAATCTGTGTCTAAGTGAGTCTTGCTCGGTGAAAGACGCTCTACAGAGAAAATGTCCTCACTTAAAACATACATTTCCTGAGCACTCCAGCCTCGAGTACAATACCAGCTTAATCAAACACATAAGATTCTATCAAACTCAAACTAAACTATCTAAGCCTTTGTGTCTTCTTGCCCTCGCTTCACATCTGCCCCTCAGTGAACTCAGCAAACCCTCGCTGCATAAATCAAACCTTTTTAAATTGATCTTTATAAAGTAACCTTACTATAGATTGGAGGAGGCTATTGTACTCTGCCAGGGCTCTTCCATTACGCCGTGAACGCTATTACGTGTATGAAAAGATAAATCACGAGGGGGTCTGTGTATGATAGCGCAATCAGTTTCCCATAAATATATTGATAAAAATGCATATTGTGTGCAAAATCTGCTGTGCCCTCAGCCTTTACATTGTTCTAAGGGATTGTGTTTGTGGATAATGGCTGTGCGGTCCTATTGTTTCTGTAACAAAGCCCATAGAATCAAATCCGCGCCCGTAAAGGATTTGTCAAAGGTATGTGGCTTTAAGAGAAAATGCTATTCTGACACCTTTGGGTCAACAGCATGAATCCTGTTTGCCTTTTTTACCTCACGCTCAGAGGGTTTTTTTCATCTCCGTGGATACCTTCTGTTGTGCGTAAACAATGTGGCTGTGCTTAAAACCACCCTGACATTTGTGGACCATTATGTTTATATTTTATTCAATAATTATGATCAGATGCTTTTACCGCTGATTGTAAACATTATTTGGCCAACAATAAAGGTTATGCAGGTGACATTACAGCGCTCTGAACATTTTCTCCTGTAAAAGCTCAAAAAACAACTAAAATGTGAAAAGGCTGCTGAAGTCTGATAACAAATGTAAATGTCTACAACTCTGTTCTGACATCTAAAAGAAGAAAATTAAGTAAACAGTTGTATAAAACAAGATAAACATCAGGAACACCGCAGCGTCGCTCACTTTTATCTGATACAGACTTTGGGATCACACACAGTTGACCTCATTACCTTTATCTACTTAAATAAGCAATTTCTGAGTCCAAGCATTGAGTAAATGAATTGTCGTGCAGCAGTTGAAGTGTCCTGAATCTCCTCCTGCTGTAAGCTCTGCACAGGTGGAGCAGCAACGGAGAAACTACTATCAGTTTACATTTTACCATGTAAAGTTAATTTGAACGTCCACTGACAAAAAAATGGACCAAAGAAAGGCAGTTTTATTAGTTGTGCTGACCATAATTCTGAGACACTGGAACTGAATTTTGAGGATAATTTTTCGAATAAAAGAATGTCTCTGCATAACGTCTGTTGGTAGTTGTATACAAAGTTGCATTTGACAAGTATAAAACACTAAATTTATTCAAAATTTGAAGATTTTGTTTTACCAGAATAATAACAATGCTATATTCTTTTTTTCATGCAACATGAAGTATTTTCAGCCATAAAATTATTAGTTTCTTATGGTCTTTCAGCAGTTTCGCATTCTTAAACTATCCAGTGTCCAAAATATCCATTAGCATATTATTTAATGTAATTTGTTTTGATATCTGCTCAATTGGTTTACTAGTTTTAGTATCTATTAGTATCTGCCATCTTTAGTGTTGTTGTTATTTAAACCAGTCAACACCAAAGAGAACAAAAATAGGGCTTATTAAAAATATTTATGATAATATTTTATTTTATCAATGTCAGCATTTTTCTTGCTTTTTATCCCCTTTTTATCCCAATTTCTATCAATACAATAGATCAAGTACATCTACATGACAAGCATCGCATAAAAACATGGCATAATTAGTTTATCCTGAAGCCACAGAGATAAAAGGTGCAAAGCCCAAAGAGGAAGCTGCGTGCTGTTTGAGAAGTCTCCTATAGTCGACAGAATGGAGCGCTGCCTGTTTTATTTAGAGGCTGGGCGTAGGGCCTTTGTTGTCAGCATTCAGACTGTTCTGTGTCAGCTTGTTCTCCTCTGGACCGCTCGCTGCACCGTGTCACTGTTAATATTACATATAACTTCATAAATACATTGAGGATGTGCACTAACGAGGGCGCAGGAGCGGTCACAGGCTCGTTACCACTTCATATGGAGCCGTGAATCAGACACAACTGCTCGACTCAGCGGGGACTGCGGATTCTTGGCGTTTATTACCCTGATTTTGGCCGGAAAGTATCTGCATGAGAGGAACAACGCAAGACTAGTTGTTTTCCCCCCAAAAAATACCCATTGTCTCAGAACCTCGCCTCCTCTTAAGTGCAGACGACTAGTTGGACTTTGCAAAAGACATAAGGCGTTTCCATTGGAGATTGGATTGTGTTAATTTTTAGAGATTTTTGCGTTAAACTTGTGTTGTTGGCGTTATTTTTTGTTCTCCAGTTAGCTCTGTCACAATAATTTGATTTGTCGTTCAGTGAATAAAAATAGATACAATATTTTTAGGCTCAATAAATATCCTTTGTATACTTTAGTTGGACTAGTAGGGTACTTTTTCTTTTTTTGTAGCATTTAAGCTGCAAGTATTCACAATGAGAATATTTATGGCTCTTCATTGATACTACATTTATCTACTGGTGTATCCCATTTGATCATTTTAACATTTTCTCATCTTATTTATATTTAGGTTCAAAAGAGTTTATTTTCTGTAGCACTTTGAAAATGTTATTGTGTCTGGTTTATCTCTAAAATGTACTTTCAAATCTGAAAAAACTGATCTAAAACGTTGTTTGTTAAACTGTCGTATATTATTGAATTATTAAATACTTACAGCTTCACACAATTTGGAACGCACCAGAATAAGCCCAGTGTTTGGTTTAGTTAAGTATGTACCGTCAAATGTTTTAATGTTTTTAATTATCACGTCACCTTTCAATTGTAATCATCTAATTTTCCTTCATATATTTTATGGTATTTGCTCATGTAGGTTATGATTTATAGGGCTGCAACTAATAATTATTTTGGATTATTCTTTCAATTAGTTGATTAGTTGTTTAGAACGTGAAATCAATTTGACACAGATAAAGATGAAGTGAAGCCGATGAAGATGAAGAATTTCCTGATGGAGAATATAACTGTCAAAAACGCAACATTTATACTCTTTTCATGTCATTTTGTGTGATTCCTGCTTTGTCTGAGTTCTCTCATCTCAAGGCGTGTTTAGAGTCTGTGTATAGACCATGTTAGCGATTCATTAGTTGGCAGCTATTTCTATAACTATCGATTCGTTCACTGACTAACTATAGATTTATGGTTCGTTCCTTATATTGAAGTCAAATAATCCTAATTCAACATTCTAAGAAGCGTCGTCTCATAAAATGACATCTCTGCTTCCTTTCGTACCCCTTTCTTTGCTGCTCTCTGTGTTTCCCTTTATGTCTCTCATTTGAAATTACAGCAGGCAGACGTTATAGACACTGTAGACAAGAAAGACGCTGAACATAATCCCGTATGCTGCTTCTTCACCATTACCGCAGTAGGATCCATAATATAAAGTGACATGTTGTACACTGAACACAGGCGTCTGGGCTCTGGCTGTCAGACCACTCTGTTGTCGACCTGTCAGATATTTGTGAGCTTTCATGCACCTTTGTTGTCATGTGAGGGGGGCAGTGTGCCTTGTTATGTATTGTGCCCATGTTTTTTCCAATAACTGAAGACAAATGGCGTTGGGGTGTTGGGTTTTGTTTGGTTATTTGGAAATATAAGCTTCTGTTTTGTTAAGTTTATGTCGTGGGGCTGGATGTATTTAACGTAAGTATTTAATCATGATTCTGTGTTCTTAAGTAAATGTGGATTTTGGATATGGTGGATAGGAAGAGGATATGTGGTGTGATCAAAACAAGAATTAAAGGAGTGACGTGTTTAGAGGTTATGCAGGTGAAACCACAGCATTCTTAATTTTAGCAGTGAGTGGCACTAATACATGAGAGTCAATGGTGAGTAATGCCATTTTTTCCTGTAAAAAGCTCAAAACACAACTGAAATGTGAAAGAACTGCTACAGTCTGATAACAAATATAAAAGTCTACAATTCCTTCAAAAATATATCTGACTCCTTAAAAAAAACAAAAAACATAAACAGTTGTAGAAAACCAGATAAACAACAGGAAAGTGCAGCTACGCTCACATTTCTCACAGATACAGACTTTGGGATCACACACACAGTTGAACTCATTATCTCTCGCTCCTTTTAAATGATGTTTCTGAGTCCAAGTGTTGAGGAATACATTTTTATGTGTCTGTTAAAGTGTCCTTTATCTCCAATTACCATTAGCAAACAAGCCAGTTAATTCTGCTTAGTTGCAGCAACAACGAAAGACTACTTTTCATATGTAGATATGTAGGATTTGTGGTGCTTAATGAAATTAAACTTAAATTAAATTATCAAACTGTTATGACACGCTGCATTTTTAGTGCAATTTGTCCAGTGTTAGGTTAGATTTGGCTGTTTGATATTGTTCACAAGGTCATTATGTTAATTGCTACATCAGTACTGTCTGTCCACTCCAGATTGGCTTTGATGTCTCAGCGCAGAGAATTTTACTGACAAACCCAGTCACATTTTAGCTGTCCAGTCTTTAAACAGCAGTAAATACCGGACTGCTAAAATGTCTTCACTTTTTGATTTTGTTGTCCATCCTCACTTAACTTCCTCACATCTTTCTTGTCTTGCGATCTAATAAATTACCTTGGCATTATCTTAGTTTTCTTTCTGATTTCCCGCTAAACAGCCCTGGAATTTCGCTCGCAAACCAGGTGTCGTCTTTTTTTAGAAAACCAATCTGGTCACCCTAAATATAGGTCCAGCGTTATAAATGACTTGGATTGGTGATGTATTGTTTCTTCTGAAGGCCAACTCTATTGTCCCTGCTACATTTAAAATCAATACTAATAATGCCTACAAACATCTATATGTCATTCAGCCTTTGCTTGACTGGCAAGAGTATTAGTTTGTAGCATGAATATTGCATTTATTCCTATTTTTAGCCTAGTAAAGTGAAGTTGTTAAGTGATGATCAAGAACAATAAGTATAAACCAGTCAGTAATTAGTAGCCTTTTACCAAAATGTATGCTACTTTGAAATATACTTTAATACTTGATTGAAACCAAAAGTTGTGGTATTGCAGTAAGAATGCTGTTTTTTAACCTGATTTATTATTTTTTTTTATAAACATATATATATATTTTTTTTAAATTAAGAATAAAATGTACAGCTTTGCAAATTTACAGTTCTCATTTTTTCCATGCGACGCAATAGTCAAGAATCAAACTTTAAAAGTAAAACAAAACAACAACAGAAACAGAAACAAAAAAACGTTAACAAATGAAACAATACACTAGTTGCATGAGATTCAATTAAAGTCTGACCTACAGCAACAAACTCTCTCCAGGATTTCCAGTATTTGTCAAATGTATCTACGTCAAGTTAACCTGATTTCTAACCATTATTATTTTCTTAATTCGAAATATAGTATAAATTGCAATTACCGTACCATTATTTTGACCATTTGAGTATAAGATGTAGACCAGCTCATCTTTGTCGTATTTGGCCTGACAAACAAAGTAAAAGTGCATGGAATAACAAAAACACCTGGAAAGACCACAAGTATTTATTGTTTTCTAGCTCTCTAGCTGTACATTTCATCAATAGCGTCTGAGCTGACGTTTTAATCACGCTTGTTCCTGTGTGTTTCCCGCTGCTCCTTTGTTCACCTCCCTGTCTGTTTCTCTTTCTGCCCCACAGAGACGGTGATGGACACGCGGACAGCCACAGCAGAGCTCGGCTGGATATCGTTCCCTGCCAACGGGGTAAGAACACTGTGCAAAGGTGTGCCGCTCCAAACCGCGTGAGCTGCTTTACCATTGGGAAAGCTGCTCCGGAGCACTGTAGCCCATTAACAAGTCTGTCAAAAACTTAATTACCGCGGCAAGGTGACACCAATTTACCTCAACGAAATGAAATCCAATATATCAGGCTTCGAAACAAAAGGACTGCATGGGAAACAATGGTGCATTTTTGTAGCTTGTATGTTTTGGTGCTTGGTTTGCTTCCTTACAGTAAACCTCTGTCTGTGAGAGGTCCTAATTGTGATGAATGGTTGTCCCCGAACAGCAGAGTACAAGGTGGAGAACGATAAAATGAATGAAAGAAAGAAGGGAGGAGGGACAATCAAAAGGAGAAGACGGGAGAGAGTGCGCGTCAAGTCTTAGAGAACCCATTAATCACGCTAGCCTCTTCTGTCCGTTTATTTCCAATGTTTTACTACTGTTTTTATGTGTCTTTTCCAGTGGGAAGAGGTGAGCGGCTATGATGAGAACCTCAACACCATTAGGACGTATCAAGTCTGCAACGTCTTCGAGCCCAGCCAAAACAACTGGCTGCTCACCACCTACATTGATCGCAGGGCGGCGCAAAGGATATACGTCGAGATTCGCTTTACGGTGCGGGACTGCGCCTCGATACCCAGCGTGCTCGGCTCTTGTAAGGAGACGTTCAACCTGTACTACCTGGAGACGGACCGGACGGTGACCGAGGGAGTCAAGGGCGTGGAGTACTGGGCCAATGCGCCGTTTCTCAAGGTAAAGAAAAGATTGCGAGGAAATCACAGTACACAGCTGTTAGGGCTCGCTTAATGAACACAGCGGGTGAAGCGCATAGTGTTAATTTGGCCTATTGTGTTGCCATGGTGACAGTTGAAGGGAGTGGTCTAAAAGGGGCATGCACTACACATTGGAGGTGTATCGAAAAATGGCTATTATCGCAATTGTTGTTTTGGCGATTGAATTGTAGACTGCTGCCCCCGCGACCCGGCCCCGGATAAGCGGAAGAAGATGGATGGATGGACGAAGAAAAATCCTTATGTGTTATCTCTAAAATAAAGAGTATAATGTCATATTTCTGTGGTTCATTTTACAGTTAGATTGTGTTTTATGCCAGTTGTTCCCAAAGTGGGGGTCGGGACCCATGGGGGGTTGTGACGCATGAACTGGGGGGTCGCAAGATGATTTTGACAGAGTATTTAATTCATTTTAATATTGAAAACAATGTGTTTTAGTGAAATTGGGTCAGATAACACAATAAACTACTAAAATAAATAAATCAACCTAATATTAAATAGTTTACAACTTGAATTGTTGGTTATTTTGTGCAATACTTTAACCCTAACGTAGACATTTACAGGCACATTCTAGCACATTTCTGATGGATTACAATAACAATATCTGAATAAGAAAATAAGAAAGTTATACATTTTCTGTCATTATTCTCCACCCCTAACATTGCACTCTCCAGACTTTAACTCTGTATAGGCTTCTTGCATGGCAAGGCATGTTGTTTGTGATGTTTCTACAGGTATTACTCTGTAATGTTGTAAGTTCTCGTCTCTTCTTTTTTGTAAATTGTATTTTTCTGAAAATATACAATTCAAAAGTGCTTGACAGTCTGGTAATTGCCTCTCATGAAGTTGCAGATCAATGACGTTGCGCAAAGAAATAATTTTGACTTCTACTTTTATTTCTTAGTCTAGAATCTTACAACAACGATCACTATATCTGGTATTCTTCCTCTGAAAAGCCTCGGTAACACTTTATGATAACCACATGCACTCTTGCCTTACTAAAGTTTGAACAAAGACTAAATTAAGTGTTAACAAATAGTTTATTAAGAATGATTTATGCTTAGTACCTACTTAACCCTAATTCCTAACCCTAACCTTAATTAAGTAGTTACAGAGCCTGAATCATGTTTATTAAACTAGATGCTCATTGTGAATAAAGTCTTTGTTCATGGAAATATCCAGTTTTGTCCAATTTATTTGGACAAAACAATTGTGTGTTTTGTCATTAATACCTAATCAAATGAGTACCTAGTCTCAATATGAGTTTTAGTGTTTTAGACCTAACATCAGATATGTATATGTGTGTGCAGGTGGACACTATAGCAGCGGATGAGAGCTTCTCCCAGGTGGACTTTGGGGGGAGGCTGATGAAGGTGAACACTGAAGTCAGAAGTTTTGGCCCTCTGTCCAAAGGCAAAGGCTTCCACTTGGCCTTCCAGGACCTGGGAGCCTGTATGTCACTGCTGGCTGTCAGAGTCTTCTATAAGAAATGTCCCAGTGTGGTGCAGAACTTTGCTTATTTCCCAGAGGTAAGGACTAAACACATTGCACTTAGCATAAATTACATGCCATTGAGTTGTAATTGCTTTCTAGTCGTGGTGGTTTTGCAAAAGGAAAACAGATTCACTATCACACCTGCAAAATGCCATTTAAAATTCACTGCGCTTTTCTATCTTTGGAGTCATTAACACCATGTTTAAATCTCGCTTTTAATTATATAATTTACAGACACATATAGTTCTTCGCTGTAGTTTATTAGATTGCATCTTCTGAGGATATTTTCTGACTGATCAGTTTTTTTTTTCTCTGAATCATTTGACAATCCTCTGAAGTAAATTATGCACACTCACTATTACTCAATATGCAAATGTCTGGTGTTGTCTGTTCTTTTCAGACTCTCACCGGAGCTGAGTCCACCTCGTTAGTCATTGCCAGAGGAAGTTGTATCCCCAACGCAGAGGAAGTGGACGTGCCCATAAAGCTGTACTGTAATGGAGACGGAGAGTGGATGGTCCCCATTGGCAGCTGCAGCTGCAAGGCGGGATACGAGCCAGACAATGGCAACCTGTGTCGAGGTGAGACACACATTTATCATGGCCACAGCGCACAAATGAGCTCTTTTTACATAAAACATCAGCGAAACCAGGTGCACATCACATCCTGCGTGGTCAAATCAGATTCAAAAATGCTTATTATTCATTCATGTTAATTCATTCCAATGACCTTGCTTTTGGGAAATGACATGTTATAGCATTCCACTTTACATTACAACTAGGCTTTCACAATCCTATTTGACATGAAGAAGAATATTGCTTTATTCTTCAACAACTTTGTAGATATATATTTCCTTTCCAAAACTTTTTGCAAGCAGATTGTTTTTAGAGGTTTGGTTAAATTACCAAAATATCCAAACGCTTTTGGTTTACAATCATAATACATTTATTTTTATTTTGATAGCACTCAGGACACTCAGAGACTCTTCACAAAACAATAACAAAACAGTCAATTAAAGACAATTGATCAAACAAACTATACATACAAGAAAAAAACAGTAAATCACATGTTGGGGAACATAAAGGGATAGTTTTTGTTTTTACAGTATATGTCTGCAAATGTGTTATTTTCCTAAATGTTACCCCTCATATTATTGTCACTAACATTTCAAACTTGATTTCAATACAAGGAAATAGGCTCGATACTAAAAATGTTCATACCACAATGATAACAAATAAAATATATTTCTTTAGACAATAGACTCATTTTCAACACAAAATCATAGCACTTTTTATGTTTATGTGGTCTTATACGTGTGTCCTTGTGTCATATTGTGTCAATACCTGCTCAAATAAGTACAGTTTCAATACCAGTTTTAGTGTTGATTAGTATCTGATTTTGTTATTTTTGTTTTAAATTTGTGAAAAAGGTAATAAGAAATACATAAATAATAAAAATACGACATGGCTGGCCACACACTTGCCATAAATTCAGGGTAACCAAAGACAAAGGAAAGACTGTAACCTGTATTTTAGTTTTGTTTTTTGTGTGGCACAAAACGAACTGTGCCTGCGTGTAACAAGACAAAGAAGAGAACATAGTAAGAACTTATTGTTTCTCTGACCCTCGTGTTTATGGATTTCTAACTTGAGAGCGCCATAGATTTTGGATGAAGGTTACAGCCGTGAAAAACAAGAGGTTAAAGAAGCTTCTAATTGACATGGTCCATCTGTCCTTCCATCGATCTTCTGTTCTCAGCGTGGCACCTACACACCGCACTCCACTACACACTCCACTACACACACCGCTACACACCACTGCATAATTCTGAATTTTAAGTGCATTTCCAACAGCCGACTGGTGTCAATTTCACATGAATGACTGACAGAGAAATAGCGGCAAACCTTACACACAATCCAATTAAATAGGTGCTATTCCCATGTTATGCCATTAGGGTTTGACGGGCTGTAGCACAAATTAGCTGTGATGACAGGAAACACACAGCCAGCAAATATGCTTCTTATAATTAACCGTAACAGGTTTGATATTAGCAGCTGAGGCAAGCAGTCACGCACAAGTGAATAAAGCTAGAGACACGCGAATGCATGGACACATTTCACCTAGCTATTATGCTATTTATTACTTTATGGAGTTTATGCATTGGATGCACTGGTTCAGTTCAAAGTAAACAGTATATAGTCAGTTCAGCAAAGATTAAACATCAGATGCCCTTCCTTTAAGGTCGAATATTATGCTAAATTAACTTTTTTCAGCTTAACTAACATTGTTCCTTCATCAAAAATGTACCTGGAGTAGCATTTAGCTTCATTTACGCTAGTTTGATGATTGGATGGTTAGAAAATCCTCTCTCCTCTGAGTGTCAAAAAGACTCCATTCTGAATTTCCCCGATGTGTGATGTCAGAGGCAACTGTTGTTTTCTGGTTGTTTATTTTTCATTTCTGTAATTCACTCTGCAGGCAGTAGATGGCGCCAATAGTCAGTTAGTGCAAGTGGGAAACAGGAGAGCTACAGATGTTAATTTTGTTCTTTTTTTTCTTTTTTCTTTTTTCTTTGACGTTTCCAAAAGATGCCAAACTAAATGTACCCAAGAACTGTTTGTTTTTTTTGCTCTCTCGCCTTAAGATCTTTCACCTGCAAACAACAACCATGTCCAAACTGCCACTAAAGATTTTTTTTTTCTGAAAGTACCTATACATACACTTTACCATCTTGTACTTAACAAGATTTTGATGGATCATACTGAAGGGTTTGTTGAGTTTTACTTCCAAAAATGAGTTAAAATTGAAATTTTACACCAATGTTATGCCAATTTTTGAACCGTCTCTAAGCTGAATTGAGGTTGTGTGAGCTGGTATCATTCAGGGGTTTTCTTTCCAATTAAAAAAACAAAAAGTGAGAATCCTATGAAAATTGTCTGTTCTTTTAAATGTAGTTCTATTTTAATCTTCAATCTTGTGTAAATGATTTTTTTGATTCTGTGCTGCAATTTAGCTCTTCACAAATAGGAACCATCTTCGGCGATATGGTGCAACATAAAACAGATTATAATAATTATATATTAAGAATATAAATTATGATCAAATAAAGGCATGCAAAAATAAATGTTACAATAAAATAGACCTACAGTAAATACAAAATGCATTCAGTATGGAATAGACAACAGCGCAGTTATCAGTGTTGTTGACTCACCTTAAAGAGTCTATATTGTCGCAATTTGTTATTTGTTATAGCTACACCATGTTATAATGTTCTTTTCAATCAATAACGCTGGCAATTATGCTGTTAATTCACGCATTTGTTGCATATTTTGTTCTCCCTCCACACCTACGGCCTATAATTAGAAGCATACATTGTAATTTCTGTGTTATTATTTTCTCAGTTTAAATATAATATATTTTCAGCAAACAAATATTCTTAGTAGCCACCTTCTAGTGCTGAGTCAATGCGCTGCTATAAACTGTAAGTGTTTATTTTGTCCTGGCAAGTAAAGTGTGTCATTTGGATCCGTCATAGCCCAATAATCACATGCAAACATACACTTTTCAGATGGAGTTTTGCCCACGGGTGCAGCCATATGTTAATATTAGCGGAAGCAAACCCCAGTTGAGTGAGTGCGGCACAGAAATAACTCGCCGTGTGCCATATTTCTCTCCTTTTCCTTTTATATCTGGCCTCCTTCCCTACTTCCTCGTCTGAAGTAGTACCAATCACTCCATATTATCCCCAGAGAGTCTCTTCCATTTACTGCGTAGGCGGTGATATATGTACATATGGCGCCATGATAAGTGAGCACGCTTCATCCCCATGTTAATTAGTTTAGCGTGTTTCGGCCAGATTAGTCCGCTGCAAATGACTTGAACTGTCAGAGTGGCATGATAAAGGGAAGAAGACGCGGAAACAGGAGGGACAAGAGGGGGGATGAAGAAAAGAATTGTATTTGAGTCTGACGAGTAACTTTAAAAAGACAAACCAAGGAC
Source organism: Rhinogobius similis (assembly GCA_019453435.1). Taxonomy (NCBI): domain Eukaryota; kingdom Metazoa; phylum Chordata; class Actinopteri; order Gobiiformes; family Gobiidae; genus Rhinogobius; species Rhinogobius similis. The sequence goes on along the minus strand of CM033623.1, from coordinate 20,449,492 downwards.
AAGGTTGTTAAAAATAAGTGCGGAAGATAAAACAGATTGCACGCGCAGAGGACAAGGATAAATATGATCGTATCTGTCCCAAATGAAATCTTTTTAAATTACAACATGCATTAAATCAGGGCAGGTCACACTTATCGACTCCCGCTGCCGTTATAGTTGAAGAGGTGTTTTGCATTAATTATCGACTAATTTCTTTCCCATAAGATGCTTGATATGGAGTAACAAAATTAGGAATCTGTAGTAGACTTCCATTTTGGAATTTAATGTCATACAGTATATTCAAATGGAGGACAGGGACCTCTAACTGTACGGGCAATTTGAAAGTGAAATCCAAACAGAAAATCCAAACTGAAATGCTGAATCTTGTGGTTGTTACAGGGTTCATACAGGTGCTTTAAATCCCTGAAAATGCTTGAATTTTACTACAGTGTTTTTAAGTTTGGGAAAGTCCTTGAATTTTGGGAAAATTACTTGAAAATGCTCGAAATGTAAACTTGCCAGTCTGTTTCCTCTGCATTTTGACACTAAAGAGCGTCAATTTATTCTTTTAAGTGCTCTAAACTGAACTGAAATTAGAACGGTGCTGGAAAGTAGGAGCTAACACCGACCAAGTGAATGAACTGTGAACTAGTTGCGAACAAGCTTGCATTTTTCATGTACTGAGTTACATGCTCATTTATGCAGCTTTCAAAAATGAAGGAAATTGCCTCTGATTTTTCCAAAATTTCCACACAACCACCAAAGCAAACTTCACCAAGCATCGTGACCTCAGAGACGCAAACATCAGCGATGCGTTGGGGCCAAGTTGAAGTTGAGTGCTGGAAAAAGTATACCTTGAAGGTGCTTGAAAAGTCCTTGAATTTTATCTTTGAAAAGGTGTACGAACCCTATTGTTAAGAACTGTTTCTATCTTCATGGAGACAAGCAGGTTATGAGTCACCAAGCCAAATTACAGGTCCTGGGTCTTATTTACAAAGCATGTGTACGTACAAAAACGTTACGCACATCAAGTTTGTGGTCTATGGAAAGACAGTCCTGTACAAACATGCTAAACATTGTGTGTTGGGGATTTCAGAGGTCAGGAAGAAGGCAATCTCTGCTCAGACAGATGAGAAGTGAGCAAGTTTAAGGGGGTTTATGGAAGATTGTGTTTTGTTTGTATGTACACGTTTTGTTAGAATTCTAAGTTTTATAAACAAGACCCCAGATCTGTGGAGAGGCAAGCACATTCAAAGTAAAAACACATGTAATTTTTTGCTGTAAAAAGACTTTTAACTGAATAGATGCCATGTTGTGGAAATTCCTGAGAAATCAGAATCAGAATCAGAAAACCGTTTATTGCCATTGTCAGTGAAATTCACAAACGTAGGAACTTGCTTCGGCGTAGGTGCAACATAAAGCAATGGATAAAATATAAAAAATATATTAAAAGGCATGCATAAAATTAAGAATAAAATAGACTGAGACTATATACAGAAGGAATGACATCTAGACAAGTAGGCGATTGACCCCCATCCAGAAAAGTTACATAGTGCATTTTTCTCTTTCTACAATCATGCTTGACTAATGCCACCAAATGATAGTAACAAAACAACTGCATTTTGACTGTTAAATGGAAAATTCTACCATGGACAGTAGATTTCCTGTTTCTGCCATACTGCTGAGCATACTAATTACACTTAAAGATTTGTTTAAAGATGCCGTATGTAACATTTTCTTGGTTTGCCACCTGCTTGTCTTTCACCAATGACAGTTTTCCCATAGAACAGAGGTAGTGGTATTTATGATTTCTTTTGTATGGCATAAAGGCCTTTACCTGCGCAGGAAGGAAAGGTGTTGTGTGCTGTTAAAAGGTTAAGGCAGTATGAACACACGAATAGGTCACCAATGTAAATGTCAATGTTTGCCTTTGAAACAAGACAGGAAATCAATTCGGATGAAGGCTAGATTATATATGAATGCTATATCTTTTTTCTCCATGAAATTGAACGAGAACACATACGAAGAAAGATTCATTTGCAAAAACAGATCTGTGCCATTTGCCTGCAGTTTGCTCTTTGTATAGTAATGTTTTCAAAAGCCAAAGCTATTTTTCAGCAATCAGAATTGTATTCCATCCCGCTTTGATGAGACATTATTTCCTTGGACAATATCTGTAGAGGATGGTAGCAAAAAAGAAAAACACTTTTTGACTATTGACAACAAGATTATTTAGTTAATCAATGATCGTGATTATTCAGGTCACAATATAAATGTAAGAACTAAAATCGAATAATTGTTATTCGATTTTAGAAGCAAAATTAAGTCCTTTCAATTCAATTTGTACTCAAAAAGTACACTTAAATATATAGTGCGTTTTAGATGTTAGGGTTAGTTTATATAATTTTACTTTTGCATTCAGAAAGTTTGATTTCATAAAGCTGCTCACACACTATTTGAGCAGTAATGTATTGGAATAAAAGAAAATTCACTTTTGTTTTGTAATGTGTCAGTAATCTTGACTAATCGTTATATCATGATGTTTCTTCTCACAATAATCTAAATTTTGATTTTGTGACATCCTTATTGACGATTTTTCAAAATGAAGGTATGTTTTTGCTATTGAACCCTTCATACATGTTTGTTTATATTTCGCAATTTAGACAATTTGACAGTTCATTGCACGTTTTGTTATTTTGCCACAATGATGAGGTTGATTCACCGATTCTATTTGAAAAAACAAATTATTTTGACAAAATGACAATCCATGTGGCACTATAAAGCGTTGACTGAGGTGTAATGATCAAAGGACGCCGTGCGGTTTATACACCCCTTGTGGTGACGCATATTAAAAAACGCTTGTGTCATTTGCTCTATTTACAGCTCCGTGCCGGGTCTGAACAGTGATTTGAATTGTCACGGGACCGTCCTGTCTGTCTTTATAGTTTTGGCATCTTTCTGGTGTGGTCGCCTGCCAATCAGCTGATAACCACTTGGCAAGAACGACTGCATCCTCTATTGGAACAGATGGTTGACTTGTGCACGTCCGGGCCACAAACTTGGTGTTTATTTCCCCACCAGTCCGGCATATTGTGCAAACCATCGGGAAAAACTGGCCCGGACTCAAAGCACGGCACGCGTGTGGTTGTGTAAACAGAATTTCAAAAAGTCCTCTGCTTTATATTCACCACGGCGCAACGGAGATGTCCAAACACACATGAATCCACGCTACCGCCCCCTGCTGTGGACTCCCAACAATGCTTGAAGAGTTTTTGAAGCGTGCAGCCTTTTAACTCGCACATACACACAAACTAGCCCTGGTTTCAATAATTGATCAGCAGCTTGTATGCCCGCTATAGATGATTGTTGTCAGCAAAGCCTCGCAGCTGGCCTCAGACTCACAAGGAATCAAAGGAAGAGGGACTGTCTTTTGTCACTCTGGGCTTTGAGCGGCGGCGTTTGTTCTTATCCTTCTCTCTCAATTGCTCGCTGTTTGTTCTTGACAAATGACAGATTTTCTGCTAAGTTGGTTGATTGCCTCTTTTGATTCTTAACACGTGATTAGTAGATGTGATTTTAATTTGGTCCAGTGTGCATGAACATGTGGCATCACAACACAGCAATTTCTATTTTATTTAGCATTTTTATTAGAACACAATTATTTGCATATTGATTTAGCATTGTTTATAGTCGCCCTTTTTACAATTAGCCTGTGCGCTTGGTTTGAAAGCTGCAGTGGAGTCGGGCTGTGGATTTATTGCTAAGAAATCAAATCAAAATTAATTCTATTGGTAGTAAGTAAGTATTTTCATAAATGTGCTGTAAATGTAGTTATCATGTTGTCCTACACATTTTAATTAAGTGCAGACTCATGTTGTGTTGCTGTCTCCTTATGAACAACAAACCTGAGTTGTATTTTGCTTTATTCACACTTGTTTCATCAGTCCTGATTCCTGTTTAAAAGCTCGTCTTCTCTGAGCGTTCAGAAATTGCTTGCTTTACATTTTTCTATATTTTTGTGTCACATAAAAAAAATTGACTTCTCTTGAGTTTTTTTTTTTTTTTTTTTTTTTTTTTCACAACGAATGCATGTCTCTAGTAGAATTTAATTCACTCGTGCCTAAAGTTTTTTGTTTTTTTTCATTATTCATTCAGAGCTGTATTTTTCCAAATGTAGATTTAATATTAAGTTACAAATATTCATCCTAAGGTGAGCAAAAGCCAATTTAAGTCATAAGAATACATAATATTTCTGCTTTTAGGACGTTTCATGTGTCATTTTCATGTCTGGCACATGCTTGATGCCCTTCCTGAGACAACTCTTTTCTTTCTTTTTTTAAATTGGGTGGCTCGTATTGTGTTCCTTAGCTTTTAAAGCTGCTAATATTATTTCCATGTAATCCTTAAAAATTCCTAAAAGTGAGAATAGCTGTCATGAGTATTTACATGAACAATGTGTCCCTCTGTCATTGTCATACATTTTAATTCACCCAAAAAATGTGAACCTAACACTTTAAGTCTGTTTTATTATTGCATGTGCACTGTATATGCCAAATGCACTTGAACCTATACACTCTATAGTGTTAATATTTAATAAACCCACAGTTCGCTGGACGCAGAAATGGAGAGATAACAGAGCAGAGAGCAGGACCCGTTACCATGGTGACACGCCCCATGTGTAGGAGCAGGGGCCTCTTGAATAAATGACCTTGACAAGCCAGATGTCTGTCGGCCTATTTGACACACAAAAACGCACACATTGCCATTACTATTTCTGAACGTATTCCTGAAGCACTTCGACACCAGATGTGAACCTTGGGTGACGTTACCACTTTGAAATTTGGAGTTTGAGAATTGATTAAAGGTGCAGTACCTGATTTTTACTTTCTTAAAAATGTGAAAAACAAAACTAGTTAATTTAAACTTTTTGTAGCAGTCCACATCTATACATCTATCTAGTTTATTTATAGTGCACATTTTTTAAACCAGAACGTTTTCTTAAATCAACTGTGTGCAGCAATTTGGGAACAATCAACAAACACCAAATGAGCAAAACTAGCAATGTACTAAGACAACCACACCAAAAATAATAAAACACATAAAACCATAAATAGTAGTAACCACATGTATTATTCAATAACCTAATGCATCCCTAGCGTTCAAATTAGGGTTTAAAAGTGCTTTTCACAACAGTCCATGCAAGTTTTGCCATCACGGAAAAGCTAACAAGCATTAGCATGCTAACAACGTACTTCCTGCTACGTGGAAAATGAAACATTCTGTAATTAGATGCACACACCGCTCAATGGACTAATTTAAGATCGTTTTAAAGTATATCTGTACGAAAACATATTCTACTTTATTACATGTATTGCATTTTTATTTTGTCAGAAAAGTGTCAGAAAAATGATGGTGACTTTTCTACCAACTTGTCTCCATGTATTGCATGCTATACTATACTATGAACGGACTCGCCTCTCCACTGATCTGATCTGTAACTTATCCTTGTGATGTCACTTCATTGTCTTTATGGAGTTTAATTCCATACTGTGGAACATTACAGACAAAGCAATAACACTCCATGAACACACCCTGCATCTTCAGCTTGAAAACTAAAACATTCTTTGCCTTTAGGAACATGAGTCTTTGAGGTTGAAGCTTCCGCAGAATCTATGCTCACAGTAAGACTTCATGGAGACACAGGAGATTTAATTATCTGCAGAGGACCTTGTTCTCTAAATAATTACAACCTTTGCGATTTGCTAATTGTGACCATTGAAATTGCATCTTCATTTCCATTGCCATTAATCTTTCAACCTTAATGAGCGGTGTGTTGTCTGCATGTTGTGGTGAAATAGATGCACATACAGTCGTCGTCTCTCAGGAATAATGCTTTCCCTAGACGTCCGTGTAACCAATCTTAATCCTAAAGCTGTTAATCCTTACAAAGCCATTTAAAGTCAACTAAATTACTCCCCAAAGACCAGAAAGTAGCTAATGGTTACAAAAGTAAATTAATACCAAGTAGTGGCATTTCCTATTTACTTGCTGCGTGAAGCTTGGAATGAATCTAATTTAACACAACTAAATATTTTGCATAAAAATGGGCATTCATTTGGGAAAACAAACAAACAAGTCTCTCCATATATATATAATGTGTTTATGTTATGTGTAAATATGTATATATTTGAAATGTATTTATTAATTGAAATGTATTCATCTTTTTTCACAATATAATAAATATAGATGTGCTTTAAAACACATTTATTGTGACATTCTTTATTCTCTTTTATTTTATTTTTTTCTTGGATCTTAAAAGTAGGTTATGTTATGAAACACTTATACTCTACATAGTCAGCACAAGTAAATTTTACAGAAATATAGGGCAACAAAAGGATGCATGGTATGAATTCTTTTTGAGCTTCCAATCACAGACCGAGCCCAGCTGACCCAGATAAAGAGGCTGAGTAATGAAGAGATAATCTGCAGCAGGAGAACCACTGAGACAATGTGGACAAATGTTTTTGTAGATCTAGTTTTAACAAGATAACGCCTTATCCACACCAAATCCCACTCTGTGCTTTGGCAACATCGCCGCATGTACCCAGCCATACTAAACTAACTTCACCAAATGGTTTGCAAACAAGATAAATATCAAGTTGGACTTTAAGAAGACGCAAAATAAAAGTGTTTTGCTCATTTGTGACTCGTGACCATCTCTGAAAGTGAACAGTTATGGCTTTAATGATCATATGTTGAAGCTGTGTGTGTTTGTGTGTTTGCCCCACAGCTTGTCCTCAGGGCACATTTAAGTCCACCCAGGGGGCAGGATTATGCCAGCAGTGTCCGCTCTACAGTCGCTCCACTATCGAGGCCGCTACTCTGTGCGGCTGTCGGAACGGCTACTACCGCGGAGACATGGACCAGCCAGAGGACACCTGCACCAGTGAGTCCAAGTTCAGTTCTTCCTCTGTGTAATTGAACTACTGTTGTCTTAAGACATGATACTAAGGAAAAAGCTTGATACTCAGTACTGATTCTGATACCACAATCATAATAAAAGAAGCACTTTTTTACAGAATAGAATATTTTCATCAAAAAAACATATATTTTTTCATTTCACCATGAGATCTTCACACTATTTTAAAGTAAAAGGTCCACATCTGTCCTATTCTCTCTCAACATATCGACTTGTCCAATGTGCTCATAAAGATGTTTAATAATACTATATAATCCATTTAATCCATAGTTTTCTCTGGAACATTGGAACTTCTAAGGCCGTTTTCTCCAAATGCATTTTTTCTCCCACAGACACATAAAGTAGCACATGCACACACATCAAACTTTACAATACAGTACTTTTTACAGAACGTAAAGAAGGATTTGTTGATATCTAATTCTAAGCCTGATTTTATTAAAGTTTTAAGTCAAAAATATGAGGCGAAATTTGAATTTTTAGGCCAATTTTCAGTCAAGTCTGGTTTGCTCAACTAAACTAACTAAATATGATATCCAAAATCATCTCTGTAAATTATTGTAACTAATACGTGTTCAAAATGAATGACAGTTAAACCTGGTTCTGTCAATTACAACTGTCAACTACAGGAGAAGTTTCAAATTGATATCTTTAAATTTACGATTTTTCCTTACACACCTGCAGTGTCTCGATACATTACATCTCGATTTTTTGACAACCCTAAAAGAAGGCAACTTTCACAAAATTGTCACATTTATAAGATCATGACAGACACATTGCCCTGGTTGTATTTCCCTGAACCTACACAGATGAAAGATACACAACGTTCAGTTTACAGACAGTGGTTGAAGTGTGATTGAAGACGCCATCTCTACAATCTATTACATTTTCTATCACGGCTTTACTATGTATGGAGCGCAAATAACAGAGAACACCAGACATCTCAGCAGTATCTCTATTGGAAATCACTACATGCTATACCACAATTCCACATCCACATAAACAAAGTGAATTCATTGCCAAGCAGTTAAGATAGATGCTCGCAAGTTCAGCTTTTCTTTCTTTCATACTGAAGAAAAAAGTGACATTATTTTGATTAGAAGTCTTGCATCTGAACAGAATTGATATGACCTTGTTCTGCTCTATCCACTTTTACTTCTGCTACTGACCGGCCCTTCTATTGTTGTTGGCATTTCCAATGAAGCAGGGATCCCATACATTTTTTTTTTTTTTTTTTTGAGAATTATAGGAAAGTATTGCCACTGAAACATTATAAAAAAGTAGGTTGTTTTGTTCATGTGCACCAAAAAAATCAGCAATGCTCCCTTTCTCTGAGTGGTTGAAAATTGTAGTTTGTAGACAACCAGAGGGAGGGGAACAATTAATGACGGTGCCCATGGCAACGTAAAGTGACAGGTTCTCATGTTTAGCTAGTTATGACTTTGTTTGGTGAGTTTGTATCTGTGATGAATAAGTATCATAGTTTTGCATCTGTGAAGTAACAGTTTGTCAAGGAAAGTTGAAAAATAAAAATTGAAAATGACAGAAAATAGTTTAGTTCCAAAATGAAATCCCATAGAAAAGTGACATTCCATCAAAAATTTACACACAACTGACACATTTTTCTGACAGTTTAAATAGTCATTTTAACAAAATGAAGGTGTTATCAGGTATTATTATTTGTCAAATCATAACTATTGGGTAGTTTGTATGGATTCTGGCCCTTGTTAACAGTATGGTTGCGAGGTAACAGTTGTGGAATTACCTCTATGTCACCATAAACATTTAAATAAGTCGACACGGCATTCATGATACAGCTATCAACCAGCAACTTAGCAACGCAGCTAGTCTGGTATGATTTATTGGACTCCGGCGACAGTCTCTTTCCCTATAGCCTTTAGCATTAGCGTGCAAAACATGTAAATAATGAATAATCCAGAGTGTCAGCTGAAACTGTCATCAGAGCTAAATACTAACTAACTTTAAAGGACAAATGCATTTACATATTGTTATCATCCTTAAAACATGCTCTTGTTTTCAGTTTGACATGTCATGTTTTAGAACTAAAAATAAAATGCTTTTACAAAGAAAATTTTAACTTTATCACTGCATTGGGAGATGACATTTTTACTTACCTGTGGCTCCATCTACTGGCTGTAGAGGCAAGTACACACATGTAAATGCATACCCACAATGCATTGCAGTATGCAATGGATCTGACGAAGTTGTAGCTGTTGTGATTAGACGGAAGAAATGTTCAGAGTGAGTTTGGCCATGATTTAAGGACTTGTGTGCATCATCAACGTCACACATCGAAGTTCAGAACGCAGTGTTGGAGGATTTTCAAACAAGCATTCATTAAACAAACATGAATCAAGCTAAATGCCACTCCAGGTATGTTTTTGATGACGGAACGATTTTAGAACATGGCTAAAAGCTTAAAAAAGTCAATTTTGCATAATATTTGTCCTTTAAGTTGAGATTTCTGCTCTTGTGCGCTCCTTCTAGCATCTCGTGACCACTTTTACATGTGACTGTGACGAAGGCAGATTACATAAATATCATGAATTACATAAATATCATGAATTAAAAATTGTATATACTTAAATATGGGGATCGGCTTCACCATTCATTTGCTTGTGAAAGAGTGTTTGATTTGACATAAGTTCAGGTACCATCGGCTGGCAAAGCAGAGAGAGAATTTCAGGTCTATGAATGCCTTTGTACAGTATGTCACATCTGCTGCTCATGTCCGAACAGGAAGTAGCATAGTAGACTTCACCAAAATGGTCAAACTGACTGAAAAAAGGATGCATTTTGTAGTAAAATCTTGAATATTATCATGTTCACCACGATGTATAGTCTAACCGGTCATATGCACTATAAGGAATAAGGTAAAGGTGCGTTGGTTGTTCCTTAATTCCTTGGCATTTGGATCTTTCTATGTTAAGTATGTTTTTTTCATTTTACACAGTGCCCTAGCTGTTTCACGATGCCCTTTGGTCCAGACTTTACATGTTCATATTCTGTACAACTTGGCCCACTCCGTCTCATCAGCGCAGCCCGGTCTAATCCATCACACCAGCCCTAATTTCCTGCAGCTCATTTGAGAGAGCGGCTCAGTGTTCTTTGGTTTGGGATTTGGGGAGCAGTAAGTAATAACAGTGCCACATTCCTGGGGCGTTCATTGAAGCGAATATGTGTTTAGTGTGTGTTGAAGAGGCCGCGTTATTGCTATGCACAAGGAGACACAGCGCGGCGCACAGACTTTGAACGGCGCCGGTTTCCGCAGAGGGATGGTGCAAAGTAGGTTGAGACATGAATCACTTTGGACGCCGTCTGAAGCTCGTACCAAAACTGTGAAAGTGTGATGCTGTTGCCGTCTGTCTGAGCTCTTTCTGGTGACCTGGATTCAACTGCATGTGTTTGCACGGCCTTGGTTCATTCATTGGACTGTCCTCCCGGTCTCTTTTATATTCATGAACAAGCTCAGGGACATTGTGCCAGCTGAAATCTAAAGTCGGTGTTGAGTTTTCCATGAATGCTGATAAAATGGTTCGAGAGAAGGTTATGATCCTCAGTGTGCTTTAACTGTCAGTATCAGATGGGGATTTTTCATGCTGCTGTAGATGGATGTCATTCACATAACTGTGTGAGTTCTTTGTACGTCTGGGTTCAGGTTTGCAACTCCAGGGAACACAAGTGCGGTGCAATTGTTAGAGAGTACAACAGTGGCCCAAATTACATTTTACATTTTTTGTGGAAAAAAGAGTTTTGTTTGGCTTAGTCACTGTCTAGAAAGTGAAAACTGATGTACTCTTTCCTAACATGGATGGTTAAGGGGAATTATTAAAGTGACAGCATTTTCTGGAGGTGGCATGTCACCTGCATTATTCTGAAGAAATAGTACTTAATTCAGAACATTCTCCATGGAGTTAGAGAAGTTTTATGCTGTGCAATATTACAGCCAAAGGAGCAACATTTCCACGGAAACAAGCATGTGGTGTTCCACTCAGGCCAAGTCTAAGGCTTTGTGGAGATACAAACTTTTTTTTCTAATGTAAAACATTCTTACTACATTTCTACAATGGTTTTAAGTAAAAAAATTCTATAGTATTAACTGTTATTTTGAAAGTGTGCAGCTACTCTAAAGTTGTAGTAAGTAACTTTTCTGGTGGATGGTCTGCCACCAGCTTCTATTCATAGAGATGTTATTGCTTTTCCAGGAAAGCTTCACACTATGGCATTAAAATCCAATCATCATTCTTTAATGCAATAAAGACACCTGTATTACAATAAATACAATATAGATAGGGGTGCACGGTAGCAGAGCGGCTAGAGCTTCTGCCTCCCAGCAAGGAGATCGTGGGTTCGAATCCTGGACCACCCTAACATCACACGATCTCTCTGGGTGGAGTCTGCATGTCCTCCCCGTGTTACCGTGGGTTCTCTCCGGGTTCTCCGGCTTCCTCCCACCGTCCTAAGACATGACTGTGTAGGTTAATTGAGCACTCTAAATTGTCCCTAGTGAATGAATGTGAGAGTGAATGGTTGTCTGTCCTTGTCCGTGTGTCTGTGTCAGCCCTGTGACGAGTTGGCCACTGTCCAGGGTGTACCCCGCCTAAGGCCCAAAGTCACTGGGATAGGCTCCAGTCCCCCCCCGACCCCGGAAACGGGAATAAGCGGTAGAAAATGAATGAATGAATGAACAATATAGATACGTTTATGCATTAACATTCTTGATAAAAACAAATACATAGCCAAAAGTTTCACCTTTATTTGAAATGTTTAAATTAAAATGGAAAAAGACCTGACATGAAAAAAATGCCCTTATTAGTCACAGTACACTGTCAAAGTGCAGTTCTGCTGATATAAAAACATTTCTGCCGCAAAGTCTCATGTTTCTGTCCATTTGCCTACACAGCTACGTTCAGTGCCAATGTTCTTTGATTCAAGGGCAAAATGGGTCACATATACCATTTTTTCCAACTGAATCGTCAGAGTTTTTGATATGAAAATCCAGATTCGGTCAGATAATGCAAGTGTAGAGAGCTGGGTGGATGTGATTCTGTACCTTACTTCTCCAGTGGCTGTGGTTCGTGTATTTTGGTGTGTGGGTCAGAATGACATTGTGAAAGCCGCTCTGTAAATGGCGAGAAGAGGCCTGGATGCTATGGCACAGTCACAGGCAGATGGCTTTGGAAATGGGGTCTTGTAAGAGTCACTTGGAGATGTCTTTCTTTCTTTTCAGAATCAACCTTGTCACAGCTTGTATGGCCAAATAATAGAAAGACTAATGTTGAAGTTTAAATGTACAGGCAATCCACAGCTTTCTCAATTTATGTGTTAATCTTCTTAATATTTATTTATTTATACTATGAAACTACTATTCAATTATGTGTGCCAATTTTATGACAAAAAGAGATGTTTGTAAAATGAAGTGCACACCTGCCTAAACCAAAAGGTGTCATTTGCAGTGGTAAATGCCAGAAGCTAATATACTTATATTTTGGTCATATCACTGTTTTGAAATTAAACTTGCAGACCAGGTGAGAACAACTGCATTCTGGGCAGTCAACATCCTTGTTTCCCATAGATTCTGGGGAGACCATGGTGGCACAAATCATTTTCATTTGAATAATTTAATCTCATATAATTTGTGGAATAAAATATACATGTCGCTTATTTATTATATTGTATATTTACCAGTCTTTTTTTTACCAAGGTATTTTGAGATCCCAATGTATAGATCATTTTGTTTTTTTAGACTACGGGGGATATTTTAGACCTGTGTTTTTCAACTTTTTTAAGTGGCAGCACACTTTTTGGATTTAAAAGATACCACGGCACACCCCCTACTAACATTACCAAATCAAACCATTTAGAATCTGAATCAGAAAGGTTTTATTGCCATTGTCAGTGAACAATATCACAAACTAGGAACTTGCTTCAGCTGTGCAACTGATAGCAATATATAACAATAATAAAATAAAAAGTATAGACTAAACTAAGGTAAAAATAAGGACAAACAAAATATTTTAGTTAGTTAGTTAAATTGGGTTAAACAGATGGCATATAATGAGGCAAATACGGTAATGTCTGTGCCATTGTCTGGTTCTTTAAATTTTGCAATAGTGATAGTTTTGCGTTATTTTTTGATGCTGAGGTAGATTAGTCAATTACATCCCCATCCAACTCAAATTCGACATTTTTTCAAGGCAATTCACACTAGACACACAGGTTAGTTTTAGACCATTGGGGGCCACGATTGTCTCCTCTTTTAATGGGATACTCTGAATATTGTGGAGAATGCATGAGAGGAAACTGTACAGTATAGTCCCATATAAGTTGCAGTCCGAAATATTCAAAGCCACAGTTGCAGTGTGGCAGACTGACGAGGTGTGGCCACAATCTGCCTTCACACACACACCACATTCATTTACATTAAAGTGAGTGAAGTGTCTTGCTCATTGGCTCACACGCTCACTGGTCAGAGCCGGTATTGAAATGTCTATATTTGTGTTTGTGGGCAAATCTAAGCACTGAGCCACAGCCGTCCATATTTGGCAATGGTTTATTTTTTCCTGTTTATGTATCTTTATATGACATTAATAATGTAGGGATACATTTGACTATAATTTATTCCCAGCGTGCTATTCTGTAACCTTTTAAATGAATTAAAACATTTACAGCAGCTCCTCATCTGCATAATGATACACCTGTTGTTAATGGGTACTCATGTCAGAAATTGGACTGCGGTGTTTACTTTAAATCTACTTACATGAATTACAGTTATCAAGAAAAACGTTTTTTCAGGCAGCACGTGTAAGTCGATGTCCACATAAAACATCTATACTTAAATTTTTGCCACAAACGATTAAAAGCAGCCCATAACTTGCCTTAATTTTGTGTCAGCTCGAGGGCAAAAGGTCAGTACCACGAGCTACAAGCAGAATCATAATAAGAGCATTTAAACAGACTATACTCTTTGCAGTGAAGGTGTCAAATAGGAGAAAATATGCATGATTTGTCCTCTTTAAAATATGGATGTCACCTTCCTAGTTTTTGAAGTAAACTTTGCTGTTATCTCTGCGAGAGACCGACGAAGGAAAAGTATTTGAAATGGTACGATTCGGGTAAAAATAAGTTTGAATGAATATCTGTGTCAAGGCGCCGCATGTGTTTGTGTGTGCGTAATCATCAGTGCTTAGAGTCTGATGGAGGCAAAATGTTTATAAGATCAACAGCCTCAACCTCCTGTTGGAGCTGATGTCAGGTAGCGTGAGTGTGAGCAAGAATACGAGATCAATTTTGACTTTAGGTTTACAGATTTGAAGGGCCAATGTTATGTTAAATTGACTTTTCGAGCTTTTACCATGTTATAATGGTCTCATCAAAACCTTACACCAGTCACTGAAGCTACTCACTGTTTTTCAAGTGGAATTCACGCCACAAGTTATTTTCAGTGCACAAATCGCCTCACTGCAGTTTAGCATCTACGACAATAGCACTGGTTTTGGCTTAAAAGACACGTGTTATGCTTTAACATATTGCCTCATGAAAAACACACCTGGAGATGCATTTAGCTTCATTCACGCTAGTTTAGTGAATCCTGGTTAGAAAGTTCTGTCCCCTCCAAGCTTCAAAAACACTCATTATGAATTTTCCCGATGTGTGTCGTGGCTTCGAGAATCTTCTGCTGTCTATAAATCACCACCAGACTTGTTCGGAGCATTTCTGGCACCCAATCACGATCATATCAACTGGGTAGTTACCTAACATTTCACGGAGAACTTTTCATTTGACTTTTTTTTAACGTATGTAATTCCCTCTGCAGGCAGTAGATGTCACACAAGCTCAGTTAGCGCTGTGGGAAACATCAGAGAAACAGATCTTCATTACATTTTTTGTTTTTTTTTTACTTTTTTTTGTTCTAAAACATGAGAAGCCAAACTAAAAGTATTTTAAAGGCTAATAGCAATACAAATAATGCATAATATTTGTCCTTTATACAAACTACTCCCTTTTTCAGTGCCCCAGCAGGTGCAGTCCTAGTGCCCTATGCTGTCATTTTGAAAAGAAAGAAATGCCAGCTAAGACTTTAAGGTATTTCCAAGACAAATATGTACATTCAAGTATTACTACAGGAAATGCGAAGAATTAAGTGTCCGAAGTAGTTGATGTAAGTTCATTTATCAGCGTTAGTGTTGTGAATGGATGGCAAACTTCCTATACAACTTTAACTGACCTTTAAAACACTTTCTTGCTGATGAGAAGCACAAATTAGACTTTAGTAGTGCGTCTCTTTGCTCCCTACTTTAACATTTTAGCACAAACTATTTTTAATTTCATGTTTTGGTGGAAATACAAAGGGTTGATGATTAGAACTGAATAGTTTCTACTTTGCTCAAGGATGTTCTCAAGGCAGAGTTCTGGTTCTTGTAAACAGCCCTTTTTGTGTGCCTGCCATCAAACTCGCCAAGTTGTTAGTCATATATTCAGGCCCCATCCCATGCTGCTTTGTTAGGTCTGAAATGCGTGGATGTATTTTTAAACTTTTTCTCTGAACAGTGAGAATTGTTTGCTTAATAAAAATGTGCGTTGTTGTCGTTGTTATTACAATAGTTTTGCTACTGCAAAATATCTGGGAAAAATGCTCCAGCACATTTGTCAGATACAAAACATGATGGTGATTGTATACTCCAGTGGTATGTGTCTTAGCACTAAAATTCACTTTTTCTGACAACGTTTTCACGCTTTTTGTTTACTTCTATATTTTTCCTGTTTTCTGAGTCTATTGCATTAGTATTTCCGACTATAATTGTCCTCCAGAGATGTATTTCCATGCTTTGACGTGTCAGCTCAGCCTCACATAGGTCTGCACTGTATGTGTGAAGAGTGAAGGACATGTTTAACCTTGTGAATGGACGTGTGATTAGGGCTCATTATAATGTCACACAGTGGAGTTCGTCTGATCGACTCCAGGCTGAGAACAAAGAGAGAGTGAGCTCTGAGGTCACCTTCTCACTGTTACACACACTTTACAAACTCTTGTGAGTTACTCTCTGACAGTAATGCTGATCTGTACCAGAGCGCCTTTGGAGTAAGAAGAGAAGAGTTGACACGACACCAACATTTCAATTGATTTGGATAATAATTCAGTTCAGTTCAATTTATTTTTGTAGCCCCCAATATTAAACAACAGTTGCCCTGATGAGCCACAGGAAAGCAGTTTAAATAAACAATGTTCAAGAGAATTTAGCAAATGGATAAGTGCCGCAGAGCATCCCATGTATTTGGACCCTTCAATAAGGAAAAGGCTTGTTAGACATTTTAATTTGTACCACAATGATCATTAAAAAAACATTTATAGACAGTAGAATGTAAGTTTAGTTAAATATTTATAAATTATTTGTTTATATCAGGGATTTAGTTGATAAAAACATATCAACTAAACATATTTAAGTCTAGTCTTGTTTATTCTATTTTAGAGCTTATATTTTCTTCTGTTAGTTTGTTTCATGTATGTAATGAAAATAATTTCCCCTTGGGGATAACTATGAATACACAAATAATTCTTCTGATTTTCATCACTAAATAAAAAATGTTTCTTCTATTACCACCTTATTATATTTCTTATAAAGACAATTTTGTCTGTTTTATGCAATTCAGTACTTTTTAGTATCCGTTCTTATCCGAGTTTCTTTATTATTTTTTTTTTTTTCTCAACTCAAGGAGAGGCTACTGCTAACAAACTGATGATGGTCAGTCAGTTTCTGAAGAAAATCCATTGGCATTTCATATTTTTTGTCTTTTTATCTTTGGGGTGGCATTTGCTTTATCTAGTGGCTTTAACAAGAAACTTTGTTAGTAAGTTTATACTAATAGTAAAGTATATTAGTGTTAGATTAGAAGATGTATTGGCCCTTATTACTGTTATTGGTCCAACTGTGAAAGATATCGGGTCTGGAATGAATGATGTTCGATTGTTTTTTTGCATGTAGACTCTTTTCTATATGTCTATACTCTATGAGCAGTTCCCTACAAATCTTAATAAAATAAGCAGTTTATGAATACTTAAATTAATCTCACTCATATTGGTTTAATTTAAAGTGCCAAGAACACATTTCCCCATTCTTTACGTAAATATTTGTATTATTTGTCTTAATTGAATTGATTAAGTTGTTGCCACGTTCATTACACTCTAATAACAAACACGGAGTATTTGAGGATATAACACCAAAAGTCTCAAGCTAATTCTTGCTACGAAAAGTTGTATAATCACTGATTTCGAAAATAGTAGAATCCAGTCCTATTTACCACACTGTAAAATTACATCTGGTCTAAAAAATGTTTTAATCCAGTGAAATGAATTGACCCATTTCTGACCTCATCTGCGGCTGGGTCTTAAGTGTGCTCCTCAGCTGTTTCCAAACATAGCCCTCTCCACTGCTCAGTGCTGCTGCGCTCAAACAACCACTTGCCTGCATATTAAAAAACAGATTTCTCATTAAGATATTCATATATAGGCTATTAGGAAGAACTGCTTATTAAAATCCAAAATGGTTTTCTCAAGTGCTCTGTGTAATGAAGTTTGATTGCATCCAGGTGTCAGGCATTAACTTACTGCTGCTCTCGCCACCTAATCCAAATTGACTTGATTGATATCCCTGGAGTGATTTGGTGTGGCTGCTTATTTTATTAAAAGTGCGGAGTTGTTCTCATATCGCTATATTTTCTACTAAATCTTTTTTCCCAGGCGTTCCCTCCGCTCCCCGAAACCTGGTGTCCATAGTGAACCAGACGTCGGTGGTCCTGGAGTGGCACGCGCCGCGGGACACTGGCCACAGAGAGGACCTGTCTTACAACGTGATCTGCCGACGCTGCCACAGCCCGGAGAGGCGGGCGTGCCAGCCGTGCGACGACAGCGTGGGGTTTGTGCCCGGAAAGAGTGGCCTGAAGGACAACAGGGTGGAGATAAGCAAGCTGCGGGCGCACACGTCCTACACTTTTGACGTGCAGGTCTGTACAAGGGGCTTATGTGAGGCAAAAAAACAGAATCAGAAAGAGACAGAGGAGACGAGAAGGGGGCATGTGTTAAAAAGGGGATATCGTGTGATGCAGACTCAAATGAAAAAATAAATACTTAAATGTTGACTCTATATAAATATAAATATTCATTTTGATTTCGTTATGCTGATTCAAAGCAATAGAAAAAGGTGACAGAATTGATCTAAATATGGTCAACATTTCATTTGTTTTGTAGTGTATTATGTAAAGTTAATGACTCTTAAAGGTCCCATAACATGCCAAATCGACTTTTCAGAGGTTTTAACCTTCCTACAGTGCTATTTGGGCCTCGTATGTGTGCCCAAAGTGGTTTTTTGATTGATTCCCGCATGCTTTCGCTAGAGAACTGTCTTTTTTGTCCCCCTCGGCTGAGCAGCAGACGGGGGCTCATCCCATGGATGACGCGCTTCCCAAGGATGACGGTGTTTAAGCCTCGCCTCCGGGAAGCGCAGCCGCAGAATAAAAACAGCTAATGCTAATGCTACACAGTAATTACACGATGGATACGACAGATCGAAGAGTTAGCTTGTTATTTACCAAACGGCAACGTCCGTCGCTGAGGTACTGGAGCACGTCAAACTCCAGGTCAGATCCAGGACGTAGGACTCAGCACGACGCACCGTCAGGACGGATAAAAGGTTTATTCCCGTGTTTGTGTATCGCTGTTTACCGGAGCACACGGCGCATGCGCACTATCTCCGCTCTAGGCTTCGGCACGAGTTGGGCGGGGGGAGGCGCGCGAGTTGGGCGGGGGAGCAGCCTGCTCTCTGTTCGGGGGGGTCAGATCTCAGAGTGAGCCGTTTGCTTTTGCAAGGAGGGGGGCCAGTCCAAGAAATGGGTGTTTTTTGGAAACTGTTATGTTATGGATATTGCACAACGCAAAATTTTATCAACAAAGCCCTTAGAATAGACTGTGTAAAGGGCAAAATAGCAGAATATGGGACCTTTAAATATTTATTAGGTCACCTTTTTCTATTTAAATTATTTATGTTAAATGGCTGTATGTAATTTAAATAGATAATCATACAATCTAAATTATTTGCATTGGAGCAATAGAAGTAAACGGATAAAATAACAATAATTTCAAAAATTTTAATTGTGTCACTACCTATTTAATATTCTGCATCTAAAAATATGAACTACTTACGATATCCAGTTCAGAGCAGTGTACATTTGTAGCTTCTCAGTGAAGTCCAGTACCTTCAGACTGAAAATGACTTCAGGGTGGCAGTTGAAACGTCTCCATATCAAAACGATCCATATCATATCCATGTCCAGATGACTACTTTTGACTCTGTTCTTCCACTTTTACTCAATAATAGAAAAACATCGCTGCAGTAAAAAAATGTATAAAACACAATCTATTTTCTGAAATTCAACTAAATCAGTTTTTGTCAAAAGTAATCTACAGGCAATGGACGATGTGAACCTGTTTGGCCAACAAATTGCTAGGGTTTATTGCAATATATTCCCCACATACAACTAAGAGCTGTTTTATTAAGCCTGGAATGAGTATAAAAGTATAAATAAAAGTTAACAAAAACAATGCGAGGAGTTATTGCTAGGAGCGAGGCTAGCCTGTCTAATTAGCACGCTGTTGTTCAGTGATTTGCCGTTGACTGAAGGCGTTTTATGACTTCCAAAATGAGCTCACCATAAACAATATGTGGCAGCTAATTAGGTGGTCTTAAACGCACAGTGAACATTGTAATTGATTTGTGCTTGTGGTGCAGAGATTCTGATAAGAGGACAAGGTTGTGCATGTATTTTGTATTTAAATCAGTTCAGACAGTACAAAGAGAAAGGATCTAAAAAAGTGAGGTATTTGAACATCTCTCTTATTTGCTTTTTGTTTCAGAGATCACAGTCAAAAAATATATACTTCTTGGCATAAAGTTATTTACAGAGACATTTCAAACCTTTATTTATTTCACTGCAATAATTGAGTTAATTAACTTTTTTATGCCAGTTCCAAGCAATGTTTAATTAAACGTCTCACTTACAAGAACAGACAGTCCAGACTACCTACCAGAAACCTATGTCTATGTGACTAATTCAGAAAGTGTAGTGATATTAATGTTGACTAATATTGAATATAGTACCATCCTCTATTTGTTCTCAGCTGTGGAAACATCACCGGTATTGTCTTCTGTGGGGTTAGGGGCCTCTTTTACGGTTAATAATGTTTGTTTGCGTTTTACTATGCACTAAGAGTCAGCAATAAAGATATCTATCTGTAGGAAA
This sequence comes from Rhinogobius similis, assembly GCA_019453435.1. Lineage (NCBI taxonomy): Eukaryota > Metazoa > Chordata > Actinopteri > Gobiiformes > Gobiidae > Rhinogobius > Rhinogobius similis. The sequence continues at coordinate 20,429,223 of CM033623.1, read as the reverse complement.
TATCAAGTTAAATAGCCTTTTTGTGAAATATGAAGTACACATTTATGTTGTGCACCTCTTTACTCCTCTTTAGACAGTGCTTAATGGGCCAAGTGTTTGTTTCATGCTTTAACACATCACTGACCCATTTTGTTGTTTTGCAGGCTGTCAACGGCGTCTCCAACAAGAGCCCTTATCCCGCCCAACAACTGTCAATCAACATTACGACCAATCAGGCGGGTGCGTGTGAATTATGTATGGCTGTGTGTGTGCACCCTGGGGCCGTGAGCAGGGCTACGTCTGGGGGGGATAAATGAAATGAAACAGAGCCGTCTTTTAATTCATAAAACATGGTCGAGGCTTGTCATCTCCGTCTGTTTTCTGAGCACATCCAAAGCTTTCATCTTCTCTTCTTTGGCTCTCCGCCTCTGTCCCCTCTCCCACTCCTTGACAGAGTAATTCTTACAGACTATAAAGTGAGCTGACTTACTGCCCCATCAATACTTAATAGCGACAGACACAAGTGAGATTTTCAACCACTTTCCAAATTTAGATTTAAGGGGTGCTCTGTGATAGAAGGAACAGCGTCTTAGCTCGTCTACGACAACCTAACATCATTCCTGAACTAAATCGGATCCATCGTCACCCCAAAATGTGCTTCTAACAACTGTCAAGTGTAAACATTTCCTGCTAGTAAGATCTTTAGAAAGCCATTATTGTCTGAATGCGCTATAATGCAGCAGATTTAGCGTGTTTTTCACTGGAGGCGAGCAAAGTACCTAAAATATCCCAAATCCCAATAGTGACTTTTCAGCTGACAGCTAGTTCACATTCTGACAGCACAAAAAGACTTCCAATTCTCATAGCATTAAAAGGGATTATATCTGTCCCATGGTGTTCCATGACTCAGCCGTTACTCACGCAAAATGTCTAGAAACATATAATGCCTTCAATTAAGTAAGTTAGATTGTGTTTCAAATGCTAATATGAGTGTCTAATTAGATTTGTTCAGTTTATTTGTAAGAGAAAATGGTGACGGTGATGACAAAAGTTTAGCGTAAAACAGGAATGAGTGAAAAATATGACATCTATTCATTATTTATGGAGGCAAATTACAATAGTCTTTTCTGTTGTTTTAATGTGGAGTCCACCACCTGCTTGTCTCCATAGAGATGAGAGCAGGGTTGTAGTTCTAACAATACAATACAAATCTCAATACAGAGTTCACAATACAACACCTGATACTCTGAGCTTGATAGAATTGATCCTGATACAAAGATATCCCTTAAAATCTGTGTTAAAAGTTTACTAAAATTATGTTTTGATTTAGCAGAAAAACAGACTGCATTGGAATTTCATGTTCACAATGCACTTGATATCAGAAAACGAATGTCTTTTGAGTAAGCAATCTTTTAAGCACAGGAGATTTGGCATTAATGCAGTAGTCAGCAGGTTATTAAGTGTATAACTCAGCACTCATTTTAGTTGGTAAAAAAAAATCAAAATACACATCTCCGTATTGATATATTGCCAAGAAATCTGTCAAAATATATTTTGAGTACAAACTTAATAGAGATTGCTTTTCCACAGTATTGTATGAACTGTATATTTCTTGAGTTCATTATATTTCACGTGTTTTATTGCTCAAAATTACCCTGAAAAACATTTCTTTCTGTGAGCTGGGTCGTCTCTCCATAGATTGTACATGTAATGTTGACCTTGTGGTGCTTGATTGTATGGAGAACAATATGTTTTGTGACATACTGTGGAAGATTCTTGGCAAAGTAATTGCATCTCTATGGAAACAAACCAATTGAAAAGTTACAGAGTGTACAACAAGCAAGCTCAATTTATTTGTAGTGCACAATTTGTACAAGGTAATTCAAAGTGCATACATTAAAACACATTAAAATCACTATACAAAAATAAAAACATACATAATTACATCAAGATCTGTTTTAAAAATATGTTACAAAAAGTTAAATACATATACAATTCTCTCAGTCATAAGCACTACAAATAGGTTTAGCTTTATTATAAATTCATCTATCTACCATTTTCCCAAGTGCCTTATGTTGCTTATGCTTTATGTCGTAGCCTTGGCCAGTAAGTGAAGTACAAATAGGATAAAAGCCACTATTAAAATGAAGCCAGCCACATTACTGCCACTAGCTTCTACTTTATAAAAATATGAATTAAAATGCATTGCGCACATAACTCTTGGTCTCCCCTCAGTGACAAGAACAGTAATTTGTTTTCACGAGCTTGCATGAGAAAACATTCCCCACTTTCTGTAGTAAATATCCCTGTGTCATCATATATTTCCATGTTTATGCGTCTAAATGGTTTACTGCCTAATTGATTGTGTGTATTATGTGTACATGTGTGTGTTCAACAGCTCCCTCGGTCGTTCCCATCATGCACCAAGTGAGTTCGACCAGCCGCAGCTTCTCGTTGTCATGGCCACCGCCCGAACAGCCCAACGGCATCATCCTGGACTACGAGATACGCTACTATGACAAGGTAGGGTGCGATGATGAATCTCTGTGTTTTGTTTGTGTTTCATGCTCCTGGCCAGAGAGTGTAATTCATTAGCTTGTAAAAAAAAAAAAAAAAAAAAAAAAGGAAATGTATCAAATTCAAGTCTGAGTAAGAACATTTTTTCTTAAATTTTCATATATTTTCATATATATATAACATTGTGGATTTTCATTGTGAGTCATTTTCAAAATGTAAAACTGGTTGATTGTCCTCTCCTATGTCTGGTGTGATTAAATTATACTTTTTTTCATCAATAGGAAGAATTAGGTATGAATTACGTCTTTAGCCATGACAGCTCAGTTATGATCTATGCATAAGGACAAACCTGTAACAAAAATCAGGCACAGTGAAAAGTTTTCAATTATAATTGAATAAAGTCTAGACAACTAGTTGCAAAGAAATGATTCAGCGAGAAGAAAAACATCTTTAAAAAATGTTTATCTCTGTGGATTTATTTTGTTTATATATTCTCCACAAGTTCTAATCCTATCCCAGGAGGAGAAATATATTAATTGTTTTAAGATAATAAGAAAATGCCTGACTCCTGAATGTGCACACATGTTTTTCCATTCTATGATTCTCGTCCATCTGTCCTATGGAGCCACTGTCTGGTCTCAGACCTCTCAGAACACTCAAGCCAAACGAAAGCCAACCGGGCCTAAAGGTGTTTGTAATATTTTATTGAAGCACAACTTTTTATCATTCAAGTTTTATTAACCTTAGCATTCTGAAACTGTTTTTTAAATGTATAAATGGTTTAGCCCCAAAGCCTTTGAGCAGTTTTATTAGTAAACTGCAGAGCTGTGGCAGGTCGACTCGAGCCTCATGTGGAGAGTGCAAAGTGCCTTTTCGTTAAACGTATTTCGCCCAAACAGCCTTCTCTGTGAAGGGTGCTAGTTTGTGGACAATATAACTAAGCGCTTGGTGCCATCTACTGGCTGGATGCAGTGTCTTTCCAGACTCCAGAGGAAAACATGAATTATTTCATAATACATCGTTTTGTTTGTTTCAAAACATGAAATGGCAAATTAAAGTTATTTAAGAGCATGTTTAAAGGCTAAAAACATTACCAAAAATGCATCATATTTTTCTGTGATGCGATTACCTTCGGGTGTAAGTTCTATGATTCATGCATCGGGCTGCTGTATTCAATTAGTCAATGGTTCTTTGTATCAGTCCCTTTTCAAATAAACCAATAAATAAATAAAATAAAACTCTTAGTCAATAAATAATTTGATCGGTAGTTAGTTTGTAGTTCTAGTTTGCTGATATTTCAACCTGGAGAGACTCAAATGAAGAAAGTGTGTCGGAGGCTAATGATATGCAATTATGAATGATATATATATACTGTATCTATAATAAGTCTGGCGCTTTAACCCCGATAGGGAAAGATGAGTGATGCGCAGGAGGCGCAGAGCAGTATATGTTAGCAATATTTCCCCAGAGCCTAAACTCTGGTGGTGTGTGGTGAAAATAAAAATCTGAACGACTCCGCAAAGGTGGTGCTAGGGTGCAGGAGGGCTGCCTGAGCCAAACTGCTGAAAGGAGAAGCGGACTGCTGAGTTTAAAACAAGCTGATTGAGCATTGATTGAGTTTGTCACAGCTGAGCAGGGCGGTGGAGGTAGACTCTGCCGGTGAGTCTGGCTGAACCTTTTCTATTCACATTATTCCGCCCTGCACAAATGTGAACTTGATTCACGCAAGTAGCAAATGAGGAGAAAGTCTTGCTGCTAAAATAATATATTAAGTAGATTGATTTGTGCAAAATGTTCAGTTCCATGTACAACAAGTCTTCGATTCTCTGGGCAGCCTGAAAACAGTTTTGTAGTCCGTATAGAACTTATTTGCTGTTGAGAGCTGTTGCCCCAAGTAAACTAATACAACTGTAAGGAAGATGGCAGTGTCCACGGCAACTTCCAGAATAAGGTGAAGAGCTTTCTTGGTAATTTGTTGGTTATTCTAAAAGTATTAGCCTTGTTACTCCTGATGGGTTGTACTCATCAGGAGTAACTGTTGGAGGAACTTACAAAGTCACACAAAACAAGACAATGAGTAGACAAATGCAATACTACTGATTTGATTGTGCTTCATAGCTGAGCATTAATTACCACTAAATGCCTACAATAGTTTTCCTGATTGGTTAGAGTTTAAGTACTCACCTCACCAGGCACAGTGATTTTTGTCCTCTGCCTTTGACCTGTCCCTCACAGCAGGGGCAACCTGTCAGGATCGACCACAGTGCAGCGCATCTCCAGGGCTTGAGCTGTAGGTTTATAAGAACATGGAGAAAAGGTCTAGGAAACCCATCCAGAAACAGAGAATATGCAAATAGTATCACTAATATCACTGAACATAACATTATGAACAACTTGATGCTGGAGGCAAAATCTTGATAGAAACGTGTTGTGATGACAGATTAAGTGCTGACAGATTACTGCTAACACTTGTCAACTTATATATACATTAAATTCCATCATATGTAATTAATGACTCAAGTGTAGTCCACATCTGTCAAAGTGTCAGCTTAGCATACTCTCTCTTGTTAAGTATAATTTGCTCATACGGCTGTCTGCTCGCTGAGACTCCATGCATCTTTCACAGGCCATTCATTCACACAGACACCGTTTGATATTGACGCCAACCTCCACTTTTAGCTATTTGTCTTAGAGCGGAATGAGTAGCTATTTATTACAACAGATGATAAAAGAATGGCAAGCTCCATTGGAAAAGAAATGTCCATTGATTTATTGAGTCGTGTGTGTGTGAGTTGTGTGGTTTAACATGCACAATCGACTATGGACTATAGGGAAGTCAATGAAACCAACTTTGTCATCGATAAAGTAACGAAATGCCTGTTATATCTGATTTAATGACACCACCAAGGACTTTGTTTCAAGTGCAACTCATGGAGAAACGTTTATCATAGCATGACCAGTAAAATGCTTTAAATTATGTTTCTGTGGTACATTTCAAGTCAATGCCTTCAGAGCTGTTGTACATATATAGATCCAGAAAGACCACAGCAGACATTTTTATTGGTAGAAAAGGTTATACTGCCCGAGGGAAACTTGATCTCTCCATTTGACTCACTCTCCCAAAGCGGCATGGCAAGATATATCTACCTGGACGCTTTGCTTATATTGTGCGTAGTGTGGTGCGCTACATAGTTTTGTCAGCGAACTTGCCAGTGACCGCCCACCGCTCAATTCCAGAAGTACATTTTCCATAAATTAAACTAATAAATTAAAAAAGATTGTTGGGGGTTAATTGGCTATGTAGCAATGACCTGTAATTGTATTTAAAATCTGTTTGTCAAACTATATAACCACTAAGTTATTAAAAAAACGTTTGCCAAAAAGTTTTACATGTGTTTTTTGGGCTGAAAACAACCACGCCATGGACATAGAGAGAGGACACAGAGCTGATAAGCCTCTATCGTGCCCTGAATCTCTTAATATTGGAATTTTTCTAGAAATTTTAATTTTTCTGAATAAAATTACTTCGAAGTAGGCGGGACTGGTGAGCGTGGTGAGTGAGAGTTTGAAGCCAGCATGCTATTTTTTGCATTTATTAAGTTCTCTGGCATTTTGAAATAACTTTGTATATGTAAACTTGCACTAGTACTCCACCTCTAATTAATTAATGGATTTGTATAAGAAAAATCTGTCTGTGCTGAACAGTTGGATGTTGTGTTCTACTAGTAATGGTGAGAAGTTATTGTTTTGAAAATGCAGCAACAATTGGATAAATAGTTTTGCAAAGCACGGTACCTTTTTAAAATGACCTTTATTTTTTTAGTTTTATTGCGGAACAAACTGCTCCTTTCATGTCTTTCCGCAGACCAGTTTGTAGTGGAGTGCGTTGTTAACAGATATTATGTCCTCTCGAGCATGCTCTCACTGCTTCATGACGAGAGCTTTGGCTGGATGTAACTTAAGGGGAGTTTGAAAAGTTTGAAAAGTCTCTCCGGAGTTGCTCTGCCTGCTTCCCATACTGCACCGAACAAAGGGAATAGCTTCTGGAGATTTTGCTTGTGGCTTGGCAGCAGATGGAGATAGGCAAACTCAATCTCGCTGGAAAACGATCAAGCATTTTGGATCCATTGTTCTATTCTTTGATTTTAAATGCTTTGTGTGCTGCCTTTCAGATCTGATTGAAACTTCTATCTATTTCCATTAGATAATTTTTCAAACAAATGTCATTCATTCACATTAAGGGAAGTCGTGTTTCTCAGTAGCTGTAGCACCAAAAGACCATATTATTATAACAGAGAAAAAAGAGTGAAGTGAATGAAATACACAGTGATACAAATGACACACTGTTGAACTGAATTAATTAAATCTTCCTTGAAAGTTTGGCTGGTGATATTATGATAAAAATAGAATTGTGGTCTGATCCTTGATGTGACAGTTGCTATTTTAGTGATTTTGTCATATTGTGATTAGTGTGCAGCTCTAAATCTCAAACACAGGCACTTTTTCCCATCCTCTCCTTCTTATTGGTCAGTCTCAGTCATTGTCTGAGTGAGTGACAAGTGGATTTAACCAATCGCAGTAAGTTGTAGTTACCTCTTAATGATTGTGTACAGTAGGGCTGCAACAAAAAATATTTTTTTCTAGCGATTATCCTTTCGAATAATCATTTGACCCAACTGAAGCTAAAGGGATGCTGCTTGAAGACGTCTTGATGGAGGATATTTTATTTGCAAATGTGTCATATTTCCTGTGTCAAGTTGGTGTAATTTTTGCTTAGTCATAAACTTGTCAGAAAAAAAAACAACAACAAAAAACTAAACTTAAAAAGGTAATGTTTTTCTATCAGTTATTCTGGCAAAAAAAAGTCCCAGAATGTGAATAATTAACAAAACTTGACACAGATACATTTTGATTAAACTAAAGACTAAATTGTTTTTCCATAATTAATACAACATGTTAAAATTTATCAGTCATTTTGATGTAATCCAAGGTTTCTCCCAGCACATGGCAGGTGTATAGGCCAAATTTATTCGAGTACTAAATCAGTTGACGATTATCTCAATCAATCAATTAGTCGCGATTAATCGATTAAACCCTAGTGTAAAGCTACTTCATGATTCTTACTTATCACCCACCATTAATATCTTTTATTAACTTTGATGTTTATTGTGAGACAAGACAAGATGAGACCATGACATTTGACTGTTTCTGTTTTTTTTTTTTTTTAATCTTGTCTCGTGCATGCATTGCCATTTAACACAAATACACTTTTTACAGTCCATCTGTTCAAAATGAGCCATGATTTTATGTAAAGAGCTGGTAGACTTAATTGGTCCCTTCAGGAAGAGTCTATATTTCTTCAGTTCACCTTGTAAGATGTAGAATTTTAACCCTGACTGTACATGTTTAAATGACAGCTGATGACTCACACAGAACATAAGGAAACTGCTACATTTATCCATATATACATTTATTTATAGAGTCTCTTGAACCAACTTAGTTCAAGTGTGACAAATGCAATGAAACTTCCAATTAACAGATTATTCCCAAAGTCGGATGAGTAGCTGACAGTAGTTCACGATGCCAAACGCCAGCTCTGCCAAAGAATGTACAGCCGCACTGTTAAGCACCTAATTTAAATCACAGCGTCACATTTACTCTCAGAGAGTTCCTTTACAGCTTAATTAATTTAGAAGCATAACTATAGCCCAGAGCTGAAGTTCAAATTGTCCCGATCTATTCTAGTGCTAGAGCCGGCAGTAGATTTTCTCTCCCCCGATGCCACACAAAAGAGCAAAGCACCTACGAGCGATTGTGCGAGGAACAGAAAACAGTACAACAACAAGCCTCCACAGTTGGGTCCTTGCCATCTTCAACTTATACAACTGAAGTAAACAGTTTTTGGGCATTTTTGTGGATAAGGTTTGCCATCCATGCGCCCACTTTTCTGCCTTTAATAAACTCTGTCAGTAAGTTGCGACGACCATAACTCATAGAGACACAGCACACAAACTTTAACAGCTGCAGAGGCCGTTATCTGTTCACTTTGATGCAAACAGGCGCACAAGGCTTAAGACCGTGACTCCGGAGAAGACTTATTTACACTTTCCAATTCTCTCTCGCTCTTTCTATTACGCAGAGTTGGCAGGGAAAGCTCTGTACTGCAGGGGGAAAACTAGTTATGTAAGGTTACTGCTTGTTGTTGGGGATGAATAGAAATCCCTGTCGACATGAACACAAAAAGAGACGATACAGGAAATTGGATATAGAAGTAGCCACCCGTGTGTATGTTCAAGTTTATGGCTGCAATTGATCCCTTCCTGTTTACTCTATGATTTAAATTATGATGAGGAAATAGAGGGGGGGTGAGACACATGTGACAAGACAAGATTGGATCCACAAGAGCGAGATGAGACTGTGACATTTCTATACAAAAAGAAAAAAAAATCAATACATATGCTTTTTGATTATACCTCTCAGTATTCTTCCAATTATAATGCATGCCAAATTATCATTACAGGTAGATACAGTCTGCAACACATCATATTAGTGTGGCATGGTCTTTCGTGGGGGAAACCATGGGGGAAACTCTCTGTTGATTCAATGTGAAACTTCACTTCAAATAGGTTTCCTAGTGAATTATGACTATTTAAAGGACACATATTCACTATTTTTGAGCTTTGAACCATGTTCTAACAATGTTCCGTCATCAAAAACATGCCTGGAGTTGCACTTAGCTGCATTCACGCTATTTTGAGTAAATGCTAGTTTGAAAATCCTCTACTCTCTGACTGAAAAAAAACACTTCCTGCTGAACTTCCTCGATCTGTGACATTTTTTCAGATCATATATGTCACTTACCCGAGAAGCTTCTGCTGTTTTAAGTCCTTAAATCACTCGTTTTGAGCATTCCTGCCGTCTAAACACGATCACTGTAACTGATAGCCCGACCGTAGTGTCTCTTAAAGTAATAGTATAACTAAACTAAATAACTAAACAGAGGGTGAAACAGCAGCTCTGTTACGTTAAAATGAATGGATTGTTTACCAACATAGGTCCGTTTGTGGGTGTTTCTTTTACACTCTCTAGCAGTCTAATCTAATTTGTTTAACTTGTTTAACATTGTTTAACTGTATATTGGTAGGAGAAAAGAAAATAGAATGGCACTCTACACACTGGGCATGTTTAAAATGTACAATCTGAACTGACTAACCCACATTTAAACATTGTATTAACACTAGATTTTATTTTAGATTTAAGGGAAAGGCTCAATACTCAATACTTATTTTGATACCACAATTACTGTATGTAAAGTAACACTCCTTGTTATGCAAAATTTTAAAAAATTAGACCAGATCAAAGACCATTCTAAAACTATATAGAAAAAGTCCAGCCTTATCCTATTTATGTAATTTGTTCAGCATTGAAACTTGATGAAGTGTACTGTATGTTCTTATCTTTCTGTTAACCTGCCAGGGGGTCTGCAGATGGAAATTAGCCTTGGGCTATAATCTGGCATATTTACATTTGTGTAAATGTTCATTAATATGCATTGTTCCCCCTTTTCCTTAAATAAAAAACAAACAAAACAAACAAACAGACGATGAGTATCTAGTTTTTATACTGTTTTTGTACTGTTTTGGTATAAATTTGTATCTGGGCACTGGCAAGTCTGACATCCCTAATTGAATTGCCATCACAAAACTTGTCAGAAAAATTACAATTCAGTATGTTTTTTCAAAATTGTTCCCCCTTAAGCAGGACGTTCTGACACAGTTGGTGAGCGCAGGGACAGTACCAGGCAACTAGCAGCATTATCCCACTCACACTATTTAAAGAAAACATGTTTACCATTGCCACTGCAAACTCCACACCTACCAGACTCCCTCTTATACTTTTGTTTATATAATACTTCACTGCGTATTAATAGCTCCTCTTGAAACTGAAAAATCTGATGCAATTATTATCCAACCCTAAAGTTTTGGGAGATGTTTTTTGTTTTTTTTTTTTAGTTGGAAAAAGTGGGGTTTCGATATTTTGGAAAGCAATTAAAGTTGAGGGAGAAGCCAGAAAAGTTTTGACTGTAGCTGTACTCTTTTCTGACAGATAAAAATCCTTACATAGTCAAAAAACAGGCACAAAGATTTCAAGTTGGCCTTATTTGCTACTTTGCGAGTTTAACATTATTTAACCAGAGGAATCAAGCAGGAATCAAAACAAGGTTATTGCTTTATCCCGCTTTCTTTGATATGTATACACAGAAAGATATGCTCTATTTTGCACTATATAGAGGCTAATTTTAGCTCATAGCTGGGAGTGATGGAGTCCTTGGGGAGCCTTTGGATAAGTGCGCTCACGGCGAAGACAGGTTTTCCTTAGACAGCAGCAGCTCCTTCATCGCCTCTCCTCCATCTTCTCCCCCCAAAAGACTAACCCCACCTTGCTCTATAGATAATGAAGCTTTAATGTAGTAAATTTGATATGGCACAGGATTTTTTTCACCCGGACTTATCTCCACCTCACAGGCATTCCCAGACGAGCTGACCCATCACCTCGTCACTGCGAAGAGCTGAGGGGCAAAAGCACCCCCCTGTCCCGTCCCTCTCCAAATCTAATCCCCACCCCCCATTGCAACTCTACATTCATGTCTGTCCATGTCATGTTCAATGTACGACGTGTTTTGAATTCCATCATACACAGCTGTTTATGTTCTACATAACATCAGAAATTGAGAAACAGCACATGAATTTGGGGGCGAAAAACTATGGAATTTGTGTGTTCCTTAAGCCCCATTCACACATGCAGCCTTACCTTGGAATTTCCCTGGTAAATTGCCAGAGCAACGACATGTGTAAATGAAGTCAGAAATTAATTTCCTGCATTTTTGAACTGGTAATTTACCTGGTAAATTGCCAGGACTAATGCAGGGAAGCCTTACATGTGAATAAAGCCTGAAAATTGCCAGCACCACTGCTTATTTCTTTGGTTATGCGCTTGGTTTCCCAGGTTGCACTATGCAGTATTATGAGCTATTGACTTTTCTTCAGATTTTAAGCCTTTTGTAACATTTTTTCATCATCAAAAACGTAAGTGACGTTGCATTTAGTTTCATTCACGCTGATTTGATGAATCCTGGTTAGAAAATCCTCTCCTCTCTGACCGTCAAAAACACTTCCTGCTGAATTCCCTCAATGACTGACGTCCCGTAATTGGCGCCACTTATCAGAGAATTGCTGTTTTTAACAGCCTCGTTCTGAGAATTTCTGCCGTCTAAATATGATCATTGCAATTGCTAGCCTCATTAGCATCTCACACAGTCCCTTGAGTAATAACATAACTACATTGTAAAAGCGCTATGCAGCCAGTAGATGACGTAGAAAGTAAGTAGTAAGTGCAGCAGATTTTGAAAACATGAGATTGGAAACTCAAGGTACTCAAGAGCATGTTTAAAGGTCAATAACAATACAAAAAATGCATCATATTTTTTGTTCCATTTTCATTTAATTAAAATGCTGCACACATTTCCACAGGGGTAAAATGCATCCAGCCAAATGCCAGGTTAAGTGTGAACAGAGCAAACCTGACAATGTTCTGGGACTGAAGTGCAGTGTGAATGGGGTCAGAGCTTAGGGTTCTGGCAATCTGTAGATAGGACTCTACAGGGAACTATATGTGAATGTGAATGGGGCTAAATATAATAAGTAAGACTTAATGCATTGAGTTTATTATGAAATGATCTGACGCAAACACTGCATGACTCAGCAATTGTGAACAGTGTGGAATTGTTAATGCAGTTGACTTTTCCTCCATCAGTAAACTTATTTTTATGTTTAAGTTGAAGGCCTCGAGCACCACACCGAGTCACAAATTGCTGCTTATTTTGATGTGATTTTTTTTTTACATTTTGCTAAACATAGTGACAGAGAGTCTTTATACTTTTCCAACGTGATGCAGTACTGGGAAAAAAATATACCAAAAATATTCAGAGTACTCATTTTTTATAACTTTTAGTGCAGGAAGTGTGATGATGATGATGATAATGATTTTTATTTATAGAGCGCTTTTCCACCTAACAGGCACCCAAAGCGCTTTACAAACCGTTGAAACTACAGTTGCCGTTACAACATAACATATACAATTACATTTGTTGTAACTACAGTTGCGGTCACAGTATTCAGAATACCAGTTTAGCGAACATTTTGCTAATCGATTAGTCTAGCGATTGTTCATCGATATAAGTATTCAGAACACAGTACTCTGACTGAACTCTGAAACCCAACATTTACAAAATACATTGACTAGACATCAACTATAAAAATATGAATATGACAATTGAATATTGTGATTAGATAACTAGTCATTATAAAGGTTGATTGTTGAAAATCTTTCTGATCCTGGTTGCTTTTTAGAATTATGGACTATTCCTGTCTACAGAGCAAAAAAAACGAATATAGAAAAACACTAATGACCGTAGGCTATTTAATGCCAGATCTCATCCACCTTCTTAGAGCTAGTGCTGTCCACATTTTGACAGGGCTCGACTGCTTTAGGCAAACTGGTTATGGTCAATCAAAAAAACTGTAACTTCTGCTGACACTGCACACTACATAATTGGTGCAGTTTGAGTATTATGTTCGTCATTATTTTGTCATTATTTTGACATTATTATCTAGTTACAGTATGTATGTGTCCAAAATGATCTTTTATTTAATACAACAGCTTCCATTTACCAACACACATTTTAGAAGTTCAATCATTTTGATCAAACAACAACAACATATCCTGTTTGATTCTGCATAAAATCTGGCAACTGTGTGGTTTAGATTTGTTGAAACATGTTAGGAAACGAACATCAAAAACTAGACTAAAAACAACAAAAATGTGACTTAAAGCTCAGAAAGTGCGACTAAAAATGACAAACATTGGCAGTTAACTCTTTCATGCAAATGGAAAACAAAGGATAAGTCTCACGGCTAAAATATCATATAAAGTAGATTGATTTATGTAAAATGTTTAATTTACACGTGCAACAACAAGTAGGCAATGCACTGATTTTCTGTTGAGCTCGCCTGCCCCATGTAAACTAATACAACGGAAAAAGATGGCGCTGCCTACAGCAACTCCCAGAATAATGTGGATACTGGTCAGAAAACTCGCAATTCCCAAATAGTGCAGCTCTAATGTATTTAGAATTGTCTTTAATAATACTGGTTTTGTTTTGTTTTTTGTACTATACTAAATACTACATTTCAGTAATGGATCACCCTTCAAAACCGGTTATCGTAATAGGCCTGTATGCATATAAATATCAATTTCAATAGTTCCCTTATTTAATAAATAGTCAACAATGATCATTAATGCCAATATATGTAATAATAATTAATTTGTAGACAGAAGTCCAGTGAAAACAGGGACACAGCACATTCATTCACAAAATAAGCACAACAATATACAATCTACAACATAAAAATCATGGAATCAGTCTTGAGTCTTCATCCTGGTTCCTTCCCCCCGTGTGGACCCTCCCCCCTCTGACCTGTCACCACTATCACTGCTGCTCAGGACTGTTGTGATTTTCCACAGCAAAGCCTTTTTATCAGAGTGAGGATGCCAAGGGGGAGCTGGGATAGAAGGCAGAGGCAGATGGAGGTGAAAGGTGGTCGCCCTGGGGTTTAGGAGATAGGTCTTAGTCCAATCCACTCCACGATGACTGGCAGCACAGGCGCATTTCAAGGTCTGCAGTGAAGTTCAGATGTGCCACAAGTAGGGAAGTCACTTTGAAAAAAGTGAAAAGAAACATGATTTTATGAAATTTTGTGGGTGAGCAGTTTAAGGCAAGGCACTATGAACAAAACATTTTTTTTGTGTGTGTTATTTTTTGGTCAGTTGGCTCTCTCAGAAAATAGGCCTTAATGTGGAAACAACAGACTTGTCCAGTCTGCTGCTAAAGATGTTTTTATTATTTTAGTGAATTCACTTCTCCATATATTTCCCTGGAACATTTTAACTTTAAAACCCTTTTTTATATATTTTTTTTCTCCCACATAAAGATCAGCCCTTAAACTAGCACCTCCACACTTTACAATCTTGTACTTGTACTAATTGAAGATGTTTACCTATTCACCTGCAGTGTCTTTCTGAATATTAATGACATAACACAGATATAAAAATGCTTTATATTCGGGTTTACTTTATTGCTGTATGAATTACACTAAAATGACTTATGTTTGCTTCTAAAATGTCACAGTTTTATGTTTTAGCTCTTCTTACGATTGTATTGTATAATAATAATCACGATTATCGATTAACTGATTAATCTCATCAATAGTCACAAGTGCAGCATCAGTTTATGTGCCAAATATGATTGTGGGATAAAAATAAATGTATGAATAGAAACAAAAATGCTATTTATAGTGTTTCATGGTATGAATGAACCAGTTTTCTATGTCTTTACTATTATGAATATATGATGGTATTTTAAACAGACTTTTAAACAAAAGAAACTCAACAAATGTCACATTTAAGTGCTGTGTATTTAGATTGATCTTAATGTCATGTATTTTTATTATTCACCATTGCTACAAAGCCAGCTGCTACACAATGGTGTTATGACTGGTGTTATGGAATGATATGAATGACTCTGATATTCATTCATATAATTTCAGACAAACAAATAAATATATAAACCAATGTCTGTACTTAAAATATTATATGAATTTGCTATGTATGGTTCCACCTGTATGTTTTGAATGGTGTGTTTATATTCTAGCAAGGTAAATAGTTGGATATGGTTACCATTTGAGGAATAGTTTATCATTTTAAAAGCATGCAGTGTGGACTAACCCCAGGTGTTCATATGTGATAGGATTTGGTGACTCTTTGGGTCTTAATCAATGACTCACTTCTTCAAAACACTCAGTGAACCTTGTGAGGATCAAGCAGATCAAACATGCTGTTTGTCATCTTTGGATGTGTCACCTGTCCACGTCATCACTTATTTTACAAAAGGGCTCTTTTTGTCTTTCTGTGGTCAGACATAACTTAACAACGAGGGATTGAAATGCACAGTGTATTAACCAGTTGTACGGCAGGTTCAGTGGACGTCTAGCCTCATACACTTTTAATTTTTCATTTTCATTCTGGTTAATTTGCTTCAGCATTTTAATTTTGCCCCAGGACTTTATCCATGGCTTTCGGAATGAGGAGAAAATAGGATAGTTGCTGTAACAATTAACACATTAAAACAAAATGTTATATCTTTTGAATGGGATTCTCAAAATGTTGCATATAACAGAAAGCTGAAGTGTTCTTTTAAACATGTGATTATTTGCATATATTGTTCTAAAGGGTTTATATACATTTGCATATTTAGTTTATTTATAGTTATATTTCATAGTTAATTTAATTTCATCTACACATAGAAAGTTTAAAGAATATTTTTAAGTTTGGCAGGTGGAAACGTTTCACTCATTAACATAATTTTGAGCCCAGTTTGATGGTGATGTAGACTAGATTTTAGTTTTGGTTTAGTCCTTATCCATGTTTAGTCCTAAAGTATTCCTAGTTTTAATGTCGTGTCTGTGCAAGTGTGAATGCACTTTTGGAATGTTTGGAGTCATGTTGCCACCTTTTAATTATCCCAGTGAGCAGGGATTAGCAAGCAAGCTAAATTAATTTGTATTCACAGACAATGAACTCACAAAGTGCTTCACAACAAAAGTTAAAATACAGAAAACAGCAGTCGAGCAATGGCCTGGTCAAGCACAGTTTGCTCATGGTGAGTAGAAGTGACGCAGTCCAAAAGAAAGAACACTGGGAATCTGAGAACATGTGATTGGCATAAATAGACATATGGTCATAAAAATATGGGAAAGAGTGTTCAAGAGTGCTCTGTTTGAACCATTTATCTCAGTTTGAACTCCGCCTGGATTTAATCTTGTCTGTCCCTTTGGCTGAAGCTAAATTTACTGTCTCCTCCTTTGAGTCTGTCACTGATGAAAAATTGTGTCTTGGGGCATTATGTCAGTATCTCTCTTCTATCTTTTTCTTGTCCAGTTGCAGTCTTCAGTGCTGAACAGTTCGGTGATGCAGAGCGAGACGACCAGTGTAGTTCTGGAGGGTCTGAGGCCTGGGACCGGTTACGTGGTCCAGGTCAGAGCGCGCACTGTGGCGGGGTACGGCGCCTACAGCAAGGAAATGCTCTTCCAAACCCTGACTGACGGTGAGTGAGCTCGAGCAGAGGTTCTGTTAATACAAGGTACGTCCACACATCTAATTAAAGGCTAATTTGACACTTTAATTTGTCTGATTTTTACTGACCATGTAAATGTACCTAGTGAAAACATTACAGTATATAGGGTATATTGTCTGATTTAGATGAATATTATTAGGGATTATAATATATTTAAATGCAGAGTTTGTGGTTGAGGTTTTGGAAGTGCACACAATTAATCTGGAACTACTGGAACCAATGACTTTAAAGGCTGTAGGCAAGGCCAGTTTTATCTGGTATGAAAAAAAAAGGCTAAAATCTCATAAGGATAGTTACTAGTAAGTGAAGAAAAGTTAAATTCTGTATTTTCCAGTCAAAATAAAATATCACTAACCAAATTAAACCAATATAGATAAAGTATCCTCATGCAAACTTGGTACTTACTAAATATAGAGGAATGTTGGTGAAGAATTATGCTAATGTATAGCATTAACAAGCCAGTGCAGTGTTTAGAAACTAGGGCACAGTAAAAACATTATTTTGAACATTCAGACGTAGTATTTGAGTAAATAGATACTTGCTCCAAGGAGAATGGATAATGTCACAATTGTTGTTTTGGAGATATGCAAGCCTGTAATTAAAACTATTAAAAAATCACTGAAAAAAGAGACAGAAACGTCCAAACCAACAAGTGTACAAAGTGATATTTCTGCCCTTTTGTTATTCATTTTATTGTCCATTCATGTTTTACAGACACTCTTTAGCACATTTCTGATAGATCGTTAAGATATCGTCTGAATATTGTTAACCAGATAATCCTGAAATAATATTTAGATGAACTTTTTTCTCAATATCCCCATCCACATAAGTACCATTGTATATTTATTTGTAAAGCGCAAATACCTTAAACGATTCTTGCGATTTGTAACTGAATACTTTGCATCCCTTTAGTCTTCACCAGTGAACTAGACCAGGACTAACTAATGACTAATTATGGTGAAATCTGAACTTTTTAAATGTATGATGTAAACAGTTAATATACTGTGAAGCCCTATTTTTCCAACAGAGAGAAGATGGAGGGTGTTGAGCGCTAAACTGTGAAGTAATTAGATTCTGTCCTACTTTAAGTTTGTCTCCGAGCAATCTGTTTATCCGCATCAGAGTTCTACACTACAGGCTTTTATGTCATCTCAAACCACTTTATATTTGTAACAGAAGAAAGCACAGTTGAGAGAGATGTGTAATTTCCTTTGAAGAAAAGTGGACAAATATTTACAGTTTGTTGTATTGTTACAGATGAGTACAAGTCAGAATTGGGGCAGCAGCTGTCGCTCATCGCCGGCTCGCTGGTCGGAGGCGTGTGCATCGTGTCGCTGGTCGCCATTGTCATCATCTGCTCCAGGTATCAAGAATCTCCAATGCACCGTGAATATATGAAACCATTCCTTGATTAAAACACAGACATGTTAACGTCGTGCGAAGTGTTGAGAAATTAAAGCTTGTATGGCGTAGCGTGTGGATGGATTCCATAGATTAAAACGTGACGTAAAGCGACATTAACTTTTTTATTGGCCGTGATACAGTTAGTTCTAGTGATGTGGTCCCCTGTGCAAGCTCTTATCTGGCATGAAATTAACATATTCATCATATCAAATGGATCTCTTTTACTGCAGTAATACCTCCTACAATAACAGTAAAATCTTCTATTTGACTAACATCGTTCAGTTCGATAAATAGACACATTTTCCACATGATTGAGCGATTGTGGCGTTTGTCCAATAATAATGAATATAGATGGAGGACACTAAAACTAAAATGTAAAATGTTTGCTAAAATGCAGCTTTTTATTGCAATATAATGAGTTCTAGGGTCGTATCACTGATAGAAATGGTCACATGCAACATTTGTGATTTTACCTTTTGGATATTTCTTGGCAAAACACAATGTAATCAATAGGAAAAACAGCTCTTGAAATCTCTTACCAGACTTCAATTTTGTTATTAACCAATTTAAAAGGGCACTATATAACATTTTCCACTTGTTTCCATGGTGATGTTATTGCTTTGCCTGACATGTTCCACAGTACTTTTCTATGTTGCATTTATTTAATTAGGCTACTGGCGTTTGTATTGCCAAAAAAAAAAAAAAAAAACATAAAAAAACCTTCACAAACATGCATTCGTGCTGTTAATGGGGTCGCCTCTACACAGCTCTGACCTGCAACTTGGCCTAGTGGTCTCCGTGGAAACAAGAAGCAGGTGGCAGGCCCTCCACCGTTGAAGAAAAGAATACAATGCACCTTTAAATAGCTCTGACTGTGTGTGACGTCACTTGATTTCAGGAAATGTAACTAACCTGTTATATAAAGTATGTTGGGTAAATATTTCTACAATGTTTTAGATCAAAATTCTTTTATTTTTCACATTTAAATTGGGCTCCAACTGCATAATACGGCACGTTTCACTGGCAATTGAAGGTTACTATAATTACTATTTCAAACGGTGAATCTTTCTGTGTTTAAATCTCAGTGGCTATGTGTCTGACTCACATCTGTTTGATATGTGTCAGTGTTCTCAGTTTATAGATCCAGACTGCAGTCGTCATCTGATTGGCCACATCACGCCACATGTGTCACCTGGGTTTATCTACCGACTCTTAAAGGTGCACTGTGTAGGCTGGTCACAATCACTATATCAGCTTAGCATTCAGTGAATAAAAGCTACAATTGGCCCAATAACTATGAATGTCTGTACATTTTATTTTTATTTTCACCAGTAGGTTTGGGTACTGTTGCCTATTTTTTGTAACATTTGCGCTACAGAAGGAAGAATAAGGATATTTACGTTACTCTTTATTGATACTAAATATCTGCTATCTGTGTTTCATTATGCCATTTTATTATTGCACAAACATGTTTTTTTTTTCCCCTGTTGTATCTATTGTACTTATCGTATTTATTTATTGATTTTATTGTGACAGACCTTGCACTGTGTAACTTTTCTGAGGGAGGATCCATTACCTGCTTCATGGACTCCATGAATGTGTCATTGCCTTGAATATTCCACAGTATAGCATTACACTTATCTTCCTCTATGGAGACAAGCAGGTGACACCACAGAGTCGCAGTAAAAGTGAACGAGATATTCTTGAGCAACAAACAATTTAATAAATGCAGGATAGATAATTATAAAGTGTTAATAATATATTCTTGTGTTTTTCTAATTATCACTTGCTGTGTTAGTCCATGTGGTAAATATTTATCATAGTTTTACATCAGTGAAGTTGCAATTGAAGAAGAAAAATTGAAAAATAAAAGTTGAAAAGTGAAAGAAGGAGCGTTGAGTTCAAAAACAGTTCCCTCTGTGATGTCATCATAAAGCGACGTTACACGACTGACACAACTGACAGTCGATCTGACAGTTTAAATGTTCATTAAACAAAGTAAAGGTGCTATCAGGGATTACTATTTGTAAAATCGTAACTAATTTGTAATTTATATGGATTTTGTCCCTTGTTAACAGTATGGTTGCTAGGTAACAGAGGAATTACCTCTGTCACATCTGCTGCTCATGTTCAACCAGACGTAACATTGTAAACTTCACCAAAATTGTCAAATATTTAGTAAAATATTAAAAATCATCATGTTCACTACGATTTTATGAAATTTGTTGCCTAACTTGTCATATGCACTTTAATGCCATACTGCAGAACATTCTGGGTAAAGCAATAACATCTCCATTAACACAACCAGGTCCAGCAGGAAAGTTTTAAATTGAAAGTAAATAACACTGTCTGATTGCGAGCTTGAGCTTGAACTCTCGATGATGACATAATGGGTAAAAGTTAGCGGTGACTCGACTCTGACCCCGGCGCCGTGGCTGACTGTCGCTCAGCACCTCATGAATGCTGTATAAAGAATCTGCCGATGGGATCAGTTGGCATATTAACTATTGCGGTTGGCTCCATTCTCAAATGAAAGCTTGTAACACGAGCTGACAACACCAAAATAACAAGTCATCCAAGACTAATGAATTCCTGATAGATTTTGCTTTTTGTGGCACAGAGCTATTATTTTACCTCAACCCAGATAAAGACAGAAGACAGCCAATTAGCATTTTAGTGTCACAGCTTTTTAAAATTTGATGTGATTTTTGTCTTTTCTCCCCTGTGGCTGTAGGAGGAGGCAGAAGGAAAGTGTATATGGGGACAAGCTGCAGCAGTACAACACTGGAGGAGGTACGGATATGATGTTCTTAAGAATGTCACCATATCATAGTGTTACGATTATTGGAAGAAAAAACATCAACATTTCATTGACACTGACAAACATTGACAAAACAACAGTGACATCCTCTCCCATTCCTTTAAGATGTGACCAGCCGTACAACATCAAACCTTCTGAACAATAAAGTAAAGTTAATGTGAAACAGTCCTTTTTTAGACTTATTTTCTCTTCTAAAATTGTCACAGTTATTATTTCATTATTAGTTATTACAATTGTGGCATGAATAATTATGGTTATTGATTGTGTTACGCACTGCAAATTATCTATAAAGAACTGCTTTATACTTCAAAATGCACTTCTGTAACACATGAAAGTATTTTTATAACTTAATATTAAAGAAATAATAAATAAATAAAAATGTATTGACTTCCAATCATTTCAAATTGAAAATGATCGGCTTGGGCTTTTTAATTGAGGCGAGGTCTACATCCAGAATCCTGTTGTTTGGAGTTCAGATTTTAGAGTAATAAACCTTTGGGCTCACAATAAACTATAAACTAAACAATATTGAAAGGCTTTTTGTTTGCTTTTAATAAGAAAAAGTAACAATTGTGACTGACCCATACGAGGAAAACATCATGATTCATTTTTCTCTCAGGCCTATGTAGCAGTAGCAGATGTAGCTGTATTAGTTGTTGAAATAGTACAAACAACAATTGAATTTGGGGTAGTAGTCATCGTAACGGCAGTGATGATAATGTAGTTGTAATCCTTGTAATATTAGAAAAGTCTTCAGCAACATTTGTAGAACATTTAGCGTTAGTTGTAGGAGAATTAGTTTTACATATCAGTATTTGCACTTTACAAAAGCATTTACATCTTTTCTGTGCTTCATATGTTTGGCGCCAACTTTAAACGATCTTTTCTAACCTGCCTCCCTGTCTCTCACAGAAGTGACTTTGAGACCGGACATGTTCAACGGCCCCACTCCCACGGTCACCTTCCCGACCCTATCTGAGGGTCATAGTTCACCGGGGGTCAAGATCTACATCGACCCCTTCACTTACGAGGACCCCAACGAGGCTGTGCGGGAGTTCGCCAAAGAGATCGACCCCTCCTGCGTCAAAATAGAAGAGGTCATCGGATCAGGTAAGAACATAAATGCTGTTTTTTAATTCTTTTGGGCATTGCATTGGTATCTAAAGTGTTATAACGTAAAGGACAAACTTTATTATTGTTTAGTATTTATTATTTGTATTGTTATTGGCCTTTAAACATGCCCTTGAGAACCTTTAATTAAGCCTATCTTGTCATCATAAATGGTTCATCGCTCCATCTACTGGCAGCAAGGGTAATAACCGCGGCGAAATAAACAAAAGCACAGTTTCTAATGAGTGCAATTTGAAGCAGAAATGCTCAGAACTAGTCCGGTGATGACTTAAGGACTTAAAAACAAAGCAGAAGATCTTGGAGCTCCACATATGACGTCTCAAATTGGCATACAATTTGCCCAATTTGCATAATCTGTGTCTTTTGTCCAAATGGATACTTTTGGAAACCGTTTTACTTTGCAGCACAAACTCTTTCACTTTTCTTTTGAACTCTTGTATTTGGTGTCTATCTACTTCTGGCAATAGAGAAAGGGTTAGAGAATTTGAGTAGACACTTTTCCAATACTTTGCAACGATGTATATTGCTATATATCTCAAAACAAACATGCCGTCTTACAAGTAAAAAGATTCAGGATTGAGAAACTGCGCAGATTTCTGTTGAATCAACGGCTGAAGTACTAAACGCTGTCTGTGGTGAAAGAGCGTATGTATTTTGTCCTTAATGATACATGGATGTTCGAGATAAGATGTCTTCTGGTTTCGAGAGACGCGTGTTTCAAATAAGGAGCTGTGATTGGACCAGAAATTGCATGGTTGTCTGAAATGGTATAAGTCTGGTCCGAGAGCCTCCTGCATTTGAACAGAATGTTTGAGGGACTGATTTTGGTAATGCTTTAAATTAAAGGAAACTATTCTGCATTTTTCATATTGCTTTTAGCCTTTAAACATGCTCTTGAGTGCCTTAAATGTGCCATCACGTTTAAAAAAAAGAAAAAAAAAAGGTTCTCATTCATTCTGCTATCAGTCACTATGAAATTAGACTTTCTGAGTGCATCCAGCCAGCAGATGGCGCCAGCTCTATACATACACGATCTAGTGAAGTTAGCGCTGAAAAGACGTCATTTTGTTTGCTGCAGCAGTTGTCGTATTTAGACAACAAAAATGCTCAGAACGAGCTGGCGCTGATTTAAGGACTTAAAACTGCGGAAGATTCACTGATGAGTGACGTATGAAGTCTGAAAATATGTTAGAAAATCCCGGAAGTTCAGCAGGAAGTGTGTTTGATGCTCAGGGGGAGGATTTTCTAATAAATATTCCTCAAAACACCATGAATGCAGCTGAATGCTACTTTCAGGTATGTTTTTGATGATGGAACATTGTTAGAACATGGTTTAAAGCTCAAAAAAAAGTCACTATAGCAGAATATGTGTCCTTTAAGGTTCCTTGGTAAACTAGTTATAATGCATTAATAAGCACTTGTTGTTTATAAGCACTTAAAAGGCATTTACGTTCTTTTACAGTCGAAAAATGAATAAGCAGCTTATCGATGTTCTGTATATGCAGTTTATTAACACATACATGTTTTTGGTTGTTGGCTTATTAACAATTATAAGGTGTTATAAGTGCCTTAACAAATAACAAGCCTTATAAATTGAAGAAACCTTAATCTAAAGTGTTATCCTGGTTTCAAATGCCAATTGAGAAGAGCTTTTACCTATTTTCAGGAAAAAAAAAAGAATTAAACAAAACTCAAGGTATGTATTTTTTGAAGAGTAAGCAATATTGTGCCAGGAAAATGTTCCATAAATATATCCTCTAATTAATGCGTGACTATATACAAAATGTACCGTCAATTCTTGACATAAAGTAAAATGTGCATATCTGGACTTTTTAATTTAATGAGGCTCAACTGTCACATAAAACAAAAGGTAATCTATGGGAGTGTGTTAAAGTGTGTGTGCCAAAGCCTGGTGTCAGCACTGGCATCGGTGCTCTGCCTTTTTATGATATTATTGCGTTTTATTATTTCCTTTGAAGTCGAGTAGGATGTTTTATTCATGAAGAAAACTTTGGCAAGAATAAATTAAAAGTGTCCTCAGCCACTCATTTTGGATTGCACAGCCCCGAATGCAAAACTACTGTGTGATGTGAAGATGAGTTCATAAAACAATTAGGCCATAGCTTAATTGGCTTTTTATGTTGTTGTTATTTTAAATCATACTCACAATTGTGTTCTTGAGATAGGATGTATAAAGGGAATACTGAAACCTGATTAGTCTTTCCTTTGAAAAAACAAATGTTGTGTATTATTTCATGTTTTTTTTCCTTCAATTCCTTTCAATCACACTCTTACTCTTATATGACTTGTAGTTTTCCCAAATATATTTACTCTTATTTGACTAATTTCTACTCATTTAAATTATTATCTGTAAGCAACTGCAAATGACTTTAAAAGCTACTATTTAACTTGTGCAGGTCAAACTTTTAGAGCCCTCCTACAGTTTTTTATTTCATTCAGTTGTGGATAATGTTTTATTAATGTCTTGATAATGTCTTGTGAACTTTAGGAATTCATGTTTTTCACCTAAAGGCAAAAATTATTTCCACGGCCAACCCAAAACTATATTTCAATGCAACCTTTAAAACCATAAATGTCAACTTAAAAATGAATAGCCCTTGTTTATGATGCATTAAATTCATGAACACAATGAATTCAAGGTTCAAAAGACATGGGCCATTTATCACCTATGATTCTTTGACAATACCACTTTTTTTCGTGGCCTGAAATATACTGCTTCGTCAAGTTTGCGGACGACCAACAACCAACACAACTTTTCTCGACTCTAATTAGCAGCGTTTTAATTTTCCAGTTCTCTTCCTGTTGTGACAGTTGTTCTTATTGGTCATATTTCAAACATTTCTTCGTCCTTGCTCTTGTCTGATTGGATATTCAGTCCTGCCTGTCTGAACTTGGGCACGTGTTTTATTTATTGTATTTCTCTCCAGTCCGTGGCACTTTGGTGGACATTTATCAACATTAAATTACATTTGTGGATATAAATGCAGTCATCAAAAAACAAAACAAAACAAAAACATAGTACTGGACAGAAATGTATGTTCTGCTAAATATCTTTCCATTAATATTTTCTTAAAACACTTTTAAACTGTAATAGAGACATGCTTTTTTTTCCATAATATTTCCTTTACTACTTATTTTCCTTTTTTCTTTATTTGACAAACAGTGCTCCCTCAGTGTGGTTCTCACATGGGGTCTGTTAAACATAGACGTTCCTCTTTAATTATATTGACTTTCTCTCTGAGTGAACTTTGTCTGCAGTGATTTAGGGATTTGATTACGTTTAACTGCAGACATAAACTTGGTGTGATGAGAGAACAATAACGTAAATGTAATGCGGTTTTGTTCAAAATATATTGCAATTTGTATAGAATTGCAATAGTTTTTGATACTTTCTTGTGCACATTGTGTACAGTACATGTGCTTTCCATGTCATTTTGCAATCTATGATCAAAAATGTTATATAATCAACCCTTTCTAATTTAGGATTATTTATTTTAATCTTAATATAATTCTGTATTTGTTTATTGCTAAATACCATCAATCAACCAATTCTTAATGCAGTTCTTTCCATCAGCAGCTCACTGTGACCAGAGCAGTAAACTGTAATTAAGAACATTAGAAACCTTATGAATAATATTAATAAACAACAAAAATAATTTAGAGCCCAAAACAGAGTTCAGACTACCTTCCCCCTCGTTTACCCTTCGAGCAGTTTTCTCCAATGCTCTGTGGTGCGTAATGCGTATTTGACTAACACCGTGCAGGTTCACACGATCACACAGAAAAGTACTTGTCTAATTACCAAAATACTGCTCCAAACCACTGCAGTCTCTGGGAAAGACAGACTCCTGGCCTGAAAGCTGTGCCTGACAGGATTAGCAAGCGTGAAATATGGGGAGAGAGAGGGGGCAGTGACATTCAGCAAACGGTCCAGGCCAAAGAGCGAAACGACAGCATCACCAGGGTGGCAACAACCAAAAAGGTGCAACGCTAAAACCATGACACCACAGGCGAGATTAAACGCACTGATTTTAATTACTTTGGAACCGCTCTCGACTGGCATCAGGTGTAAACAGGCTATACACCTGCACACACCATCTATGGGGCTTTCCAATCTGACCAGGAACCTTTTTGTAAACACAAGTCCATCAACTTTATGGGGAAATATATTTTATTTTCTGACGTATAAGAAACATTTTTTGCATTTGGATTGCATACTTTTTTGGATTACTTGGAGAAATTACTTGGACATAGTAGCTCCAAAAATACAATCCTTAATGGGTAAGAGGTAACTAAAATACTGAATAATTGTATAATAATAGTTTATTGTTAATTGCATTGTTTGTTAGATATTTTTGTGCACCACAGTTTTATATACACAGTTTACGATGCTCGATTGGAATAGGATGAAGGGGAAAAAAGACTTTTGTATTCTCAACCTAATTGAATATCTACATTTATTGTGAGTTAGACCCACTGTTTCTGTGTGAATGCGAGCAAGACAAACTGGGTAGTTCCCCTGCTAGATGGGGACTGATGTATTATTAGTGCTGTTATGTGCGAAAACACCTAAACAAGACTAAACCAGGACTGAAACAGGAACAAACTAAGTCTACATTAGGCTAAACTGATCAAACAGGATCATATCAGGGGAAGTGCACACAGCCTGTGTATGTATAAAACATTTGAGGTTGTCTTAACTCTCCTCTCTCATAATGTGAATAAATATGCTTTGTCATGCACAGACCAGAGAGCACAGCATCAGATGAAGCACACTCCGCTTGATAAATACCAAACGGTTGTATTTTTTTTACCCAAACCAATCCCAGCCAAATGTGCAGGCAGCTGTGTGTACTAAAGTTCAGAATCTCAGGGCTGACCGCTGTGGCCGTGTGCCTCGGGCTCTCTCTGTTGAGCCGCTCTGAGAGGCTTCCCATAATCCTCTGCTCCTGGCTTTATTCTGCTCCAAGGAGGGCTTTCTCACCTGAGCCAGAGGTGGCCAAAGAGGGAGAGGGGATATGAGAAAGCAATGCCAAATGAACCTATATGTTTGTAATACAGCATGAAAGGATTGGCAAATCTTAAACAAACGGACATAGTAGGTTTAAATAAGGCATTAAGAATTATTCTATTGTAAATATATACTGCATTTTGTAACTAAAGGAGTAAACAGATGTATGAATTATAGGGCTGTTGTCCACCAAAGAAGTTCTCAGTCAACTAAAGACATGTCCTGCCGATAAATTAGTCGACTAAAACGGGGAGTAGCACTATGAAACAAAAGGAGAAAATGTTGTTGTGTCCTTGGGCAAGACACTTCACGCAATAGTATGAAAGTTGTGCTTGCATGAATGCTTGGCGGTGGGCGGAGAGGCCAGATTGGTGGCCTCGTTTCTGTCAGTCTGGCCCAGGGCAGCTGTGGCTATAAAAGTAGCTCAACACTATCAAGTGTGGAGTGAATGAAGCTTCCAGAAAAGAACATGTTATGAAAGTATGTATGCATAATTATTATTATTATTACGCCTCACCCATATTTGCCTCTTTTTGCCACAGATCCGCACTTCCAATGTAATGGCACTGGCACAAGGAAAAAGTCTCGCCGCTAAAATCTCATAAAAAGTAGGCTGATTTGTGTAAAATGTTCAACGTACATGAGCAATAACAAGTCAACAATGCAACAATATCCTGGGCGGCCTGAAAACAGCTCCAGTCGCTCGGGCTCGACTCACTGCAGTCAGTCCATGTTGTTGATTAACTTAATAGACTGAGGAATGAACCACTTTTTGAACCTGTTGCTTGTTCATAAGGGAATTCTACCTCCTCCCAGACTTCATGAGCTCATTCTGAGGGTTGAGCACAGTGATCTTTAGAGCCTCTCTCACAGATGACTGAAAATGAACAATTCAAAACAAAGTATATTATCTTTTGAATGGGAAAAAATCGTCAAAATATCACCTATAAACTGGAAGCTGTTACCCATGAATAGGCAGAAGTAATAGAATGACCACTAGAAAGCTGTACACATGTATAACTTTGCATTAAATGTGTGTTGAATCACTCATTCTCTCTGACAGAGCCTGAACGCATGTCTTTAGTGCCTGCTCGCTCTCATTTCTCAGTTTAAATTTCCTTTCATTCTTCCTGTTATCTGCACACCTCGCTGTGATCCGTCCCCTCTGGAGTTTGTTTGTGCGGAGAGAGAGACAGAAACTCCAAAACAAAGATCCGAAGGGGAGTCGGCAGAACAACAGATTGAAGATAAAAGAAAGGTGCACCCTAAGGAGCTAATAAAAATACCTCACCTTCCTCCTTCTCCCTCTGTGATCACGCCACACCAGACTTTCTCTTAATACATTCATTTACACACCATCACATACTTACAGGAAATGACTAGGGCTAATTCTTCAAAGTGTGAATGAGGAGAGAGTGTCTTGTGCTCACTTAAGCGACATAAATACACGTATCAGATGACTTGAGCTCGGTTAAGTTCTAATATATCGATACAACAAGGCATCTCAAGAGCGAGCGGACCACTTTAGAAAGCCATGGGGGCATTCAATTCAACCTTGCCCGTAGAGGCGTGCAGCAATCCCGAGATGTAAGGCTGTATTTATTTACTGTGAAATTGTTTGCCCTGTTCACCTGTGTAAGATGAGAAACACTGTCAACCACAGAGTTCAAGAGAGGTGATGGAAGAGGATGTGCGGTCGGCAACAAGTGTGCTATTTACATTCTGCTAATCTTAAAAGTACACAATGGAATTTTTTTCTAGTGAAGGTCCGTACATCTGCTTGTTTCCATGGAGAACAAGGCCAGGGCAATATGGCAAAAAAGTATATATCATTTTTTTATTCAAACTAAATAAAACATGTTTTTCAGTATAGATTTCCTGAAAAATAATTCTTTTACTTTACAGTCCCTGAAAACCATGTTTTTTTTTAACAGGATTGGCTGTAGACGTCAAGTAATAAGACGATTAATAATTATGATACTAATGCGCTTTACAGACTTGTCGATGTCTCAAAGCGCTACATTGTTATTATTCTTTCACTCCAAACTCGTGGTGGTGAGCCACTCATGTAGCAAGGCTGCCAATCTGCGCCACATGCCCCTCCGACCACCACCAACCATTCACGCACACACCCCTTCCATACAAGGTAATATGGCCCTGCCTAAGGACACAACGACCGCTCCTTCTGAGATCTAATGGGATCAGGCACTGGTGAGCCGTATATGACCTTGTAGACATGCTTAAATCTCAATCTAAAAACAGTTAATTCCCCAGCCCTAATAAAGGAGAGGTGAGCCCTCTCATTCCAGGCAAAACAATAACATCTCCTTTGAGACAACCAGAAAAGATACAGAGTTCACCTTTAAGAAAGATTCTGTAGATTCTGAGGATTCTGAAGCTAATATAACATGTGTAGTGTTTTCAATGTTTCAAAGTTCAAATACAGCATTTTAAATGTAATTTTCATATTTAGGTATGAATGAAAATCGTAAACTAACTCATAAGGATTTTGGTTTAGGATCTTTTGCACCAACAATGAAAGTTAACAACTAAATTCTTAACTATAATTCCATCATCTCAGCTGGAAAACGTATGTTCATGTGAACCTACAATCCAGACGCTTGGTTGACAGGATAATCCAGCATTGTGCCCCTGGGCAAGACACTCCACTGACAATGTGTTTGTGAGTTTGAGAATTTGATAGTATTTATAATATTTGACAGAATATTAGCCACATCTGTCAGCGCCAAAGCGGGTGTGAATCAACAATAGACTTCTCTGTGCTGTAAAGACACGTTAAGAATCTTTTCAAATTCAACACAATTTAAAGCTGACCCAAATCTGAAAGCAACAGGTTCATTGAATTAAAAACAATATCAACAGAGAGAGACACTGGGATAGGCCACAGTCACCTATGACCCTTAACAGAAACAAGCAGTATAAATGAATGAGTGAATCAATCAATCATCAGACAATGAGTGCTTATTAACTGAGGAAAAAAGTGCAAAATATGACTTAATTTGTGAGCTACTTTCAAACGTTCAAATCTTTAAGGGCGCTGCAGCAATAACATTCTTTACATGGTTGTGCTTTAACAATGGGTAACTACTGTATCTAGGCCAGAGTCTACCAACAGGACCCGGGACAAAAAGCACTTGATGTATTTTTAACACGCGATGTCCGCTTTTCGACATTGGATGCATCAGAAACAGCAGATTTGATGTTATTTGATCGCCCTCCTTTACAGTCCATCCGTCAGTTTGTCCTTTTATGACCAACAGTACCTCATTTTCTTAACTCCTCACACCTCTCTCTATCTTACACAATCCTCTGTTCTTGCAGTTTTGCTCTTGCGTCTTCTCCCCTTGAGGAGCTGGTGACAGTAGATAGTTTTAATGAGCAGAGCAGAAGTGGAGCAGAGATCACAGCGAGACAGGACGACACTGCCTGTCATCCTATTCCCATCACTCATGCATTATTCACGAGCTGATTTTTATCTCCGCAATGAGGACTTTTATTTTGAAGTGATATTCCATTTTCATGCCCCCCCCATGTACTACACAGCTGCAATTATGTGACAAACGGCGTCCTCAGAAGTCAGACTCTTCCTGTACATTAAATGGCTTCAAGAAGTAGGGGTGAGAGCAAGTTCATTTACAATGCAGGTTAAACTAGCGGGGAACATCAGAGGTGAGATATACATGGGCATGGCCTGACTATAGCGGTTTTAATTGAGGTGCGGCGCGGTCGATTTTCTAGCCTGAGTAGCCACATAGGACGTTAGGCCCAGGAGCATTTTCAGATGTAGCAGGGAATTAATCCTGTCGAAATATGCCCGCTATGAAGTTTTGTCTGTCAATCACAACCAGCTTCTTTTGCTTCTCAATCACTGCTCGATCTTTCAAATCATTCATACATAAATGCACCCCTTTTCATTTCATCATCCATCTCAGCAGCAGCAGCAGAACCATCA
The DNA here is from genome assembly GCA_019453435.1 of Rhinogobius similis. Classification (NCBI taxonomy): domain Eukaryota; kingdom Metazoa; phylum Chordata; class Actinopteri; order Gobiiformes; family Gobiidae; genus Rhinogobius; species Rhinogobius similis. The sequence goes on along the minus strand of CM033623.1, from coordinate 20,398,115 downwards.
GTCCATCACCACAGCCTCTCCGTCTACTATTTTTCACCTCTAACATGTTTCTTCATGGTAAGATCTTCTCCTTTACAAATCTCTCACACTCGCTTCATTGCAACATTGATGTCTTCACCTGCTGTTGTCTGAGCATTGAAGCGAGGGCTGTGAAACTTCAAGAAACACAAAGCGTGTCAATATATACCGACCACAACTGCCCTGGGACAAACTGACAAAGACGTGGCTACAAATATGTCCATCACCTCTGCCACCCCAGCCAATCACTCACCCACTAGACTACACAGTGAATGACAGACAGTTTTAGTATCTTGCCTAAGGATACAAGAATAATGCTCAGTTGTCAGAGCTAGGATAGAACCACCAACAATTTTTTTTTGATGCGAGCCACTGTCATCCTAAACTTGATTACTCTCAGGACTGTCACAAAATCAATGTCACTGTCATTGTTGACAGACAAACAAAATTGGACTTTTCAGTTCAATTCTTGTTCAGTTCTTTTTGTCGCACCCAACATCACTACAACAGTTGCCTCGATGGGCCACAGGAAGGAACAATGTTCAATAGAATTTAGAGAAGGAGGCTCAAATAAGGGGGATGCTCTGGGACACTTATTTGAGCCTCCTTCTCGGCAAGGAAAAACGTAAAAAAAACCTGTGGGGAAAAGTATAAACCTCTGAGAGAACCACAGTGAAGGAGAGATCCTACTCTCATGGACAGACAGACTGCAGATGGTCCAGGACTGACACATCCATTTGGAGCCAGAACCACTCAGGAGGAAGGAAGGTGGCTCATCTAGTGTAGTGAGAGTTCCTCCAGTCAGATGAGGTCTATTGATAATATGATTGATAATATGATTCATGAATTGCAGAGAAAGTTCCTCCAGGCAGACGAGAAATCGAGGCAGACCTTTCCTGTATAGCTTTAGAATGGTCTTCTTGATCTACATCAGAACGAGTGTTGGTGTTTTTTAGAGGTTAGAATATGTTGACGTCATACTTTCAGATGGGGGCAACTTCATAATATAAAAAAAAATGTATGAAAAAACCTATAACCTGACACCTGTAACAAGACTAGATCTTAGAACTCATTATATTTCAACAAAAAATTGGGCTGCAACTAACGAATATCTTGGTAATTGATTATGCATTTGATTAATCGATTAGTTGTTTAGAATGTGAAAGGCCTGTGAATATGACATTTTTACTCAATTTTACTCAGATAAAGCTGAAGTGAAGCATTGATGACGTTCTGGTGGAGAATATTTATAGATGAACAAGTATTTTAATCAAAAACACACAATGTACATGTTTCTTGTGCAATGTTTGTGTGATTCCTGCTCCGTCTGAGTCATAAAACATCCTCTCTGCAGCTCATAGAGTGGGAGTCTGTTTATAGACAAGCGAACGATTATTTGACTATTTAATTAGTTGACGACCATTACTATAATCAGTTAGTTAATCGTAACTAACTGATAGTAGTAATGGTTGTCAGCTAATTAAATTAAACTTAAACTTGTTGCAGCCCTAAACAAAAAACAATATTACTTTTTAGCGGCCCTTCATCTGCATTAAATAATCGTGACTATAGAAAGTTGTGAGGCGTATACTACTATTTGGTCTTCAAAGTACATTAAAACTGTCTTCAATGATCTTTGTGGTGTCATAATTGAGAGTGGGGAGATTGTACTTTTTGACTATGATGATGACTATGACTATGACTTTTTGTTGAGCTTTTATTGAATCTGTTTTATCATTTATTGTGGTCTCGTTTATCAAAAACAAAATTCAGCTTTCCCAAATTGTAAAATGGTCCAGTAAGTGATTGGAGCTGCAGCTTGAGTCCCTGTACACGAGGAAGCTTCAGCTCTTGGTCATGGCCCTCGTAAATGATGTTGCGCACCCTTTTAACAATCTTCCATCTGGGCAAAGTTAGCAGGTCCCAAGATGCAAAGCAAAACTCTTCAAAAACAGCTTTATTCCAGCAGCTGTTTGTTCACTAAATAAGCAGTAAATTGCACCTTAATCGTTCATCTTTTAAATTTTAAGTTTTAGTTGTCGGCTTTTTTTTGTTCAGCGGTGAGGCACTGTCTTATTTTTTTATAACCTATGATCTTATGTCTGTCTTTTTATTGTTATTTTTGTATAATGTACGCACGGAACTCCAACTGCAAACCAGTTTTACCTGCGGGTATAAATAATGTTCCTAGAGTATCCTTAGTATCTATTTACAACACTAACTAATTGCAATCCTCGCATTAAAGTCTCCTGGTTGAAATCACTTTTTGAAATAACGTTTTGTTCTCTACTGTCAGCGAAATCCAACTCGCACATCAGTTTTTCTTACATCTCCACATTTTACGATTCCACTTGTACTCCCGGTCTCTATGACAGATGAAAACGGTCCGGGGGTGAGCTTGTGATTGAACCTGTGTGAACTGTTTGTACTCAGAACAATCTTTTCATCTGCGCCGCACGCTGACCTCTCCTGTTCTAACCTCCTGACAGCTGAGGCATGGTGCAAAAAGCCAAGTAGCCCACGATGGAAAAGCCACTGTCGCTTTTATCTTGTTTTATTTTTTCCCTTGTTTTTCAACTCTGCCCCTCGCGCCTCTGAAAGCAGTTATTGAAGATTTTGTTTTTTTCCTGTAAAAAATAATATGCCATCAGCGCCGGCCTTGGACTGGATTCTGACCCGAGAGCGCGGCAGTCGGAGCGGAGGTGAGGACAGGTCAAGCCCAGTGTTTAACAGCGCCGTCTCAGCGGAGGGAACAATATGCGGCTTTATTTGATGGATGGAAGAGATTTAATAATGAATGGGAGTTTGGGCCCAGGCTGAATCTATGTGCAGGTTATTGCAGAGTATAGAAAACACTTTAGCTGGGTAATAATTTAAACGGAGGACAAGTGTGTTGAAAATGCCGATTTAAGTGTTTGAAATCAAAGAATTCTGTTGAGGCGAGACGTGAGAACTTATCTTAAATTTAAAGACATCCATCTGAAAGTTCTCCTGTAGTTTACTCACATGAATATAAGAAAAAATGAGTTAAAGTTTTTCATGATGTAATGCTTTCATGTAAAAATAAGGCATTTTATGTGTAAAATGCACATATTTGAGACGTTTCAATCTGAAAAATTGACAAAACCAGAAAAAGTTCTTTTTGTACACATATTATTTATTTTAAAAATGTATAGAGGGGGTTTTGGATATCTTATTTAGTTTTCAAGTGAACTAGATCTAACAGAAAACTGGCCTAAAAATTCAAACTTCGCCTCATTTTTTTGACTCAAAACTTCAATAAATCAGGCTTTGAATTAGATATCAACAAATCCTTCAGTATGTTCTGTCAAAATCTTGTTAAGTACACGATAGTAAAGTTTGGTGTGTGCAGGAGCTACTTTAAGGCTGATCTTTATGCCTCTGGGTGAAAAATGCATTTCAAGAAAACAGGGAGTCCCTATTTGTGAATATTACAATATATGGAACCATAATCTCTCACTTTAATAAATGGCATTACCAAAACACGTCATGTCAAAAGTTTTTACTTCCTGAGCTAGTATTTTCCATCAGCCTCAGCAGCGTTGAAGCAAAAACCGAATGCAGAGGATGCATTTCTCTGTGGAGACAATTAGGACTGCAACTAATGATTATTTTAGTTGAAACAAACTGAGAAGTGCAGTGAACATGTTTCTGTTGCTGAATTTGAAATCAATAAAGTATCTGTCTAGTAGTTGACAAGACGGCGATTATTTTTTCCAATAGTTGACTAGCCAAACTATTGATTCTATTGTACACTGAGACTTTTTAAATTATCAACCAATTCAAAGATGAAATATGGTGACTGAAGTGTTATTGTTGAAAATCTCAAATTGTTTATAACATTTTGATTTAATAATGCCACTTTCGATTCAAAAAATAAAAAAAAACAATTGGATTAATTTGATAATCGACCTATTGGACAGACTTTGGACTAAATGGAACTTTTATGTTACTTTGTTTGCGTCGTAATTGAATTTCCTTTATTTCACTGAATGTTCTTGGCTTTTTTGTTTTCATTTTTATTTGTTGTCCACTCTCTGGTTCTGTTCTGTGTTTTCTTTTTTTAATTAAGAAAAAAAAAATCCACTGTCTTTGTTATAAAAATGTCCTTTGGTACGTGTTTTTTTTTAGAGTCTGTATAGTCCATATAATGACAACAATTAATAAAATACAACAACAATTATGTCCATTAATTGTTGCAGCCCTTGGGAAAATAAAGTGTATCTTACTGACAGGTGCAGTGATGATTTTCACTCATCCGTATGTAGCGTCATATGTTCATTTCTCAGTTTCACTATTTTGTTTTCACTTTTGCTTCATCTGAGTTCTCTTTTCTTCTCTTCCAGGTGAATTTGGAGAAGTGTACAAAGGCAGACTGAAGCCTGTGGGGAAAAAGGAGATCCCAGTGGCCATTAAAACGTTAAAGGTGGGATACTCCGAAAGGCAGAGGCGGGACTTCCTGTCTGAGGCGTCAATCATGGGCCAGTTTGACCAACCCAACATCATCCGACTGGAGGGCGTGGTCACCAAGAGCAGGCCGACCATGATCATCACAGAGTTTATGGAGAATGGAGCACTGGACTCTTTCCTCAGGGTAAAGATTTTATTTGTGTTTAAAATGCACAGGCAGTCACCCACTAACCAGAAGGCATGTGGTTTGAAAGCTCTAACCATCACTGTGTCCTTGTGTTGTCATGGTACTAATATTTCAAAACTCTGTCTCGATACGAAGGAAAAAAACTGGATACTTGATACCACAATCATAATGAAGACACTCTTTTTTCACACAATATTGTAGTTCATTTAATCTCTATAGGGCCGGGCTGTTTTTTTCCTCCAGTATAGATACTTGTTCAAATTAGATCTAGCTTTGATGCTAATTTTAATAATGATTAGTATCTGAGTAATGAGTTTTGACAACTGAAGCTTTGGGGACATTACTTTATGCTTTGTCTACATTGATTTGTAGATGTGTTTGGTCACAGTGGAGATCTGAGAGACTGAAACTCGACATATTGCTGACTCACACAACTCTGCTACTGACTGTCTGGACATTGTCGACTAATCACTCAGGACTAATGGAGTGGTCATACACAGAAATTATGCTCAATTATATGTGCAGTTTGAAAGTAAACCATGAGCTGCTAATTTATCGCCAATTGTCCTGGTAACTAACTTTAAAATGGAACATTCTTTGTAACCTGTTTTAGCAATGACAGTACTGTTTTGATCTGTGGGATGGTACGTACAGTAACATGTTTCTGAATCGGAGACTCAAACATAAAGGTAATAGAAAACTGTAGGGTCAAAAGTCAGATACTAATCTATACTAAAACACGCGTCGAAGATACTCATTTGAGAAAGTATTGATACTAAAAAATCCCATTTAACAGGACAAAAAGAAACTTTTCCTGAATGGTTTTAGAATGATCTTGTGCGTCATCAGATTGTGTACAAGACCACAATGTTTAATGAAGAAAGAACTATTATTTTTAACTGAAAATGTCAGTCTATTGTCCAAAACCTTCACCCAAAAAGATTATCATGGTATCAAAATTGTTATCAAGAATCAAGTATATTCTGTAGTATCGGAATTGAGTTCAATATTTTTGTATGGTGATAACCCTCGTATAGTAGAGCTGTTGTCGACTGAAGACAATTCTTATTGTCGTGCCCTCTGCATCAATTAATTGACCAAATGTGGAGACTGCGTGGTTGTGGCAAAAGGATCTCACTCAAAAAAACTAAAATCTTCATTAGTACTGTGGTCTCTAAAAATCCTTATAATCCCAATTAATAAAAAGTTTGGTCGAGTTTGGTATGACTTCATCAACCGATTATTACTAAACAGACTCACTACTACTAAATAGTTCAACGGTCAAAGGTCAAATTTGTGTACATAGCACATTTATAAACAGATACACTGCCCCAAAGTGCTGCACAAGTTCAATAACCTGTAAAGTAGTTGTTTATCTGTTATGTGAATATTTGCCCATATAGTCATCATTACCACATAGTTTACAGTGCAAAAGGGAAGCACTTTTGCAGAAGTTAGTTTTGCGGCGTCGGCGTCCTTGCTCCTTCCCTTCCCGAGCCTCCTCTGCCTGCCCCGCCGCTGCCTGTCTATCACTCCGTCTGTCTCTTTGATCCTGGCCTCCTTTTCTGGGCGCCTCTAAAAACAGGCAGAGAAACTGTTTGATGTTGGGTTCTCACAGCGAGACCCCTTTTGACTCCAAAATCATCCGCCGCCGCTGCTGACTCATACGCACACACGCAAAAACACAACAACACCGTGATCGATCGAGGCGGCGCAGCTGGCCCGGCGTGACCAAGCACCCACCGGATCAATGTGTGCGTTTGTGGCGACCTGGGAGAAGGTTTAGCCTGCAGAGGATTTGGACACAGAGGCATCAAAGGGACGGGCAGTGGAGACACACTTTGCCAACTGTGTCAGCGGGAAAGGCAGTGGTTTGGAAGAGAGAGTCTGAAGGTGAAAAAGTTGCATTAGAAGTTGTTTTGTAATCAATAATTCACGAGGCGACCACGTGTTGAAGAATATAAATGTATATGAGAGAAAAACTGTGCATTGAAGCTTTATGTCATTCTTTCCAAAGCTGCATTTGGTCCTGTTTCTAGAACAACTTTAGTCTAGGTTTAGTCCCAGTTTAGTCTCAATTTTGTGGATTAATTTAACGCAAGGATTTTTGGTTCAAGCCTTGCTCAACCAAATCACTTCATCGACCCACTAAACCGCGTCCTCTGCGATTAAAGAGATAATCTATAGATTTTTTAAAAGCCATTCACCTTATCTATGGCAGCAATTATGAGCTTTAGATGAACACAGCTCAATTAGCTCAATTAGCTGATAAAGAGCCGAACGCTTTACAGACATTTACGCTCTCAATGTGTGTAGAGTAATTATCACCATTTCACTGAAAGGATAAAAGTGATCTCACAAGTACATTGTAATACATTTTCTCAACAAATAATACCCTAAGAATATGAATCTAAACAATACAAGATATGCAGTTGCTCTAGAGCACAATGTTAGGTTATACTTATCTTTTGTGCTAATTTAAAGTCCAATTTAAGTCTTGTAAATGATTTTTCTTTTAAATCCCCATAGATTATGCTGTTTGTGTCTGCATCTAATGAAACTTTTTATTGATCACAAACCCAAAATAAAGAGCCTGACATGTCCCTAAAACATGTCCGATGCTTGTCAATCTGAAAAAGTCATGCATGTGAATACTAACGTTGTACGAAAGCGTTTGTGGCAGTTGGGATTGAGTAAGATACTGTACCTTTGAATGCTTATTTAGTTCTTTCACTGTTCAAAAATCAAGCTAAGTACCTCAGCTTTAATGCACTGATTTGTTTCTTGTTCATAAACTTCACCCTGACAATAACAGAAAGCCATACAGTAGACTTGAATCATCGCTTTCAATAATGCAAATAGTCTCACGTTGTAACATAAAAACAATCTGCAGTCAGTGTTGTGCAAAATATTGGAATTACTTTGTGTTTTCTGCCCCAGTGTCTCTACATAACCAAGGTGAAAATGTCTGATATGTGAATGTAATAATAATCCCTTCACGGTTTGTGCCTCTGCAGCAGAATGATGGGCAGTTCCCGGTGATCCAGCTGGTTGGTATGCTGAGGGGCATCGCGTCTGGAATGAGGTACGCGCACCGTCTTATAATCCTCTTTCTATCAAAGGGAGAGGGCTTTTCGTCTAATCAATGTATTGTAACAAATGTGAGATGGAGAAAGTTGGATGTGTGAACGTTATGAAGTAACTGAAAATAACAGTATACAGCGTAAAGTGAAGTATAAGTGAATGAATAATGAATTAGTAAGCATATATCTGACTCGTCCAATCGAACTAGAGCCCACCTCAGGAACTGTTACACTTAGCTCGGGTAAGGCCTAGTACAGTATCCAGTCAGATATATTTTCTTTTCTTCATTTCTTAATTTTGCAGCAGACAAATTCATCAAGTATATGTTAAAATGTTTTCAATTGTGCGATGTTGTAAGCCTGCTACCATGATGAATTCTTAATTTGGGGGTTCACATACTCTTGAGATTCCCGCATGTTAGGTCCCGCTGTTGCTTTTGATTATGACTGGGCTCGAATCACCAGCGGTGCGAGACTGGACCAATCACAGGGCAGCCATTTGGATTGATGCCATAGATGAAGCAACAAACAAACCACTACATGGCTATGCTGACGGAAGTACTTGGACCTCTTTTAGCAGAAATACTGACTATTTTGTTTAAAAAAAAAACAAGCTGGATATCTGGATTTAACAAAAGTTATATTTGAATGTCCAGGTTGGTTTCAGCAAGAGCCTTTCCCGACTGATGTGTAGAACAAGAAATAAGAACAGCCTGAACATGCAGAAAAACAATAGGTTATTATTATGCTGAAGGTAAAGTTGCCAGGTAAGGGTTCTTGAATTGGCCAAAGAGGATCTGTTTGACAGGTGGGGAGTTATGACTTAGCAATTTGTGTCACAACTGAAAATACATTTGTTTTTATTACTATTTGTTTAATTTTGTATGTGTTTTTGGTCCTTTATTTGTCAGAACAGTATAGGGCAAAAGGGGGTGAGGACCAGGCAGGACATTCAGCAAATTGTTGAATGGGAATCCACAAAGTTGAGGGCATGCTGCTGCACCAAAAACACTGAAAATACATTTTTAAATAAAGCTTTATGTCAAACAACAGAAACAGGGGGTGAGAATAATTCTTTAGCAAACAGCTCCTCACCTTCACTTTCCTACAACGCCACAACACACACACAGTGGTTATCTGTTTTTTATTGCAGGTAACAAGCCAAGATAACACACATTCATGTAGCAGAACACAGACATTTAATCCTTCTCTATTTTACTGAGACACGCACGCAGCGATAACACACTAAATCCTATTGGCTTTTTTTGCACCTGAGTCGGTCCTGGGCTGCTGATAACACACTGTTCCATTGTAAATCTTGTTGTTGTTGCAGGTACCTGGCCGAGATGAGTTACGTTCACCGCGACCTGGCTGCCCGCAACATCCTGGTCAACAGTAACCTGGTGTGCAAAGTGTCGGATTTCGGCCTGTCGCGTTATCTGGAGGAAGACACCTCGGACCCCACGTACACAAGCTCGCTGGTCAGTGCACAGACTAATGCATTTTCGAGTGGACAGGCTATAGCGGCGGCGCCCTAATGATGATAGGTTGCATATTGGTTGCCATGGTGATTTTAATAATGGGAATGGGCGGATAGTGTCATAAATATTCATTATAAAAGAACACAGCTGTTACTTTTAACAAAGGGCCCGTTGGACAGTTGAGGACACAAAAGATAGACTTCAAATGAAATGGTGCAGCTCAGTCTGGAGCTCGAAATGAGGCGACGGGGCTGTTATGAAAAAGTGTAATGAGAAGTGTATTCATCTCTCTTTGAGTCAGACTATTAAGGATACATACAGTAGGAAGTGATCTTGTTTTAAAAATGGTACAAATCAGGAACAGAACTAAAACTATTGTTAGAACGTTCTCTGACGCACACAAGTATTTGATGAACTCTATTTTTAATGCTGTTTTTCAAATTGTATTACATGATATTGATTTAAATGTGATTAAGATAATTGTAGCACCAGCACTAAGTAACAGTATATATAGTATTAGGGATGGGACAAGATCTCGTGCCACATAATCTCACAAGTTAAAAGATTGGGCACATTTGAAAAATTATCTTGTGAGAGTTTTGTGTGTTTATGTTTGGTACAGGAAAACAAAAAAAAAAGGTTAGTTAGCTGAGTTAAACCTCACGAGAAGCTGTTCTTCTAAAAGAAATAGTGCTAAAATGTAGTTTTGTCAGAATACTAACATTTTAACTTGATTTAGACACTAAGTAATAGGCTTGTTACTTGATACTCATTTCGATAACACAATAATTAAAAAAAAATGCAAATTTTCAACAAAAAATAAAAGTAGCTTCCTTATGTTACAATGTGGTCTTACTAGTTATGATAATGTTTAAGATCATTATAAAGCTGTTCATAAAAGGTAACAGTTTGTCCTGTTTAAGTGACTTAAGTGATTTTATATCCATACCTGTTCAAATTAGTATCTAGTTTCATTACTAGTTTAAATATCTGATTTTGAAATTTTTGACAGCCCTACTGCAATGACAACAAAACATAAAAAAAGCAAAACCACAAAATGTATTTATTATAAATGATGTCAAAATCTCATCTTGTTCTCATGGAAAAATCTTGGTTGGAATTGTGTCTCATTACTAGTACACTATGTATGTATGAATATTTTTAACCTATTGTTTTTTATATAAATATATTTGTAAATCACTTTTACAATTCTGCTTTGTTGCTTAGATGTTTCAATATCCATGATCCTTATGACCCAATTACCAAACATTGTGTTTTCAATTATAGGTACATTATACATGCATAACCTTTAGGTGTAGCTTTTTCTTAAGTAATAACCTGCCACTAAGTACTGCATGTACTGTGATAAAAAGTCCAAACATTATCGCGTCCTTGTCCGAGTCGCAGTCTTTCAATTGTGCCTTCTATTTAAATTGCCACTTTGTCTTTATTATTCAGGAGAAGGACAGCTGTGATACCTTATGTTATCCATTTCCTCAACTATAAAACACCTGCTTCATCTTTCTATCCTCTAACTTTAGTCCCTGCCACGCTCGAGTATTAGTGTTTAAAGCTATATCTCCCCATGTCATCAACACAGTAAATTATCTCTTCTTTTATGACACGGTATGGCAGATATAGATTCTGACCCGGCTTTGACCTGTGTGTTTTGTGATGGCTGTTGGCGGTGGAAGGAGCAGGTGTATTTTAATCTGTTTTCGTTTACGGTCATGCTTGCAGGGTGGTAAAATCCCGGTCAGATGGACAGCTCCAGAGGCCATCGCGTACCGGAAGTTCACCTCAGCCTCAGACGTGTGGAGCTACGGTATCGTCACGTGGGAGGTCATGTCCTACGGAGAGAGGCCGTACTGGGACATGAGCAACCAGGATGTGAGTGTCCAAGTGTGTCTCAGTCTGGCTTTTCTGTGATGGACTTCTCTGGTGTTTCTAGTCACCAGGGCAGGACTATTTTGGAAAGGTATCTAATTACAATGCATATTTTAAATTCAACATCCAGTTTCACCAAACTATTACAGAGCACGTGTAGACACCAGACCAACACCAACAGCTCCATCTACCACCAGAAATGTCAGTTACCTATGTGTAACTATAGTTCTGTGATTAATCCATTAAACCTATAGTTTGGTCATGTAGCCTAGATTTACCTGAAACATGAAGCTACAGATTCAACATGAAATGCAATGTATAGACTTAATTAGTTAGGCTTTTAAATAATGTATTTAGAATTGTGAAATAATAAATGTATAACATTTCTACAAAAATGTGCAAAAATACTTCAAAATAGACATGTCAATGATGACTCTTGAAAAAGCACATGATGTGATTAATCATAGTTCCAAAGTGTGATTAATCTGATTCATTTTTTTTTTTTTTTTAATCATTTGAAAGCATTAATTATTAAAAAAACAACAACAACAGAAGAAGACTAGAGAATGAAAAGACATAGAGTAAATAGATAAACCCAAAGAATTAAACTAAACATAAAAAGCCAATCAGGCGTTTGTCCCATCTTTCCCAGTCTCTTGAAAGTTTGTCAGTTTTATTAATTTATTATTTTCGTTTTAGTTTAACACAGAACAGAAAAACACAAAACAAAACCAGAGAGAGAACAGAGGAAAACATAAAATAAAAAGTAGGCAGTCAAAGACAAGAAAAAGTTGTCCATAATAAATCCTTTTCGGTCCAAAGTCTTTAAATGTGTCAATTTTCAAATGATGTTGCCAATAGGCTTTTGGTAAAAGAGTGTTGTTGAAGGCTAGTACATGATATACAAACAGGCATGAATTTAGTCGTAGAAAAGCCCTATTAAATGTCTAATTAGCAGCAGCATAAGGTTTTACAGACTAAGGGCTGTATATACTAATTATTGCCTAAAGCCATGTTGAAAATATGGAAAGTTTTGTTGCAAACTTATGACAACAAATTGTAAGATGTTTCTGAAATGACTGCAACATGGAGAAGTCAGACTGTCCCAAATGTCTGCTTCAGAGACGGAGCGTTTTCCTCTTGTATTCTTTGACGACAGTAAAAGCTTGTGTGCGTTTACCCCGCCCTGGCCCCCGGGGGCTCTCTCTGATGTCAGCGTGTGCGTTGTGGGGCTGAGGTTGTTTGCTTCCCTTCCTGGCTGTCGCAGTGGGGGGTCCGCATGTCGAGGAACACACGCGCAAAATGAGGACATCAATTTAGTGTTGCAGAAATGTTTGTTCACTCACAAATCAGCCCAAGAGGAAACGCACACTTTTCCGCCACACTTTTCTTTGAGGAATGTTGACAACAGAATTCCAATTGCTTCCTGAGGTCAAAAGGTCACAGAAGGTTTAAAATGTTAGAAAGCCATGGAATAAACCCGCTAAGCTAATGGGCCACTACCAGACCTCCAAATGCTCCAACCCATCTTAAATTTCAAAAACAAATATTTTCTTTTGTTTACTGGTTTCATTCTGGGGTAGTACTGATTTGGACTTGGTTTTGGTCCTGGGTTAAATCTGCTTTAGACCTAGTTTGTTCCCGATCCAGAGTTGATTTCATTCTGACATAGTCCTCGTAATAAATAATAGTTTACAATCTGTAGTTTAAATCTGGTTCAGTCCAGGATCGGCAGTTTTTCAGAGCAATGTTGGGAAAGACTTTTCTATCTTATTTTTCACTCAAATCTAGTGAATCAAATCTATGGTTAGGAGATTTGTGGTGAAATCTTGTCACAATCATAAGAACTAAGCATAAATACATCTATATGTAAAGAACTTTTTTTTTATCTGGCTGTTTTTGTCACTTTATCATTCAGAAAGTTCAATTTTGTAAAGCTCATCACAAACTTGAGGAACAGTAACTACTTACTTTTAAGTTGTACTTTTAAGTAGTACTTTTAAATAAACGCAAAGTTTACTATGATCTTAAAATCTCCATTGTTTTAACTTTTGGCTGACATTAATCCGAAATGTGACGAGAGAGCCCTGATCTTTGTTAGTGCAGATTTTAAGAACTTTCTCTGCCTTTCCAGCAATTGTTGTAATTATAATTCCATACATCTGTAGCGCACGATACAAACCTTACAAGCTTTTCAGAGCATGACACTTTTTCACACTCGGCGGACTATCATTCATTGGTGAAGTGTCTTGCCCAAAGGCTCTATCACAGGCAGCACTTGTCGAGATTGAACCGCTGATCTTTTGGTTGGTGGGTGAACGCTCTTAACTGCTCCCTCACTGCTGCCTCGGTGTTGACCTGTGTCTGGTACTTTGATGAAAATACTTTTTTTTTTCTTGTGAAGAAAAGAAAGGCCGACATGAAAAGGGAGGTCCTTCAATGGGATTTTGGACATTTTATATTTTATATTTTATTCTCAGAACAAATGTGATACTCAGATTACAGTTGGCTCTGGCACTAAACCCACTTCAAAGCAGCCCGCCTCTAAATCCCCCTTTCTGCCTTCTCAAACTATATCTATCAGCTTTGACACAGAGGACTCAGGGAATTTTTACAAGCTTAAGCTCAACTTAAAAATGAATTTGGTTGCATGGATGATCCGCCAAAACCTTTCAGGCCACTACAGTTTTGTTTTATTTTAAAATCCATTGCTTCTTCTAGTTGCATTCTGTCAAGGTCTTTTACATTTGCAACAATAAGCATAGCAACATTTGTGATATTTGAGTTAATTTATTAGAATTTACAAAAACAGATGTCGATATCTATACATATACAAAGTAATTTACTGTTTTTATTCTTTTTAGTGTTTTATTACTGGTAGAGCAATTATTACAATATTACACAAATTGTGTAATATGTTCTTTGCAGGACTATGGAAACATTTCAGTTTGTCAAAATGTGTTTTTTAAATAAGTGGATTGGATATATTGAAAAATAGATAATAGATAATACACAAAATTAGAATATTGTGTTGTATATCATCTATAATTAAAACTATTAAAAATTACCTTCAAAAGAAACGTCTAGCAGCGCAATCTCTCACACGAGGATATAAACTAAAGGGATTATACTAGATATTTCTGCCCTTTTGTAGTTAACTTTATAGTTCATTCACATTTTGTACGATACTTGGAACTCAACCAAGACATTTACAGACACATTTTAGCACATTCCTGCACTGTTTAATTATCCTCTGAATATCATTATCGGCCAGCCTTATAGAATACACTTCACTTTTCATTTCCAAAAGTAAAAATACTGTCTGTTCCTGTCGGTGTTCACGATGGTGTAACAACATGGGTGTTTGTTTGGGAGAGGTTCCGGGCATGACCTTCCTGGAGGGCTGCCCAGGGCTCGCTCAGCACCCGCAGCTGAGATACTGTGTGTTTCTCGCTGAGTCTATAAAATTCCTTATAGAGGAGCTGCTGCACTACAGTCCATGGAGAAATGGGAGTATGGACAACTTTTCAGCTTTATCTGACTGCTCTCCCCAACCTCAGAAAACCCAAATGTACAGATGGATGCAGCAACTCATACATGGTCTTCTTACTCTGTACAGAACTTTTCAAGAACTTATGTGCTGCCGTGTGGAGTATATAGGAGTTATGGTGGCACTTTAGTTTAGATTGCAGTCCGGGTTAGTTTCCATGATCATTTAGACAGTCCTGAAGTAGTGATAAGTGATAATGTCCTGTTTATAGTAATTTTAGTCCTTGCTTAAGTCCTGGTTTAGTTCTCCAAGGCCCTGTACTTAGTAAATAATAATGTTTCAGAATGAACTTAGTGCCTTCTTTGACTCTGACGTTGAACCATGATAGAACTGTCTAGTAGTTCTGTCGTGTTGTCAAAAGTAATTTTCCTGATGTCAAAAGCATGTGGGCTTTATTTGACATGACATGACAGCTTGAAAAGGGAATGAGAACGGAGAATGACCTGCAGCAAATTGTCGCGAGCCAGATTTGAACTCACGACACCACAACTTGCCCCACACGGCAGGCACACTTGGCCATGAGCAGCACCCAAAAGTCCTTTCGGTCTGATGGAAATGGTTTGAGCTCAAATTCATCCTGCCCCAAAGGGAGAAGCTATAACTGAAACTTGCTCTGCCCTTGTTTACAAATCTGACAATTTCAATCTCACAGCTTGGGTCTTTAAGGCCTATTGAGGTCTGCCCACCTCGTCCTCTAAGCTGTCAAGTACCTCATTAGCATTTGACTGGTTTAATTTCTGCCAAGGTCTTATGAGGCTACTGTAGATTGTATCTCAAAGCACCACAATGCCTTTTAAAACGTATAGGCAATATTGTGTGTAATGTTCTCCCCATGGCTGCTTTCATAATAAAATGTATGAAGTAAAATGCATTTTCCGTAACTAGAAAAAAATAAAAGACCGGTTCATGCTCTTTGATTAATCAGCAGTTGTCCAGGCGTGGTTTAACTCCAATGTTGACCGAATTGTGTCCCCAGTCAATAATGTTCCTTGTGCTAAACACCAAATATTTCCCAAACCACTGATCCACCCATTATGTTGGCCTCAATTCCTCCATTGCTCAACATTATGTATTGACCTAAGCCAAACTTTCCCACCCTCTTCCCTCTAACGCTCAGACAGGCCTCTCTTTAGCCCCTGCTGTCGTTCTCTGAGCAGCAAGAGCAGCCTATGCAACAGTGATGACAGAGAGCCAGTCTAATGACGCTGGCAGTTTTTTAATGGCACCGTGTGTGTGTAATAATGATGGGGAAAAGTGCGTGTTTCTCTTGCCAAGGCTAACGAGGGTCTGCAGGGGCATTAACTATGTATGAAGACCGCACACCCTCAAGTTTAAACTATACCGCACACGAACAGACATGCAAAATTTGAAAAGGGCGTGATGAAAAAAAAAACTCTCGCCTTCACAACCCTGCAAATTTCAAAGAACACATAACGGGGAAATTGTCTATGGAGACGCCACAGGTGCAGGCTTCGACATGAATTAAACATGAAAAAAACCTGTGATGTTTCGCTGCTCGTGCTGCTGTTTTGATTGACAGGAATGCTTTGAGAGAATTTATGCCGCGCAAAAGCCAGAGCAGCGTGCCAGGGTCAACTAGAGTTCAGCAAATCCCCAGCTCTGCCTTAATACAATATATTTCCTTCAGTGTACGTAGACCACCAATTTGCAATTTTAAAAGTGGTATTTTAAAGTATGTTGCGCAGGTTATCCAAAAAAATGCTTGCACGCTAACCTTTACAGACAGGTAAAGCTCTGAGAAAAAAGTGGAAAAAGTGAAATATCTAGGTCAACAGGCAGAGAAGAGACATCCAAAAGAAGAACAGGCAGCCAGGGAAAAGTCAGAGATGACAAAACTGTGCAGGAAGTGGGCAGTGAAAGTAGAAGACAGTCTGTACGTTTACATGTAGGCCAGGAAAGACGAATCAATCCAATTTCAACTGTAATTCTGATATGCTTTACACTCAGAACTTAGATTGAGGTAAGTCTTTAAAACATTCCACAAATATGCACTAAATAAACACAAAAAAGACAGTGAATACAGACAATTTTTAGAAAAACAAACAAATACATTGGCTGGTTAATTGTGCACTATGGCTATGTTCAGACTGTAAGTCAATTTTTTTTTCTCCCAAATTTGACCTGGATCAGATTTTTTCATGACATTGTAAACAGAGCAAATCTGATTTTTCAAATGCAACTCAGGCCACTTTCATATGAGGCGCTAAATCTGATTTGAATCTGATCTTTTGCAAAGTTACTGCAGTCTGAAGAGGCAGGCTACATTAATCTGACTTCTGAACAGGAGACACATTTATTACACGGGAAAAGAGCGGAATTAAACAGATTAAACCTTTAAACGCCTGCCAGACACAGCAGTGAAGCTAGAAAGTGCAAAAAAAAGTCAAGTTTCAAACTGAGTTGGTTTGGTGTAATGTGTGACAAAGCTAATATCTCAATGTTTGCTGGTTTAAGACAAAAGATAAAGATGACTAATGGCTTGTATTGACAAATGCGTCCTCATTGTATTCTGTCTCGTATGACAACAGCATGACTCCTGGTTTTGTCCAGTTCTTCAGAGCTGTCTGCATTCACACATGGAAACTGATTTGAGTCACATTTCATTTGCAGTTTGAACTGAACGTAGCCATATCACACTAGGAGAAGCAAGCAACTGCACGAGGCAAGAAACAGCCAGGCAACTCATTATAGACCAGCAGTGGCCCAAATTATAGCCCTTCCACCACAGACTGTTGATGTTTTACTGTTTTGGTCTGCTACATTAAAAGAGAAAGTAAAGACTAAAGCAGATTCAATGTCGCTGGACGTCTTTTAGTCCCTGTTTGCACCTATTCAGCTTTAAGACCTGCCTTTAGACTGGGACAAGTGAGGACAACAATCAGATAAACAGCATCGGTGTTTCCTGTGCATGTAAACGTAGTGATTGTGACAGAGTACCAGGGCAAAGGGGGGAGAGAAGGGGGAGACAGAAAGAGAAGAGGACAGGAGCAGGTGTGCAGGTCAGGATGGAGAACATTAGAGACACTCGTGGGACAACACCTGAGAGAGGACACCGGGTAAGGACAGGAAGAGACTGGATACTTCTGGGACGAGGAAACTGGGTTAAGCTTCACCAGTATGATGCAAATGGTGCTCTGCTGGTTGTTTTGTTGATATCAATACTTAGGTTTTTCTTTAATAAAACTATGAAGTGTGTGTATTTTGTTTATGGAGATGGATTTGTCAGTTGTTCATTGGATTTTAGCCATTTTTAGTTTGACAGAGTGATGTGTTTTCAGGCAATGAGTTGCGACTTCAGAGCGGACCAGCTGAATTACCATGTAAATGTTATACACATGTTTCATATAGGGCTGGGCAATGAATGAAAAGATTGACAGATCAAAATCGAGAGGTCCACAGCCAATAATAAAAATGTGGTTTTAAGCAGAGGTCAGACTTTGGAGGAAGAAATTTGCTTATTATTTGTGTCAAATGGCACAGATTAAAAGCCTGTTAAGTTTATTTCATGAAATTATTACTAAAAGCCATAAGCAGTCTGAAAAGTTTGGGAACCCCTGATTCAAAAGACTAAATAAAATTTTATTGCGATTGATCAATATGATGAAAAAAGTTTGAGAAAGACCATTCAAGTAGGAATTACAAGTTTGAGGGAAATGTCCTAGTTCCCAGTTGCCTTGAACACATCATAATACGCAGATTTGGTACCAACACATTTTATTTAAAACGCTGAGATTGTTTAGTTGCCCCCAAAGAAGCAGCAGACTTATACATATAAGTTCAAATAACCATTACACCACTCAATGGATTAATTTAAGAAATGCACTCAGACCTTGAATGAGAATAAACTGATCTTTCTCTGCCGCCGCAAGACTAAAAAGGCACTTATGTCATAGGTCCAACATGTCAGTGATGTAATGCACTACTGCAATATTAAACTTCTGCACTCAAGGTTGTGGCTCTCCATCTGATAAACTCCAGCTTACAGCGTGTGAGAATCTTGCAGACAGTTTTGATTGAACCTGATACAGCTGCACAGACATAATGAAATCAAAAGCCCTGGTGAGTGGATCAGTGTAAGACTAGCCGGCTCAGACACTGCAGCGGCGTCAGAACACAGAAAAGTATCGTTGCTGGATACTGCATTCTGCGTCCAGCCCTTCTCTTCACATGGAAACTCAATCCTCTTAACTAATGCCACTTTCACTTTCTATGGTTTTAAATAAAGCTGAATGAGGCAAGTTCCACTGTAAAAATACACCTGTCTTGTGCCTGAATCAAAGGCAGTTTTACAGAAGAGGAGAGTGCACTAGAGCTGAGGGACTCTCTGAAGGAAAATCTCTAAAGTTTCTCCTTAACTTGGAGCCAAACAGATGGACTGCGCATCGGATTTGTCTCATCTTTCATCTATTTTGGGCGGCACAGACCAACAAGACAGAATGGGGCTTTATTTTTGTCATTGTAATATTAATATATAATTTAGCTCCCTCTGGTGTAACATGATTATAGTATTTTTTCAATATTTTACCAATGTGCAATAGAGGTGTTAATCACTTGAAGTATGATATTATTGTACACTATTATAAGGAGTATTATTCCTTTACATACAGGTATCAGTGCATTAGGGATGGGCAAATCTTAATCTTGGGGAATCTTGATATTATTTTGAAGTTCAATGACCACCTATAGTGCTTCAAAAGTGTATATAAATACAAGTCATTATTGTTCCCTTTACCTGCAGGGAACATAATGGGTCATTTTGCCTCTATAATACTGTGTCAATGACAGTATCAATTAATTCTGTTTAAATACTGTAATTGACAGCATTATCAGATCACACTGATTCATTATAATGTGTTTTGTGTTTGGGCTCACTCAAAAATGACAAATCATCATGGATGGAAGATAATATATTATATTTTTATATATTTCTGTTGTCTTTAAGAGGTAAACCTATAAATAAATATATCATTTCATTTCATTTCATTTTTTTTTATTTCAAAAGACCAATAAAAATATTACTCAGGCCTGACTAGTTAAAAGAAAACAGTTTGTCACTCCATTTACTTTTCTTAGCACCATTCCATTTCAAGAAAAAAATAATACAAAAACAGGTGCAACTATGTATATGCATGATCATTACTGGCACAAAACAAAACAAAATGGGCAGACAACCGCAAGCATTACAATCCCCACACGCTCAAGCAAATGACTGTATATGTAGTCTTCAGTCAAAGCCTTTTTAAAATGGCATCAGAGCAGCTTGTCCTCAAATAAACGGGAAATCATTTCAGTCCTGCTGCAGGTGTGGAAGAAATACTGTACCTCTGTCCAGAGGTTTTCTAACGGTGGCACTGCTCCTGTGATCTAGTGTTCAGACGTGTGCTGATGAGAATAAAGCTGGGCGACACATGATTATTTTGTGTCTGAAAGTAAAGCCTGATGGACAGGCTGTTTACAGTGATCCCTCGTTTATCGCGGGAGTTGCGTTCCAAAAATAACACGCGAAAAGTGAAATCCGTGAAGTAGTCACAGCTTTATTTTTTATTATTTTACAGTGCAATACTGAACTATGGAATGAAACCAAAAATCAAAACCTGTTTTAAAGCCCAAAATTTGTTTAAAACAATCATTTTAACATAGTAATACAAGGTTGGAAACATTGTCAGTCGCGTATTTCACAGTCTGTGCCTCTTGGTCCTGACTCCGCCCCCTGTAGCCTCTGTTTCTACTGAAGGCGCACGACTCTTTCTTTAGTTGTTGGCGCTCTTTCTTTTTCTGAGCAAGAAGATTTTTATAAACGGATATGCCACCTTCGATTATTTTTGAGAACTGCAATGAACGACTCATCAAAGGGTCCCGTTCTTGTGCCGTGCGCTGAAGTTCAGTGGATGCACTGTAAAAATATCCGCACTGTAAAAAAAATCCGTGAAGCAGCGAAGCCGTGAAAGATGAAACGCGATATAGCGAGGGATCACTGTATATAGTTTTCAAATGTCAATGCATCTGGACAACACTGTGCACTGGAAGTCAGGAGGTCTCTTCAAATGCCTTGTTTCTGGTCCTTCTGGAAGTTCATACTTTTCCACTGTGATTGTCACTCACTCAGAGCATGATAGAGGCTGACCAGTGTGTGGGTGGGGAAGAAGTGTCTGTGTTCGATAAGGCTGCAATTGACTATAAAAACTGATAATCAACTAATCGTTAACTGAAATACAGACATAATAAAATACATGCCTAAAAACCTAACGAAGACCGTGACATTAATACATCAAAACATCAAAAAGAATAGATTATTGCTGATTTATTATCTAATACACAAATAATTTCTATCTAGAAGCGTTCAGTTATTGTATTTCAACCTTTAATTGGTTGATAATGTATTTAAAAAATGTAAAAATTCAATAGAAATAATTGTTTGACTGGTCGGCTAATCGAAAAAAGTAAATACTGACTAGTTGACTACTAAAATAATTGTTACTGCCAGCCGTAGTGTTTGATGATAATAACAACAAAATAGCAGATTATCACAGGGTCGAGATCATGATTTGATTTCTATTGCTTTAGATTCTGTGTTTTTAGCCTATACTAAATTTGGTATAGTTGTTTAACAGGTGAATTTCAATTTGCTATGTAAAAGTGGGTTATACAAAAAAAGAGTATTACATAGATTCAATTACCCTTTTAATTTTAATTCAACGCATTCACTTAAATTGTTAATGAATCTGAATCAGACTGTTTTATCACACGATGTCCCAGTTCTTTGCTTGTTTTTGCTAAGACCAGTGTTTTCTCTTGTTTTCCCCGTCCTGCTCCCTCGCTGTGTCCCAGGTGATAAATGCCATAGAGCAGGACTTCCGGCTGCCCGCGCCCATGGACTGCCCCGTGGTGCTGCACCAGCTGATGCTCGACTGCTGGCAGAAGGACAGGAACGCGCGGCCAAAGTTCCCCGATATCGTCAGCATGTTGGACAAGATGATCCGCAACCCCGCCTCGCTCAAAACAGGCATCAACAATATCCCTCCGGGGTAAGAAATATTAATAACTACCATGTAAAAGCCCTATTTTCATTTCACTGTTTGCAGGACACTATAGTAATTAGGCCTGTCACAATATTTACTAGATCGACGTATTGTTCAATGAATGATAGATGGAACAATAATTCAGGGATATGAATATTTATCATGGGTGCTTTTTCTTTATACTAATGAAGGACTTTTTGTTATTTTTCTGTACTATGATAAGATTTGACAGGTTTATAAATAACTTGTTTGACTCATTGTAGACACATGCCAACGACTAAAGTGTTTCATTCTGCTTTTTATGTATTGCAGCTCATGTCATTATTCATGGTAATATATCACACTTCAAAATATATCATTGTGCTAGGCCTTCAATTGTACTTTTCACACACATTTTACTTCTGCTTGTTATCATGGAATACTTTGAGACTAGACAAGAATTTGTGGCTGCTCTACAGACTCCAAATTTGTATCTGTATTTTGGTCTAACTATGTGTTGCACTTTTAAAAATTTATTTATAGGCCTAAACAAGTATTAGTTTACTAAATCATTTAAATTGTATTATAAACAATAATATAGTATGACAGGTTCTTGACTTAGTTTGGTGGGAGAGCACCTGTGATAAATATTTATTATAGTTTTACATTCATTAAGTTTAAATGACAGGAAGTAGTGCTGAGTTCTAAAACAGATTCCCTCAATAGGCGACGTACCATTGAAAATACAATTTACAGAGTAAACAATTGTTTAACAAAATTTAACTTAACATGTATTACTGTTTGTAATTACTATTTGTAATTTCTATTGTGTAATAGAAAAAGAAATTACACATCACTATTGTGTAACTCATATGGGTTTTAGCCCTTGTTTACAATATGGTTGCTAGGTAACAGTTGTGGAATTTCCTCTATTATGTCATATTTGGTGGCCTTGTCCAACCAGGAAGTACAATTATAAATGTTTCCAAAATTGTCTAACTGGGAAAAAATAGGCAAAGTTTTAGTACAATTTTAAATATAATGTGTGAAATGTGTAGTCAAAACTGTCACTTTAAGTAGTTATCCCTGAATCATTCTTATTAAACGGTTCATTATGGATTAAGTGTTTGTTCATGCTTTATTAGGGCTCATAAAACTATATTTAGTATTAAGTGTTACAGAGTGAAGTGGATTTTACCTTTTTATTTCCATATGAGTTTTATAATGAAAACTGTCTCTTTCCTCCCGTCGGTCTTCAGTCCTTGCATCCATCCCTTACTGGACCGCGGAGGACCGGACCTGAGCCGGGTGAGCTCCGTGGAGGACTGGCTGGCCGCGCTGAAGATGACCCAGTATCGAGACTCGTTCCTGGGCTCGGGCTTCACCTCCCTGCCGCTTGTTACTCAGATCACGGCAGAGTAAGTCTCCATCGCTTTAGTGTGTCTGCCTCCTCCTGCTTGTGTCGCTGCGATTACCTGCCAACTTGGCGTCTTGTTAGTTTGGCAGAGCGGTGGACAGCTGCTATCTGACTGCTGCGCCATTTGTGCACCGTGTCTGTGCTCCCAGAGTCCTCACAATAAGAACTTCCAGATTTTTCAGCTCTCAGGGTAAATTAGGCACTGAAAAAGGACATTTCAAAAACGTTTGTTGGATATTTATGCCAGTCTGACCACCATTTACTCTAGGCTTATGTGAAACAGTGCATATTTGTTTATAGGACAACTTTCAAATTATGTTTTTCCCGTCCAAGACCAGCAAAGATTTGTATTGTGAATTCTACATACTTTTCGTTGTTGTTGTTTTTTGTGTCTAAATATATTGCATTATTTCAGACAAGAATTGCGATTGCGTTTTGATTCACAATTCATGATTTGATAGTAGGATTCTGTTGAAGTTCACATTTTTAAACACATCCTGTAGCTTTAGCATTTGGGACTGATTTCTGAACTGGCTGACCCTAACGCTAATACAAGAATACCATGGATTTCAGAACATGTTTGTAGAGGTTTAAACAGCAGGGTTAGCAGTTTTGTTTAATATAACAATGGGTTGATTGTAAAGGAAAGGATGTTCGCTAAATAATTGCTGTCCTTGCGATTCGTTATTGATTTGTAACTATTGAAATCTCAACTTGATTGTACTACATCTTGCAGTTCTACCGACAACCATTAGTCATTCACTTAAACAGTTCAAATATAGAAAAAAGCAGGTGATGTGTATTGCTAAAGGACACAATAACACTGTTCGGAGGTGATACTGAACCAATAAACTCACTGATGCGCCAATAATCAACATACTAAGAGGCATGGCAGCAATTATCTTATATAGAAACGTTTTAGACAAAATGTGTGACAATATGATAAATAGTTATTTCCGTCCTAATACTTTGCGAGGGCTCTCCGTGGTATTGCTCTTTACATTAAGTCCACTCCCACATTTAGCTTTAGTTGGTCCACCTGAGAGCCATTACTAATCCCGTCGCCTTGTGGTCAGCCCACTCTTCCCTCCTCATTTCCATAGGTCAGATGAAGAGTATATGTTGGCCCAATGGGATTAATTAAAAGAGCTTTAACTCGAGCCGTGGTGAATAGAGCAGACAGTCACATGCTGGCTGTGACCCAACTTTATACCAAGGAACTTTCCTGCATAATGTCAGCGCAGGCTTAAAGGAAACTGTAAAGTTTGCTCTGAACAATACAAACAGAAAGGCTTGTATAAGTACTCGACAGTTCTTAAATTGAATTATGTTGCTGTGCTGAAAATAAACTGGTTTGTCATAAATGCATTAGGAACAGCCGGTACATTTTATATTAAGCTTTCAAAACATTCAGCCAAGTTGGCGATGGCATAATGACTCATTACTATACAATTAAACAAATTATTATCAAATTTATGGTAAATTTAATGTTGGTAACATTTTGGATGGCAGTTGGTTATTATGGCATCCATCACATTTTGTTACAATATTTTGGATGAGAAGGTACTGATCGAGTCGTTGTTTAGTCCAGGTTTTGTCCCTCCCAGTTGAGTGCCAGTTTTGATGTGGGGCGTGTGAACAAACTCTCAGAATCATTTTAGTGATTAAGTGTCACTGTTGTATCTGTTACATCAGAGTGGCACCGTTCATAAACATTGTTAATGTTAAATTCATACAGTATGCCAGTATTTTCAGATAAATCAAGACCATAGGACCAGTGTTTTATTTTAGTGGAAGGTAATAACTAAATCAAACCAATAGGATCTCAAAATACTGATACACTCATCAATATTGAGATACACTTGCAACTTATGTTCATTTGTAACACATTGCTGTGTTCTTTGCTTAAATACTGCTGACTAGTGCATTAAGACTGAAAAAGAGTTATCCATAAATTTTTTTTTTCTGATATTAAGGCAATTGTGGACATGAAATCTCAAAACATTTTGTCATTCGATACAAAGAAAACATTCATTTTGTAAACTTTTTAGGGAGATGCCTGTGATTCTTGGCAATCCCCAGCCTTACGGACCAGACTATAATGTATCTTATTATAGTTGTATTTTTCAGTATCAAAACATCACTGCCACAGAAGTTACATTTTTCAGAAAGTCTTATTTACTGCCAAAATATCACAAAACAACATTTCCTGATATGAGTAACTGCTAAGCAACTGCTAAGATTTTTAATGAAGACAAGTTTAAACAATTAGATATTTTATTTCACAACAAGCATAAACAACAAAGCCTTTTCTCTAACCTCAAACTCTACCACTGTTGTCTCTTTAGGGATCTGCAGAGGATCGGCGTGTTGCTCGCTGGACACCAGAAGAAAATCCTGACCAGCGTCCAGTCCATGAGGCCGCACCAGGATGACCAATCTCCCACCGAGTCTGTCTGAGCACCCAAAGGAGACCAAACTATGACATCTTTTACATTTCAAGTCAACAACTATTTCAACAGTCTTACAATCACGGTGGCCGTTTATTGTAGGGTCACCTCATCACTGCATCTTATATCCGTCATTGTCAGTTTGGTTCTGAAACGACTTTGAAATCAAGCCTGCTGCTCAAAAACTACAATGAAATGTGTTTTTCTTTGATAATACGGCGACGCTTGAATCAAACACTTGACTTTATCGATGGACTACACAGTGCAGTTTACAAGACTCCAAAAATCATCTTTTTTAAAACCACTGTACAAAGGACACAACCTGCTTTGTGGATCCATGCAGGCCTGATCGTAAGCACATCTTGTTGAGACTTTTTCTTTGTGTTGGGAGAAAATTGCTACGGTTGAACTCGGAGAGAGGCCCAACACTTGGCTGGCACTTTCTTCACATTGAAGAGCCTGTACATACATTATGGGATGTTTCCTTCTCGAGTATTTGTCGCCGGAGTGTTTGCGACCTCTCTGTGATTATCTTCATCTCGTCGCTGGAACAAACTTTGAAGCGTAGTGGATTAAAGAGCAAGACGGCTTTAAAATGTTCTTTTCTTACAGCAATTCAAACACTTAAATACAGAGAGCGGAACATGCTTGCTGTGTTTTAAAAGCGCACTTTGCAACTTTTCTGGCGGAGGGTATGTCACCTGCTTGTCTCTCTGGTGATGTTAAAGCTTTGGCTGGAATTTTTCCTCAGTTTGACATTAAGATTATACAATACAGATGAATAGGAAAAAAATCGTAAATTTAAAGACATAAATTTGAAGCTTTTCCTGTAGTTTACTCACATAAATGTACGGAAAAGATGTATTACAAGTTTTTTCATATAGAAATAAGGCATTTTAAGTGTAAAAACTGCCAAACTTGCACATATTTGAGACATTTCAATCTGAAAAATGGAAAGAATCGGGTTTAAATATTTTAGTTCATTTTTCACACATATTAGTTAAAAAAATGTACAGACGGATTTTGGATTTCTTATTTAGTTTTTGAGTAAACTACATCTGACTGAAAATTTGCCTAAAAATTCAAACTTTAATAAATTTGGCTTAGAATTAGATATCAATAAATC
The DNA here is from genome assembly GCA_019453435.1 of Rhinogobius similis. Lineage (NCBI taxonomy): Eukaryota > Metazoa > Chordata > Actinopteri > Gobiiformes > Gobiidae > Rhinogobius > Rhinogobius similis. The sequence continues at coordinate 20,371,466 of CM033623.1, read as the reverse complement.
CTCCAATACGTTCCGTCAAATCTTGTTAAGTACAAGATTGTAAAGCTTGGCACATGTAGGTGTTTCTTTAAGTGGTGATCTTTATGTCACTATAAGAGAAAAAGGCATTTTAAGAAAACTACCTTTGAAGTTGCAATGTAGATATCTATGGATGAAGTGCATTAAATTAAATAATAAAACATCTTTAGGAGCAGACTTCACAAGCTTGTTGAGAGAGCAAACTGACCAAAGCCAAAATGTAAAAAATGGTTTTGCCTGTAGTGTCTCACCTTAAACATTCATCAAATAACAGGCGTTTTAATTACTAAAACATCTTGAAAAACACACATTCTGTCTGAGAACGGATCAGGTGGCAGATCTATCAACAGAAAAGTTACTTCTGTGCATCATTAAACTCAACAAGGTCTCTAAATTACTTACAATAACTGCATAACAATACAGAATTTATATTGTTTTTATATATAATCTTTAAGACTTGTATGCAGTAGCACAAGAAATAAGGCGACAAATGGAAAAAAATGCTGTTTGTTTCAAATTAATTGACAGAATTTCGCCAGTGTTGTCAAAAAAAAGTATTTTAGAACAGCTGTATGTTTATTAGCACATTGGATACGTTTTAGTCTAGTCAAAATGCACAATACTTATGCTATAGGCTTATGCTTTGTTTTCAGCATTGATGAAAACAGAAAATAGTCAATTACCTCCATCCACATCAGTCAACACGAATATAGAGTTACGGGATTTCCAAAACATTGCATTCTGCTTCATCTACGTTTTGCATATTGTTCAAACTTCATTGAAATTGGCTTTGCTATGTTGCCAATTAGGTCTATATTGAATGGACACAAGCCAGCAATTTAAACCGGCTTTTGCTAACAAGATGAGCTGAATATGCCAGAAATATTCCTTTCCTATCTTGCTTCATCAAACAAAACAAATATCCAAAAGCACTGATCCAATTTAAATGTGTAAATAGTTTCCATGCACGTATTACAGATCTCCCAAATAACTTGCACTTCAAATCCGTTCAAAGTGGATATTTCACAATCAGAACAAATTTCCTCTTCGCACACCAACACATAGATCAGAGACACGACAAATTGGAGCAAAATAACTGGAAAAAGGTGAACGTCGTGCGGGGTGAGCTTGGAAACTAGAAAAAGCAATTGAAACAGTACCAGCTGCTGTGACGCACCTGTTGTGAAGCCGCTGCTGTGACCACAAAATCTCCAAAGACCTAAAAGATATTCTCATTCATCGTTGCTGTGATTTGGCGGCAGTAGCTGAACCTCCTGCCAGTACAACTTTAATACCAGAGAATCATGTTTTGTTTTGCCAAAAATGAAATTTCCGTGACAGCTCTAGACAGACGAAGACCTTTCTGGTTAATTACTGCTGTCTTTTTTTGCGACCGCCGGACATGTCGCTTTTACCAGTTTGTTGTGACAGTTTCATTTCCGATTGACAGGGCAGATTATTACTGTTTGCAAATGAAATGACGAGACGAGTCCAATTAACGTCATCTGGGGGAGGACTTTTTGGCATTTGGATTCATGCGAAACTCAATTCAAAAAAGGAAGAAACTGAAAGAGTGGTTAGAGCCAAAGTCCTTTAGCAAAGGATGTTGTTGGTTTGAATCTTGTGCTGGTAAATATTCTAAATCTAATATCTAAGTCCTCCTTGACACTATGTTTAGTACAAATGTGCATAGGTAAATACAAGTAGATAGCACATCATAAAGCCGTATATCTACATTTTGAATAGAAGAAGCTTAGTTTTGAATTAATCCTCATATTTTAAATCTGTGTATGCTTCGTTTTTTGGGTTTTCTGTCCCATCTAAATCAGAAAAACAGAGAAACAAACCATTTTTATGATTTTCTGAGACAAAATTACACACAATCTAGATTCTGTTGTTGCTTATTTAATATTTTCATTTTTGCATTGATTGAAGTTTTCGAGGGCCCCTTTCAGACGCGATAAGAAGAAAATTAGTCCGGTGTTGCGGTAAAACAGTACAAAGTGTGTGAAATGTTCGGCAAAGAGCACACAATTACGCAGATTATTTGTTATTATTCAGGCTGTATTGCCTGTTTACATCAACGGTTGCTGAAATTGCTGACGAAAAGTAATGGTTTATAGAAAGAGTCAGAAAGAATCCACACTGCAATGCCACAGCAATAACAATATGATAATACAGCAATTATGTGGTCAAAATCTTTCCTGATTGGTATCATTTTGTCTACGCTGTTGGTCTATCTTCTTCACGCAACTAACCGGCCAATTTCAAGGCGTCTTCTGAGCCATAACTAAGACATAATGGAAACATGAATCAATGCAAACGCCGGAGGTCGTGCAAGTATTTCTATCAAAGAAGGACGACCAGGTTTGGGGTTTGAGGACTGGAATATGCAGTTTGAGCCGGTGTCTTTACATAGAGGCTGTAGATTGTGTGGCGCGGGCCTGGTTTGGCTGCAGGGCTCTCACTGTGGGGACATGTCTTTTATCATGAGCTGCACAGATTACCAGCTGTGAGACAACTGCGGCCCCCACCTCTGTCAGGCTCTAACATCACAAGGATTAACGCCGCGCTCTGATTGGACGAGCTGACTCCATGTGTGTGTCATCTGCTTCCAGTTATTTAGCAATGAGGGAGAACTGTGCCCTCCAGAATTCACTATTTGTGTCACATGCAGAGTGTTACAGTATTAAGGCAGGTGATATTTAAATCGGGGGTTTGTCGATACAATACAATCTGAAGGGAATGAGTACAATTGTGTCGTCAGTTCAATATAAACGGCATCGCGGTAGTTTGCACTCACACTTCACAGCAATAACACATCAAGGATCTTATTAAAAAGAGGCAATTTGTGACCAATAAATGAATAAATAAACAAAAAGGTTCCAGGTTCGACTTCTGGGCATTTAATTGTGATGCTCTTTCCATTTTGGGGTTGTCACATGACAAATAGACACTTCTAGGAGCGAGCCCGGTTTTGTGTTTACATTCTAACAATTCATTTTAACAAAGCAGCAAATAAAAATAAATATTAAAAAAACAACTATATATCTAACTTCAACCTCTAGTTTCTAAAGTTCACTTCTTACTGTAGGATTTGTGGCACTTGGTGAAACTAAGCATACATTTTCCTGTCAAACTGTTGTCACTCGCTATGTTTTTGGTGCATTATTGTCCAGAATAACGGCAGATTTAAGAAATGTTTATTACGCCGTTGTTAGCATGTATGCATGTTTGCTATCTGGTGTTACTCGCGTGTCTCCAGTGGTTGTCAGTCACTAAAACAGCTCTGGATTTTCATAGTCTGTGATGTTTGGAGGATAACTCGAACTCTCCTATTGAAAATGCATTAGTGCTAATACACAGAATGGTACCAGGCTAGTGGAATGCTGTTTTTTGTTTACAAACACAGGAAGGATCTATACTTGCCCTTAAGTGTGTTGGGACACATAATATATACGATTTTATTCCTGATGGTTTTTCTGAGGTTAGGCTTTGGATGGTACAAGTTCGACTCCGGCTTGTGACAATATAAATTCAACCTTGAATACAGTTGTTTTACATTTTCATATTCTAATCAATTGACATTAGGGCTGCAAGTTAATTGATTAATCGCAACTAATCGATTATAGAAATGGTTATTAACTAATTAAATAATCAAGTAGTAGATAACTGATCTATACACAGACACCAAAACATTCTATGTGCTAAAAAAAGAGGTTTTATTACTTGAATGACACAAAAAACACACAGTATATATGTCAATTGTGTGTTTTTCATTAAAATCCTTCTTCATCGATTAATATTCTCCACCAGGATGTCGTCAAACGGTTTCACTTCAGCTTTGTTTGGGTAAAATTGAGTAAAATTCTCATATTTAACGGTCTTTTACACTCTAAACAACTAATTGATTAATCGAAGGAATAATCGCTAGACTAAACGATTACCAAAATAATCGTTAGTTGCAGCCCTAATTGAAATATCACCGGGAAAATGCTCTCCTTCACAACACATTTATTTATTTTACAAAAAGTATTATTATTAATCATCTGAAATGTTTGGGATTATGATTAAGCTATAAATAGTATTCCATCTGCTACTAGTCATTTTTACAGGATCCACTGAGACACATCAGTATTCAGCATTTCTTTCTCATCCCATAATATTTCTCTGATAAAAGCGGTGACATTGAGAAGGACCACAATTGTGGGTTTTTTTCCATAAACCACCAAACATTTCACTCTTGACCGAGGCACTCTCCGCAGCCCCCAACCACAATTGCATTAGTTGCCAGGGCAACAATAGGCTTATTGAACACTTTATCAGGACGTATTGAGATCAACTGGGAGCCCCAGTCACTGCTTCACAGGCATAATTCGCTGTAAATAGATGCCTCTGGAAACAGTGGCAGCGTTGGCTTTGGGGGCTTAATATCGAGTGAGACAAGTGGGTCCAAAAGCTCATATTGAATGCAGCTTAAAAAAAGGCACACACTGAAGAAATGAAAGCTATCAGCCGGGCCAGGCATCTTAATACATTATGTAACATTGAGGCCGTGCGATGTCTATATAGAATTAATTTATCTTTTTAATATGTTCAACAAGGTTACGTGTGGGCTTATGTCAGCATTTCACCTTACAGTGTCGCTAAAACGTCCATGGAGGAGAGAATCATATCTTGTATATTTGAATATGGTGATTGTTTAAGCACAACAAGACGATTTCTCAGGAATTTTCCGTTTGTATAGCAAATGCATCCCGTGGGATATTGTACAGGGTCATCAAAATTAAGTGCTTTTAAGCGTTTATTGAGAAATGTATTTCTTTTTCAACCGGTTAAGAAAAGATAAATCCATTCCCTAAAAAATTATGAATAGTCACAGTTTAATCAAATATTGTGTTAATAGTTGTACAATTGTAACCTTTTTTATTCAAATTAACATTTAAACTATGAGGCCTTGTTACCCCATTTAAAAAGCAAATTCCCCAGCTTGTGCAAAGATTAATCATGCGTCTCATTCTAACATTGTGCAGGCAGCGTTTGTCATTTTGGCACCAGAATAAAGCGAGCAGTTCACATGTAAAATTAACTGATTGTAAAATTAGTGAAGAGTGAAATGGAAGGAACTTGCTCTAAGAGAGAATTAGGGCTTATCATAAATATCCTGTCGGCAGCAGTGGCACCATAAACCTTTACACGAGCACAAGTGATGTAGTGCCTTTGTTATTGCACTATGGATTATATTCTGTCAATTTCATCCATCACCACCACACCACTATTAATATTTGTGTTTTTGCTGCGGTCTGAAGCAATTCTGCAGCAATATTTCTCTTTTTCTGTCATTTAACTTGATGTGGATGGTGTTGATTCATGTCTTTTGGTGCTGAGCAGGAACAAGCTGCAAAACAGTTTTTAACATCAGGTTCCTGTTTCCTGTGCAAATAAATACTACTAAACAGAATAACTGCACACTTTAGGAAAATAATTCAAATCTATAATTTAAAATAATCTTTATAATGTAAAGGTCACAGTAGTTTTTGGTCATAGTTCTTACGCACTCTCTTAGGGCACCTAGACTATATTTAATTGAGCACTTTAGTCTTTTTATGGATGTTGAAAGGAAAATGACATCCAATCTCTTCAACAAAGTGCCCTAAAGTCATCAATCCCAATGTTTAGGCCATTAAAGGTGCTGTGCCTGATTTTTGCTGTTTTGAAACGTAAAACAGAACTAGTTACAGTACCTGATGTTTTGCCCCAGTAAAGATATATTGTAAAGGCATCTATTCAGGTGAAAATGAGACCATACTGCTTCCTCTACATCCATTTTATTGTACAAGAAACTGGAAGTGTGCCGTTAGTATGCTAATGTTTGTTAGCTTTACCCAGGACGATGCTTATAAACTCATCATGGTGAATATTTAGGATGCAGACTGCATTAGGTGAGGACTGCTGTAAAGAGTTTACAACGAACTAGTTCTGTTTTTCACATTTCAAAACAGTACAAATCAGGTACAGTCACTTTAAACTGTAGTACTTTAATCTCTTGACAACCACTTGAAAATGACAACCAATCTCTTGACCAAAGTGCCCTAAACTCACCAATACATATTTTACAATGACATTCTGACTGAAATGACCATCCCAACGTTTAGACCATTAACTAATTATGTTTTTAACCCATATTACAACATTTTGGTTCACTAATGTCTGTGTAAGCTGTTCAAATGGCCTGCAGCAAACTGAAGCATTTGCTCTTTTTAAAGCTGATACGGTTCATACAAGTATCAGATGAAAACTGTAAATTATAACCGAGGTAAGAATATAGGACTCTTGTGAGTGGATTTATCTTTTAATTGCCGTACCTTGTATCTGCCCTCCTGTTGCTCTGCTGTGAAATGCAGTGAGATATGAGGCAGTTCTGAAAAAGAGGGGAAACTTAAAGGGAATATATAATGGGCAGAGCATTGAGACGGATAAGGGAAAAGAGAAAAGCCAAGCGATGTGACTGGAGTTTGAATAAATATGAGCTTTGGGGTGTGGAGATCACTGTATTTGTGTCTTGTGTCTTTGCCCACAACTTCTCCACACTCAAAGTCACTCCTCTTCCTCTCCTTTGTCTCCTTCTTTACAAAGAGACGGCTCCAAGGCAAAGCAATCAAAACCCCTCTTTTCCAATGCACTTTCTTCAACCACACTTTGAACTGGCATCATTTGAAGATGCATGGCTAAGTGTTGCATTTGTATGGGAAAAAAACACACAATGCCATGCACTTTGACGGTGCAGACGAGCTTTTATCCCTGAACTGTGAAACTCGACGTCTTTCTACAGAACGTGGACTCTTTACCTTACACAAACTAATATTTTTCAGTGTTTGACTACGGACGTGCACAATTTGTATTTATTTATTTTGTCCCCTTATGCTTGCCATATTTTTAATGTAAGTTTTGTTTTTTTCTCAAAAGAAAAATGAGCAGCCTGGTCTGTTTATGTATTGTATATAAGATGTAATATATTGTGAATATGGCTCGTCTGTCTGGGTGTGTGAGCGTGTTACTATGGCGTATGTTGCGTTTTCTGTACAGTGAAATGTTACAATGTGCGTGGGTGAGTTTGTAGCTGTGAACTTTCTCAATCTTACATTTACAAACACTGTTTGTCAATAAAGATGACAAATCTAATTCAGAATCTTCCATATGGACCGTTTATTTTGTGTAAATGCTGATAAAACGCAATGGATTTAGTCTGGTCTAACTTTTTAAAGATGCACTGTGGATTCAAAGGTGGAGGGTCGGCCACTTGCTTGTTTCCCTGGAGCTGCAGTAAGAATGCATGTTTTCCAAGGTATTTTGAGCAATAAAAACAATGTAATTGAATAAATACAAAACAGAAACGTCTGTGTAGACCCTCAGTCATCCAGGTGGTTCCATAGCAAAGGAAAATTAAAGTCAACAGTCGACAAAAGGTTTAAGAGTGAAGACGTTCACCGCTCATCAATAGCTTCTTCAGTTCATTTGAACTGCAGAGTCACTGTCTTACATCTGACTGAAGGGAGGAGCTACGCTCAGATTACCTAAATAACTAGTTTGTTTCAGTTTCAGTGTAGTTAGCTCCTCCCTTCAGATAAAAATACAAATGTTTAATGATACACTGTGGAAGTTCCATTGAAAAGTATTAACGTTCATAGAGACAAGTTGGTAGCGGACCCCTCACAAGTTAACTACTGCACCTTTAAGATACATTTACCTTTATTTAGATATATGTTTACTATACTGCATATACTGGCCTATTAATAGACAATTTAAAATAGTATATTACTTTGCTAGAGTAATATTACCCAAACTGCTAGTTCCTTTTTTTACGCATTTGTAGCATTTTAGATCAGTCTTAAAGTTGAACTAAATTAGTTTAAACTGCAATCTGCATGTTTCCTGAGCGCTGGTCAATCAGAGCGATTAGAGCAGCAGGCGATGCAGGGCTGTCATGTGTGTTTGACATTAAAGAGAGGAGCAGAGATGGCAGGCATGAGACAGAACAGCATAGTAACATTTTAGCTGATTGCATGATAGAAAATGCAATTACAAGTATGACATGTCTAAGAATATATTAAAAAGTACAGTGATGCGCAAAATTGACTCAATTATAATAATGTGAGTATTTGTAATTAGTTCCTTTCGTAAAAATGTATTTTCTTCAAGCGTTATTCAAGGTTGGTTAAGGCCAAGTATTCTGACACTGAAAACAGGAGGCCTAAATTATCCCCCCTGTGCCATTAATCTTTCAGAAGATGAGAGAAGACAGCTGCATACTAAAATGTAATAAAAAGCCATAAAGCTTCAACTAAATGAATCATTTATAAAGGCATGTGTCACTTTTTAGACATCATGATGACCAGCATACCAGGTTGCTATGTTTCAAAGAGGTAACTAAAGTAAAGGTAGGGTACAACTCTCATCTGCTTAGTATTGTTTGAGTAAAGGCTATGCATGTTTGGTGAGAAGAAATTATACTCATTACCTCTCTCTGTGGATGAAAAACTGGATGAGTGAGAATATTCTTACTGGTCACAACGTTTTCAATTTTCTGTGTTCAGTCTCTTCTCTGTCATTAAATAATTTGTCTCAAGCTAATTTTATCTGCAATAAGTATGATTAAAACAAGGAGTCCACAAGGGTCGATCCTTGGACCACAGCTCTTTTTACAGTGGACGCCTTTAAGATTCAGAACTTCTGGTTTATTGTTTATTTATCTATATTGGCTCTTGCACCAGTTGCTGATTACAATAAAGGTGAACTATGCCGCTTTTCAATCACCTGCTGGTCTCCATGGAGATTGATTAGCTTAATGCCATACTGTGGAAACATCTAGGCAAAGGAACCCCCACCAGAAAGGCTCCATAGTGCACTTTTACACCATCAAGATGACAAAAGAAAAAGTTCTCCAACAGCTTTATGTGTGAAACCAGAGCGAGGTCACTTCAGGGAACAGACGGCCTCTTAAGGTAAGGCACGGACACTTAAATTGTACATTATATGGAAGACCATTATGTACACAAGGACTGGAAATTGAAAAGAACTAAACACTTCTAGTTCCATGCAATCCATTTTCAATTTCAAAAAGGCTGTTTCAAAACTATTTTCGATATCTTCACTTGTCAAATAATCTTGGTCTAATAAATGCATCAAAAATAACTGATGAAATCCCTCAAAACCATAGTTATTTACACATTCCTTCTTCTGCAGTATAGACATTGTTCTCATGAGCCCATTATTTGGTCACATTACTGTCAAAGTCGAAACAGGTCAGATGAGGATAACGCTCATAACTTATAGATGATTCCTCAACTTCTCTAGGACAGACGTGTGGCGGGGGCAGGACTCAGACGAGGGGGGCATGACTTCATCGCCACCTGACAGACAGAAAAGGGTCGGGGAAAAAGCCATGGGATTTGAAATTGGAATACGTTTTTGCATGAGTCATCCTTGGACCACCTCATTCCCCTCCCGGGCGCACACTTTGAATAAATAATTGACTTCTGTTGTCCAGTTGTGTAAAACATTTCACCACAGTGTCCCGTGCAGTCTCTCCACAGGAAGCCGAGAACAGTGAGCGATCCTGCCTTTTTTATGGCGATCTATTATTGATCAGCAGTCAGCAGTATCGCAGCAATCTCTATCTACAAGGCTGCTGAAATAAATATGACGCAGCAGTGAAGGGATTTGCACAAGTCTGGAGTTTTACAGACAAAAGCACAGTTTAGACAAAGCAGAAAGCAGTGTTTGTATTTCTTAATAATGTATGCGCTAAATCACAACTCCTTTTCCTGCCATTTTCTGTTTTGTAAGATCTCTAGTTATGATTTCATTGCTCATATATATCACATGAAAGGAGGCAATGCACTGTCAAGTCAGGTTTACCGGTCTGTTCAAGATCAGATGGTTTAGAATCTGTGAGAAAAGGTCTGAGACAATATTTTTTTTCTAAAGAAACTGAGATCTTTGATGTCTGTGCTGATGTGCTGCACATGTTCTATTGCTCTGTGGTTGCGAGTGTTCTGTATTATGCCACTGTGAGTTGGGGGGGCTGCATCTCTGTCAGAAACAGGAACAAACTGGACAAGGAGAGCTCAACGCGAGGAGAGTGGAGTCTGTTAGAACTGTGTTAGCGAGGTTTATGAGGCAAAAAATGCAGACGATCATCTCTGGCAAAGATGGGACTGTGGCCGCTCAGAAAAGTGGACCGTCTCCTCTCCCTGAGTAGCAGAACAGAGAGACACATTTTTGCTCTGGCAGCTACAAAAAATAGTATAGTAGGCTACAAAAAATGCAGAATAACATGTGGAGTGGAAGAGACTTGGCTTTTTAAAATGTCTTTATCAATTCATTTGTCTTAAGACCTATGTAATGCTCTTTATTCTGTGTAAATCCAGACAACTGTTCCTTGTTAGAGATGAATAAAGTATTTATCTGTCCATCCATCCATCTATCTATCTTAACCTTCGCTAAAAGAACTCACAATAGATTTCTCAGATATTCTGGCTTCAAAAAAAGGTCGGTATTTAAACCAGAGATTGCTATTTGGTATTCATTTGAGTTATTCACCTTGTTCTTTTTTCTGTTGTATTAGTTAACATGGGGCAGACAAGCTCAACAGAAAATACATTTGACACGGACAACAAAGCCGTTTTCAGGCCGCCCAGGAAATCGGTGCATTGCTCGATTTGTTGTTGTGTGTGTACATTAAACATTTTACACAACTCAATCTACTTAATATAATCTTTTAGCTCCAGACTTCCCTCGTTAGCCACTTGCGTGACCAAAGATCAAGCCAAACCAGAAGTAACTTTACGCGTGAAGTGTGTATCTGTGGCAAAAAGAGGCAGAGTGGAATAAGGTGAATAGTTTAGATAAAAGAATACAAGAAATAACTGGTTTAAATCTTCTCTATTGCAACTCAGGTCCAATGCCTTGGAACACCTCTGTTTTTAGGCTTTTCCAATCATCTTAAAATACAGTCGCAACATCAGCAGCTACAGAAAGCAAAAGGAATACATGTACATATGTAAATAATTTATGTAAGATGTGTTCTTTCATGCTGAAAGTTCTCCTTTTGACACACTTTATAATAAATACACCTTAATTTGCCTTAATAAAGCATGAACAAAGACACTACTTAATTAAAGTCTATATGACAGTTTCACAAAAACATAGTTAACATGATTATATTTAAGATTTTACTAAACATTTGGCCTATTTATCCACAGTTTGACAGTTTTTTTTTTTATAATGTTACTTCCTGGTTGGTCATGGGCAGCGAATATGACATAGATAGAGGTAATTCTACAACTGTTACCTAGCAACTAGACTGTAACCAAGGACCAAAATACATATAAATAACTAAATAGTAATGATTTGACAAATAATAACTGATAACAACTTTATTTTGTAGAATGACCCTTTAAACTGTCAAAAAATTGTGTCAGATTGTGTAAATTGTCCTTGTATTTTCAACAGTATGTTGCTTTTTGATGAAATAGGTGGAGGGATTCTGTTTGGCTCTACTTCCTGTAATTTTAACCTTTTATTTTTCAAATTTCTTCACAAACTGCAACTTCACAAATGTAAAACTATAATAAATAATTTCCACAGGTGCCCTCCAACCAAACTAAGTCATGATTAGAACATTTTGAAAACCTGTCATGTAGACTTTAAGGTTAGGGTAGGAATTAGGATTAGATTATGAACTAAGTAGTTACTAAACCTGAATCATTCTTAATAAACTATCTGAATGAATTAAGTCTTTGATCATGCTTTATTAAGGCAGGAATAAGTGTAGTTATTATAAAGTGTTTCCCTCAATGCTAAATTATTCAATGTTACTTAATTTAAACACACACTGTACCTGTCCTTGCATCAGTTTTTGCTCAAAACCACACTTTCGACTTTCCGCATGCCTCTATATTACAACTGGTGTGAAGTGGAGTTCTCTGTGTCCTGCCAAATCCCAGCTAGAGCTCTGGGCCGTGTTATAGTGTGAAGTACTGCTGTGTCTGTTCACTGGACTCTCGAATTCTCACCTGCCCTGTTCCCAGGCCAATCGGGACCTGTCGCCATAATGTTTACACCTGCGCCGTGCATAAAGGAGAGCTGCAGTAGTGACAGAGGATTTTCATGAATAACTAATCACAGTTTTAACAGGGAGTTTTGTGTTGGTGGACCCAGAGCTGTGTCGTACAGAGCAGCCATCTGTAAGAGCAGATTCAGGCAGCAGAGGATTTGGCAAAGTGACGTCCAACAGCCAAATGCCACATCCCTGGAGATCCACGGCCGCTGCTTAATCAGATTTGTGATTTCTTGTCATCCAGAAAGTCGAATCTTGCCGTTGTGTTCACTGATAGAAGTTATTTGCACTTTTGCACACTGGCTACATAATAAAAATTAAAAATACAATATACACTGCAAAAAGTGAGTTAAAATGACTTGATTTCAGGATCTATCTATCTATCTATATACCTGGGCTGTGTCCCACCAAAGTGGGGTAGCCTAGACAGGGCACACACCCTCACTCCCCCCCAAACCCTCCTTCCGTGACCCCCCTCCCCCGTCTGCACCAGTGCCCCCTCCGCATCACCATCACAACTTTTTTTTTTTTCTTTTTTTATGTTCACACCTCTGCCAAGGAAGCCAAGCCCACACTGGCGTCCGCCCGCCCCCCATCCATGCAATGGATTTGATCAGGCAGCCAGCGTACCTGAGCGGAAAGCCCCCAGGACTCGCCCCAGGCGCCACAAAGGCAATGAACCGGCCAGACCCAGAGTGCAAACCGGACCACCACCAGCACCCAGGAAATTCTCCAGAGGACCCCACAGGGACAGCCGCCGCACCCAGAGAGGGACAACGAGCACCCAGACACACCTCCCGTCCCACACCATCACCGCTGTCGCCCCACTTCAAATCCACACCAATTGCACAGATGATTTAAACATTATTATTGTTGGTTTAAAACATTATTATTGTTGATGATGGTTTAAACATTTTTCTCCCCCCTCTCCGAACATTTTCTTTCATATCCTATGCTGCCCTATATTGTGTATAATGTGTAAGCTATAATAGTGTCTAAAAGCATTAAAAGAAGGAGGACATTGTCCTGCAAGCCTAAGTGTAGGTATTCAGCTTGCCCTAACTTAGAAATGATGCATTAAAACAATCTTAAAACATTGGGAGAGGGTCCAGGTTCAGGTTTTTTCCAATCATCCCACAGCAACAACAGTAACAGTAATAACTCAAAGTGCATCTAGATAACGCCGCCTCTCCAGGCCCGGCTCCACCATACAAACCCCAGAGAACCCGGATCCAGATGGCCATCCGGACCACACCCCTAAGCACCAGCCAGCCACTCCCTCGGCACCCCGAAACCAGACCCGGCGACACCACCCAAGCCCGCCAGCACCAAGACAACCCAGCACTCAGATGGACTCACGGACCAACACCAGCACCAACCCAGCGTCCCAGGAGAGGCCACACCAAATAATATTATTTCTAAGGTTTAGCTGTGATGATGTTGGGGAAAAGGCACCTTGATTTAAGGTTTAAGGACTGATTTAAACCACACCACACTGCACCAGGGTCAGCGGCACAGCCCAGTGTGGGCACTTCCACAGCAGGGCCTCAGCCGAAGCTGGTTTCCCCCTGCCGCTTCATACCAAGACCAGTCCTCTACCTCACCCATCCATTCATTCATACACAAACTCTCTCCATCCATCCCTGTCCTGAGCAGCCTCTCTCCCTTGCACCACAGTCATCCCTCTTGCATTCAACGCTCTTCTTACACCCTCTGTCCATCCCATTCGCGGTCTTCCTCTCATTCTCACTCCTTTCACATCAGATTCATATACCTTTTTCACCAATGTCGCCCCTTCCCATCCTCTCCACATGTCCAAACCATCCCAATGCCTTTTGCTCTGCTCTATCAGCCAACTCTTGCAACACACCAGTTCTCTCTCGGATGTCTTCGTTTCTCACACGATCCATGCGTGTCACACCACACATACTCCTCAGACATCTCATCTCAACTACATTCAACTTCCTCTTCTCCGCAACTTTCAAACTCCACGTTTCAGCCCCATACAACGCAGCAGGCACCACTACACCCTCATACAATCTCCATTTCGCATCCATTCCCAGTGACCTACATTCAAACACTCTCTTCATTCCCCCCCATATCTTACGTACTTCATTCATTCTAAACTCTACCTCACCCCCCATTCCACCATCCACACCAACGTGCGACCCCAAATACTGAAAACACTCTACCTCTTCCAACAACTCTCCATTTAATGCCACATTCAACCTACGTTCATCCTTTGACCTCGTGCACCTCATCACCTCACTCTTATTAACATTTACTCTCAACTTCCTTCTGTCACACACCCTTCCAAACTCCTCAACCAAACGTGCCAAGCTCTCCTCTGAATCAGCCACTAGTGCAGTATCATCTGCAAACAGCAACTGATTCATACTCCATTCGCTGCCATCAACATTCACCATGCTCACACCCTTACCTGACACTCTTGCATTCACCTCTTTTACCACACCATCCATATACACATTAAATAACCACGGAGACATCACACATCCCTGACGCAAACCAGGATATTAATCTTAATAAGGATATTAATCTTAATTTCAGCTGTTTTGACTAGTTAAGATTAGTTAAAACTATTTAATTAATGGAACTAGATTATTTGACTCGTTTCAAACCGTTTCTGACTTATTTCAATACTTTATCTGCCAATGGGTTGAGATCATTTTATTTACCTCATTGGCAACTATTTATCCTTATTTTAAACTAAATTACCACATGATCAGTCAGAAATATGAAACTGTAGAACCGCATTCTGCATCACATCAGCAATTAAATCTCATTGAGTCAAAACTACTCAAATCCCTAATAAAAATGATGAATTCAAGTCATTTTAAAGTAGGCCAGATAAGACATTTTTTGCTGTGAATGAGCTCTATATTCCTATTGTGAGTAGAATAATTTAAAAAGTTGCTCACCAGAAAACCTCACTGGGCTTTGATCCTGTTCTGGTGTAAATACAAAAAAGCTTTCTCTGTCCACTGGGTAGTTGAAATGTTGTTTAGTCATGAACACGTTCTGGCGAGAAGAGCGGCACGTGTCGAGTTCATTCTGAGTGCGCGTCGTCAGGTCACAGACAGGTTCAGATAAACATTGTAAATCAAATTCACAAACTTTGCTCTTTTTGCCCCATTTTCCAGTGTGGAGCTCCCATCTATCAGACACTCTCACAGGTCCAGATGACTCCTTCATGACCCCTTGCCTGGCCCTTCAGGTATGATTGTGCACCTACGATGGCTTAATACATTTTGCTTCACTTTGTTGTGGGGCCATGCAGCTTCTTACTAAAGTTGTAATGGTCAATAAGACAGTAGTATACGCTAGTACTGGCAATGAAAGAGTTTACTCACAATAAGTTACAATTTTGCCTTAAAGGGCCTGCACCTGATTTTTATTTATTCTAGTTAAGATAAATTCTCTGTACATTTACACATTGTTTGATAGAAGCAACTTCATGGAAAGACATTGGGTTTGTAATGTATAATATGTGTCAGGGTCACCTCTTTTCAGCTAATCAGGCACATTGTACACTATGAATCATGGGAAAATAACTGCTGAACACTATCCCGGACATGTGATTCTCTGTCATAGTGCATAGTGCATAGTTTCAAACGTGCTAAAAGCTAATTATAATAATAATGATAATGCATCAAACTTGTATAGCGCTTTTTTGGACACTCAAAGACGCTTTACATAAACAGACAAAACAGACAAAACAACATAAATTTACATAAAAGCCAGTTTGAACAGGTGGGTCTTAAGGAGTGATTTGAATGTCTGTAGTGAGTCAGAGTTCCTGATGGGTTGTGGAAGTAAGTTCCAGAGGGTGGGGGCAGCAGCGGCGAAGGCTCGGTCCCCCAAGGTCCGGTGCTTAGTGCGGAGAGTTAGAGGAACTATATCGAAACAACTTCACAAGACATTACAGACAGTAGTTTCTGAGTCATGGTGCGATATTGAGTGAAAGGAAGGACCATGTAGGCGGGGCTAACGGTTCAAACAAAAACATGTTCCTGTCTCACGGTTCAAAATCAGGTACAGGCCCTTTAATAGGAAAAAATGCATTATAGCTTAAAAATCCCCTTAACCACAGTACATTTTGGAATTGGTTATATCTGCATTTCTATCAAGAAGTGACAAGAACTAAAAAAAAACCGCCATTTTTCAGTTTTTGTCCAACCAAACCTTTAAAATTATATGTTTTTTAAAGGACATGGCAACATCTTCTTTCTCACATCTGCTTATTTGCCTGTTTAGCATCAAAAGAATAAAAATATGGTGTTTTGGGGGGAGATGTTTTCCTTTTCTTTGTTGCTTTAATTCCCATCCACCATAACTCTGCACATCACTGTGTTTAGCGCTCACATGCCATGGCTCTGTTATTCGTCCTGGAGGGCACTTTTCTATTCCTCGACATGTGGGAGGCTGAAACTTTCTAATTCTGGGGTGAGAGCGGCACAACAACAACAGAAGCCTGGGAGCACAACAGAAGCCCGGGAGCACACACGAAGCAGGGAGCGTTTCAGTCCGCTCTCCTCAGCTCACCTCTGCATCCTTTATCACTGTGCTCCCAGTAACATCACATTCTGCTGTGTTTCTAATGTGTAAACACTGACAAATGGCTGTTGTGTGCAAACTACTTTAGGAAAAAATGTAGAGCAGAAAATAGTAGAACAATTTAGTCAACACCAAAACTTCAAATACACAAATACACTTCAAATAAAATAACCTGAATCGCTAAAGTTTAGAGTTGGCTGTTGACAGTGGATGTGAGCGCTTGGACAGTTTTAGAAAACTAACCAACAAACAAAATGAGTGAGAGAAAGAGGTCAATCTGAACTTGATAGAATAAACACGTCCTATAAACTGCAACTTTGTACAAAATCTAAAGACAGGGAGTTTGTGGACTTCCTCAAACGGCTGAATTGTAAAAAGGTTTCAAAGGTAGTCATCTGCCCTCTGTTTTGAAATGTTTTTAAGAGCAGTGAGAGAAAGAGACTGGCTGAGAACAATAAAAAAAAGCATTTCCCCCACCCTTACTAGACCCCTTTGTGAAACTTTAATGCGGCCCTGCTCTTGGTAAATCCTGTTTGACATCTTCATTTTGTTAATGAGTGTAATTTAGACAAGACCTGCAGGGACGCTGTTTTGGCACTCAAGATATGGCTTTATTTAACGTTCTTTGGGATCAAATAAAACAATGAAATATGTTGTTTTTGGTGTGAAAACAGTCTCAAATAAAGTGGATTGGAGTTGAAAACAGTAACATCTGAACTTGAGACAATAAGGTAGCGGACCCCCACCAGAAAAGTTTCACCTTTAAAACAAACATTGCTTTATTACAACATATTTATGGACGGATTTTACTATCATTGTCGTATGTATTGCCTATTGTAAGTGTGTTTTATATTCTGTATTTTAACTCTCTTGTTGTGAAGCCCTTTGTGACCGCTTTGTCTGTGAAAGGTGCAAATAAATTTACTTACTTTTTTTTAGTTAGTTTAGTCTTTATTGAAGGGACAATGTACAGATACATTAAGTTTAAAAAGAAAACAGACATGTTCTGCACCAGATTATAGCTCGATAGCTAGTTTCCGTCTGCAGTCCCTAATTTACAGGAGTAAAAATACATCATTTAAGCTAAACAATAAGACCATTATTTCATAGCGCCATCTGACACAAATGGCAGGTGTCCATCCATTTATCTCATTATTATTTTTTTTTTTTATAATGTTTTAACACACTTATTTAGTCGTGCATTCATTCATTGAATCTATTTTATTTATTTAATTTTATATATTTTATTATTATTATTATATTATTTTAAACCATTCTCTATGCCACGTAAAGACTAACTTGAAGACACCATTCATTCATGATTCTTGATTTGTGATTTTCTTTATTCTGTTTATAATGAATGTGCTTTTTATGGATGTATGTGTTTTGTCCCCGTTTTGACTGGTGCTCTGTCTGCAAATGAAGTTCCAAACAAATAAATAAAGTGACTATGATTTGATTTTGATTTGATACTCCTTGACTTTTCAAAATCCGGCGGTCACCAGTAACTCTTTATTTGTGTCCTTGGTACTGAGCCCTCTTCTCTTGGATCCTGTTGGCGTCTCTTCCTGCTCGTCGTCCCCTTCCTCTCCCTGCGTTTCCTGCCTCCTTTGTTGTGCCCTTGCCCCTCGCCTGTGAAGTGTATATTTAGTAGTCTTTCTGACACAGGGATCCGTGCGTGTGTGTGCTTTCCCGGGATGCCCACCTCGTGTTCAGTTTGTCTTATTTTTATGCTCTTAGCCTGTTCCTGCTGCTGTGGAAGCTGTACTAGGGCTGTACAATGACACATGTATAAACAGTATAAACGGGTCAACACCACTGTCAATCAAGATTATATAATTTCATCATCTCCAGGGTAGCATCTCAATTTAAAGGACCAATATTATGCAAAATTGACTTTGTTGAGCTTTTAGCCGTGTTCTAAAATTGTTTTCATCAAAAACATACCTGGAGTAGCATTTAACCTGATTCGCGTTTGTTTGATGAATGCTCCTTTAAAAATCCTCTCTCTCCAACACTTTGTTCTGAACTCCTTTGATGTGTGACGTAGATGATGCTGACGTCACTTTTCCCAGAGTCGTTTGCTGTTTTAAGACCTTAAATCATCGCCAGACTCACTCTGAACATTTCTTCCGTCTAATCATGATAACTACAATTTTGTCAGATCCACTGTTTACGGCAAAGCATTGTGGGTATATATTAACGTGTGTGTGAGTCATTACCTCTACAGCCAGTAGATGGAGCCACAGCTAAGTCAAATTAGCATCTCCCAGTGCATTTATAAAGTAATGTAATTCTTTGTAAAAGCATTTTATTTTTAGTTTTAAAACATGAGATGTCAAACTGAAGACACTCAAGAGCAGGTTTAAAGGCTAATAACAATACAAATAATGCATAATATGTTTCCATTAAGCTGTTAAATCTGTCTGGTAAACAAAACAAAAGTCTGGTCTGAAAAAAGAACCATTTAATTAAATCATCAGAAGACCAAATGAACCCTGTTGGACTTTTTCTCCTTTATGATGTGGAATATATGCAGCGGTGCATGAAGAAATACCAAGCTTTTCTTTCTAGGATTTCTTTGGGTCACAGGAGAATAACTATGAAAAATGTACTGTAGATTTTTAATAACAATTTCTTCATAATCTATGTATAAGGCGTTATTAACACTTATAAGGCATTTGCTAGCATTTATCACTTGGTTATGGAAGATTGTTTAATAAGCTGCTTATTATTGCTTGTAATGGGCTTATATTTATCGACAAATGCTAGTGAATGCCTAAACAAATATCTGCCTTATAGATATATAAATGCTTTACTAAGGAACCTTATGTAAAAGCACTATTTGATTCTTTTGATTCAATTTTTTTCATCTTAATTTTTCGTCTTTCCTGAGCTGTTAATCAGTGCCATTTAACAAAGAAAAGTCCACTTTAATCCTCCAAAATCTGCTCCAAACCACACACTTTTACTAATAGAAGATTAACCGTGAAAAGACCGTGAAAATTACTGTGACATTGTTACGGGCACGAGTAAAGCAAGCAAATAAAATCTGTTCTCAAAATCTGAAGTTGCCCAAAGATGCTGGAAGCCTAGAACGTGTTCCTTATCCAACATAATCACAACATCAATTTAGTAATCTTTTAACACTAGTTTAAAGGGATATCAATGTATTAGGACACGGTATCGTATTAAACTTTTGGAATTGAGATATAACGTATCAATAAGGTATCAATACAAACTTGGTGAAAAACAGGCATAATTTATGTTTTTATTTAAATATGATGTATGAAATATGAAATATGATGCAGCCGTTTTCGTGCCGCGCTCCACAGGTGATAGTGGGGCCGCCGGTGTGGGAGGCAGTCGACATGTGGAGCCTGGCCTGCTGCCTCCTTATGTTGTATCAGGGAGCCACAGACTTCTTAAGTGTCTCCAACTTTGACAACCTGACAAAGATTGTCCACTTCTTTGGAACACCAGTTACTGAACTCTTAGACGAGGGATTACACACCCACAAGTATTTTGTTCCACAAGAAGACAGTTGGAGACTTAAAACTCTGGAGGAGTTCACGGAAACAACTGGAATTATTCCTGAAATGTCTGAGGACCCACCTTTGACCTCAAACCTGGAAGAGCTGATCAAAGGATTTGAAGAACCTGAGTCGGATGAAGAGTCCCGCGACATTGAAGCCTTTGTCGATCTGCTGACAAAAATGTTTGAGATCAATGCGGAGAAGAGGATTACTCCAGCAGAAGCCCTCCTACATCCTTTCATAACCATGGACCATTTGACCAAAGAGGAAAATTACACTGATCAGGGGTGGATGCTTTTTGCTGAGACAACGTATGGCCCACTGCAACGAGAGAGCCTCGAGGAGATCGTGGAGAGGCAAAAGGAAGAGGCATTAGCTGCATACTCCTCCAGCCCTGCAGATGACGGCCTTACTGTTGTTAGCTCCAATGACTCACCTGAGGATACAGAACTTATCATGGCTCCTGAAACTAGCCAAACTGTATCTGAAGCGGATGATGTTGAGGGCCAGCAAGAACAACAGGACACTGCTCTGGAAATAGTCGCAATTTTGGAAGCAATGAGGGAGGAACTGCCTGAGGAGTACGACAATATATTGGAGGACATCTGTAATTTATTACAGAAAGGAGAAACTACTGAGGCTGAAATTTCCAAAGTCTTCCAGAGAGGCTCCTGGTTTCACTGGCTAATTCCTCGTCCTCTCCATGTGTTCTTTTCAAGGCTGTTGAAGCTTCTGCAACCACGCCGAAACAAACCTTTCTTCAGGAAACCAAAATGGGTAAAGCTTATTCCATGCTTTGCAAGAAGGTCCACAACATCTGGGCCTTCTGGACCCTAGACCCACCACCATCTCTCTGTGTCCAAACAACACCAGGACCAGCGAATTGTGTTGAATAAATGTTGCAAAAATATAAAATTATGAGTGTTTATGTTTGTGATTACAAATTTTAGATCCGTACATTACAATGCCCTTGGAGTAGTGGGTACAATAACTGAAACAGCCACAGGGGAAAGATATGTCTTATGCCCAGGATGTAGAGAGACTGGCCCCACATGTGCGGCAGCTGCCCCAAAGACACACTGTGAGGGTTTCTGTCCTCCTCCTCCACCTGGAAACGCAAAATAAATAAGTATAAACAACAAAAGGGATATTCACAGCACAGACATAGCAAGAATGTCGTGAAAGGTCTGAAAAGTGTGTTATTTTTTTTAGATTTACAGAAAAGACCCAAACTGATCACTAATTGAAGATTAGCAACAATTCTATCTAGATTTTATTCAAATAAGATTAATTGCACAACCCTAACGTCACAAGATCCCAAATAAAAAATGGGATGAGCTACAAGAAACAAAAAAAGTATGATTAAAAATTCAAACTACATTCAAACAAGTGATTATAAAACTTCCAAATGAAGAACTCCCACGTGCTGATCGGCTGATTTGACCGTTATGACAGAAGACAAGAATCAAACACACATACATTTTGCATTCCAATAGCAACGGGGGTCTGCAGCGCTCCCTCTGATCCTGTCTTTTAATCTCTTTTGAATTCATCTTTGAAATGATGGCGCACCCCGTGACAATAGCGCTGTGTGTGACGGAGAGACAAACAGTCGACAGTAATAGTGGCATTGCTGTATTGTGAGAATAGATCTGCTCTGGGCCTCGTCTTCAGCGCACACAATGGTAGAGTCTTTAGAGGTGCAATCAGATGAGATCATTTGTCTCCTGTCTGACGCTCTGCAGTCAAATGCAACTCTCTTTCTCAACATTTCTGTGTGTGCGTTCAGCTCAAGGCCGTGTAACAGTGTCAGCGATACGGTATTATCACTAATGTTCGTTTTATCACTGAGAGGGATGTTGAATTTTATGGAAGTTAAATGTTAAAATAGTAGTTAGGCTTAATGTGGACCATTTTCGACAGTAAGTTGTTTTTAAGCAGGTCAAAATATCATTATTATAATTGTGAGAAAAAACATCACAATTTTACTGTTATTCCTGATTAGTGAAGTCCTGATTAACTTATTCAAATTGTCTACTAATAAATTACTTCACTAGTTTGTAACCAACTTTATAAAATCAAACTTTCTGAATGAAAAAGTACATTTTATCTAATTTAAACAGTCAAAACAAAAACAAAACATAAGTCGCTTTGGTTGACTTTTTGGGATAGATGACACAGACTATGACTGGTTAAAAATAATAATAATACTTAATCGATATGTACATAGCAGTTGCAGTGGGTTTAATCCAGAGGCATTTTAAGTGTTGTATGAGAAGTACTCATTTTCAGGAGCATTTAAAGGGTTTTAGTCCAGAAAGTTCTACAAAATTGTTATGTAAGACAGAAGAATTGAGGCACATTTGACTTTGAGTACTGTCCATGAGTAATTTGTAAATATTTTAAAATGTTTGTGTGCATCTGCCTTGTTAAACTCAACTTGGCTATAACTTGTTTAACTTTAACTTGTTTACATTTATACATTTTCAAACATGATGTGAGCAGCTCTGGCACGATATTAACGATGGATTTCAGTCTACAGTCCTGTCAAACATGTCGATATCATAGTTTTAGATCAAAGTTCCACCGTCTAGACAACTTGATAAAGAATCTGGACTGTTAATGTGTTATTTGTGTGTTATTTGTTGTGTTTAGTTTCTTAGCTTGCATGTCCCTGTTTTCTTGTAGTTTATCCAGTTTATGTCCTCATTGTTTTGTTTTGAAATGTCTGTTGTGCACTCCTGTTCGTCTTGTTCATTTTGTGTTTCACCTGATCCTTGTTTAATAGTTTATTGAAACCCTGGTGGCTTTTCTTGTGTCCTCTGTTGGCTCATTAGTTCATGTTCGTCCTGGTCTCTCTGTGTAAGATTTGAATTTCCCTCTGGCTGCTTTCTCTTTTTTCTTTCTTTCTTTTTTTGTGGACAAGAAACCTTTTGTATTTTTGCCCTGTGTTGACACTCTTATTTTATTAAAGCAGCACTCATGGCTTTTTGGGTCTTATTTTCTTCTGTTTATCCACTACACTGTGATCCTGTGATACTTAAAGGGGACATATTATGCAAAATCAACTTTAATGACTTTTTAACCTTGTCATATCAGTGTTTCGTCCTCATTAGCTTGCTCAGAGTTTTATTTTGATAGATTCCTGCATGTTTGAGTTAATCCGTTATTGTCCTGCAACTGAGGCTCGAGTGCTCAGAAAATCCCTGTTTTCACCTACCCCCTATCTCCGCCCACTTCCTGTACTTAGCTGTGATTATTTGAAAAATGAAGACACAGAGTGACACATTTAGGGCTGTAAAATGTCACGTAGCCACTTTTCAAAAATAAAAAACATTTAAATGAAAATTGGCTGCTTGTGACGGCTTATCAGTTCTGCAGTTTTGCACAGGAAGTCAATGGAGCTGTTTCCATTTCCAAACCGCCTGGTCAATATTGATGTTTACAATGAACAAAGAAACAAAGGCTCTGTGTTCCAAAATGCTCAGCCAAGCCCCCCTTAACATCCAATCAGTGGCATTAACCTCATTAAATGACACACATAACAGCAGTAATAAATTATAGGAATATTTCTCGGGAACAAAGAGAGTTTTTAACATTACTGCAGGGTTGCAACATGAAATGAAATACAAATATACTGTACGAAGAAAATCCTAAAATATAATTAGGGTTGTTTTTTTGGTTTTTTTGGCAGATGAGAGACTAACTAAAGATTTGTTTGATGCAGACAGCTTTTCCTTTTCATGCCCCCGTTTCCCCCGCCTTGTAAACAGATCGCTTGTAATCTTGTTGCGGCACAAGTGTGAATCCCAGTTTGTGCTTTGTCGATAGAACTCCCATTCTGCTGATATGAGCATCGCGGGGCACCCATGGGACCCTCGTTCTGCTACATCAGGAGTGACTCACTGCATCTCCAGCTCCAAACACAGTCAAACCCCACAGTCAAATTATTCTAAAATGTATTAAATTTACAAGAGATACACGCTTTAATGGAGTGTTCTGCATATTTTAGCAGCGTGCGTGGGTTGCGGGACGTTGCATCATGAACTTAAGTGCTGAGTTCACACTGACTCAGAGCAGATAGCATCACTCGCTCTTTTTAGATGATTTTTTTTCTAATTACCCATTGATTGGCTCCTCTAAAACTCATTTACAGTTCGTCTGGAGTGATGTCTTTGTGTTCGTCATCAATCAGGGGATTTCAACCTGACCTTGTACAGGCAGTTTATCCCGTGCCAGAGTTAAAGGGCCAGTAACAGACTATTTTACCTTCCAGTTCCAATTATTTTTATGTAAATGTTAAACAGCATTTGTTGGATAAGAATCATAGGGATGCAGCTTCCAGGGACAGACAGTTTACACAATCGAAGACTATGTTGGATTATATTTGTGTGTAAATAACTGCAAAAAAGTCTTTGAAAAAAAGCTCGAAACCACGCCAAATAAACAGAACAAAAAAGCAACTTAAGTGTTGTGTCACCACTGAACTGAAGCACTGTGAGATGCATTTAGGGATTTTTTTTGCGTCTAGGACCTTTTGTTGTGGTTGTGTTTTTAGTTCTGTTTTATTTTGGTTCTTACATCTGTCTCCTTCCTTTTTCTCTCTATTTGGTTTCCCGCGTCACGTGATCACCTGCTCCTCCTGACATAGATGTGTAAAAACATAGACACCATGTTCAATGTTTATGCTGTCAACTACTTGGCAACTCGGCTGGTCCGGCAGTCTCTTGCATTTCCCTACAGCCGTTAGCATTAGCCCGCAAAACACACAAGTTATGAATGATCAAGATAGAGTCAGCTGGTACCAACCCATCAACCACATCTACGAGAGGTCAAAGCCTCATTAAAAGTCATTGTCGAGTGTCTAAATCTTTTAGTACAACAATAACAAGTTACATTTCAGTTCTCTCAAATTTGCAAACAACTTATATTTAAAAAAAAGCCCAAAGTCACCAGAAAGAAACTACATAACTCAGGGTTCAACATCAGAGAAATAACTCAGAGAGTAGGAAGTGAGTTCATTCTGAAACATATCCTTCACTAATGGTTCAAAAACAAGCTTTACAATTGTCTGACAGCGATGTGGACTTGGCCTAATAAGCAATTCAACAAACAATTTATTCCAGGTAGTGCTCAGTGACTTATAATTATGCATTTGGAAGCAAAAGACAAAGGAATCTTGTTTAGTTTGTGGCTGAATGGATTGTGTCTTTGTCTAATATCTCAATTCAAATCAAATCAAATCAAATCAATTTATTTTTATAATGCCCAAAATCACAACAACAGTTGCCTCGATGGGCCAGCTTAGGAGAATTTTTTTGTCCTAAAATCTGCCTGGAAAATGAAGATCTGACAGAAAATATCTGATGTTTCAGAATGTTTCAGTAAAATGAGTACAGTCGCCATGTAGGGCTGCACAGTCCGTCGAAATTGAATCAAAATCGTAATTTCAACTGACACAATTAGCAAATCGCAAAGGCTGCAATTTTTGAAGTGCAATAATTTACTCCAAAGAACAAAATATCCTGTTTTATTCTGAATTAAAACTGCTCAACCTGTAGTTTAGGTTTGTGCAAACAGGTTCTGAAACTGGCAACAAACACATGACTAGAAGTGACAAAAACGATAAACAACAACACTAAAAGCGACAAACATGCAATTAATAGCAACAACATGACAAAAAGCAACAAAAATATGACAAAAACAGACAAAAACGTTCTGATTCTTTTATTAGTTTGTGAGTTCATTCTTTTTGTTAATTCTCATGCTTGTGTTTAAAATGTGAACTTTTAACAGAATCCTATCGCACCTTGAATCGCTGGTCAGAAAAATCGCAATTATATATATTTTCCAAATCGTGCAGCTTTATTGCCATAAACAAAAACAAAATATTCTCAAGGTGTGGTATATGAACAGGAATCTAAAACATATCAAACATTTCCCCGCTCCTACAAGTCTAAATCCAGAAAGCCATGTGCCAGGCCTCAGTCTTATTAATATTTGACATGGTTCGAAGCCAACGCACAAAGTGAAGCCTTCTCCCAATCTCCATACTAACCAGTCAGCTGCGCTCGCCTCTGATTGGGCTGGAGCTGCTCCCCATCGCGAGGCGCCTGATTCCTGGCACCTCATTGCCATGCAAAATGATAAATGTTGCACAAATTAGTTGCAATAAAATCACACAATAGTCTCCCTGGCAACATTAAGGAATGAGAGTGTGGAGCAATGCCACACATAACCAGGCGCTAAGCACATGTGAATTACCAAATCAGGAGCAGGAGAAAAGCAGCTGTCGCGCGCTATATGATTTAAATGTCAGCGAAAGTTGTTATAATAATGTACAAAATGACCGTCATAGCCCTGGTGAGCTATTGTGCCCTAATAGTTTGAGTCGCCATCTGAAAACACTCCTCTCTAAATGAAAGGTGGGTAATAAATTGAAAAGTAGATAATATCCTGAATGTTGTTCTGAAGATATGCAAA
Organism: Rhinogobius similis; assembly: GCA_019453435.1. Classification (NCBI taxonomy): domain Eukaryota; kingdom Metazoa; phylum Chordata; class Actinopteri; order Gobiiformes; family Gobiidae; genus Rhinogobius; species Rhinogobius similis. Next base: position 20,344,733 of record CM033623.1, on the reverse strand, counting down.
ATGTCAAGTTGTTGTTTATAGTAAAAAAAATGCTACAAAAAAGCTAAATAGTCATTCGTCAAAAGCAATGTTGTAAACTTACAAATAAGGGTATGATATTTCTGCACTTTTGTGATAAATTTTATTGACATTTTACATTTGTCTGATTATTAAACATCAACTAATAAGTGTAAAGACATGTTTTGACATATATCTATTGAATTAACTTGTTGACTTGACTGTTGTTGGAATTTTCACCCCCAAAAATGTGTTTTTGTCAATATCACTCAGCCGTACATGATACAAGTTTGCTTTTTTGTCTGAGGAAGGACACACTCCCCACAGTTTTAATTCAAATATATTACAATCACATATATGACTTATTTTGCAGATGTTGTTAAGTATTTAGGAAAATTGACTAAGTGAAATACCTTTAGCATAATTTGTTTCTGAAATCATCTCCTATAGCGTTTGTTGTGCTAATTTGGCTGAGTTTTTTCTCTGTTTATTGGCATTTCGCCTCATTCCATCCTCATCCTGCTTTGTTTTCCCTGGTCTTTCTCCAGGTGTCGCCTGGAGCCAGATGCTAAGCAGAGCTTTTCTCTCTCTCATTATAACCACTCACTCCAAACCTCCACAGTCCCTGTCCCTAAACTGGCATTTCAACATTTCAAATCCAGATAAGTGCATCAGGTGAAGTGAACTGACTGCATACTTTGTAATGAAATACAACAAGAGCTTTACCAAGTGCAGCTTGAGAAATTATTTGGTCTATTGACTGTACCCCAGCTCTAAACACTATGATAGGATTAGTAGGTCTACAGCAGGACTATTCCAGGTCTAAATCAGGTCTAAAGTGGGACTACATCATGGCTACAGTGGTCCTACATGAAGACTAAACCAGAGGAGGAGAAAAGGATGGATAATAATGTGAATGAACAGAACACAACTTCAGAGAAATGTGTGTAAAGCTTTATTATTATAAAGATTATCTGTTCCTTGCACCTCAAAGCTCCTGCCATGGACACAATAGATACCTTTGGAGTATACAGTACTTCTGGATTAAGGGAAAAAGGGCCATCACAAAAGGATGGATGGATAACACCAACTGAGCCAATGATCAAGGACTGGACCGACATAATAATAGACCTTAGAAAAATGGAGCAAATGACATTCAGCCTCAGTTTGAAAATAGACTAATTTGAAACTAAGAAGTAGGACATTTACATTTATTCGGATGTCTGTTGTTGATATATTTATTTTGCCGTTATTTTTTCGTGTTCAGTGTTCTGTGTTTTTCTGCTTTGTTTCAGGTATTAGAAAAAAAAAAAAAGCAAAGTCCCAAAGGCTTTATTTGACAGAACAGCTGCACCGTGAAAGGCGGAGAGAGATAGCAGAGACATTTGGCAAACGGTCAAGTATGAAAACGAACCCCGCGACTTTAAGGTACAACCACAAATGAGCAAAGCGTTAAACTACTGCACCATCAGCGAGCATGAGGGGTTTTCAGAATCAGAATTACTTTTATTCATCCCCAAAGGTAATTTTTTTTTGTTACAGACCGGCCGGCAGAAGGAAATAAGATGAAACTAAGACTAAACCTGAAAAAAAAAAAATCTGTATCTTTGAGCCGTGATTGTTGAGCTGTCTGACATTGAGGATTGGTTCTTCTATGGTGGTCATGAAAAAAGAGCACAAGAGGAGCAGTGTTTGTATCAATGTGCAAAGTTTGCCTTGTTTGAAAGGGTTAGCTGAACACACCGTTAAACCCATGCATTAAAATTGACACATATTTCAAAAGGGTTAAAGCACCTATGACAGTTGAAGTACTCATTTCACTAAAACACAGTTAAGATCATTATATTCAAGATTCTGCTAAAGAATTCATTATTTTTATTCCAGTTTGGCCATTTTTAGATGTAACTTTTTACTTCCTGGTTGTAAATCATGACATCACACTAGGACATTCTGTAATTGTTTCCTAGCAACCATGGCATACACTGAGCCAAAGAACCACACGTCACAGAAATTAATATTTGACAAATAAAACTATATGAGAATGCCTTTATTTTGTTGAATTACTGTTTAAATGATCACAAAAAACTTGTTTCTTGGTTGTCAATTGTCCCTGATGTGTCTCCCTAGTGTGATTGCTAGTGTGACTCTGCTCTACTTCCTGTAATTTTCAACTTGTTTTTCAACTTTTCTTCACAAACTGACTCTTGAATGGTGTAAAACAATCATATATATGTATTTACAACAGGTTTTATTCTACCAAATAAAGTCTAAACTAGAAAATCATAAAAACCTGTCATATGCACTTTAAGTTTATTGTGCATTTTCTTTGGCCTCAGCGTTGGGAGGTTGACACTAAACAGAGGCAGACGGATGTTGGTTGGTTCAGGCGCAGTGTGACAAAAGCAGATGGAGGAGGCGAAGACAGATGGAAAATGGCTTCTTAGTTGATGATTGTCTGTTGTGAAGGAGATGAGTAAATAATCAGAAAGCTAACAATAACACCCACCTACTATGATGCTTCTGTTTTAGATTTAGCTGCTTTGATGTAAGAGACACCGGGTTAATTAAGGATAACATCAGCCATGAAAGCTGTTTTAATGCTAAAGAAATCACAGCAGCCCTGAAAAAAACGGCCTTTTTGTCATTTATGCTTATTATAGTCAGCATACCATTAGTTACCATTTTTACTGTAAATGAGAGTGTGTTAGTTACCATTTTTACTGTAAATGAGAGTGTGCACTTTATACTTTATATTGTATTTTTTTTTTCTTTTTTTATGACCATGTTTATTTATCCTATTTTATTGCATGCGCCTATTTCTTTCATTCCTGTCCTAAACTGTGTGTTGCAACAGTGGAATTTCCCCATTGTGGGACAAATAAAGGATCTCTTATCTTATACTCCACCTAAAAGTCTATTTATATCATTAAATTACTGCAAAATATATAGAGCCAAAAAGAGGTTCATATTCTTTAAAATGGAAAAAATACATCTGGAAACAGAAATAATGTTAGGTTTTATATTTTTAACTTAAATCCTATTATTTAAAAGTGCAACATAAAACTTAATTCTACACTTAATGCTATAGTTTTTCAGTTTAGAAGATTATAGACCTCTTTTAGTTCCACAATAACGTCACTGAATAAAAGAAGGTTTGATATTTTTTTGGATTATAAAGTTTAGAGCAATGAAAAACATCAAAAGTCAACTATATTTACTAAGATTTTGTCTTGCACTTGCACATTATTTTCCCATTGTCAAAAAAAGATGAGCATTTGTTTGAATTATGCTGAAAAAAAAGTGTGATTTTAGTTTTTACAGGCTTTTCTGACGCCTGTAAACCATGTTGTGCCCTTCACTTTGTTTGTTTCATATTGTTGCGTAAGTGTCAGAGTGTACAGTGTGGCAGACAAAGCCGTTCAAAGTGTGTGCAGCATTTCTGAGGCATTAGTTCATAAACGGCTGCTGCGGTGAAATCTAATGAAGACTCGAGGGAGCTGAGCGGCACGGCAGAGGTCAGAGGTCATACAGAGGGCCTGGCCTCATCATCATAATCACTGCAGAGTTATTAATGACAAACAGAAAAGTGAGGATTCTGAGTCTCATTAGCATCCAATCGTCTATTCTATTAATCAGAAGATCTAAAACAAAAGGGAAACAATTAGACTATAATATTTCACTTTGTCTGCGCTGTACCCCAGATACAACACGCTTTCAAAAGGCAAACGGTTTGACCTGATTTAAAGATACAAGATTATGAGTTTGCAGACACAATAACTACCTAACAAAGACTGATCAGATTAAATATTTGTGTTTGGAATAGGGTTGCACGATACTGGAAATTATTGCGATATGGGATGTGGCTATAAGATCTGCGATATAGATAATATTCCAATATTTAAATACACTTACAATACATTTAAATACACAATAACTAACGATTATTTTAGTAGTAGACTAGTCAGCGATTATTTGTATTTTTGTAGACTAAAACTTATAATAAAGTAACATTTTAAACCAAATAAATTTTGAAATATTGTAATGGTAATGGTCTATTCTTTTTTTTGTCATTTTTCTTACATGATGTCACTGTCTTTGTTATAAGTCTTTAAGTCTGTGTTTTAGAGTCTGTTCAGAGTCTGGTTCAGAGAACGACGACCATCATCAATATATGACTGCAAATATAGTTAGCAGCTTCTCACAGCGCATTCATTCATAGGGTTCTTCAACATTCCAATCACCAGCGATTGCTCTGTTTTACTCACGTGGTTCAAAGGCGCAAGATGCGCACAGCTCTGTCCGCTGCTCGCTATTCTGTAATGGAATACATTTTCAAAGTATCCTTCCCATCACTGGATATACAGTTGAAATGATAAAGTACTTTAAATACATACATACATATTATATACATACATTACGTTACATTAATTAATTGTTGAATGTTTTCATTGAGTTGAACTGTTTATTTTGTTCAAACATGATTATACTATAAAAAACAATTTGTACTATTTGTACAACTGTTTTCTAAATACTTTTTGACTGGGAAAATACAGTAGTATTCAAATTATAACACGTTGTACATTGTTATTGTATTTTTTCATCATCACGGCTCCCTTTAAAGGGATGTTATAATTTCCATCTATTTATTGGTCCCCCCTAGACCAAACTGAGAGTTTCGCCCCTGCATCTATTGATTTACGGTGGTGGAAGAAGTGCTCATTTTTGTTACTTAAATAAAAGTACAGATACAGGAGCAAAACATTATTCAAGTAAAAGTAAAGGTATGACATGGAAAAAACAAGTAAAAAAGCAAAAAATGTCCCTGTATTTTAAGAACTATAAAGTGCCAACAGCTTCCTAATTTTTCTAGCTTTTTTATTTTGCGCAAAGATGGGACAGCAACGCAAACTATGACTGTGTTAACAATAACTTGTCTGTCATTTCAGGCAGTCTAAAACGAAAAAGAAAAGTACGTTTTACTTTTTAGTCCAGTTAAATGTAGCGTAGAAAGTAGAAAACTGGTTCTCTAATGTAATTAAGTAAAAGTAGAAAGTATCCACGGTAAAAATGGCTTAAGTAAAGTACAAATACCTTAAAAATGTTCGTCTAATTCTACTTTTACTTTTGCACATTGTTACTTTCCACCATTGTTAATTTAAATGCTCTGCTAGTCTAATTCCTGACTCATTGTAGCTGAACGATGCCCTGCTCCTCTTTGCTTTAACACCAGACCACAGAAGACTAATAGATCCACTGATTTGATTATGCAGCGTGGATGAATACACTGTAGTTGCACAAATAATCGGTTGTCAACTCAACTTTGGCAGGAAGGCTGTAGATTTAGTGAGGATTTATTGCAGTCATTTAGTGCGAGGTATACAGTTGTGGAGCCGGCAAGGAAAACATGACTGATACTGAGCCTGCCAGTCCGTGCCCAGGGTTTAAATCTCACGGTGAGATGAAAGATGAGGCGAGAGGTGTCCTGCTCTTTCTCTGCTCATTATCCACTCTTTTCCCCAGGTTTTGTCTAACTTTGTACCTTTCTCTTGGCTCTTTTTCATCTGATCTCGAACCCGACAGCGGCACATCTTTCTGTCTCGGAGCACACTTGAGAGAGAAGCTTTGAAGAAGAAACAAAAGAGAAAGTGGATGGACTGGAGATAAAAAACTTGATTTAGGAATATTTTTTGAAGTGTGTAAGTAATTTATCTGTTGCAGTGGAGAGGTAAATATGGTCAGATTTGTCTGTTATGGCTAAAGGAAAAGTACTTATTATTGTCTTCAAATTTGACCTGCATTTGATCCATCCATCCTTTGAAGATATAGTTGGCTAATTTGTTTTGAATTGTGAATTGTAAAAAGTAAAGGCTATGTACACGACATTTCAGTTGGCTATTTATTTTAAATGGCTAGTTCATTGCACCACTGAGTACTTTCTGTCTAGTTCTCTCTCTTTGAGGTTTTTTGCAGAGCCACACTAAAATTAATGAATCCTTAAAGATGATGCAGTGAACAGTGAGCTGCAGGTGGATGTGACACATGAGATGAATGCCTCTCCGATGACACTTCTGTGTTGCTACATGCAGGTGTTTTTGGGTCAATGCTAACGCTAATGCTAGTTTTGAACAGGTAGTCTTTACTTTACATTTTAATAGGTTGCTTCTTTATATTGTACGTGTTAAAGGATGAATGTTATGCATTATTTGTATTGTTATTGGCCTTAAAACATGCTCTAGAACTAAAAATAAAATGTTTTCACAAAAAATGCCAGAATAACTTATCTTTAGCCCCATCTTCTGGCTGCAGAGGGAATTGCACACATTTTTAAACACTACTTCTTTTTGCTTGCCATGATCCTCCTTGTTGACACAGTTGTAATGATCGTGATTGGATGCAGAAATGCTCAGAATGAGTCGGACGATGAGCAGCAGAGATTCTCAGAGCCACATCACACATAGAGGGAATGCAGCAGGGAGTGTTTTTGACTGGAAGAAAAGGATTTTCTAACAAGGATTCATCAAATTGCATAAATGAAGCTAAATGGAACTTCAGATATGTTTTTGATGACAGAACAATGTTAGAACAACGGTTATATTTTGCTCAATATTTGTCCTTTAATACCATTAGCTGTGAGAAGCTGCTAGCTTAACCAACTGCAGCTGTGCACAGAGCCCATTGACCATGTCATTCCCCAATTTGAGTCATTTTCTGAATTTCCATCAGTCACACTAGTCGTTAGCTTGACTATATTTGTATCTGCCAGTTGTTGCCTTAATTCACCAGTCATTTAAAGTAAACAGAGTTTGTCAACTCCCCCCGGGAATCGAACCAGAGGCTAGGATACTATTCCGTTGCTACACTGAGAAAGTCCAACTATTTTTAGAGGTTTGATTGCATTCTATTACAAAAGAAAAAGTGGTTCATGCAATCAGTAGTTGTTTTTAAATAACTCCAAGAATCCTCTAAGACATAATCTTAACTCCCCTGTCTACACCCTGCGAAACAACACAACAATAATCCAGTCTAATGAAGCACCTTTCTATAAAAAACAATGAAAACACTCTGATTGTAGCCTACCTCTCAGCCATTGGAATAACAAGGACGCTAATGAAGCTGATTTGACTTGGGCTCAGATAAATAAGCAGCTTTTTATGAAAGCTGAGGATGAGGAGAGAGTTCAATTAAGGAGGAATACTTCTATCAAGAGAAGTTTTGAAACACCATTCATCAATAAATTATGAATAAAAATACAGTTACATTTGTCAAATAATTCAATTCCACAAACAAGTAAGGAAGGTTTTAATCCCAACTGTAAATACCTGAAGATATTGTTATGAAAAAATAACTATGACTTAGACTTTATTTATAGAGCGCTTGTCACAGATTAAAAAAAGTGCTTTAAATAATGCAAAAATAGACAATAAAGACAAATTACCATAAAGAATAGAGATAAAGCAGACACAGTCAACAAAAACTTTGCCTAAATAAAAGTGTTTAAGTTGCTTTTTGAAATTCAAAATCCAAAATTAAGGGGCAACAAGGTGAAAAACAGGTCCCCAGGGTTTTAAAGTGGTTCTTTGGGACATTTAACACTGTCCCAAAGAACCCCTTTAAAGGTGCACTGTCTAACGTTTCTGTTGAGGGTCTCAACGGAGATCAGAAAAGTTTTATTGCCATTGTCTGGACCAGGAACTTGCTGCAGTGGTAAGGCGCAACATAAAACAATACAGACTATGCTAAAATAAGGTAATGCAAAACAAAGTGTGTGTAAGAATAAAATTAAATTCTTAAATACAAAATTAAAGGCTTAAATACAAAATATATACAGCAAGATCATGATACCAGTGCAAACTAACAGATATATTTGTTTAAAGCGTGACTGTAGTTTATTTTTCTTCCAGCAGTTCAGAAGAAAAGAGAGCAAAGCATTATGGTCTATGTAGTTTCCACTGGTTTTAATATGACAGATTTAAATAACATGTCACAATAATTCCAATAGCATAGTATTGCAGTTTTGTTGTTGTTGTTATTATATTTAAAGGACATTTAAAAAAGCTACTGAACACCCTAAAAGCCCTGCGTTACGTATTTGAAGAATGGACAAAGTAGCAGCCCACAGATCAATCATAAATCCTTTTGTGTTGTGTGTGGCAACAGTAGTATTTTAAATCAATACTGAGCTCAGACTGGATATGTTCCACTCTTCTGGAAACGCTACACACTGAACCACTGTCCGATCAATTCCACAACAAAGAGCTGAAACGGCAGCTTTACAGTCTAAGCTGCGAGATAACAGTGCAGACATGTGGAGCTCGCGCACACGGGTCTGACTCTGCAGGCATTTAAGGCCTGTCTGTTTGTTGTAGTGCATTCTGTAAAGATCTGCAGACAACTACAATATCAAACCTCATCAGAGCAAAACAACTGCAAGACACGTAACTATCATTTTATCTGAGTTGTGTCTATCAGATAAGTTTGCCATGTTGAATGTCATGAACAAATAAATAACTACATTGGAGATATGGCCAGTCCTTTGTGTAAAATGTCATTTCAAAGCCTGATAAAGGCATAAAGCAACCACAACAGCTTTTTCCCCAGAGCAAAACAAGATAAAAGAAAAAAAAAAGAATACAAGAATAGAACTTATCCAATGAGACTGCACTTTACTCATCAGATTTGTAATTTTAAAAAATGATCATTCCAACTACAATAACAAACGAAATAATGTGATATCGTATCATCAAGAGTCTCAATATAATATGGTGGACAATTACATTATATCAATTACAAGCTCCTTTGCTTCTTAAATGTATTGTTTTGTTGCAACAACAACTACAAAAAAAAAAAACAGAGAACATAGGCCATGATCTTTTGCTCCATGTCAGTACATTATTAAGCACTTTTATATGTTAATTATTTGGGATATTGCAGTAATGATTTGTACCAAAGGGTTGTCAAGGCATTTTAAAAGGAGAAAAATTATATATATAGGCCTATGTACAATTCTGTTAGCATATACAGAATATAATAAATATTGCACTGAGAGATTTGGATATAGTTACATCCCAAATGATACATTTTTGACTTGTTATATATACAAGTTCTTTCATACCAAGAGATCTATGTCTAAATTATAATTGAAATGAATAAATAATAATATTGGAGCTGGCTAACATAGTTTAGTTTATTGATATTGTTTGCTTCTTTTGAAAGGTTCTTTTTTCAAAGTTTTTTTTTGACAAAAAGTCGTGTCGGTTCATTGTCCCGTGTCAGTTATTGATTACTGATCATTGATATTGCATGCGCTCGAATAAACTTAACTGAACTAAACTAACTCAAAGTGAATTATTTAAGTGTTTCTAATTTTCTAACTGAATGTTTCGTTTATGGTTAGTTTTTGTTTACATTATTGACATTCTTTTCATTCATGGCCTATAAAAATAAATAATAAAAACACAGGTTACTAAAAACAGACCTCAACATATCCAGTAGCAGCCCTCAAAGCGGCCGGGTACAGTGAGGTGAGCGTGTGAAGTCGCCGTGGGTAATGGTAGCGGTGGAGCACTGAAGTGGCGCTGTCCGAGGTGCTGACAGCGCTTGTGTGTCGCTTCACTTCCTACAGGTGCCACACAAAAGCCCCAGTTAGCACCTTCTGCCGGGCCTTTCTGCTGATGTAATTGATGGTGCCACGTCTCTTCTCTCGGGGTGAGGAAGCAGCACCCAGGGGCCCGTCTTTGCTCCTGTCACACGGCCAGTTAATTCAAAACCCTGCGCCCAAGAAGCAGATGAAAAGATTGTATTTGTGCCAGAGACTTGAAGCGGTTCCCCAGACACTTGATGCAGCAAACCTTTTCTGCTGGCCGGAATTAAGAGGAAATGTGATTTTCCACCTTTTCCAGCTTTACCAATGAAGACTGATGCTGGGTTTTTACACATCAGTACACTTTTGGAAATGTATAAATGTATTCCCAATATTAACATTACAACATGTCAAAAGCTCAATGCTCACTAATTTATCTAAGCAGACATATAATGCAAGTCAATTCAATTTGTGTAAACAATCTAAATTATTGATTAAATAAATTGTAATGTCATTATTTACTTAAAGCTGTACTCCTGTCTTGAGCATTTTATCTTGCAGTTATATTTTGAACTGAATACTGTCTTGAGTATGAAATGTGTGATATTAATAAAAAGTTCTGCCTATTGTTTGTATGTGTGTATGTTTGATTACAAAGCATATTTTTTCAACATTTGATGAATTATTCATTATTTACTAAACAAACAGGAACAGGAAATATTCCAGATTTTCCAACATCAGGATAAATGAGAATAAGAATCTTATTGATACACTTTGTCAGGAGGATGGTTCCAGTTGCCAAAAAACCCGCTATGAATCAGTGATGGAGAGAACTGCAGGAGTCAGGTCTGAAAGTTTACAAAATGACAACACAAAGCTACCTTCATCACTGTAAATTTTACTGGGGACATTGTAGAAGCTGTATGGGGTCGTTGGGGGGAGTGGAGTTGTGTTTTGATGACTTTGATTCCTTCAGTCTGACGGCCCATGATGCAACACTGAAGCCTCATGCGATCAGTGTTGACCCAGATGTCACATGATGCAATGTCATGAGCCTGAAGTCCATCACACGAGCTCTTAGTATGATGTGTTGACAAAGAATATCATGCAACCAATCTGTAAAATCTACAGACGAAGGAAATGATCTTAACCTCATCAGATGGAATTGTATTATTATAAAGATCAGACCTTGTTTATTTTCAAATAAGAACCGACCCTCACACACATTTAGACAGTAGTGCACATAGAAACTGAAGTCTCTTGCTCAAGGACACAACACCGAAGCAGGGATTAAGCTACCAATCTTCAAGTTATGGAAAATATGTTTCTCCACTTAGGTTCTGCCAACACATGTCTATAAAAGCAGGTTATTTTTCTAATAAATGATCAACTATGAACTTTTATTCTCACCGTATTATAAACCTGTAAACCCGGGGTGCCTTCAGACCAGTTTTTGTGGGCCTGCAAAATTTGCCCACATGACTAAAAGTAAATGCATATTTAGACAAATCCTGTTATAACAACCTAAATAACATACATTTTTATGTTATACAGACCTAACATTAATGTTCAAAGCTTTGTAAAAGATGTTGTGGTTCATCAAAACTAATGATGTATGTATGTTTCAAAATGTATCCCTTTGTGACAACCCTGCTGTAAACAGGGGTGGGGGATGTTTGGGGGAAAAAATAAGTATGAGGTATATAATTTATGTTTAAAACAATTTAAAAGGTTGCAAATAAAGCAATAATACATTTACAATATTTTAAAAAAGCAAAACAAACAGTGTAATCTAATGCAGTGCATCTCAAACATTTCACATAAAGTACCACCTGAGAAAAGATTTGGCTTTCTGAGTACTACCAAACCTACGCAGGACCTGTACTGGGTTTAAAACAGGACTATTGGACTTCATCAACATCAACTGCAACAATTAAGAAGATCGTGACTAGTCGAGTTTTAAAATATTTGTTATCGTATTTTATAATCGTAATCATGATCTAGACTATACAGACTCTAAAACATATGTCTGAAGAACTTTTAAAACAGAAACAGTGTCAAATCAAAAGCCCCCAAAAGGAATAAAGTATTTAAAATGTTCATTAATAATACACTTTTTTCGTAAATATTCTCGAGCTAGAAGCCTTCAGACAGAATATTTTAACCTTTATTTGGGTATAAGTGCACTGAAAAAGTGTAAAAGAGAAATAACCGTGGTAGTCGACCAATCAAAAAATAATCTCTGACTGGTCAACTACAAAAATAATCATTAGTTGCCGCCCTAACTGGAATACGAATAAAGACAATCATTTTTGTCCCTTCCTGAACCTGTAAAAAGCCACAGCACGATATGAACCAACGCCTTTTCCACCCTCCACTGAACCTCACATGTGCAGCCCCCATCACACACAGAATAATAAAAGTACCTTTGCTCTCGTGCTGAGATCAGAGATTTCAAGTGAAAAATAATGATATCTTTTGGGAGCCAAGAAACCCCTCTTAGCCGCAAACCCTCCATAGTCATACAAAATACATGCGGCTTGACAAATGGGTTAATTCTACAACACTATTAGCTTTCGAGAAGTCAATTGAATGTTTGTGATTGCTTATTTGGCCGGCGCATAGAAACTGTTGAAATTAACTGTAAGTGACACCCGCTGTGCCTGATGTGAGGCCGTGGTGCCGCTGCTATTTCTTGGCGCTATGTTCTGATTGCGTGATGCCAGTCCTGTGAGTCACTCCGCTTTGGTCTACAAAAGAACAAAATTTGACCTTTCTGAAAATATTTGTCAGATGTGATTGCAGGGAACTTGCATGTGCCTGGCAGGAAAGCAAAAAAGAACCCCAAAAAAAAAGCCATAGTACCCATGGTATCCAATTCTATTCAAATTCAGCGTTACATCACTGCAGCCGGTCTCCCACAGGTACAGCCAGGCAAAAGTAAATCCCAACTGCAATATGAAGATAAGGATGCACCAACGCTGGGGGATTATGTGCCGATAGATAGAGCCTTGTGTATGGTGCGGCAGTTATTTAAAAAGTCCCATTACCTGAAAGCGGACGGCATTATTACGGGGAGATTGCAAATTATTTCACAGAAGAGCAGCGGGGGTTAACTACAATGAGTTTTAGGCACAGATTGAGATAAGGAAGGACTGGTTTAAAGTCGGCACCACAGGACGTGTGCAGCGAGAGAGAGAGTGCACATGTTCTGCTAATAGCTTTTTGGAAAGTTGTGGTGAAGTGGTAGTCATACAAAGGGCAGTGAGAATATCACAAAGTCAAGTTTGAATGGTATGGTGAAACTTATGATTTAGTCACAATGCATAATCTATCCACCTGAACAGATTATGTGGTCTGTGAAATCAAACTGTCTGGAAATACAAAAACAAAAAAACAACAAGATTCAAGAAATGTATTTTGCCTCTTTTTACCACAAATAATTGCCCTGGTTTGGCGGGACTTTTTACCACAGATAATGGCCCTTCTGGTTTGGTGGGAGCTCTGTTCACGCAAATGGCGAACGAGGGAAAGGTAAAACATAATATAATGTAGAGTGATTTGTAAAATGTTCAATGTACACATGCAACAACAACTCAGCTATGTACTAAATTCCTGGGCAGACTGAAAATGACTTTTTGTCTGTGTTGAACTTATTTTCTCCTGAGCTCGTCTGCCTCATTTAAACTAATACAACAGAAAAAAGACAGCGGCGTCCACCACAACTTCTGGAATAAGTTGAATACACATTGGAATTCTTGTGCAGGGATCTCAGGGGCTCAAGAAAAAAGTGCATTTGAAACAAAAAAAAATCAAGAAATACACACATTTGGTCATTCAAATTTGCCCATAATTTAAAAGCAATAGTACAAGAAGTATTTATAAGAAATATTAAATGTTGCAGATGGTGATGAGGCAGCACTGTGTGATTTCAAAAGCAACTCCATAATACATATTTAAGATTCATCATAGGCATTATAATTTATTGACTGACTTATCTTCAGAGGTGTGTAGTATGCAGTTTTTTTTCAGTAACTTTTTGAAGAAATTGTACTTTATGGAGTAGTTTTCAGACATACTTTTATTCGAGTGGATAGTTTTGGTTCCTCTTCCCTCTGTGAGTAAACAGTGAGTATTCTACAAGTGATAAAATTTATGTTTCCCCCGCTCCTTCAGAAATTATTTAGTTTATTTCCGTTTTGTGCATGATTCATTTAAATTTTGTCTTCATTTTGTCTTTACATTTACTTGAAATTATAAATGAGATGTTATGTCCAGACAGTTACTCTTACTTTTTCCCCAAGTCATTTTTTACTCTGCTTGAGTAATTTCTTTGTACTTTTACTTGAGTGATATTTTTATTTATTTATTTTAATTTTAATGTTACATTTACTTGAGTAAATGTTAACTGCTTATCTTGACATCCAACATCTCCTGTCAAATGAAAAAGTCAAATTAAATGTATAAACAAACAACAATATAGTCATGGTATGTGACCCATGATGATAAAAGGGACTCAAAAGAGGGCAGAGTCCCACCAAGACACTGAAATTTAGATTGAAACTTCACATTAGTGCCAAAATATCCGCTTATAAGAAAAATATTCATTCTTAAGTAAAAGCTGAGAAAATAATCATACTACATTGTGATTTTTTTCTTTCTAAAGAGCAGAAAACAACATCTCTTTGTCATAGTTCTGCTAAATTAACACTCGACATGTAAGAGATCGTTGAGAAGAACAAGTATTTTATCTCATTGTCATGTTATAATTTTTTTGGACGGTGCATTGGCGTGACACAGATTACTTTTTATTTCGTGACAATTACAATCCAAACACTTCAGTTTGACAAGTTAGATTGAGTAAGAAGACATTAGAAGCCCGATTGCAGCTAGCTCACTATAACTTGACACTTTTTATTTTTCACGGGGAGCAGGGCTAAAGGGAAGTGTGAAGATTTGATTGAGTTGGCAGTTTATTATTGTAACTGTCAACTTTACTTCTATCTTTTGACAAGTTCATTCATTTATCATTCTCAAAAAACACAAGATTGCTTCTCCATTGCTGTAATACATTTTCATTTTATTTACTGTTGAAAATGTGATATGCCTGATGCAGACAGTCAACATATCACACAACAGCATGACGTTTCAGTGATTGTTTTATTTGTATTCAGTTTCTTCCAATTATCTTTTTTCCAATGGATCTAATAATTGTGTTACCCCTGTGTGTGAAAAAAGAGCACTATATGTTAAAGGTACACTGGGTAACTTTTCTGTATTGAAGGATTACGTCCACTTTTCTAATGAAGGAAAAGCTTGTCTCCATGGAGGTATTATTGACATGTTTAGAATGTTTCACACTACGGCATTAAGATATGCTTGCTTTTATTAAAGAAGACACACTGTGCTTTTGTCTGTGATAGATCTGTGACACTTATGGATCATTATGTTATATTTTGGACATCTTAAATCGCAATGATGATGTAAATGAAAAACAAGTAAACCGACTTCTTGGTTGAAAACTGTGGCGCAGTTTTGTTTACCTTATTCCGGAAATTGCCATGGGAGCCGCCATTTTGTTTCCGTTGTATTAGTTTACACGGGGAAGACAAGATCAACAGAAAATGAGTTCTACACGGACTAAAAAGCTGTTTTGAGGCCACCCAGGAAATCGGTGTGTTGCTGACTTGTTGTTGCACGTGTACATTAAACATTTTAGACAAATCATTCTATTTTATACAATATTTTAGCGGCCAGACTTTTCCCTCGTTCACCATTAGCTTTAACGGAGTTCTCGTCAAACAGAAGTGTGTTTACAACAGAAGTGCTGTGGCAAAAAGAGGCAAAAGTGGGCGGGGCGGAATAAGGTAACTACCTGCCCCTTTACCGTATGTCACAGTAAACATCATCAGAACAAAAGTGCCGCTTTGTCGGCCAACTATGGAGAGCTGCAGTGCACGGTAGACAGAAGCAGATCTTTTTTTCATTTGTGCCATAACGGCTGTAAGCAACGCTGGTGAATCAGTGTTTAAGAAATTATAACAATTATATTATAAAACTGAATGTACATATACGTAAAGTACAGGCAGAGGGCAGAGCAAGAATAAAGATTGCTCAAACAGGCATCACTTTAAATGCATAACTCAGGTGATGCATGAAAAGGGTTAAAAGCCCCTAAAAGTGAATTTTGCATAATATGTTTCCTTTAATCTCTTGTAAGGGAAATTCATTCTGTGCATTTGCATACCTGTGGTTTGGGTCAATGTGGGAAACCGGTGCGCCCAGATGAACCCACCCAGACACAGGGAGACACATGCAAGATCCACACAGAGAGGCCCAGGAGCTGACACCACAACCTTCTTGCTGTGAGGCATGAGTGCTAGCCACTAACACATATCTATTTCCATAGCAACAAGCAGCAACAAGCACCAGGCCAAGTTACAAGTCAGATCTGCGGCGACCCCACTCATAGTGAAACATTTAGTGCAATTCAGATAAAACAATTACATCAGAAGTGTTCCACAATACACATTTAAAACTATTTGCAAACAAAAAACACATTGGGAATATTTAAAAAGAAAATGTGCTGCTTAGTAATGGCCGCAGAGCCAGTGTGTGTCTGTTTGCACAGCTCATTTGTCTCCTAATCATTACCTCCCTCTGTCATGCTCTGACTCAGCAGACAGGGCCAGATCTCAATGTTCAAATGACTAAACGCTAAATGCCAAGTCAGTAATGAGAAAGTGTGTCCCCGACCAAAAGCTCCTGTTTGATTAGCACACCTATCGTCTGCAAAAACACCAACACAAACGCTGTCGAAAGGTTACATTTCAAACAAAGTGAAAAAGATTTGTTCATTTTACCTGGTGACACCTCGCATACTCACACCATTCTAATGTTTTAATGAGTTTTACAAAGTCGAGCCTGAGCAGTTCTAAATGGTTTATTTGAACAAGAGGCTAGAGTGTGGGCTGTGGAGGCACAAGGGTGATTTCAGCTGGATTTAGCTGACCTGTTTCACCCAGTCGCAGCATTTAAACATTTGGCAGAATACAGTTAAAAGCTTTACACTGAATTTGTTTTTATACAGCCCCATTTATCTGAAATGTCCATCGTGTGTGTGATAGAAGGACTGCATGATCCTAACCTCAGTGACTGAAAAAAGAAAACATTACAACATATCGTGACCATTCTGTAGGAGTGAAAACAACCAATTACAAATATTCAGGTTACTGTAATGTCGATATTTTGGGTAGTTGATTTTAAGCCCTTACTTGTACTTGTAATTGAGCATTATTTTATTGTGTAATTGTAATTAGTTACATTTTAAATCATAGCAGTTACCGAGTACAGCTCAAGTCCCAGTCGTCCCAAAGCACGGCTGACTTACTGCTGTGTCAGATGACTTCTAACGCCGGGTGAACACTGACTCCAGTACGGGTGCGGTTTAGGACCCATGCAGGTCATTTGCCTGTTACTCCAACTCGGGTGCACAACAGTCCGTACTTTACAAACAGCACGCAGATCCACATGGTTTTGTGTGAGAACACTTGTTTAATGACCTAAAAGCCACACCAGACAGCTACGGTGTTTGGCACAATTAGACTTCCTATGGATTCTTTCTGCATTCCCGCGCAGCAGCAGTGCGTCAGGGTCAGTGTAACAGGACGCATTGATTTTAAGAACATTCTAACTTCTAAGGCCTGGAGTCAGTGTACACCAGGCATAAATCTACAAACACAAAAGAAACAGGTTGGATTTGCCAGAGCTCAGAGACCATGTGGACTGCAGTTTAAAACAACTCAATTCAGCTTCAAACTGTTTAATTAATCCAGTTTTGTACAAATTATTGCGTCTAGATTACCCAAGAACTGTATTAAAATGTATCTCGTAACTTGAATCTCTGAGTAACTTTTACTGAAGTACGTTTTGAGCATGTAACACATACTTATGAAAGCAGCTACATGTGTGACTGTAGCAGCGGTTTGCTTGTTCTCATAATATCGTCCTCTAACACAAACCAAAAACTGCCACTGATCAAAACAGGTATCACTTTACATACTGAACTATACATGTATCAGATGAACTTACCATGAATATATCTTGTTTTTTCTACTCCATTGATATTATAACTCATCATGTTTACAGAGATATGAAATAAACAACGACATGGACATAACACAAATCTGTCCGTTTCCATCTGCGCAGTTACATAACGGTATAAAAGGCTTTTTAACACACTGTTCTTGTCCATCTAATTAGTTCTGCCTGTTCAAACGCCACTCCATCGCTCTTGCTGTAATTTCTAGCCATAAGATGATAATATAATCAGGAAATACAAGTTTTGATCCGTTGTTCTCACACAAAAGGACAAGTACAGATGACTTGAGCGTGATGGTGAATGATTCATGTGATGGTGGTAAATTGACTGAGAAGCGATCTGAAATTAAAACAGTCCGTGTCAGACTAATCATTTTGCTCTTCCACTTCTGATGATGAATACATGAGAATTCAATTTGCTTATTCAAATCTTATCATATTATTTCCAGTAGAAAGAACAGTGTAGTGTCCACTGCTCAGTTGATAAGAGTTTGAGGAAATGTTTTGAAGTTTCTCAAACAGGCAGTGTTTGTTCACTAACACAAAGTTACTGGTTCTATCTGTGTCAATGTTTCAACCAGAGAAACCTGTTTCTGTGTCATGGAGCAAGACTAACAAGCAGTGATGGAAAGTAACAAAGTACAAAAGCTAAAGTACTGTGCTTAAGTAACACGTTTCTGCCTCTGTATCTAAGTATATTTTACAGTGGACCCTTTTTTACTTTTACTTCACAACATTTGAGCGCAAGTATCTGTCCTTTCTACTCCACTACATTTTTGAACTGCAGTAAAAGCGTTTTTTCTTATGGTTTTAGTCCTGCAGGGTTTTGTATTTAGCACGTTTATGGAGACATCTTACTTGCATTTTTAAAGTTCCAAGTCCCAGATTTGAGCAAACAAAATTAAGCTAAATAGATGACCAGGAAAATAACTTTTGAAGATCAATAATCAGGACAATTCTTTATCAAGATCACAATTTGATGCTTTAATAGTTCTCAAAATATGTGTAAATTACTTTTTAATCCTTTCTTTCTAATTCTTTCACTTAGGTAGATTTTATGTGATACTTTTTTTGTGTGAATATTTTGCTCCTGTATCTGTACAAGTATTACTGCCAACAAATACTCCAAAGAAAAACAAATCCAAACAATTAATTTGGATGTTTCTTCATACATTACATCCTGGTTGTGCCCTTGCAGGTCATATCTAGATTGCACTTAGTTATGGAGATCCCAGGCTTGTTCAAGGTCCAATTTGGAGCATAAACTCAGAGTAGAAACATCTTTTATGATGGTAAAATCCACTCAAGCTTGTCACAAACGTGGAGCGAAACATAATCCACATCAAAGCTGCTATACTTCTCATGAAAAAGTTTGTTTAATTCAATTTATTTTCATAGAGTCGCCTCGCAGGGTTTGCTTAACGACATCACGGCGCGCACTGCTGGAGACTGTCTATGTATATGTTTTTATCAGTAGTATTATGCAGGACACATCGTCTGCCTCACACTTTCCATGCGAATACAAACCTATGAGACAGCAGGTCCTAAGGTTCAAGAGGGATGCATTAAAAACACAATCCACACTAATCTACAGGAGGTTTACTCTTAAACAACACACATTTCCAGATTTTGAACCATTGCTGCCATTGATTGTTGTTTGTAAAGTCCCTCAGGCATATTACCTGAAAAAAAAAAGCAAAAAGTCACAATGTTGATTTAGATGACGTTTTGCCTTTCTTCCAAAAGTTTTTCATTATTACAAAGAAAATATAACTCAGACTTTTCAACAATTTAAAGTGCCTATGTCAGGTTGAACTACTCATTTTACTAAAACACAGTTAAGATAATTACATTTTATATTTTGGAAAAAAAAAAAAAGAGGAATTATAATTTTCTTCCCAACATAGCTGGTTACAATTTTACTTGTAAATCATGACATCACACTTTGTAACTGTTACCAGCCAACCAAAACTCTTCTACTCTCAAAGAAATTATTATTTGACAACAAAAAATGTATGAGAACAGCTTTATGCTGTTGAATCCATGTTTAAAGAGTCTTAAAATGTATTTCTTGGGTGTAAATTGTCCCAATCTTTTTGATGAGTTCCCTTAGTGTGACGTCATCAGGTTTCCTCTACTTAATAATTGTCAACACATTTTTCAACATTTCTTCACTAAATGAAACATAACTGGTGTAAAATGAATCATTTACATTTAGAGCAAGTATTCTCCCACCAAATAAACAAAACTAACCTCAACTAAACTTCATAAAGACCTGTCATACACACTTTAAGATTTGAAAGCCTCTTTGAAGAGCATGAACTTGCATTTTCTAAAATTTCAAAAACAATTACGACAGTCAAATCTTTTTGTTGCTACAGGACGTTTCTGCGAGGCATGTTTTTTCATTTTCATGCTGTCGTGTGGTTAGTATTGTTTTGGCTAATTTAAGGAGTCGTTCAAGAAGTAAATCTTGAATCTACACATGTACTTCACATTTCAACACTGACCTAATACTTATTGACTTGTTTTGCTGACAGACAACAGACAATTCTCTGTACAATTAATTAAGTTGGTCTTATTTACTTTATCACCGTTTCCCTCACCTCCCATAATCCACCTGTTCTTGAAGATGTTATTGATAATTGATTTTACAATCAATAATTATAATATAATGTGACGCATTTCACCTGGTGGGGTTTATTTTGGGCTTTTTAATTGAACACAATGATTGTTTTCCCTGTCGCTGACAGCTCAGCGCTGCCTCCTGCTGCTGCCTCACGCTCTGCTCCGTGTGATTGATTATTGATTAGCCCGATGTAAGCCATGTTTTTGTACAGTCGACTGTGCTGAAGTCATATTTGTAAACTACAGAGCCGTGTAAAAAATTATATCTTTAAAAGGAAAATTGCAGAAAAGCTATGGGCCAATTTTGATTTAGAAAGACATTTATCAGCAAGATAAAGTAAAATGCAAGACAGAATGATTAGAAACGGGGGAAGAGAGTGAAGAGAAATGTATAGTTTTGATATCTTGAACCCAAACTATGAATTGCAGATGCACAAGCTTTAAATGAGACTATGGGGCTGCCTGGAGCTCGAGTGGTCTAAGCAGCAGAACATCTGCCAAACTCACAGCTAGTCTGATCGTCATGAGATCGAATCCCATCTCTGACAATTAGCTGAATACCCCTTCTGCTTTTCAACCCCATTTCAAATAAAAGCATGTAAATGACAATCCACAACATTTTTGTTTACATTGAAACATCACTGTGAAGAGGCGGGGCTTATCAATTTTGCAGTTTTGAAGTCAATGGACTTCTTTTACTAAGCCATTTTAGATCAGTCTTGTGGTTTACATTGAACAAAATGTAAAATTATTATGTTACAGTTCAATACTAAGAACATGAAAAAGAACACTGTCTCCTTAGATTATAATGCAAAAATAAATTTGAAATTTGAAAGAAGTTTAAGACAAGAAAAACGTTATTGGCCATCAAACTTGAAGATGGACTTTTTGAAATGAATTATAACTAGGATGTTGCTAAACATATTGAAGAAAAACCTAAACTAACAACTTAGACAGTCAAAGCACACTAGCAGTAAAGGCTAGAATCCAACAAATATCCTTTGCTTTACTCTGTTTGCTTTCAAAATTAAGTTAACTGACCAGTCCCACACCAGAGTTTTCTAATAATTCTTGCCGACAACAACAACAAAAAAAACGACTTTTGCATTTCCTAGCTTTGTGAAAATGTCCAAAAGCAGCCCAAAGTTTCTTATTAAAAACATGACTTGATGTTTGGGTTATTTCTCCCACTAGGTTCATCTGCAGTTCACCTCCGGCCCATTTCCTTGCGGGTTAACTCAGGCTCCAGCCTCCAGCCTGGTCCGTCGGCCTTTCTTTTTATCAAAGCTTCAGAAGATGCTTTGATTCAGCCGACAACAGAGTGGCTAATGATGTGCGCCCCCTCTGGAGTGATTGCAGGCCCTGTTTGTTGGTGTTGTTTAGACTCACAGTCCATAAGAGAGGAGTCCTGCTGCATGTGCACAACATTCAAATTATGTTTTTGTCAATTAGTCACAAAGTTGAGAGAGGAAACTGATGGAGGAGGAGTTTTTCACTTGCGACCCAAATATGGTTTCCTCAAAGCAGCGGCATGTCAGGAAAGATCACACGAGAAGAGCAGAAATGTACTTTGGGGTCTCTGGAAAAACTTTGAATGTCAGTGATATGAAACAGCATAACAACTACTACTTTATGATGAGGATGCCACATACAGTATCACTGAATAAACAAGTATATGACCAATACAGCTCAAAACATTTATGTAATACAAAACGGAACAAGCAAAAAGTCAGTTCAAGGCTCAAAATTGCTAAATGGACTAAACTAACTACTAAACTAACTGACCACAACCATCAGGTGCCCTGTTGTTTTATTCTGTTGTCAAATCCCACTGTACTGTGACTAAAGCTGCTCCAATAATGATGATGTATGCTTGTGTAAAATGCATTTTCTCTTCATCTTGAACATCTTAAAGATGTCAGTGTACAGGTTTATTGGCTTCTATAGATTGTTGCAGCAGAATAAAGCATACATATTTGGGTGAACTTTTTGAGTGGCGTGACAGGCAGAGTATGGACCCTTTAAAATGTGATGTCATCAAAATTCTGGAATGGAGGCGACTGAAGGCAAAATGAAGTTGTCACACATTAGATCTAAATTCTACTGGTTTTAAGTGTTTGTGTTGGGGAAAAAAACACACATTTCAATTTCCAGAGTAGAAAAGTAAGTTAGTTTGCTTTTCTACAACAAACGATGGACAAAATACAATTTTATAGCCTTAAAATTGTATTTTAGCTTCAAAAGAATATAATTTATGGTATAGTATCTGATATATCTCTAACTAAAATGAAAAATTATTGTGGGCTCAATATTTCCAGTAAAAATAAATCTGGATTGTTCCTTCATCAAAAATGCAAAGAGTTAATTATACTTTCCTAAAACATGATGTAA
This sequence comes from Rhinogobius similis, assembly GCA_019453435.1. Classification (NCBI taxonomy): domain Eukaryota; kingdom Metazoa; phylum Chordata; class Actinopteri; order Gobiiformes; family Gobiidae; genus Rhinogobius; species Rhinogobius similis. The sequence continues at coordinate 20,322,037 of CM033623.1, read as the reverse complement.
AAAACAATAATAAAAGTGTTTAAAGCAGCTCTGATGTCACTCACATGTGTCTGAGTGCTTTTCATTCTCCAAAATCATCTCAATTTTTCATATTTTGTGATATTTTGAGGCTAATCCCAGTTTCTCCAGTGAAATCACATTATGTTGCACTTCACTTTTGCCTCCATTTAGAATGTTTTTGTTTACAGAAATAATTTAGAGCCACTTTGTCTTCTTCTTTTCAAGCCCGCCACACTGAAAGCAGGGCAATGGCCACAACACATATTTAAACACAGTAAAATAAATATGAAAAGACAGAGACAAAGCAGCAGCAGCAGCTTGTTCCCAGAGCCACAGCACAGAAGCCACGTGCAGGACTGTCACCACTTTGAGATGTAGCTCCATCCCAGGGCACACGACAGCAGAACTGACCGAACGGTGGACAGAGAGGTGACAGACAGCGTGACCCGAAGGTGCACCAGGGCAGAGGCCGGGACGTTTGTGGGGGAAATTTCTTCTCGAAATTTTAAAATGATCCATGATTTTCTGGCTTGTCAATGATGTTTCGCAAATGTGTATGATGTCATAGGAGTTTAAACACACTCAGATTTTGATTTAAATCCTTGGCTCATTAAAGAGACATGACAGTAGTGTAGCTTTAATGTAGCCTGTATGAAAATGCTCCAACTTGAATCTATATTAACATACCGCTAGGCCTTAGTGTATACTCGACTCATGAATATTTTAGTGAATCTACCGAGGGTCACTGAAAGGCCAAAGGAAAAAAACAACAACTGGGCAGAAACTATAAATGAATTCCTTTCTGTTTAGACGCTAAGATAATCAGTGTCACTAAACGGACAATATGCAGTGTAAGAATGTATTCATTTTTGTTGGTGAAAGAACTATGGCTCTGTAAATATGAATTACAACCAAGTACCAACCAAGTAACCAAGTGTGGCAGTAAGTAAGGTTTAGTGTCTTTAATAATTCATGAATGGTTTGTTAGTCATGTATAGGCAACAAAAGATTTTCAAAAAATAATTCTGATTCTGTGTTTGGTTCAGTAAAGTCAATAAAAAGTGGGGCTGCAACAATTAATTTGAATAATCTCTTAAAATATTCATAAAAAATATTAGAAATCCATTTTAAAATGTCAATGTGCAACAGAAATATTAGTTTGACTATTAAAAAAGCAGACTAAAATCATCGTTTGTTGCACTTATTTGCATGCACTGATAAAAGGCCAATAGTGGAAAAAGTACTCAAGAACGTATTATATACAAAGGAAGTAAAAGGAAAGTATCACATACACAAAATCTACTGAAGTAAAAGTATTGAAGTACTTGTTGGATAATCTGAGAAAGAAAGCGACTGAATCAACACATTATGTACAATACAGATACCTGCTCTAAAATGTAATGAAGTAACAGTAAAAAGTATAGTATAAATAGGTACATTTACTTTTGGACTTTCCACCATTGTAAAAGGACAATGGAAATACCCACAGTATGGCCTTGTCTCACAACGTTAAAAAGGGGTTACTGAAATAAAACTCTTAAAATACATGATGGTTTAAAGTTTAAGTTCAGCAGAGTTTAATTACTGTCAAAATGTCTTTATCGAGCTTTTATGTGAGAATTTCCCAAAATACCAAAGCCTCAGGATACAGATGGTGTCTCTGATTTGAATAAAGAACCAATCATTTTCGCTTGACCTGTTGTTGAACTCCCTGAATGCATCTGTTTTATGCAATTGTGTTGTATTTTCACAGATTATGACAAATCCCGATAATCTTCGAGAATTGATGTAGATTAAACACCAGTGGCACCCAAAATACATCACCCAAAAAGAAAAGAGAAAGAAAAGATGTATAAACTTAATGCCATGCAGTTTTGTGTCCATTTTTTTCTGCTTAAATGAATACAGTGTGTAGCATCTGATCTTTGTTACAAAGTCCTGCTTTCACAATACTTGAGCTCGAGTTTGGGAAAGCGCCGTAAGAATCATGTTTTAGCAATGACATCTGTAACTGAATAAATGCAACTTAACGTTTAATGCCATACTATAGTATGTAGTTTATTGAATAATATTCTATTTAAGGCCCGGGGGCCAAATCAGACCCTCCAAGGGATATGGTCCGGCCCTCAACCCATCTCACCTCATCCTGATTTAGTCCTGGTTAAGTCCTGATTTAGACCTGGTTTAGATCTGGCTTGGTAAATTCCAGTTGAGTTCAGGTTTTGACCTGGTTTAGTTCTGATTAAACCTGGTTTAGTCCTGGTTTATTTTATTATATTTTATTCATTGTTTTATATTGCAGTTTTATAGTTCTGTTTAGAGCTGGTTTAGTCCTGGTTTAGAGCTGGTTTTGTCCTGGTTTAGACCTGGTTTGGTAAATTCTGGGTGAGTTCTGGATTGGTGGTTCTGCGGATGTTGTTTTTCGTATTTTGTAATTTCGCATTGCCTATTTTTTTTCGTATTTCAAAAGTGTTGGCGTGTTGGGTACGTTTCCGACCCCAAGGACATAACCATCAGAGAAATCTGGCCTTCAGTAAAATAAAGTTGAATAGCTATTCCAGGCAAAGCAATAACATCTCCATGGAGACAAGCAGGTGTCGGACCCCACGTCTAAAAGTCGCATGGTGCATCTTTAATTTACTATGAACAACATCAATAATAATGCCTGAGTCCACACGTCAGTCACACGTGTTTGTCTTTGTGAGGCATGCAGCGGGCACCTGCCACTTCAAAGGCCCCCTGTGTAAAAGCCCAGGGGCCCGACACGGCCCCACAGTGGGAGGCGCCCACAAGGTTCACTGGCATTATTCTCACTGCTTTATAAACACACAAACAACATGGCTGCAGCTCATTACACCTTTGTTAATCTCCAACAAGGGCTGAACGCATGCTGAGACGGCCCTACACATTTGTACCATGAACCGTATCTTTAAAAACAACAAAAATAACATTATAGTCTGTTGTTTGCTTGTTTGTGTGAATATTAAGCAGTAAAAGTTGTTCAGGTTTGGTTTGTGCAGTCTAATGGGAATATATCAGCCTTCTACCTGAAAAAGTAATTCTCAAAAATGTCCTTCTAGCAATCTCAGGTGAGGCTGTGAGAAAATTAAAGTCATACTTTGTTTAAGAATGGCAACAGACAGTCTCCAGGGCCTGTGGTTTAATCAATTTATTTGTAACTAAACTGTAAGAAACCATTTCTGCTAAGAAAGTTTGGAAAGCCATGAGCGGCATAAGAATGTATTTAAGCGTCAAGAATTTTCATATTGGATTTGATTTGATATGATTTTGAAAGAAGTAGAAATTCATGTAGCAAAAGACGAACTTTTCTTACTTTATTTTTGCTGCATTTTTCATGATACAAGAGAAGGTTAAACAAAATACAACGGCGCAAAAAAAATACTTTCAAATAAATTCTCACACAATAGACTTTCTGTTCTCTCCCAAGTGTTTTAGTAATGTTCAGGACTGAACTTTATTACTGCAGACAATGTTTATATTGTAACTCTTATTATTTAGTTATTATAATTCTTAGGATGAAACATTTAGTCTAGACTTGGTTGCATTTGTGTTAAGGAATGGCAAAGGATGTGTTTACGCCTGTTGTTGTTTGGTCCAAAAATGTAATACATTTTATACCTGATGTAGAATTGGTTTGGTCGTGTTCTAGTCCTTGTTTAGTCCTGGTTTAGTCCTGGTTTAGTCTTGGTTTAGTCCTATATGAACAGCAAGTGTGAAGCAGCCCTAAATTACACAAGCATATAGATCACTGATTTCCTGATTTATTCAGTTGAAAACATGACATTACTTAAATGATGTAAAACAACACATTAAACTGGGAAGGCGTTTGGGTGCTGGTGTGGGTTTTCTTAACACATTATCCAAAAATAAAGAACTGAAATGCACCTTTTCTTCTTTCCATTGAAAAGCATTTATTAGACATGTTCATAGTAAAATGGTCTTTCCCTAACGAGTCCAAAAAAGCAATGAGAGCGTGAACAATGATAAAAGACATCCTTAAATACCCCAGAAACGGGGACAGCACAAGATGAGAGGATAAAAGACTATCAGAAAGATTAACCTGAGGACATAACATTCAAGCCAAGGTTTGTTTTAACAGAGCAACAGCAAGACACACCATTTTCACATTTACCTCGGGCACAGAGACTTCTAACATATGAGGGACCATTCCAATCTTTATAATTAATAAAGTAGTGACTTTTTTTTTTTCACAACATTATCAGACAATCAATGTGTATTTTGCTGGAAGTCCCTATGTTTCTGCAGCTAAATCAGAATTTCCTTCAGGATCATTAAAGCGTCTGTCTATCTATAGCATCTGTCTAGATGGGATCAGTGAGCCACCCCAGATATTTGGCAGAAAATAGCAGCGTCCATATTTAAGGTGAGACACTATAGACAAAACTCATTTAGTTTAGTTTACTTTTTCAGTCTCTCTCTCAACATATATGCTTTCATGTGGAAACAACAAACTTGTCCAATCTGCTCTTAAATATGTTTTATTATTTAATTTAATCCACTTCATCCATAGATTTCTCTGGGACATTCTAATTTCAAAGGCCACAGCTTAAAGTAGATCCCACACACACCAAACTTTACAATCTTGGACTCAACGGGATTTTCACAAAATGTACAGAAGGATTTTTTTTTTATATAAAATTCTAAAACTGATTATTTAAAGTTTTAGGTTTAAAAAAACAGCATTTTTAGGACAATTTTCAGTCAAAGATATCCAAAATCTCCTCTGTAAAATTTTTTGTAACTAGTATGTGTACAAAATGAAGTAAGACATTTAAACATCGTTCTGTCAGCTTTCTATGTCCCAAATATGTGTAATTTTGGTCATTATTCACATTTCTATATGAAAACATTACATTATGAAACACAGCATTTTATGTGAGTACACTACAGGAGAAGTTTCAAATTGATATGTTTAAATTTGTTTAAATAAAAAGACTTTTTTCCTACTTATAGTGTCTCACCCTAATCCATTTTTGCCCATGTGTGCAAAAAAACAAACAGCCTCAGAGTGTGCACTTCAATTGTCTTGACCCGTTTTTGAATGTGTTTTTCATGTTGATTTCTAAAGCGACACCAAACAATCAATGCCTCCTTTGCTTTGGTCAGGAGTGTTTTATGTTCACCTCCACTTTAGCCTTGGAACAACATCAACCAAAACCGTCCCGCGCGGAGCCTCTGAAGCAGGAGGCTGTTGGAAGTTGAAAGCAAGGGTTAATTAGGATTACACTGTTCTTGTTTTTCTGCCTCTGCCTCTTTCTCCTGACCAGCACCGTCGGCCCGCATGCTCGACACGTAATTCTTTCTAACGCCACAGAACGCTTCCTATCTGCGGCCTGATAAAGCTGTTCCTCTGAGGATGCACTGAAGCCTGTGTCTGTGTGAGTGTGTGTGTGTGTGTTTGTGTGGTTTGGGCAGGCTTATTTTCTTATCCACAAATCCACAATATCACTGACAGAAGGCTGAGGAGTCTGTCGGTGAAGATGCAGCATGCTGGAATGATCACTGCAGTTTGTGTTACTGAACAAAATGAACTGTAATTTGAAGGAACATTGACCACAGAAATGGTTTAAAATATTAATTGTACTATTTGCAAAGATTAGAAATTTAATTAAAGCCTGCAGTGGTTCTCAGACTGACTACCAAGAACAGTTGAGAGCTGGTTTGTCCCGCTTAAACATTTTCTTTGGTTGTGGATTCGGTTAACAAAAGGGTATTACCAAAATACTGTAGCTCTGAGGTGCAGTGAAATTTTAAAGTGAAAAGGTTCTGAGAGCGTGTTCTCCCTGTGTCTGGGTGGGTTTTCTTTTGACTCAGGCACTCTGATTTCTCAACCTAAAACATGGTGTGAAAAATCCTCAACTGATGCTAGATATTCACCTTCTATTTTGGAATCAGTGGATTATATATGTTTTTGCTTTACTTTAAAAAAAAAAAAAGTTAAATCAAAGTCCAATTTTACTGTTACTGTTTACTGTTTACTGTACTTTTGAAGATGATGCTTCTTTCTGTGAGAACTATATCATATGCATGTGATCAAATAATAAATAATAATAATAAATAATCTTTGACCCCATTGAATTCCATTTACATATTTGTTACATTCTTAAAGACTATTGTCAAACACTAGGCAGAATAATAAGGGGGAAAATATACAACCTTGCCGTACTCCTGTATAAATATTAAAGGTCCAGGTCACCCTAGAAAAAGAGGTTTAGATCTCAGTGGGTTCTTACCTGGTTAAATAAAGGTTAATAAATAAATAAATTAAACCTATCACTGATTTCAGATGTCAGATATCAGAGGGAATAATAACGGGGTTCACACACCTTTTCAAAGATAAAATTCCAGCATGTTTACGCTTAACTTTGCACCAACGCTCCAACATTGTTTTTGCATTCAGGACAGTACAAAACTTGCAAATGTATATTTCAACTGTAGGGTCCAATAGCAGCAAAATTATGCATGTTTCTCTCCCAATATGCACTCCAAATTTCAAGTACATTCTCACCTTCGAAAATAGTAAATTTCAAGCATTTTCAAGGATTTCAAGCACGAACCCATGTACTGAAGTCTACAAAACACAATTGCTGATACTTAAAGGCTGTATATCAGAAACTAGAGCTGGGGAATGTGGCAAAAATATCACGTTTCTTTTCTCATGTTGATTCAAATATATTTTTATTTTCAAAAACAAGATAAAAATGGCTTCCAATATTTATTTCCTGAACATAAACAAGACAGACTTAATAATTTAACACAGAAAATAGTAGGGCTGTGAGCAAAATAAAGTAAAAAAAAAAATGGTGACTGAATGCTTCTAAATAGTGCATAGTATACAGTATATAGATGAAAACCAGCAATGATCTATTATTTTTTTGACATTTTGATGTATTAATGTCACAGTCTTTGTTACAAAAAGTCTTTTGACAAGTATTTTAGAGTCTGTATAGTTCAGTTATTAGTCAATTATCAATTTTTATGTCTTTTTTAAAATTTTTATACAGTTGATTAGACACGATTAGTCGATTAAACGTTAGGCTACAGCTCTAGGAAATAGTCAAATATATTCTTCCAGTCTGAACTCTGCTCCAAAACATACAGTATATGCTTCTACTGAGGATTAGCTGTCGATCTCTCAATTAAAAACAAACAAAACAAGCACACCATTGACAATTAGAGTCGACTGAATCTTTGATAAACAGCCCAGCCCTATCAGAAAAAAAATATAAATAAATAAGAAGAGGCTCTCATCTGTTGCATCATAAATCAAAGCAACCAAATAAATACACATCCGCTACACATTTTCCCATTCCACTCCGAAACAGACAGCTTGCCCCATGTGCATTTTTCAATCGTACGTAAACATCCTGGTAATTCCCCAAAAATAAGTCCAAAAAGCACTCTGTCAAACTCATCACGATTCTGCGGAGAGCGGCGGTTCGGATCTCAGAGACAATCAGAGTGGTCATGTCAGGGGATATTATGGAGCCAGGGCTGGTGATGACGCACACTGAGCCTCAATCACTGGATGTGATTGAAGTACCACAAGCTGCTCCTGCTCCTGATGCACCGTACTCTTCTTATTTTAACACTATGGACAATTCAACTTGTGTCGCTCTGCCAGTCACCTGTCTCTCAATATCACTCTGGATCTACTGCATCTGTGATAAAAGTGGAGAAGGTATTAAGCATCTCGAAATTGTTCAAAACCTAGTGATACTACAGTTACATACTGTATTTTGGCAGTGAATCTTATTTTCTGACAATAAGCACTACAGACGGACTACATTTTGTACTGTTTAATTGACCTGGACTTGGTTTGGTCCTGTTTATGTGCAGTTTAGTCCAATTGTTTGGTCCTAATGTAAACCTGCTTTGGTCCTGGTTCCCGGGTTATGTTTCAGTTCAGTTCTAATTTTGAGGACATGCACTCCACACAGAAAGGCCACACCAGAGTTTCCATGTCCTGAATGTTCTTCTTACTGTGAGAGTGTTAAGTAAGCACTATTATGTCACCTAATGCCTTGACATGTCAGGTGTGCCTTGAAAACTTGTCCAAATTGAGTTAACAGATTCACAAGTGCAGTTTTTGAAGTGTCCTAAGCTATTTCTGCACCAAAAAGAATGCAAAACCAACATTTTACCTCATTAAATGTCTTTGTAAGTCCGTGTGGTGGTTGTAAATGCATTTTCGGGGCATTTTTGCTGCTGTCTCTGCGTGGAAAACCAGCCTTACAACTTGCCTGACACCGAAGACTCTCCAGAGAAACCTTGGATATCTTTAACATAAAATGCCTTTGCATGTGATTGTACTTCCAAAAAGGAAGGGGAAAAAAAGAAAAAAGGAAAGAAAAAATGCTTTTGGCGTCTTTTTACTGGCAGTGCAGGGGGAGCTCTGTCACTGAAGTTACTTCTGCTTTAACAAACCAGACAGTGACACAGGCAGTCATTATATACTATATATATTTTTAGTAAATTGTCTGATTTGGTCATGTTTTTGTAATGGTGGTATCTGTTAAACCCATAAAGTGTGCTGTGACTCAAAAAAGGTTGAAATATGCAGACCTAATGCATATAATTCATATAATATATAATTCAAGAGACACTGTTCTACCCAATGCATCCTAACGTTTATTCTATTTATTGAATCAAAGGACAGACACTATGCTGGATTGGTCTAAAGTAAGTACGGATTTAAGAATGTAACTTGTTTGGTGGAGAATATGTTTTCATTGCTAAAAAAATAAAAACACCGTCAAAAACATGCAATCTTACTGTAAGCGTACTCGCCAGCATTGTTGCCGTGTCCACTTCTTTTTAGCGACTTTGGCTTCTATTTAGGAAAGTTGCTTGCAAATTTTGAAAGTGGTGGGTTGTTGTTTTGGGGGCTCATTTTCAGCCTTTTTCAGTTCGCTTTCACGTTAAGAGACTCTATGATGACTGTGTGGGCTGTTAATGTTTCAAAGTTGTTATTTATGTAAAATATGCAATGAAACATATGCACATCTCATTAGCGCTCGTTCAGCTGTGACAGACGACGCTGAAGTAGTCGCTCTCTGAAAATCTCACAACTCTGCTCACCACTCTTTCAGAATACTCTCGGGGTACCGTTACTTTCCAAAAATCAAAAGAGTACATCACAGTGTTTGATCATGCAGGTTAGACTTTCATGGTATTGGTGAGAACAATTTAAAACACTGCTCTTTTGGTAAGTGTGTGCTTGACTTTTCATTCTCTACAAACTCTTTAAATGAATGCATAACAAACAGTGAAACAAACATGAAGCTGTTTTTATCCAGTGTCTCGCTATAATATAAAGCAACTTAAAGTGAAAGTATTCTAAGCCCTTGATTTTCAACCAGGGTGCCTACTGAGGTTTTGATGTGCCTTGAAAAAAATGTCAGATTCATGGACTTAAATGAATACTGCTTTGAGCAACTTCACAAAAAAGATAAAAAAAAAAGAAAGATAAACCAGCACCATTACCAAATGTTAAGAACCAGACCAACCATGGACAATATTTCCAGTGTAAATAACACTCTCTAAATAGTGTGATTTGGTAATGTTTTAGGTGGTGTGCCACGGCATATTTCCAGCTAAAAAGTTTGAAAAACATTCTAGTAAGTATTCAGAATGCTAATTGCATCATGCAATGGTATACGTTACAACAGACATTTTATTTCAGTTAAAAATTCTGTAGTGTGTAAGCAAATACATTTTCGCGCATTCTTTAATGGATACGTTTTATGTGGAATATTTCAGGTAAACAAAATCATCATCCAAAACAGACGCAGCTGGCCGACCTTCCACCAGAAGAAGTTGCACGCAGTGGCACATGTAACTCTGCCATTTTGATAGTGTCTTGGGCTGCACTTCCCCTCGGGTCTGCAGCAGGTTTGATTTTGTGTCTGTAGTGAGCGAGCGCCGCAGACAGGGGTTAGTGAGGAGTCACTGAGTCAATGCGTGACCTTGTCTAACCGGCTGGGTATCAAACTCATGACAAGCCAAACTTTTTTTTTCCTCAGCCCCAAAGCCTCTTTATGCGGCCCTTTGATGTCGGCACTTAAAAGCAGCACTAACTCCCAACCCTGGAGGAGCTGCCTGGCACACTGCGGATGCTCCAGTCTGTGCGCGAGTGTGTGTCTGTGTGCGCGAGTGAGTGTGTGTGTGTCTGTGTGTGTGTGTGCGAGTGTGTGTCTGTGTGCGCGAGTGCGTGGCTGGGAATGCCTGGTTCAGCTCAAGTTAGTTTGGGTGTGTGTGAAAGTAGGAGGGTGTTATGTTTCTATTTTTGTGCACAGCATTACATTTTTCAGGGCATTTTTTTAGGTTTGATATATTTCTATCCTACTTTTTAATTTATCAGAATCAGAAAATGTGGAAAATGAATCTGGCATTATGGTGTAACATAAAACAATAAATATTTGGAAAGTTAATTCTGTCTTCTTGTAATTACTAACATGAGAGTTTCTTCTAATACGACAGTTGTAAAAACAAGCTCATTTACCTGACATGTTTAGGCGGCAGGACAGGTAACGTCTGATGGATGTGATGTGCCTCTTATCAGATGTGGTTCCCAGGCGTAGTCAACTTGACAGATCTATCAAAATGACCAAAAGAGAAAACCACGTCATGATCTGGGACAGCGAAAAATAGTAGGAACTGAGGAAGACAAGTGCAAAAGATGGATATGAGAGGCTTTTGAAATCAGGAAGAGGGGCACACGGACCATCAACAGAGACGAGGGAGCTTTTACTTTGGCCTCACACGTGGGGCTCAATTCTCCAGACACCACCACGGAAAACAAAAAAAATGCTTCAAAGATTACAAAATGGTGAGGAGCTGTCAAGGTGAGATGTTTTTTGCTCTGGAAATGGAGGAAATCTCTAAAAATAATAATTGAAACATAAGCAAATGAAACAAAAGCAAAAACTCCATGTATATTTTGATGACAGCATTATTTTCGCAATGGGCTTAATCAATGACCTTCTTCATGGGTAAGTAAAAAAAAAAGTTGTTAATACTGTAAGCGTGCTGATTTGCTTACTGTTTTCCTGGTGTTGCACATGTCTGGAAGAGCCCTGGCAGTGGGCCATTTCAATTATCTCACGCCTTCACTTTCTCCTGAGTAATCTTTTAATCTTACTGCTATCCACCTTAGTCTCAGTCCAGGCTTTGAAAATCACTTAGCATTTTAAAGTCTGTTGAGTCTGTGCAACAAGAAGTGGCAGAACCAGCACCATTGAGTTTTGTTTTTAGTTATTGTTTGAAGAGATTGCTAGTATCAGTTCTGTAATCTTATGTTGTAGACTATGTTGTAGAGGTTGTGACAGACAATACGTTTCTGCATAAAATTATTACAGGAGTATTATTGTAGATGAGCACAGTTTGTACACCATTTCAACAACAAAATTCAAGCCCATTTCAAGCACCTTTATACTTGACCCGGCCCAACGCACCACCATTTTTTGGCATTCAGGACTGTGACAAACTTGCAACATTTATAGTTTTTGAAATCAACAAAAATAATAATAATGTTTCCTTCCCAATATACATTTTGAGAATGTGATCACAAAGGGGAGGTGACGAAGCAGGAGTTATACGCAATTTTAGAGTACTTATAAACAACAAATTGAAAACTAGTAGTGCTCTTTACTGTCCCAATGCGTAAGAAACAGATTGGCAAGTTCAAATTTCAAGCATTTTCAAGCACTTTTTCCAAAATGCAAGCACTTTCTCAAGCTGGAAACGTGTTTAAGGATTTCAAGCACCCGTACGAACCATAAATTATATTTCCTGCATTTCTTAATGATGAAAGGCAGGCAAACAAGCAATAGAAAAGCAAAATGTATACTTAAATTCTTTTTTGAGTTGTTCTCATCTTGAGTACATTTACACTATATGTATAATTAAAATTGCCCAAATAAACAACTAAACTAATTAAATTTTCTTTCCAATATTGATGTAATGCTTTATGATGGCACCGTGGTTTGGAAAGATTGAAAAAACGATTGAATTCTTGGAGGGAAGTCAGGATATACCGCAGCCTTTTGAGACCGGAGATTTTTTTTTAGATACTTGGTCTCAGATGAGAAGACAAAAAGCGATACAAAAATCTTTTAGTTAGAACATTCCCGAAGCATTCATATCTTATTCGAAGTCTTGGCGTCTGCCGCGTGCCTTCTGCCAGGAGCCGTTTTAAACTACCTGCATTGTGCCAGAGCTGAAAATAGCCGGCAGTGAAGTGTTCTCGGAGCGGGCTCTGTCTGTTGCTCATGTGACCCGGATGCTTGAGTGAACCCGACCGTGTTTTTTTGCCCTTCCCTTGAGTCTCGCTGACATTTTAGCTCCGACACGTCGCTCCCTTGGCTCTGTAGCATCCACTCGTCTGCAGACTTGAGAAAGATGGAGTAGGAAGTTAGAAATGTAAGGCAAGGCTGCGAGTTCTGTCTGTGCCCCCTGCTGCTCGGTAATGGGTGAATCATCAGGATGCTGTGGCAGTGTTGGTGTTGTTTTCTCACAGTTTTGGTCCTACACATTTTCAGATGGCTCAAGTTGATATCAAAATAGAATAATTATAAGGCTGGGCGATATGGTAAAAAGAAAAGGAAAAAAAATCGAATTATTTTCCCTCTTGGTTCACTTTTAACTAGCCCAGTTTGAAAAAAAAAAAAGGCTTTCAATGTTAATTTCCAGGACATAAACAAGACATGCTGATAATCATTGCCATCTAACAAAAAAGTAAAATTTCTTCCTCCAAAGTCTGAAGCCGATTGGCTAGACACTGTGATTAAAAAGACCCAAGCATGAAACACTGATCAATTGTAGCGCTGGAATAATAGAATTGTGGTATGTCACATTCAATTTAAAGGCTCTATTTGAATTTGCATTTGAATGAAGAAAATACGTGGTACATTTGATTCTGCAACATACACCGGGGCCGTGACCAGAGCACAGCCCAGATGAGAGACCGACAGAAAAAGACCCTGTTTATGGGAATTACAATAAGATGGAATAAGGAATAAGGAAAAAAAGAAAAAAAAAAAAAAAAGTTGTGATGGTGATGCGGAGGGGGCACTGGTGCAGACGGGGGAGGGGGGTCACGGAAGGAGGGTTTGGGGGGGAGTGAGGGTGTGTGCCCTGTCTAGGCTACCCCACTTTGGTGGGACACAGCCCAGGTATATAGATAGATAGACAATAAGATGCATGTCAGGGGCAGGGAGCGGGAAAAGGGGACAGGAAAGCCCCTACTGTCTGCGAGTGAGGCCTGTTTGATCCCTGCACATGTTTGTCTGTGTAATGTAATGTAATAAGCGATTTGAAAAATGTGTTCAGCTGACCCTCTGAAATTTGGCTTGTATTATTTTGGAGGCTTTACATTGTTTTAGTGATTATGTGGCCTGTAGTTAAGTCCAAATTGTACCATTTATTAAAATACAAAATAGTAAATGTTTATAAGACTACATGCATAACCACACATACTCATCATCACCATATCACCATCATCATATTCATCATTCATCACATTTAATAGAAAATAATTTAGGAATTTAATCGATCATATCAATGCTATTGATTATATTACTAAGATCTTATACATTTGCATCCCTTATATATTAACAAGTAGAGGAACAATTGATTGATGCTGTACCTCAAGGCACTTCACTGGATTCACTAATGAGTTAGTAATTACAAGTCCTTGATTAAATGGAAGAAACTTGGGTCAAGTAATCAACTTTACTTGTAAGGCTGCAGTTTCACAATGTAACGATTTTGTATGTCTTTGAACATGTATCTCTTGTTAAAATGGACCCATCAAGCTGTCTAAAGTCGTGTTTCCACTAAACTTGGTCCCCCAGACGGATCACTTTGGGCTGGCTCGGGCCGCTTCTGTTAATTGCGGACTGCGTTTCCTGCAGAGGTCCAGGCTCGCGGGGCCCACTATGTGAGCAGCTGACATCACCCAAAAGTGAATATGTTTTCTTTATAAATCAAATCTAAAACCTGAATTACACATTTTCATTATGCGTCTGGTTTCCCCCATTCATAAAAAGATGTTTAGTAATTACAAGTTTGTGGTGCTGCAAGTCGTGAATAAAGTGTGCGTAAACAAGACACAGCTTCCGTTTTTTTCGTCAGCTTCTTCTGCTTTTATTTCACTTTTCTGCACCACATTTTAACATCTCTCTATGAAATGTGTTAGGTTTGGATAGAGTTGGCTGCCATATGCACTGAAAAAATATTACTTTGAGTCTAAATGCAAGTGCAGTGCATCGTAAACAGGAAACAGCTGACGATAATGTGCGCTCTCTTTGTTTTGCTAACTCTGTCCGCTCAGCAAACAGAGTTATCATCACTGGAAATACTCCGGTTTTTCACATTGATATTTGATATATTGATAGGATTGGCACTAGACGGCCCAAGGGTTCACAAACATTTCAAGCCGGTGACATGTCATAACATGCCACATCAACTTCTCTGAACTGACTATCACAAAACAAATCATTTGAAGAACAGAATTCGTCGATGTAATCCCTCATTCGTTCGGGCGTGTTTCATCGTAGAAAAGGTTTCAGGGGTTGTCATCCGGACGTTGTTTGAAGATCGAGACGTTTCGACTTCTATCGACTTTGGGATAGAAGTCGAAACGTCTCGATCTTCAAAAGGCGTCCAGATGACAACCCCTGAAACCTTTTCTACCATTTGAAGTACACTGTAAATCAACACACATAACTAACAAACCAACTTACTACTCAAGTTGTCTGCAAAAGCTGAGATCATTGCAAGTTATTCTGAATTTAGTCAAGACTGTGTGGTGTCACAAACATCTTTACTTGAAACCCTCCATTAAACAACGTTACATAGTGCACCTTTAAATTACTGACGTCTTGTTTTCTACCTAACTTTGATCTCCAGCCACAAAATGAATCTGCATATCCTGTTTTGAAGGCTGAATTACGACCATTCAGGACAAAATGAAGACTCCAGTCCAAGCTCGACTCCCACACAGTCTGTCTCTCTGCCTGACTCCCCTGTCTGGGCCTGGTTGCCTTCTGACCCTCTATCCTCCTGATTGCTAGGTCTCTACATCTCTCTGACTCACTTCCCTCTCACTCTGTCTTGTCTCCCCCAAATAGTTCTCGTTCTTTCTCTCTGTTTCACTCCCTTTACCTATATCTCTCTTTTTTCTCTCAATCTTTCTCCCTCCCCCTACGGTCTCTTGATGTCTCCTTCTCTACCTTTTTCTCTCAATCTCTATCTCTTTCACTCCCACACTCTCTTCCTCTCTCTTTCTCTCTTTATCTCTATCCTAACCCCCTTCTCCCTCCCTTCTTTCTCTTAATCTTCCTCCCTCTTTTCTTTCTCCTGCTCCCCACCCTCTGTCTCCCCTATTACTGTCTCTTTTCTTCTTTCTGCCTCTCTCTCTGTCTCACTTTCTCCCTCTTTCTATACTTATCTCCCTGTCTCGTTCTCAAACCCCTTCTATCCCTCTCTCTCCCTCTCATTCCCTGTCTTTGATCCTCTCTCTCTCTACCTCTCCTCTTTCTCTTTCCTCTCCCTTTCCCCTTCCCCTCCAATCTCTCTCTCCTCTCACTGTCTTTTTATCCCCCCCTCCATCTCCCTCTCACTTTCCTCTCTCTTTCTCTCCCTTTGTCTCTCCCTCGATGTCCCTTTATCTCTCTCTCTTTCTCTCTATGTCTGTCTTTCTCTCCCACTCTCAGTAACTTTCTCTCTAACGTTCTGTCAAATGCTTTTTTCTGTGTCACTCTTTCTATCTCTCTCCCTCCCTCCGTCCCTGCCTGTCTCTTTTTCTCTGTCTCTCCAACTCTCTTTTCTCTCTCTCACTCTCTGCCTCTCTCCCTCTCCCCCGTCTCTCTCACTGTCTCTTTCTGTGTGTCCCTCTCAGTCTCTCCCTTTCTTTCTCTCTCTCTCCCACTCTCTGTAACTTTCTCTCTAAGTCTCTCTTTCTCAAACTCTCTGTGTCACTCTCAGTCTCTTCTCTCTCTCTCCCTGACTCTCTTTCTCTGAGTCTCTCTCCCCCTTCCCTCCCTCCCGCCCTCTCTCTCTCTCTCTCAGCACATCAGATCAGTGGTGCTCAGAGCGGGGGAACGAGGAGGTGTGAAGAGCTGCGCACCAGTGAGTAACCCCAGGAAAGAAAGGCCTGACAAAACCGGACTGGAGCAGGAAAGGGAGAGCTTCTGATTGCACTGATCCTACAGGTGTGTGTTTGTATGGTGTGTGTGTGCATGTGTGTGTGTGTTTGTATGGTGTGTGTGTGCGTGTGTGTGTTTGTGCGTGTATGCGTGTGTTAACCGTCAGCCTGGCTCCATGGGCTCCTACCTGTCTGATTCTCTTCCACTTGAGTAGATACCATCCTGGGCCTGACACTGTTATAATCCGAGACAGGGCCTGGATGGGAACGTCAAAATCCAAATGCTAAAAATAAGCTGTCACATTTGCATGCATGTATGCGCCACTGTCTCCCACATGGGCCCAATATGGAACACATTTACATTAGAGCTACTGCTATAGACACAGAGTTTGATTCAGAGCATAATCTCTTTTTGAAAATTATCACAGTAAAGCAGCAAGATACAATGACTTCCATGACATGCACAGAATGAAAATGTGTCTTGTTATATTATTTGTAGTCAAGAAATTCCAATCACTATTATCATCACTAGTTCTCTCTGTGCTAAGTTTATTATTTGTCTTTATTATCAAATTTGCTATATAAATTATTGTATTTTTGTGCTGTAATAAGTAAGTATAATTATGCTGTGGTGCAAAGTAATGAATTACAAATACAAAGTAGATTTTTGTGTAGTATTACCCTTTTCTAAATGTCTAAACACATCCTAAAAAAAACATGAGTTGCGATATAACATAACAGAAAGAAACGCTAAAGATTGTTAAGTTACAATCATTAATGAGTGAAATATGTTAATTATTCAACCCTCAAAAGCCAAAAAAAGAAGACAAAAAAATAAAGAAATAGTTCCTCACTGGTGCATAGAAAGGGTACAAATATCAAAATATAACATATCAAATATATATATAAAATATATATTATATATTGAATGATAATATGACAGGCCTAATTCAAGCCTAATTCTTTACTACGAGTGTAATCCCTCATCCAGGAGTAGTCGATGGTAGAAGTTTCAAGTTCAGATGTTTTTGAAATCGAGACATTTTGACGTCATCTAGGAATCATTTTCAAAAACACTGTCCAGATGATACCTTTGACACTCATACTACCATACCTTTGTTACATTTAAAGTCCCAGTTGTTTCAGTGCACTGCCATCTCACCTCTGTATTCACTTCTCCTACAACTAAAACACACAAAACAGAACTGCATCACCGTAATCAACTTTTGCAAAAATTACTAATTCAAAATTCTACTGAAGAGTACTACTTTACTAGGAGTAGTTAAAGTGCAATTTTGGACTATATTAACTGTGCTTTTACTTCAGTATACATTTTCAGTACTTTTTCCACCACTGATGTATATGATAAAATATAGAAGGTTTTCATTCATTCTGTATTTCCAGATGTTGACCTTCTCATCTAGAATGCTCAGTTTCACAAACTCTATTTCAGGAAGAACTGATTATTCAGCAAAACATTCAGTCATGTCTCATTTATTTATCCAAAAAGGTATTCAAAGCTCAAAAGCTCAAGTCTGCTGCCCTTTTCACCTGTCGGACAATGTTAGAAATACATATGTGTACAATAAGCAAAACGGAGGGAAAGATGGGGCAAAACTTCTCTAAATGTTGTATTCTCCCATTAAATTTAACAGTAATAATAAACGATAAATAAAGGTTGGGTAATTTAAACAGCTCTGACTGTGCACTGGAAAAAAAATTACCATCTGAAATAAGATAACTTTATTGGTGCTTGAAAAAGGTAGTATTTTTCTTGTTTTGAGTATATTTTATCACTCTTAAATATGATTGCCAGTGGAACAAGCATAAAATATCTTGTTTTACTTAAAATAACAAACAGATAAGCATTTTCAAACTTGAGAAAAAGATAGAAAAAGGAAATACTACAACACTTGAAATAAGTACAAAACTGACTAGTTCTATTGATACATCTTATTTTGAGAAAGTTTTGTTATAGTCAAATCAAGATAAATGCTATAATTCAGTCACTTTTTAAATTATCATCTTATTTCATATTGTATTTTTTCCAGTGTATTTGTTTTCTTTGTTCAGTGGATATAGATCCTGGAAAGTTACTGTATGCAGTGTTGACAGAATGTATGTTGTTTAAGTTGTTTATGTTGTCGAATGCTCCAAAACAGCATCTCCTAACATCTCTCAAAATATTAAGTATTCGAACTTTACAAATATGTCATTCGCGTTTTAATATAACCATCACTGCCACATGAAAAGTCTAAGGGCAACATCAACTTGGAATGAGGATAAAACTCTCAGTAATTTTCGTCAGTGGCATTAAGTAACACTGAGGCGATTATGTGCAAATTAGAAGGCTAAAGCTGCCATTTTGAGCGCACCAAATTACAGTGTTATGAGCGCGTTGCAAAAGGTGTCAGTCATGTGTGAATCCTCTGCTGACTCCAGCCCAAGCAGGACTTTAATGGACTTTAGTATCAATGTCCACAATTTGGAAACAACTGTGTGATGAGCTCTTCGGGATCAGGGCAAAACTCTGTAACCAATTACAAAGAAGGAATGACCCGCTCTAACTCACTGTAATGTCCGGAGTGCAACATTAGCAAGCAGCAAAGTATGATGGGAATACAAGAGCAGCTATAAAGAATGCAGTCATGAAACAATGGCAAAAAGTTTGAAAGTTATAGAATAGAGATTGCGGCAAAACATAAAGCCCCCATGTCCTATTTTTGTAACTTCTGCATTACCTTTCCTCTAGACGTGCCCAAACTACATAAATCTCTCCTCACCAACTGTCTCCAAAACATTCAATATGAGAAGTCTGTTTTTATGTTCTCATAATTCCCACAATTTCAGCTCATATCTGCAATATCTTCAACTCAAACTCCAGCTTTGACTGCTGTGTTTTCCGCTCTGCAGTGTTTCCAATTAATAGAGGAAACTACTGTGACCTTCCATAGACAAATGTTTGACCCCACAGACTAAAAACGAAACAAGCTGAACACAAAATTAGTAAAACAAATGGTGTTTTGTACTTGTAGTGCTGTCATATACATATAGAAATAACTGTTTAAACTTTAATCAGTGAACTTGTGTATGAACCCGTTTGTTTGTAGGCGTACAAGGATGATGATGTGTAATTGCAAACCAAATGACTTGTTGTAAATGATTAATATATGGATCGTTTGTGCAACCAAAGTCTCTGTTTAAACTTGCCAATGTCTAAAATAGAACTTTGTAAATCTTACAATGGAGAAATTCCCTTGTCCAGGCAGCGTATTTTTATTACATGATAAAGAGCAGCAGATTGTAGGAAAAAGACCTAACTAGGAATAATAATTTTAACACAATAGGCAATTTGTGCAAAACTCAGTGCAGATTATGACAATAAAAACAGTTACTGCTCAAGTACAAATTAAAGATACTTAACTATATAGATGAGAATGATTGCAATAAAGCATACAGCTGGTTTTAAGCTTTCTGGTGGTGGGTACAGCATCTGCTTGTCTCCATGGAGATGTTATTGCTTTGTCTTTGAATGTTCCACAGTATGGCACAGAACTTACACTTCTAGAATTATTCATGGAAAACCCTAAACACCCACTTACAGTACAATATCAGGAAGAAGACTGCAAATTTAATAGTCTCAAATAGGCCTTTATCCCAACATTAATTAAACAGAATTCTAAATAAGCTTAAAGCACTTTTACATTTTCAAGCATATTGCATTTTACCACCAAAAACACATTCTTGTTGATGCCATTTTATATATATATATTCAAATCAATTTTTTCTATTATTCTTTGCTGTTATTGAACGCTTATTGTTGTCCTTCATTTTATGTGTCAAGTCCAAGACATATTTTCCTCAGGAGGCAATAAAGTTTATTCTATTCTATAGTTTGGATTCACGTACTAGAATTTGTTGATGTCATCCTCAGATGGAGGGCAAGGGACTGTGAGAGATTCACTGTTTTGAAAAAAATACCCCAAACAGAAATCCACAAATATTGAACCTTCTCATTAATTGAGAGGACTGGCTCCACAACCTTGCCATAATTATTAATCTCATGGTTTAAAGTCCTTTCAACTGAGAACAATCACGTCTTTGAAGTTGATTAAGGCACCACTTTCTGAAGCTATTGTGAAAAAACAAGAGGCTTAACCACCGTCTGCGTACACTGGTGTGTGAATGAGTATGGTTCCACTGATTTAAAGTGATTTGAGCGCTTTGAAAAATGTGACAATTTACCATTTAAACCAGGTCAATACATATTCCTGGTATTCCTGGTATTTTTACAGCTCAAAAACATCTTGAAAAACATACATTCTTACTGTGAGCAGGGTCGCCTCTCCACCATTCTCCAACCATTCCAGAGTGTTCGGACTACTGAACCTATTAAGAACTTAAAACCTATACCTTCTTTACCCGCAAGCTTAATTTTCCTCTTGGATTCCTTCCAACGACCCTCACTGTAAAAAAAATAGTAACCAATCACGAAAGCACTACGAGAAATAGCTTCCCTCAACATATTTTTCATTGTTGAGCAATTTCACCTAACTCCCTGGCAACAAATGTGACACGGGAGGAAACTACTGCCAGCTCTTCTTGCTGAAACGTGGAAATGTTGGCACAGCGGAGAGTAGTATTTGGCTTTGAAAACAATAGTAATTTTGCTGCAACACAGTTTAAACCATGTCAGACCCTAACTTCCTATTGCAAAATGCTCCAATGAAACAGTTGTTAGAGTGTGTCACAAGAAATCCACCTCTTTTCTCTTGTTCCACCGGGCCCATTAAGCATGACTGTACAAAGTGAACAGCGGGGTGCTCTATGGCAGCGGGTTGCAGAACTATCGTGTGCCCATCTCTGCAGCATGGCAGAAGGGGGAGATTAACCGTGTCTTCTTCACATCAAAGGAGGTTTTCTAACTCGGGCCTGGCGTTGTGCTGCGAGAGTGACTCCTTAGAGCAGCTTCACCATTCTTATCTTCCCCAGCAGACTGCAACACCACTGGCTCCGCTAACACAGAGGAGGCAGGCGACGCGCGGTCAAATGTACAAGCACACAGTGGTAGTCTGGTTTGGAGACACACAAACAAGTATTAGGAGAATTGGTTCTGCTGGAAGAGCGCGTGCCGCCCGCCTCCTGCCTCTGTCGAGAGCTCAACCTGCTTCACTGGATATTTGAAATGGATTAAATGATAATCCCCGGAATAAAGCTTGCAAACAGAAGACACTACTCATATGTTTTGGCACCTTTTTAGTAGACAGAAAGGAAGCGAATAAATGGCCACATGTTGGTATAAGCAGAAATGGGCACAAGAAAGTTCAAAATCAGTAAAATAGTATACGGTTGAATGATTTTGTAAGAAACATTGTTAGAAGATATTTTTCCAGACATTATGATTACTTTTACATTTGCGATTTGTTTTAAAAGTTCTGTTCAAATTGCTCAAATCACTCGGTAGGTTTTCTAGTTCTAGTTCTAGGTTTTTTTCTCATAAAATTGTTAATGCTTTTCTTGGAAGGTTTCACAGTATGATGTAAAGTCATCTATGGTTCATTCATCTAGTTTTTATTGTTCAAGGAGAATACCCTTCACCAGCAAACTATATAATGCCTCTTTAAACATATCCAACATTTGGGATAAGACTGAATTATGACGTGCTAAACTAATACAAGAATCCCATGCATTTCAGAACATGTTTGTGGAAGTTTGAGCTGCAGAGTTGGCAGACTTTTTTGTTGTTGTTTGCTAATTACAGCCATTCAAACTGCGATATTGATGCCATTGCGATATCTTGCAACCTTAGTATAGTAATACTATAGTATCATTACAATAAAACTTACAGTAGGTGATATTCATTCATTTTCTACTGCTTGTTTCCGTTAGGGATCGTGGGATATGCAGACTCCACCCAGAGAGATCATGTGATGTTGATTTGGTCCGGGATTCGAACCCACAATCTCAAATCCACAGAGCTCTACCCGCTCTGCCACTGTGCACAGTAGGTAACACATTTTTGAAAGTACATTTTCTTATTTTAAGTTTAGCAAAAATATGTTTCTATATAATCATTTCGAAACTCTTGGTCTCATACTATAAATAATAAAGTGACAGTAAAGTGACATCAAATAAGACTGAACTTCATTTTCAAGTTACCTCCAATTAGGTAGTGAGTAACACTAATGAGAACATATGGTGTGGTTAGCAGTAGATAAGATGCAGACAATGCTGCTCAAATGCTTGGCCACACACTCTACAATTAATCTAGCTGGAAACCACCAGACTTCAGACAGGTGCAATGTGTGTGTGTGACGAAGAAAACTCAAAAGTGTATCGCCACAATAGCTGTAAAAGGCGGTCGTTGTCGTTGTTGTGATGTACAATACCAGTTTGATTTTAATGTGGGACTTGTCAGAAACGGATTTACTTCAGAACACTGTGTCACAGTTGTTCCAGTGCTGTGTTGTAGTCAGAATCCACTAGAGTCATGGACCTTAATCGATCCTGTCACGAACAATGGAAACTGATGTTGCTTCAAAAGTGTGAACCCCTCCCTCGCCCAGAGCTGCCACTCCGCTGTTCTCTCCCACATCACAAATGAACAACCAATTTCTGATGAACATCTCTAAATTATGCATCTATTTTTAATGAGACCCTGGTGTGGAGCAGCTGTGTCACTAATTACCATTCCAACAGCTAATGTTTTTGTGAAAGGGCAACGTACCTTTGTCTGTTTTACTTGTTTCTGCAGCATCAAGCCAGAAAACTAAAATCTATGAAACAACTCACAATGTTCTGGGAAAGTAAGTGAAATCTCGATGTAATTATGACGAATCATTAACCCAGTTCATGGTGCCTGATGGACCGAGAGCAACCTGACTTGACTCCGGTGGAGCAGCTAAGAGCCACAGTGACCCCTAGTGGCCGTCTCCCCATGTTACATCTATAAAGTAAATGAAATGCCCTGGAAACCTTTTTCAAAAGATAAAACATTGTGACCTATCTTGTTATTTGCAGGATTGGATCTGATTGTGAGTGCATGCTCCCCTCGTCAATTCACTCACACAAGTTTCATTCACAAATATTGCAGCCAGCCAGCGCTCTCTGCCATCAAATACACTTTGTCCTTGGCTACATTTCAACATTTGGCCCTGTTTTGATTCCAAAAGTCATTGACATGCCTGAACGCAAACAAGAACGAACAAAGTTTGACTTTTAAACCAACTCGATTCCCCTGCTGTACCCCAGCCAACATGGACGGACAAATGAGCTCTTTATTACTGCTATTATTATCTCATATTCTGCTTGTATATGGAGAAGCTTTGGATATGATGCCTATTGAACTTGCCCCTATTCCGTGCAATGACAAAGCTGTGGAGAAGCTTTCCCGACTGGCTGTCACTTACATCAACGAGGATAGATCCGAGGGTTACAAGTTTGCTCTAAACCGAATTGCCAATGTCCACCTTCATGCTCAGGTGAGTCAACAGGAAGACTGAACGCCCTGAAATATTGTGTCAGTGGGAGATTTATTTGTGATTAACGAGAGAAGTGGACTGGAAAGCTTATTTTCTCATCTAGGGTTGTAGAAAATCAAAACATCCCTGGTAGGAGAGACGCGGTGCTGGGGTTGACCAGCTGTGACCAATCTTGCTGTCAGTGGGAACCTGTTTGATAAGATTTGGGCTGAGATTGTGTACACAGAATCATCTAATCAAAAGCCAATGTTACAATTTGGTAACTGCTGGGTAATAGTAATCATACTAAGGTGAGACACTACAGGTGGAATGATTTAGCCAAGAAATTATAAGAATGAAAATTTGCTTGTAGAGTAATGCAACACCATGAAAGAACCAATACTAATACTTCTTTGCAATTATTTGTTAATGCTGCTGCTTTAGGTTGCATTCACTCTTGCACTTTCAACATATCAAAATTTTGTCTAAACCAGGACTAAAACAGAAAGTGAACGAGGACAAGACCGGGACTAAACAAGCCAGGTCTACATCAAAAGTAAACTGCCACCAAAACCAAAAAAAGGACAAGTGTGATCGCACCCTAAAATTAGCTTTTCCCCAAAGAATAATTTGTAAAAGCAGGTCTTAATGTGAAAATTAAACTACTCTGCACTGTCTGCACCCAATTAATATCTTAACAATCGCAAACTCCGAATAAAGAGTCCAGTTCACTGTTCATGCGCATGTATGTGAATGTTAGTCCTGGTTTAATCTAGGTTTTGTTTCAGAATTGGTCCTGTTTTAGTCCCAGTTTTGATGTGGTATCTGTGCCAGTGTGAAAGTAGGTTTTAGAATGGCTTCAACCAGACCCATTTACACTAAAGGACTGAAACTATTTGCAGAAAGTGACTAAATTAAACAACTGATGTTTATGAAACGGCTACAGGCTGATCTCTAATGTTCCAGATGGGGTAAATGGTCAAAAAATTATACTTATTAGTTAAGTTGGTGGTTTGTGCTTCTTTTCTTAAATAAATGCTAATTGTATTTCATCCCAGGGTAATGTTTTTAATACCATTTAACGTTGAAATGTACGTCTGTTTTTGTTCTATTAATCTGAACCATTTAACAATAAAAACCAAGAGACAAAAAAAGTGCTGTGCCTTAACGACAGGATAAAAACGCAATAAATGAAGAAGATGATCAATAAGCTCTTATTAACAGAACCTTGAAAGCTCAAACTCATTACCTTATATCATGAGTCATAAATGTTCCAACATGAACCGGAGATACAGTTAATAAAGCACGGGTCAGTTGAGTTCAGAGCCGCAGAGACTGGACTTGCACAACACATAATGAACTCCATGGCTTTAGGAAATGAAGGCCATCACGGCCCAGATCAGCATTCAAAGACGTCCCGTTAGGCCTCACCCTGTGGAAATGTGGCACCAACACCTGCTAAAAGTGCTCGCAGCCAAATCAATACACAACACAGAATTACCTGTCTGCCAAATCGTTCCTTAAGGGGTGCAACAGAGCAGATACACAGGGAAATTGTTCTGAAGGCTTTTAGAAAACTATTTATCCTCGTTCAGGTAAAATGTAGTGGAAAATTTTACATCAGAATTTTTTTTTTTATAACCTTCTACATACTTGATCCGAAATGTATGTTCCCTGTGCTTGTGTGTGTTTGTGTTGTGTGCACCAGGGCCCAGCAGGCAATGTTTATTACATGGATTTGGATGTCCTCGAGACCAAGTGTCACATAGGCAGCCCGAAACCATGGAAACGCTGTGACGTCAGGCCCTTCATGGAAACAGTACGTCCGTTTTCTTCTTGGTTAAATTACATACTTCAATCACCCTGAAATGTTAAAAAAATAAGTTTTATAAAAGGTGGACAATATATTACATTCATGTAGACAAATTGTGAATGTGGTCTTGAACATTTGAGCTAAAAAAAGATTCTAAACTTTTGTGATTCATTTTGTAGACATTTTTCAATATCGCCCACCCCTACTATGTAGTATTATTGTATTATTAGAGCTGGGAAATATGGTGATTAACATGAAATTGTGATCACATCCCTCTGACAATTTTCAATTTTAGTCATATCACTAATATATTCACTATTTAATGATCAAACTAGGGCTGCAACACATTAATCAATTAATTGCAACGATTATAGAATTAGTTGCCATGAGCTGAGAGAAGAAGGTTTGTGACTCAGACAGAGCAGGAATCACACAGAAATTTTGCGTATTTATTGAAAAAACCCTTTTTGTCTGTAAATATTCTCCGTGAGGATGTCCTAAAAGAGCTTCAGCTTTATCAATTCAAGTCAACTGAGTAAAAATCTCATATTTACCGGTATTTTGCATTTTGCTAAACAACTAATCAATTAAATGAAAGAATAATTGCTACTGGACTGATAAAATGTCAGAGGGAGATTACGTAATTTCCTCAATAGAAAAATCCAAAGTCTACATGAATCATTACAAAATCAAAATAGTGATCTGGCTCCTAGAAAACCATGCTACCATATCGCCCACTCTAAGTATTATTTTTAGTGTACATATTTTAGGGTACTTTTAAGCACTGCCAATGTCAAATAAACGTACATGCCTTGTTTAGCAAATCTCTGGAAACTGCAACACCACCATCCTCCACACACAAGAGGGATACTCCTACCTGTACAGCTACGACTGCACTCTTGTCCCAGGTAATGAAAAACATACGAATCTGCATTTATGTTATTATTAAGACACTTCAAAACAGCAGCACAGAAGCAAACACAGCTGAGTAAAATAGGACTGAATACTGGAACAATTGTATAGCGCTTCTATTACTGCAACGACAACATACTGTGGACTGTATTACTAGCAAGTATTTCTAGTATGTAGTAAAAATATCCTAAAACAGGTGTAAAATGTGATGTGTCTTTGAAAAAGAGTTGGTTTTATCAAGACTTGGCTGAATAAGGTGCTATACAAAATGGATTCTAGCAGGAAAGAGTGTCTTGGCAGAAAGCACTTTACACTTGGTATGATATAAAAGCACCAGGAATATGAATAATCGCAAGTCCCACCTGCACATTTGCAACAACCAAAATATCATCTCCTCGAACTCCCACGCTGCCCATAATGGAAGTATTTTGAATAGTTTAACAATCAACTAGACACTGCTCCATTTAACGGTGCACATGTAGCTTTTCTGTTTATCCGTGTTCGTCTTTATTGCGTTTAAATGTTGTGTGGCAATTTGTTAAGACTTTATAAAGATTCACTTCTATAACCTACATAGTTTATTTTTTCTCCATATAGATCCTCCAGAGAAGCTGCAGCAGACCTGTCCCACTTGTCCCCTCCTGCTCCCCGTAGACAGCCCACGAGCCGTCACCGCAGCTCAAGTCACTCTGGAGTCCTATAAGAGGAAGTCCCTGCTCGGCGCTGGGCTGGGGGTGAAAAAGATATTGAGAGCAGCCGAGCAGGTATTTATAAAAAACAAAACAAAAAACAGTTAAAAAATGAAAACTGGAAGGAAAACAAATAATAAGGTATTTTTTTGTCTTTTGTTAAGGTAAATTTTTATAGATTAACTTTTTATAAATTCCAATTAAACTGTCTGTTAGTTAGATTTTACTACAGTTGAAAGCCACATTGCTACCAATAAGGAATGTTAAAATGATTTGGTTAATAAATAATCATGAGAAACAAATACAAAACAATCCAAACTGTGACTATTTCAGAAGCAAAAAAAGTCATTTCAATTCAAATTCCAGTCCAAGTAAATGTAAGTTTCCTGCTATAAAGTCACGTGGCACGGTATTTGACATTTGAATGAAAGAAAATGTATAATTTCGGTGTCAATAATTGTGACTAATTGTAAAATCTGGATGTTTCTTCTCACAATAATCTTAAAGTAAAATGTAATTGCTGATAACACCGATTATCTTCCTCCAGTGTCTATGTGCGCTTACATTTTACCCCAATTCTGCCCAACATCTTTCTGTATTTTATTATGTTTTAGACTCGACCGGTCCAAACGAGCTTTGTGGAGTACACCGTCCAGCAGTGTCCAGAGGGAACCACAGAAACAGGCACCTGCCAAAGACTGACCGCAGCCTCAGACACAGAGGTAAACACAGTCTGTAGCACCTGTCAAGCCCACTGTTCACCTGCCGAGAGTGAATCTTTAGAAATGCTCTGACTAACTCTATCTTTATTGTTTAACAGCACAAATGTATGAGGCACGTTTACCTTTAGTGCCTTAGTACAGTAGAAAAATGAAAATGAATGAATGAATGAATGAAAATGAAGTACCAATGCTTTTGTAGGCATCATAAAATATCGTTAAATTATTTTCTAGTTGAGGCTGATCTGGATCGATACGACGCAAGATGGGGCAAAGAGACTGAAAACTTTATATACTTTTACATAATCTTTTGCTTTTTTAATTATTCTGCTATATGTTTTTGTTCTATTGTTGTAAACTGACAGACATGAATACATTAACTATAAATAAATAACTTGTTCTCTCAGACCACAGGCTTCTGTTCAGGGTCAGTTCATGGTGATGTCAGACTCCATCCTGAGGTCCATGTGTCCTGTGAGATGTTCAAAGTGCAGGTATGTTAATGCTTCTGCTCACGTTTCACACCAGTGCAGAGGCTGTGTACACATTTAGCACTTGTTTTGTTCTGAATTAAGTCGTTCTTTTCACTTAAAGGTGTAGATTTTGTTGAGGGTCTGCCACTTAATGCATATTGCTTTGATTATAATGTTTCGCAATATCACATTTAACATATATCTCTATGGAGACAAGGGATCCTAAATACTGTATATATATATTTAGCAACTGAGTATATATTGTGTAGATACTCAATCTATTTATATTTTATTTGTAAATTCTTAAGTTTGTGACTTACTTTATATATTTATATTTGTGAGTTTGGTTCACTGACAAAGGCAATAAACCTTTTTTCTGATTGTGATAAAAACTATATAAAAAGCCACCAAAAAGACTAAAACTAATTACAATTACATACAATTTCTATGTCTAAGACAAAAGCTAAAAGTTGATATTATCATCCACTAACAGTATTGATTTATTCATCCAATAATAAAAAGGTATTATTGATATTAATAATGTATACATACATTTAATTAATACATTTACTTATTAATAAAAACATAAAGGAATTAAAGGAAAGGATTTTGGTTAACTATTATGGATTTTTGTCAACTTAAACTAAAACAAAAAAAATTAATATTTGAGTAAATCTTATACTAACCTAAAAATATCATGCCAAAATAAACACTGAAGTGATGAAGTGAAATAAAAACACCTGTAATTAAATAAATGTTAGATAGATTTACATTCCAAGCAGAGCAATAATATCTCCATGGAGACAAGTAGGTAGCGTAATCCCCACCAGAAAAGTTACGCAGTGTTCAATCAATCAAGACAAAATATTTTGGGCTTGAAACACAATTTATTATCTTCTTTTGAGGTTTTATTTTTTTCCACTTTTTAAGAGATGACCTTTATGATGATAATTTCCCTTTGCAAAAATGTCACTGTTCATATAATTATTCCATCACTTTTATGTGTCATGCCAGCGTTTTCATCTGTGCGTCTTACTATTATGTATGTCTGAGGTATGTGTCACTTTCTAAATTGCATGCTTGTGTTTTTGGATCACCCTCATGGCTATAATTATGCCGTCTCCTCACTCTTTGTGAATCTGCGGTGTAATGTCACATGATGGAAATTCTCTTAGCTCAAAGCAGATTGGATTTGTAATCATAGAGCGAGGGAAAGTGTTGGACCAACAGAAATGGTGTTGCATAGATACAATTTGCAGTAGAAAGAAAATATAAGATAAATGAATAGTCACAGTCAGCAACATTAAGCTTAAGACTGGAGTAAACTAGAGTCAGACAATGTGAAATGCTAAAGCTCAAGGGGAAAAACACTATATATTGTGAGGAAAGTAACGCATCTGCAAATGGATAATGAATAAGAATGGATAAGTCTACACATCGAGTGGGCTGTGAGAGAGCCGTCAAATCGTCTCATATGTGGTTGTATTAAGAACAGCAATAGGTTGTGTTCACGTTCTAGACTTTGTGATTTCAGATGGAGGGCAGGGGACTAATGTAACTTTAAAGGAAGCTGTTTTAGTCTAGATCTTATCACTATGTGATTGTTTCTGAAAACTTGTCATATTAATCTTCTGTCTTAAAGTTCTTTCAACGGACATCAATCACATCTTTGGTGTTGAATGATGACATCACTTTCTGAAGCCACTGTGAAAAGTTAATTGCGCTTTTATTTTTTTATTTTTTGTTTCATGTGGATAGATCCGATAAACACAAAAATATTAACCATAAAAGTGAAATAATCTGCATTTTGATGGCTTAAAGGTCTACTAATGAATGTAGACCTGTCCTCTCTTTAAGAATAGAAAAGAAAACACCACTTTAACACTTTTTAAGTTATCAGGAACCATGGGTTTTTTGAATAGACAGATAATACTTTATTGTCAGATCTGAGATCTGAAATTTATCTAAAACAGCAGCTTCGTCACATGAACACAAGACATTACACACAGACATACATGTAAGACATCTACCAAACATGCTCCCTGTAAGACATCATTGGAATATGCTAAATGAGCCACGAGCTTAAAATCAAGTACTAATAGTAGTATTGTATAAAGTAGTATGAAGTATAAAGTATATTTAATCAATTAATGGTTTGCTTGTTTTTACTTTACAACCTGTCATACCTGTTTTTGTATACAGTGGTACAGTGTACAGTGGTATAGCAGATACTGGAACCTGTGCCTTTGCATTTAAATACATGCAGTTTTGTATAATAATACTGTTTTATGGTAAGGTATTTATTGTTCCATATAAGGGGAATTTGCCTTGGGCATGTGCTGCTGCATCATATACATTTGCACATTCACACAGTATTTACAATAAAACAGGAACTGGAAAGACAATAGACTATAGAGACACTAAAGACACACATGACACGTCTAACAACAGAGAGAGCAGAGAACAGAGCCAAGTAGGAGTGCGGCTTTCCAGCGTCTCCAGAGTTCATCTGGCTCCCCCTGGACACTGAGACACTGTGATGCCCGTGCAGCAGGACACAGAGGGGTCTTTTGTGCTGAGGGCTGTTACTAGACCTGCACCATTTGGGAAAAATATGCAATTGTGATTTTTCTTTTTTTTCTATTGTGATTGCAATTAGTATCTATCTATCTACAGAAAGGTAGTCGTCATAAGACAGAAAAACACCTTGAGTTCCTTGCCTCTTGCCCTCTCACAGTTTACTGTTTACTTGTTTCTGGTGATAATCAGCGTGTTGTGATGTTCACTTTCAGACCGTGGACGTCCTCACACCGATCCAGCCTCAGGGTCACGACTTGGCACCGAAGTTCACATTAATCCCCTCTGACATCCCCTTCATCACTGACCCAGACCCACCTGTTGCAGCCGAGCCAACATTTGCCCCAATTATCGACCCAGCACCTGCTGACCCAGCCATACCACGCCCCCCCGCTCCCCCAGCACCACCAGCCCCTCCAGCACCACCCGCACCCCCTTCACCTCCCATTAACCTCCCATCCGACCCTCTCACCTCATCTTCCAGTGAATCCTTTGAAATCCTGGCGCACAGACCTTCAGCTCCAGCTCGTCCAGCGCCTCCTGCAGGTCCGGCGTACTTGACCTCGTCCTCAGAGGAGATTGGCGGTCCCCTGGCTCTCCGTCCTCCACATAACTTTTGGTACAAGAGACGGGACGATCGCAGGAGGAGACGTCAAGCCTTACCCTTGTCCCCGTCCACTCACACCCCAGTCTTCCTCACTGACTTTCCTGATGGTGCTTCTCCTTTCCGCTCGTGTCCAGGCCCTTCAAGATACACCACAGTTTAAAAGAAGCCAATATAATAGTTACATGTAAAGAGTGCTTCTATGGTGGCTTGTAGTCTATTTGTCTGAACAATGTAAATCAGGGTGGTGCTCATGAACAAGCCCTTGAGCTAATACTAATTGTGTTTATATTACACAATAAAACATTACATTTGAATCTATTGTATTGCATAGCATATTATTTCTTATGACTTATTATA
The DNA here is from genome assembly GCA_019453435.1 of Rhinogobius similis. NCBI lineage: Eukaryota > Metazoa > Chordata > Actinopteri > Gobiiformes > Gobiidae > Rhinogobius > Rhinogobius similis. Next base: position 20,290,238 of record CM033623.1, on the reverse strand, counting down.
AGTGTTAGCCATTTTAGGAAAATTGTTAAGCCTAAAGATATTCTAGATTTGCAAACAATCCCAAACATTCAATGTTTTTGATGGAAACAACTGCACCAATCAAATTAGGATGTTCAGGAATGCCTACAAATTATTATATATATATATATATATATATATATATATATATATATATATATATATACTTTTTTTTTTTTTTTTTTTTTTAAGGGGACCATGTAAAATAAGAACATAAATGTTGCCATTTAATGCATTGTACCAGAGTTAGTCTGAGGCCATGGTTTGAACATAAGAATTTTATTGTGATGCAATTGTGGAGAACGTAAGGCGTCCTTGGGAATGTTTTTTTTTTTGTTTTTTTTGTTTTTTTTACCACAGAAAGTCTGCAAACCTCTGATCTAGCTTACCCAGGCCTCCCGGTACGTTCCTTTTCCCCATTTGGTGAAAAACATAGCAGCCTACATAGTCTGTTACTCTGAAATGCTGCTGCTAAGAGGGTAGTACTCATTGCATTTAGCTTTTTGGAGAAATTGTACATCTCAAAAACGGTTCGACTGTATGATTTCGGCCTACTCCTATACCTGAATAATACAATATGAAGTAACAACAGTGTTTCAATTAGAGAAAGCATATTCCTTCAGATATAATTTTGTTTCTCTAATTGCTGTGATCCATCCTTTGAAATAGAAATTGTCAGATTGGGTGCATTATTTTGATGTTTTCCCTTTACAATTAAATTTCTATTAAATTATAACTCAGATGTTATGTCCAGACAGTAACTCTTGGCCTTTATTAGCCTACGTAAGTTTCACTTTCCCCCCAAACTTTTTTTTCCTTACTTGAGTAATATATGACCACTACTTCTTCTGTTTGAGTGATTATTTCTGAGTATTTTTGGCTTCTATATTTCCATGTACTCTGCTCACTCTTGCCTGGTCTTCCCTTTACAAGACACGTCCAACAGGGGGCGTCACAGCTCGACTAATGGCGGTTCATGGCGCTCCATTTGGCACATGTGGTCAATAAAACAAGTCACAGATTTCCCCCGCAAATGACTTGCCTTTTTTCCTTCAAGACGAACGTTGCCTCTCTGGCGTGTTGTCTCTTCTATTTGCCGAATAAAACTGCAATCCCGTCGTATTTTCGCTCTCATTATTTTGAAGGCACAAACAAACCGTGGAGTCCTAATTAGAGGCAGACTTTCGGAGCGGGACGAGGAGTGGCTTCACTTCTCCGCTCCCGAGTCAGAGCCAGGCGCATTTATCTCCCCAGATGAGCAGCGAGTGTGAAGCAACAGCTGGAAAAGGGCAACAAAGACGGGTGTGGAAGAGTTTCACAGCGATTTATCTTCTTTTAAACGCGTCGGACATGTTTGTGGATTGACCGAACTCGTGTTTTCTGAGGTAAGTTGGATAATTACCTCAAAGTTTGTCTGTCAGGCTTGTTTTGCTCACGTTTTGCGTCATCTTTACGCGTAAACCTGGCCTGTCAAACTAAGCTTTCATTGCAATGATCTATGCCTGTATCTGGTATAAACTTTTCTTTGCCTTTCTAACTTTTTGCAACATTGTTCTAAGTGTGTGCTACATTAGAAAAGGAAGGTGCCAATAAAAAATAATATTTCTCATCATCTGGCATCCTGTCGAGCAAGATCATGTGTTGGCTTGTCCCAAAGTCTTGACTCATTTGCAAATCTTTAGAGTGACTTGCCATAAACGTAATTGTTGTGATGCTATTAAAAAAAATGTCCAGACCTGTTCTTTGGAAAAACAACAAAGGCTTTTATTTTGGGAGGAAAAGAGCAGTTCTGGTCCAGCAGTGGACGCAGTTTAATGTCCTGCCTAAATTCTCCTAATTACATAATACTTCCATTTTACTACTATTAGCAAATTATGATTGGGATCTCTTTCAACTGAAATGGGTTGTTTCAAAGGCAACATTTGGCTTTAGGTTTATTTCTTATGTGGGACTTGAAAGTGTTTGCTACTTGTCAGATGTGTGGGTAAAGTAGGGTTGTATTGAAAATCAGATATAACTAAAAATCTTGTGTCAAACTAGATTCTAAACTAGATACTATAGTATTGAACAGGTATTGATACTAAAAATAATCACAAAGTAGACAAAACTGACCTTTCCTGAACAGTTTTAGAACAATCTTGAGCTTCATCAGAGCTGCTTTAAGACCACATAGTAACATAAAGAAAGTATTGTTGTTTTATGTCTAAAATTTAGTAATATAAAAAAATATATAGAGTATCAAGCTGCATCGAAATTGAGTACAAAAAGAGAGAGAAGAGGACAATTTGGTTCAGATTTATAATTTAAAGTTAATGTATTTGGACCAAACATTAACGTCTATATGACAGCTGCTCATGTTTTTATAACTCTAACTTGGTTTGGTGGGAGGGCACCGGAGGTAAATATTTATCATAGTTTTACATCCGTGACGTTGAAGTTGTGAAGAAATTTTGAAAAAAGTTTAAAATGACAGGTGCTGAGTTCTAAAATGGAATCCCTCTTTGATGTCATCAAAAAGCGACATACAGTGAAAATAACACACACACAACAGTTTTTTTTTTTTTTTTTTTTTTAAATGACAAACAGTCATTCAACGAAATAAAGGCGTTATCAGGTATAATTATTTAACTGTGTAATTCATATGGATTTTGGCCCTTGTTTTCAAAATGGTTGTTAGGTAACAATTGTGGAATTACCTGTCATATTTGCGGCCATGTCCAACCAGGAAGTAACATTATAAACATTACGAAAACTGACAAACTGGGGACAAACAGGGAAAATATAAAATCTTCATGTTCAGTATGTTTTAGTGAAATATGACGTCTAACATGTCATATAGACTTTAAATAATGCCCAAATTTGATATGTTCAAAGGATGGACCACAAAAATGAGACAAAAAGACAAAAATCATATCTCAAGGAGCGGTTCGAGAATCATGAATATTCAAACAATTTAATATTGTCAACATAAAGCTTTTGTCACTTAATCAAAACTAAAAATTAACAGAATATTACTGAAGTAGGAGTAAGATTAGTCTAAAAAGTACAATTTCTTTAAAAAGTTTCTCTTGTAAATGTAACTGAGTGCTAACCCGCTTCTATTATTATGTTTTATTCATTAGTGACATAGAGTTAAGAGTAAAACATGAAGGAAAAAGAGGAGAAAGAAGAGCAATTTCTTATGTCATTTGGCCCCTTTTTCAACTTGTACTAAAATACATTGCACACCATATCCGCCCTTTTAACCGCAACAACCCAATTTTCTTTTCCTTACTCACTTATTATGATCGCTTTTATGTATTTCTTGAATGTCATTATTTTTCTTGTGCTATTGTTCAACTAAATGTGCCTACTGTAAACTATTTTGAGCCGGAATATGAAAAATGTGCAAAGCTACAGGCAGTTTGGAAAAGGTCACTGTGAGGTCTCAACTGTCACAAGAAATAGCTTTGGGGAATGACTGAATACTTTGCCCCTTTACACTCTGCTGTTAAATGAACCAAAAGCAACCAAACAACGTTGTATTTCGCAGAATACGGACACACACACTGGACATTGAACATAATGATGACAAAGCTGCTCATTCATTGCATTGTCATTTAGTTTTTTCCACATGGGGCTCGCTTTAAATGCCTTTTCATTAAATGTTAAGCCGTGGTGATGGTTTCTTATGTGTTTCTTTAAAAATGCAGATTCTTTGGAGAGCATTATTTAATTGTGCTGTGAGGGATAGGCTGCAGGGCGTTTACATTCTGGGTTAGCTCTGCGTTCAGACACCATGTCGAGGCTTTTATGATGACCAGATGTTGTAATTTTTACTCAAAGGAAAGCACTTTTCTTGCAGAGTGCATGGCTTTGGGCTTGGGGTTTTTAATCATGCTTTTCACAAGTACTTTTAGGGTTGTTAAAGTTTGATTTGAAAGACTCGTTTATCAAAAAAGAAGGATTTTAAAGCGTTTTATTCATTAATCGTCTTTAATATGTGGACCATTTATCAAGGAGTTCCAGTGAAACAGTGGAACCAGGTGAGCTTTCATAACTTACATCGTCAAATTAGCCATTTCAATTATAAAAATACAATAACAATAACTGAAGTTGAAGCTGTTAAATCATCGACTGCATATGTGAGTTAAATTGGGCTTTGTAGGTTTTATTTTCGAGGTATAAACAAATAGGTTAAAATTATTCAGTAATGGGTACAGAGCTTGCCACCATAATGGACTTATTGTTCAATTTATGAAAGCATGAACTATATTTTTGAGGCTTAATATGTATTGTGTGTACCTGCACTTGCACTAGTGGAGACATTTTTGTAATCTTTTTGTATTATGATAAGATTTGAGCTGTAGAGGGATGAATTAAATTGTTATAGATATTATTAACCAACTACCTGGTTTTAAATTAATCTTTTTTTGCGTCAGTGGTATACAATTTTTAGCACTCTGTGGGTAACTTGGGTAACTTGGGCATCATGGCACATGCTTGGCTTGAAGTCAGAACGTCCCTGGTTTAAGTCCGGTTAAGGACACAGACACTAAAGGTATTAATAGGACTAATTAGAACTAGTAGTTGTAGATTGTAAGATTAGTTCTATTAGTAGATCTAGTGCGTTTTAGGATAATGAAAGAATGCACGCAGTTGTTGTTTTTGTTGTATTCTGTAGTCTCTATACTTAACGGGAGCAATATATACAAAAAAAGTTGATATTAAAATGGTTGTCTTGGTGATATGCAAAATTAGATTACTGTGTGCATTATTCTTTTCATAATAAAATGTTTTAGTGACGGCAAATGACACAAACTTTCAGTATAATCATTTAAACAAGAGTGATACAATTTATTTTTTGTAGCTGTCCATTCTCTTTTACCTCAAACAAGACATTTACAGGGATATTTCTTTTGGATTGCCATTAAAACATTTGAATAATGTCATCAAGTAATCAAAAAATTGTTGTAATATTAATTTATCAAAGGCAATATTGCCCTCATTATACCATTCATCTTTAGTATTTGTGTACCGTCTATCTTATCCTGGTTCGTCATACTTGTTACGTCATTTAAATTAACAAGAAATTGGTAAACACTTGTTGGTTTTAACATGTTTAACTTTTAAATTGCGTCACATGAATGCAGAGTTGATGAGACTGCTGCCAGACAGTGATGTCCCAACTCCATAAACAGCTGTTCCCCCGGGGCTTGCTCACTGCTCGCTCACTGTTCTCCGAAGGGTTTCACAGTGTGATGCAATCCAGCCACATCACACAAACAGAGCTGACTGGCCTTTAGTCAGTCCGTGTGAGTGAGGTCACCGGAAAATACTCCTCATCCTCAGCCAGAGTCATTCAAGTGAACTTTACAAGCAGAGCCGCTCAGTGCAATGGTATGAGAAGGAGGAATCACAACAAAGACTAACGTTTGGTGTGAGGAGAGCGGCGGATGTGAGGGGCTTCTGTTGTGATGCTGTGTTGTCATGGGGACGTCTTAAAAGGGGTTTATAATATTGTTTTATCTCGTCAAAGGAAATACCCTTAGTTGTGATCAGCGATGTCACAATATCAACTTTTTTGGAGTATCCTGATTAGGCCTGGCACGATAACAAAATTTGAAGGGCGATATATTGCAAGTAAAAATTATTTTATACCTCACACCAGGGATAGTCAACTTAAAGCCAAATCAGGCCCAACCTATCATCCAAAAATATAGAAAATATCTCTTTTAGTGGATCAGTCCTGGTTTAGACCTGATTCAGACCTGGTTTAGTCCTGGTTTAGTCCTGGTTTAGTCCTGGTTCAGTCCTGGTTTAGTCCTGGTTCAGTCCTGGTTTAGACCTGGTTAAGTCCTGGTTTAGTGCCGGTTCTGTCCCAGTTTAGTCCTGGTTTCTGTCCTGGTTCAGTCCTGGAGCAGATGTTGTTAAATCCTTTCATATTACTTTTATTTTTTCGTATTTCTATTACCATCTGAAAACTCTGGCCCTCAGTGAAATAAAGCTGAACAGCCCTGACCTACACAATAACACTAATGTCGTACTAATGCAGGAAGTTCACTGTAAACCCTTTATTTAAATGAACACATCCTACAATAACATGAGTGGCGATATAAAATAACAGAATGAAACAAAGTAGTTTAGTTAGAATCATTAATACGGTCATATATGTTAATTATTCAACCCTCAAAAGCTCAAATGTTCATGCAAGACACAAAATGAAAGAAAAAGTTCCCCACTAGTGCATAGAAAAGGTACATGCGATGAAGATTGAGCCCCAAATACTGTATATTGTTATATCTATATAATGAACAATGAGTCGATATAATAATTATCGTAATAGGTCTGATCCTGATAACATTCATATGACAGTCCAATAGAAATGTGTTAAAACGTTTTTTAAACAAATTAGTTGAGGTTTAATTATCAGACAAATGTGAAATGTCTGTAATCACAAAAGTGCAGAAATGTCACCATATAACCTTATTTGAAAGTTTGCATCATAACATTTTTTTTTTGGACGTAACAATAACCGAATGATATCAAAAGTCACACAATAATGTTCTACCATGACCCTTTGCTCCATTTCAGTGCAGACAACATGAAGAATTAACTGTTGTATTTGTTCTAAACCACTGTATGTCTTAATTCTTCATTATATGAATATATTATGTAATGATATGTAACGATTCACATCAAAGTCTTCTCCAGGCATTTTAAAAGAAAAAGTAGCATTTTTATAATTGTCTTTACTTCTCAACGAGAGACTTGGAAACCAGCACATCCCTAATAAACAGACCGATAAAAAACACTTTATATTTAAGTTTCCTTTTGTTGGAGTAAGTAGGGATTTATTTGAACAACTTAATTTTGCTTCTAAAATGTTTACATATTATTATATTGTGACCTGAAATACCACAATATTCGATTGATTAACTGAATAATTTTGACATCTTTATATGTACTCTGTTTTATTCCTCCATTTATGTGTGAGAGTGCACAGTTACTTAAGTATCCTAAACTGAAAATGTTCTGTTCAGTCACTTTTAACCACCCTTTAAATCCACTAACAAACGGCTAAAGTTCCTGTGGAAACTCTCTGGATTTTTTCCCCCCAGAATATTCCCACCCAGAATTTCCCACTATCCTCCTGTTACACTATGGTCCTGTTGTAGTTTTAACCCCGTGACTCAAAGATCACAGCAGTGTTGTCCTAAAGTAATTCAAGGAGAAGTCTGGACCACTGGAATTAGGCTCTTTACACTGAAGATACACGTGTCTTTATTTGTTTCTTAATGAGGCTAGCTTGACCCCCGAGTAACCATGGATACCCCTAAAATATACATATTTTCTTTTAAGTAGTGTTTCAAAAGTAAGAAAAATGACGCAAAAACCTTTATTATAACAATTATATTATATAATATACTATAATCGCAACTACTCAATTATTGAAATAATCATCTACTAATTTAGTAATCAAATATCCGTTATCAGGACTGTACACAAGCACCAAATGGGCCATGTGCTGAGAAAAGAACTCAAGAATTAAAATGACACAGGAAACATTTAAATGTGGTGTTTTTGATGAAAAAAACAATTTTGCGTGTAATTGAACTATCAGGAGCAGGGCCTCAAGCTGCGTAAATTTAGCCTTGTCTGGGTCATTAGCGTTAGTAAAACTCTTAAATTCATAGACCTTTCGCGACCAAACCAACTAAATTAGTTTACTTGGTTTTATACTAATCAAACGAATAATCTCTCGATCAATCAATTAGTTAAATAATCTTTATTTTCTGCCCTAATAACCATACAGTTCTGATGCTGATCATTCTAAAACAATTTATGAAAGGAGACATATTGTGCTTTTTTCAGATGAAGTAGATCATTATTTTACATTTTGTTCATTGTAGACCACAAAATTTAACTAAATATTAACAATAGAAATGGGATAATTGACCTCCACAATTGTAACGTAGTTACAAGTTGATTATGTACGAACATATTTATGTGATTTTTGTCAGTTTAAATATGATTGATACTTATTGAAATGAGTTCTAGTTTCGATATTAGTATCTTTTAGTATCTGGGTATGTGTACTTACCTTCTACTTATATTTGCAAATATGACTGGGGGCATTTTGTTTTTTAAACCACAGCTGAAACTGAACATGATATTTTGCCGGTTTAAAGTATTTCCTAGTGCGCACTCTTTCCTGTCACCTTGGCTGCTCCTGCTCTTGTGTTCATATGATAGTGACCATCCATGTTTACGCTCGCTGCACTTCTCCAGTTTCACAGATAAGAGCGGCGCAGATAGCATAACGGCTGGATTCCTTCATTGTTAGTCACAATCCAGGCATGGCTTTGCTTAGTGTTTCCTGATAACGTAGTGTAAGGATGGTGAAGTCAGTTATTGGAAAATGTTTGCTTTCCCTCCTCTGTGGTCCTAGAGCCAGGGACTGAGGAGCGCACGTCATGTTTGGGATAGTCCTGCTGCACTGTGCGCTGGACAAGGAGCTTTTAATGCGAATAAGACGCAGGTAGGAAGAGTGAGGATTTTAATAATTCGTTTGGTTACAGAATATTGCAGGGGAATTTTGTGGTGTTGTGAATTGTTCTTCTACTGTCAGACCAGTTAATACTAGAGGTGGGCAATATCAAAATTTAGATGATAATGTGTAGGGCTGTAATCGGTCGATGGTGTCTTAGTTAACCAAGATTTTTATTAATCAACTAATCATTTTATTTAGATTAGGGTTACAGCTATAAAAATTGATAATTGACTAATCTTTAACTGAACTATACAGACTGAAACATGTCAGAAAACCTTTTTATAGGAGAGACCGTGACATTACTCCATCATAATGTCAAAAAAGAATAGATTAGACTTCAGTCCCATATTTCAACCTTTATTTTGTATTTTAAAAGTCTAAATAAACTATAGAAATAATCGATTAACTAGTCGACTAGTAAAATAATTGTTAGTAGATAAAAAATTATTTATGGGGCTAAAATCGCAAAAACAAGAAGATATGGCATCTGTTCGCTGAAGATTTTGGAGTCTAACATAAATACAGTTTCCTTTTACTTTCCAGTGTAAAAATAGTTGTTTTTGCATGAACTCCTGGGCAGGTGTTGTCTTTTGTTTGCAGTTTGGTTCAGATACATACGAGATATTTTTTCGATACACCCCCTTTTAGTCGACGAATCGCTCGATAGGACTGATCATTTCTTTAGCAACTACAGCCCTAATAATGTGGATGTTATTTTGAATATATGCAAAATTTTAATATGAAGTGTATATATTTTAAAAAAAAAATGCTACAAATGAGCTTAATTAAAAATAAAATGAAAATGTTGTGAACTTTCCAACAAGGTTACTGGTGTTATTTCTGCACTTTTGTGATTCATTTTGCATGTCACATTTTTCTGATACTTAAATCCCAAATAATATGTTTAAATACATAAAATTGTCTATTGTTATTGGTATACTCCCAAGAAAATATTGAGAGATTCATTTTTGTCAAGGTATATCGCCCAGCCCTAGTGAATATTTGGTTAATTTTGTTTTTACCAAAATCTTAAATACAAGTCAATAAATAATCTCTTGGTGTTTTGGTGAAATGATAGTCTAGCCATTTGCTCTTAAGACTTTGGCTAGATCCAACTTAAAACGTATCTTTCTTGACTGTGTTTTTTGCTATGTGAAGAAGGACCTTATTATCTATTTTTATACATTTGCTGGACGTGTAAATGTCATTTGTTGTTAAAAACTATTTCAAGAGATGACTAAGTTGTACAGGCCACTTATAGGGCAATAGTTGCTGAACTTTGGTATAATATGGGACTGTTTCCTTCCTGTTTGCTGTTTTTGTAAATGCTTCCTCATTTACCGTGTCTGGTAAATGATTAACTTGACATGGGGCCTTCGCTTTTTGTAACGGTAATGTGAGACCATATTGTCCCAGAGTTAATGATGCTGCAGGAGGTCTAAAGCAGACCCATGTAAATATTTCACATCACAACCAAAACACACGGGAGGATAAGACCTGATTGCAGGTTGCTGGATGCTGTTATTATGTGGCAAGGATTGCTTCACTTTATTGTAATGTGAGGCATTACATACAAGCCTTGTCAAGTCAGTGAAAGTCCTCGGAGCACACAGTGACAGCCAACAGTCAACTTTTCACTCGGTTCATAAGAAAGACGATAGTAAACGCTTCATTGTTGATTCAGACAGGAAGTTAAACAACAGGTGCATGTGAAGAATGTGACCTAAAGTGTCGGACATTCCGGGTAAGCTATTAAATTCTATTCACTGCTAATATACTGCCCTCTTAGTCTGAAAAGAAGATGCAATCCCTGGGATAGTTTTACTAATCTCACGACTATTGAGTGGGATTTGGTTGGCTGAGGGTGCAGCTTTAAAGTCATGTGACCTGTGCCAATGTCCCAGAGGGCACTTTGCAACTGCCACACACTTAAGTTAATTTCATGCAAGTGGATTTACCTGGACCGGCCACTAATTAGAAATTTAAGAGAGGCTCAATTGTATTCCAGTTGTTCCATGTTACATTGCCACAGTGTATAATCTACAAGCAGCACTTTAATATATGCCTTTAAAAAAATTTGAATCACTAAATTTCCAATCATTTTCCAAGGCTCAATAAAGGTCACCCTTATAGAACCTGCTTCCGAATGATTATTTCATGGAGTGTTAAGCAAATGGCTTTAGAGTTCACGGGAGCCACTTAAAGTGGCTATAATTACCACTGAGGCCTGGACTAATTGGAAGTGACACACCATCAAGTGGCTTAGAGACACAGGCTACCAATGGTAAGGGACAGAGCTAAAGCTATCGGCTAAACAAGACGCTTGAACACTCTTCAGTTGTTACTTTGCACTGTTTCTGCTCAGTAACCACTTGGATTAAACCTGCATTCATCTAAACTAATGCTGTGGACACTGGCTGCTAAGGACGCGTTCACCAGAGCGGATTAAACCTTTTGTTTTGCTGTTAGCGTCGGTCAGGGAAAGCATATTGGAGGAAATAGGAAGTGGCTTTTTCTCCTGTCAGACTTGGACTCCGTTGTGCAGTGCGTTATGTGTATGTACAGGAGGGAACGAAGGGTGACGTTTGACACGCTAAAGGACCTCTGTTTACTTCAGAGAATAATCAACAAACTCAAAATGTCAGTCTACTTGCCCAAGTGCCTAAAATGCATCAAAATGAGGAGAGGCAACAGGTACGTTATTATAGCCACTGCTATCATCTGTGTAGGCATCAGCGTGTATGTACTGTACTGTTTGAAATAATGTTAGAGACAAGTTAAGTTACTTAAGGCTAAATCTGTTCCTTAGAAGCACGGTGATTATATCGACCCCCCTGGCCTATACAGTGATGGGACAGAGCTGTGCCCTCATCCACAGCTCTTATTCATTAGTGGAGTTTAAGTGTAGCAGACTGAGGAAGTGTGCTGTGCGTGAGAGGCTTCAAACGGCACAAAAAGTGTCTCTTAAGGGGCACTCCAAGGTTAACACACATAGCTCCTTTTAGTTTTAGTTTCATACATAATACAAGACTTTCTGTGTGAATTTATTTTTCAAGGAAAGAGCATAAGTTAGTTTGGTAAGTTTTCTGTTTATGTATTCTTATTTCTAAAATACTATTATTATGGGTGTGGGATTGAGCTTTAAATATTAAATGTGCCATGTTTATTTTCTTATAAATCTGTGATGTAATAGAACTAATGTGTTTTTTCCTGTACTGGTGAATGTTGGTGGTATGAGATCCCCACAGTACCACAGGCACATATGAGTTAACCCTGTATTCATGGTCAAATACAGAGCACACATTTTCATTCCTGACTAATTTTGGAGTTTTAGGCGTCAGTGCAAAGGGAAGGAAATGCTGGCGTTTATTTGGGGATTTCACTTTGGTTGGATTTTCTTGCTGCCACATTTGTGTTTTCGTTTTTTTTAAAGCGTAATTGCTGTGCATTTTAAAGGCACACTACATTTTCTGGTGGAGGGTCAATCACCTGCTTCTTTTCATTGAGATGTTATGAATTTTCCTGAAAGGTTCCACTGTATGACATTAAACTCCTGCATCTCTGTGGAGACAAGCAGGTGACCCCCAGCAGTTTAGTCAGTACTTTGAAACAATCTAGTAAATGTAATAAATCAATGCAAATAACCAGAAAAGCTACAAAGTCGATCTTAAACTTGACTGCTTCTGTGACTGTGCTTTCTATGTTTTAAATAACGTATGAAAAATATAAAGGACTGACTCCAACTACAACAAAACACACTTGTCTCCTGAATGTGGACAGTACGTAAAGCCAAGAGTAGTTGAGCTCACAGATTAATTGACTCCTACTTTTCACACACCAAAGATAGCACTGTTTGGCCTGGCCCCTGCTGTGTGTACGTGGCACAAGTTTTTTCTAACTGTGTCTCCGCGCCTAATGACTTTAGGCTCGTCGGTGTATATAAATTTGTATTTGTTTTGCTAATATTTATGAATTTTCTGCAGAATGGAGACGTCTTGTCTGGACCTGGCTCTAGAGGGAGAGCGGCTGTGCAAATCAGGAGACTACAGAGCTGGAGTGTCCTTCTTTGAATCTGCCATTCAAGTGGGAACAGAGGACCTTCAGATTCTCAGTGCCATTTACAGTCAGCTGGGCAACGCTTACTTTCACCTTCAGGAATATAACAAAGCTCTGGAATATCACCGCCATGACCTCACTCTCACAAGGTAATGTGCTCAACAGTTATCATTGAATAAGAAAAAGCTTACAAGTATCAGTAATAGTAATCAATTATAAGTCATTTAACTTTATCTTTCAGGACAATTGGAGATGAACTCGGTGAAGCCAAAGCCAGTGGCAACCTAGGTAATACTCTGAAGCTTCTAGGGCGATATGATGAAGCAGTGGTTTGTTGCCAAAGACATTTGGACATCACCAGAGCCATGTACGACAAGGTATGTTCTAGTAAAGCAATAAACTGATCTTGTTTGTAGTTGAATGCATTTCAGTCACACTGACGACATGCGCTGAAACCACACTTTGGTTACGTGCCGTTGGTTCTGAACAGATGTACCACCAACATTAGAAATAGTTTGCCAGGCCACAAGAAAACAAGTCTGCTGTCAGTGTATTTTAGGCATATAATTACAACACTGGTCACTCTGGTTTCCGTCTGCTGTGCGTGCCGTAGGTTGGCCAGGCTCGGGCGCTGTATAATTTTGGGAATGTGTACCATGCCAAAGGAAAGAGCATCTGCTGGAGCGGAGCAGAGCCGGGAGAGTTTCCTGAGGAGGCGCGAGTGGCTCTGAAGAAAGCTGCACAGTACTACGAGTGAGCTCAACTTCTTAAACATTGCTTTATTAACTCTGTTTTTCATGCACTATTCTCATAGATGGATATCTTTAATTATAATAAGCAGATAATCCATAACATAATGCCATTTTACTAGCTTCTGTGATTACATACGTACAGTATTATAAAGTAGATTGTGCAGTGCATATAAGTAGAGACTGGCCGTGATATCGGGCTGATATTTGCAATGTTTAATGTATCGGCCTTAAATCGGCAGCAGAGGCCGATATTTAGTTTGGGTCAGCTGTCAAAAGAATACACATAAAGCTGTATTTAAACAATTTATTGCAAAGAGGACACTGCATACAATGTAATTACAGTGCCAGTTTAAAATGTGGGTGAGTTTGTAGTAAATTCGAATGATTTGATTAGGGAAAAAGAAACCAAACTGGCCGTTCATATTGGTCTAAAAATATCAGCAGAGCTTATCGGCCATCGGTTTCTCATTAGCTTCATCGGCCATTAAAAAAACATGTTTGAGGTTGATCTCTAATACCAAGCAGCTAAAACTTCATGTCACTCTTACAACGGGTTTCTCAATTAGTATTTAGAAACTGTTTTAACATAATCTAAATACATAATTACGAAAAATAATAATAAATAGCCCAATTGTTCACCAGAAACTGATACTTTCCTTTTAATTTTTTATTTTTTTTTACAATTACTTGATTGACTCTTGTCTGTGCTTTTCAAACAAAGGGCAAATTTATCGATGGTGAAGGAATTGGGGGACCGTCCAGCCCAGGGTCGGACCTACGGTAACCTTGGTAACACTTACTATTTGCTGGGAGACTTCAAATCTGCCGTGGGCGCTCATGAAAAAGTAAGTGAACACTTTAATTCACTAAACCCCGGCGAGCCATAGATAAAGATTTTTCTATTAATCCTCCTGACGACTTTTCTTTTTCTCAAAGCGGCTGCTCATTGCGAAGGAGTTTGGAGACAAGTCTGCTGAGAGGAGAGCTCACTGTAATCTTGGCAACGCTCACATATTTCTCAACCAGTTTGACGTGGCAGCTAGTCATTACAAGTAAGGATGTCATATCAGTGTCTTAACTAGAAACAGAAGCGTTTCTTTTAAATTTGTTTTCTTTTAAAAAACATGTTTTCAATTTCACTATTACTCATTCCCACTCCCCTAAAACAGAAGTAGAGATTACATTTTCTGCCTTGAGTCACTCGAAGTTTCCTGATGACTTTCTGATAGGTGACTGCTCTACCCTTAGGTTTATTTTGAGATTGGGTGAAAGTACACACAAAAATATGCATCTAAAATGAGGTACATTGCTTCAATCAGTATTTACCTTGATCTTGAAAATAAATAATTAAAATAAAATGCCAGAGGAACAAATCATATTTCATTTTAGATGAGAAAACACTCTTGTTGCACTTAAAATTAGATAGTGTAATTATTCACTTGTGCTTGAGCTTAATTGTATGTCTTTTGTTGTCTTTAATTGTTTTCGCGTTCTCTCTGTGTCATGTTCACTGTTCTGTGTTTCCGTTTTGTATTTTATATTTAAAAACTGAAAAAAGAAAAGTCAAGAATGACTCAAATAATCAGATTATTATTCCTATGTAGCAGGACCTTTTCAAAACATTTGTCAAGCTTCCTTTTGAATATTTATCTTGCAAATACCATGTTAATACACAGTAGAAATGTCTCCTAAGGCTTTTTAGATGTGATCACATGATGGTATTTGAAAACAAGCACCCCAGTTCACTAAAGTTCAAAATGGTGCTATACAGGTCTTTGGAAAAGTATCATAAATTGAAAACAGATTGCCATCTTTGTTCTACAACACCCATTCAAGTTATTGCGGCTCTTCCTCCTCTGCTTTGCCCTCAGGAGGACGCTGCAGCTGGCCAGGCTTCTGAAGGACCGGGCGGTGGAGGCCCAAGCCTGCTACAGCCTGGGCAACACCTACACACTGCTGCACGACTATGAGAGGGCCATTGACTACCACCTCAAGCATCTGGTCATTGCGCAGGACCTTAATGACCGGTAACTCGGCCAACGTGCCATTTGTTGTCAGTTTTTTTTTCCCCTGAAGTTGCTTTGAAGTTAATGAGTGTGTGTTGTTGGAGTTATGGGTGGGCCTTAGCTAAATGACTTGCTGTTGTTAGCAGTTGGTGCCCTGAGGCTTAAGTAAACAGCAGGATTTTATGTTGTCCTTGTGCTGTTTTTTTATGTGGTGATGAAACAAAGATAATTCTTTTTACCTCGGTACACAATATAAATAAATTATTTTCTAATTTCTTAGAAACTCAGGAAAAGGTCCATCGTCCACTTGTACTAATTAATATACTTTGTCGTTCTCAAAGTGTTTGTAAGCAGATTCCTTTTATTTTTTAAAAGTTTTAAAAGTTTTATTCATATTGTTGTCCTCCTTTTGAATTATTGCTTGTTAAAAACAACTCTTGCAATCTACTCCCCATTTAGACCTGGTTTAGACCTAGTTTAGAGTGGTTTAAATCTGATGGTTGTGGTTCATCGACTTGGACAGACTTTATTGACCCACAAGGGAAATAACTTGGACATCGCTTGGACAGCTACTTAGAAACACAAATATTTGGGGTGAAAGTTTGAGAATCAATCGGTTACAAAACATTCAACAAACTTTTTTTTGAGTTACAGCACACATTTTTGGTTAAAAGATACCATGGCACATCAGCTACTAAAACATTAAACATTAAAATTATTTTTAAATCCACTTATGCACCACATCATTTCTGAGCAAATAATTGTTTGAAAAATCATAATGTCAATTCTGTTTAAAATAATCAGATGGTGATTTCCATAATAGCGCGGCCCTGCGACTTCCATAACCTTTGCCTGTTTCTGTCTGCTGCAGAGTGGGTGAAGGAAGAGCTTACTGGAGTCTAGGAAATGCCCACACGGCTCTGGGGAATCACGAACAAGCCATGTATTTTGCTGAGAAGCACTTGGAAATCGCCAAAGAGGTGATTGTTTACATGTTTACCTTTGACTTCATGTTCAAACATTAAACTTTGATGAGGGCACACTGCCATCTGCTGGACACAAGACGAACTGCAAAAAAGCCATAATAACTTGTCAAATCGGATTGAGCGTTAAAGCATAAAACGTATAAATAATTTTGTGTAATTTCTTTTTTTCAGACTGGAGACAAAAGTAGTGAGGTGACTGCAAGAATGAACCTTTCTGACCTGCGACTAGTTGTGGGCCTCAAGTCCAATTCCAACAATCGATTAAACATCTATCATAACACTAATACAAATAGCTCAGCACTACCTCCACTTTACCCGGATTACACTAATGTACCAGGTATTTATTATTCTTCTTATTATTATTATTTTATTTAGTGTTCACAACAATATGGCATGATATGGCACAAACACAAATATTTAAAATACGGAACAAAGCAATACAATAGTATTAAGGAACTGCACCCCACACCATTTATTCAGTACATACATTCAACATTTTAACTTGAAATGCTTTTCTTTCTTCAAGGGGTGAAGAGTCCTGACAAAATAAAAGAAACCACAGAAAACTCCAACCAAAGTCCTGAAAAAGCTTTAACTGAGGATTCATCTGTACATTCAGTAAGTATTTATTTATTTAGTTAAAAGCTTGGGGTACATGATTTTCAAACCATGAAAGGGGGCAGGTAGGTATTAAAATAAAACTTGTTTTATAACTCTCAATGCATTAATTTAGGGCCTTTTTTGTGCACATCTTTAGAGATGCAAAATGAAGCTGTGGTGGATTTTAGCTATGTTTATTATGGGTTTATGATGTATATAATATTTTAGATTATTAGAAGCAATTAGATGCAGACAGCAGGAAGTAGTCTGAAGGTACTGCTTGTGCAAAAATAACATGGAGGGAGAAAATGCATAAAAATACATATACATATATAAATACAAGCATAAAGTCAGGAATACAATGCTATCAGTCACTCAAAATCACATGTTAACAACTTTTTATTTCTGAATTAACAGGATGAGGATGTTTTCCCGAAGCCCTCCAGAGCAAACACCATTAAAGCGTCCACAAAACTGTTCCTCTTCCATCGGTTAAAAAGCAAAAAACAGAAAAACAACAAATCACCTGTTAAAAGTCAACCAGAAATCAAGGCCGATAACTCGCCTTCTGAGATGGACACACCAGTCATAACGAAGGTATGGGGATGGTCAAGATCGGCTAAATTAAACACAACGCTTTCTTTTGAAATAAAATAGTATTTACATTTTAATACTTAAAATTCCTGTCCAGCTGTGAGGTAGATGAAATTAATAAATAAATGTTGTTTTGGAGATATGCAAAATATGACTATGGAGTTAAATGTCTTTACTAAAATCAATCAAGAAAAGCAGCAAGAAAAAAAATAAACTTCTTTCAAACAAGAGTATAAAGTAATATTTCTGCAGTCATTTTTGTCTTTGTAATTGACTAATTGTGACTAGTCGACTATAAAAAAAATGTTGTATTATGTTTATTCCAATTGTTATCTGGACTATTTACCTTATTCTGGAAGTTGCAGTAGAATGTACGGTAGAACTAATAATTTCACAATTTGACTAATAAGAAAAGTAATCGTTACTAAATGACTGCTAAAATAATTGTTAGTTGCAGCAAATGACTTTCATCAAAGACCATTTACAGACACGTTTTAGCACATTTTTGATATTGTCGTAATATTTCCATTGAGACAGTATCTCCCACCTCTAAATTTATGTTCTTTGTCAAATACACATTTGTCTTTTTTGTGACTGTAATGTTGTCTTACTTTTTGCCGTCACCTGAATGACGCTCGTCCTGTTGCAGAGCTCACGGGACACGATCGGCGAGGACGGCTTCTTTGACCTGCTGTACCGTTTCCAGGGCAGCAGAATGGACGACCAAAGGTGCACTCTGGAGGGCCAGAGCCCTCCCCCTGTCCAGTCCTCCCCTTTGTCCACCCCACCTGTAGCAGAAAATAAATGTGAGTGCGCCCCCTTGTGTTTGGTCTCTGTTCACACCATTTCAACGTGAAGATACAGTAGCGTGCCCATCTGTTGTAGTTTTTCTCCATTTTGATTTTGTATTAGTGTTGTCAAATTTCAAACTCAATTCCATACCAAGGAATAGGCTTGATCCTCAATAACAATTTTGATTCACATTCAGTACAAAATAATAGTACTTTTGTTATGTTACCATAGGCTCAAAGCTCAAAACCATTTTAAAACTGTGCTGGAAAGGTCAAATTTTGTCCTGTGCTTTCTTTTGTATCAATACTTGTGCTAATGAGTATCTAGTTTAAGTATTGATTAGTATCTGATTTTTGATACTTTTGACAACTCTACTTACTTTTATGGATGTAACTTTTTTTCTAAGATTTAAATGTATTAATGTTTTTTTAAAAATAATTTAACAAATCTCTTTAGCTATTTTGGATCGCGAAGCCCCCTCTCAGGATCCTGGTCATTTCCTGGAGCTGCTGGCCAGCTCCCAGGCCCGTCGTCTGGACGACCAGCGAGCCAGCTTGAGCCATTTTCCTGGCTTACGTCTCAGCACCTCCAACCCGCTTCATACACCGGACACCTCAGCAGAACCAGCCCCAGCACAAGGTGACGACTCACTACACAGACATAGACAAACCGATAGGTAGAATAACATAATAAATAAAATAATATAACTGTAGTTTTGGAGGCATGCAAAATTGTGTAGTGTCAAGGTGTGTATTGTAGATAATCAAACCTATTAAAAATTACCACAAAAAGTATCTCCCAAACGAAAAAGTATCTCCCAAACGATATGAAGTGCTATCTCTGCATTTTTGTGTTAAATTTTACCATTCATGTTTTGTGTGATACTTGAATCTCAACTACGACATTTACAGACACATTTTTGCACATTCCTTAATCTATATTATCTTGTATCAAAAAGTGTTTCTCATTTGGACAGGTATCAATACAATGACTTTTTAGAAGGTACAGTTGATGAAACTGTTATTTATATCTGTATTTATATTGCATATACAATTTAGAATGATATTTTGCAGTTGTTGAAGGAGATTGGGGTCCATTATTTAGGATTAATACATCAATATATATTTGTGTGCATTCATTTTTTAGTTGTTTTTTTTTTTTTTTTTTCAAATTTGGTATTGGGTATAAAAAGATTTCCTTTGTGTCTAGTTTTGACTACTTGTAACATCTAAATACTGACCTATGTCCTGTTCTACTGCCCAGTCCCCAACTCCCATGCAGATCCGCACACACGCTCCCTTTACGATCATCTCGAGGCCAGTGCTGATCAGCCCGAGAGCGACGAAGTCTTCTTTGACATGTTAGTCAAGTGCCAGGTGAGAAAACCTTTTATATTTTTCCTTGTATACCTTTTTATAGCATTTTTTAAAGGACACATTTTTTTATATGTACATCATTTTATGCTGCATAGCTTAAATATCAAATATATACAAAATATATTTTATTTTAGCGTGCACACAGCACTTAGATTAGTGATAAAGGTGTAAAGTGGAGTGAACAGAGCATCAAATTAGTTATTGTATTGGGCAATGGAACCATAAGAGATGAGCTTGTTGTTTCAATGTTAAGGATCAAATTAAAATCAGAAATGATCTGAATGAGTCAAGTTATTACAGAGTTACTTCCTGCAGATGGTTTGATGATGGAACAACATCAAAACTAATAGTTGAAAGTAGAAAAAAGGAATTTGATCTTTGAACTTCAACTTTATTTAAGGGCAATTCAGTTTGCAGTTGGCTCAGGCCATGTCAACAGTAACATTAATGAAATCACAAAATATAGCAACATTTAACCTGTATCTGGGAACACAAGAGCAAATATTTACTTGGAATGACATAATTTGTATACGGATTCTTTTTTTTTTGTTTTTATTATTGTGGGGTGACATATCGCCTCCCACAGGGCATTAGTGAAAACTGTGAGCATAAAACATGGTTAGGCTCAGTATAGACTCTTTTGGAGCACCCTTTTCCTCCAAACAGAGCGCACACCAATGATTCTACCACAAACTTTTAACTAAGTGGTTCAGACTTTCTAACCGACAACCCATGAAACCAACTAATAAAAGAAACCGTAAACATACTTTTGATAAACGAATTATTATAATAATGTAAAATGTTCGCTGATAAATTAAAAGAGTCAACCTTTCGCCTCCCCTGATTCCTGCTGTAGATGTTTGTCATAACATTGCATAACAGGGAACCTTTAATGTCTCTTAAAGAACACATGACTCAATATGACTCAGTGTCTCGTTATAGCTGTCATGTGCTACAGCTGCACTTTGCTTTAACTTCTCAAATGTTCATTCAGTGTTTACAATATGACATTTGTCTTTAGGGCTCCAGACTGAATGACCAGAGGTGTGCTGCTCCTTCCTCCTCCAAGAGTAAGGGCCCCACTGTACCAGATGAGGACTTTTTCAGTCTGATAATGCGGTCCCAGTCCAACCGGATGGAAGAGCAACGTGTTGTGGCGCCCCCTGCTGTCACACAACCCAAACCAGACTGACTCAATGGAGCAGCATCTTGACCCCATATGGATAAAGTATGAAGAATTCCCAACACTGCTCATAACTATTTTGGAACCTAAAATAACAGGATGTACTGAACAGAAATAGAAACTGTAAGAAAATGAGAGCAAAAACGTTTCAGTCAAGGGATTTTGGAACGTATTTTTATTCGTTTACATCATCTCTTTTGAGGATGGATTACTTTTTGTAGCTGTGGTTTCATGGTCTGCTTCCTCCTGAAATCCAGCTCTCAAACTACGAGTTGAACAGTAAAGCCCAGCACCAGAAACCAAAGATTTTTCTATTTTTCATAATTATAATCACTTTATTCTTACTGTACACAGATCTTCTAAATGGAGGAGTGACACAAGCTACATTTTGACTGGAAATATGTGACTCATCTCTTGTTGACAGTCAGAGGGGGAAATGTCCCTGTGAAACTGTCTGCCTCGTGACTGTGTTTTTTTTAACAGTTTATTGTTAACTTTTATAGTATTTGTAAAATGCCTTCAACATTGATGGGAGATTTCTTTGTAAGATGTTAAAGAACAACTAGTGTTAAAAAAATAATTTTTATTTTAGCTTTTATATTGAATTACTTCTCCACATTTTGGAGAAATAAAACTCATTTGTTTACATCTCATTTATTTAAATATATACAGTGTTGCGAACGGTTTAAGAAGTGACATGTGCATTTTACATACAGAAGAAGTTGCAGTGCATCAAACTGTATTTCACTCCAGAAGTCGACATACAATGATCATTACACATTATCATAACGAGGTAATGGGGTTTAGGGTTCATTACTTCTTTTGATACAGTAACACCTCAGATTATTAGACTGAACAAAACGTGCAAATTGTTCCCACAACAAAGAACCGTTACGCGTCTGACACCAACGACTCCTGTGGATTTTTGAACCTAGAAAGAAAATAAAGGGGCAAAAACGTTACAGAACTCTTCAGTAAATGTTGGAGTCTTGTACAGCTGTTAAAAATATTCAAAATATTCAAAATTGCAGTTTTGACTAGTTGGCTCATCATTTATAACTTTTTGCCAAATCAAATGGACCTAGATAGCATACCATTTGAGTTATATTGTAAACAAACACAATAACAATGTCTAAGATAGATAAAATGATGCATTACCAGAGTCTTGGATCCACGCAGCAGTTCATAAAGCAATGTCTGTCCTCTTCAAGTCTGTATACACCTGAGTTTGGTAAATCCTTGCACTCAAACAAAAACTTCTGAAGGTCAGATGTTGGAACTCCATTTTGCTGTTGCTAAAAAGATAACAAAACAAACATAATTGTATTTGAATGATTTTAGAGAGAAGTTTAACAAGAAATGATCTACAGAAACTTACAGGCAACTAAAGGGTATCAGGGTGCAAGTTTATCAATTACAGGGGTAGTATATTATAGAGACAGACCGATATATATTTGTGAGCTGATATAGTGGGCAGATATTGGCACTTTTTAATGTATATATTTTGGGCCAACCAGCTGCCTACACAATATAAATACGGCTTTATTTAAACACTAGTTTGAAGAAGTCACGGCACAAAATGCCAACTGCTCTCTTATCACATTTGTTGTAAAACAGGTTTGTGGATTAGTTTGCAGTAAAGTCTAATTACATAACTTGCGGAAAATAATAATTATCGTCAGAGTTTATTGCTTTCTCTGAATTCTAAACCACCATCGGCCATGAAAAAAAATATCACTTGATCTCTAGTATATTTGTTGTAGTGTAATTTCAGAATTAATGGGTTGTATTTATTTTATACTGGTCTGAATACATTTTGCATCTTATTTTTCAGTCTTTTCTGTACTAAAAATGTACCATAATCTATAGAACACACTGAACTCCACCAAAAACGGCATAAATGGCGATCATCTTGTCTACCTTGATGGTGTCATATGTGTCTGTGATGATGGTGATGAAGAGGCTGAGCACCATGTAGATGAAGAGTGACACAAAGGTGTAAAGGTAAACTCTGCTGAAGACCCACACCAGGCTGCTCTTCTGCCCCATGTCTTTGAAAGTGGGGAACATGTCGTCTCCATTGATCAGAGAGAACAGACACTCTGACACTGTGTTCAGCGTACGGAACTGGCGGTACAAAAAAGTGACATGAATGTTTTGTTTTCTTCTTCCTTTTTAAGCTCCTTTATGTAACTTTTCTAGTGCTTGTCTTTGTGAAGTTGTGATTGCTTTATAGGGCTGCACACAGTGTATCACAAAACGAAACAAAATTGCAGTTTTAAGTACAACCATCTGCAGTTTAGACCTCTACAAACATGTTCTGAAATGCACAGTATGTATTTGTATCAGTTCATATTTCAGTCTTGCACTATGAAGAAAATCCTACTTTTTAAAGATTTATTGCAAATGTAATCAGGCAATACTGGTCAGAAAAATCGCAATTCGATTTTTCTTCCCCATAATTGTGCAGCCCAATTACTTTGAGTGAAATGCTCCACAGTAATGCATTAAACATATACCGTATATATTATGATGGCACCAGGCCAAGTTACAGGTCAGGTCGGGTTTTTCCCATAATACATATGCAATTAAATAAAATGTAGGTTGAAAAGTTTAATGTCAGATCATTATGTAACAAATCCTTTTTAATCAATAATTTTATATCTTCTTATAACCTTGATTTTATGTTCTTAACGGAAACGTGGCTTGATAAAAATACAGGTAATGCAGTTCTAATAGAATCAGCTCCACCAAATTACAAATTTGAATCTATAACTCGAGAAAACAAAAAGGGAGGGGGTGTCTGTGCACTTGTCAGGTTGTCATTTGGGACTTTTTTGTCATTTGAATATGTGAGCTTTAAAATGGAGATAAAACAATCACCCTCCATACTTTTTGTAGTTTTATACAAGCCTCCCCAGCACTGTCAAAGTTTCATTGATGAATTTACTGAGTTGCTTTCAGTTGTATGCACTGACTTTAATGGTCTAGTCATTACAGGTGATTTTAATATTCATGTGGATAATGTTTGTGACAGAAACACTAAAGAGTTTCATACTGTTCTTGAAACCTTTGGTCTAACTCAGCACGTAAGTGGCCCCACCCACAGCAAAGGGCACACTCTAGACCTGCTAATTACAAAGGGGGTTAACATTTCAAAAGTGAATGTGGTTGATGTCGCTCTGTCAGATCATTTCTGTGTCTTCTTTGACCTGTCTATCCTTCCCAAACAACAGGCTCCTCCTGCAGTTGTTCACAGGAGACATATAAATGACAGCACAAGTGCACTCTTTGTGGAAATTATAAACTTTAAAACTGCCTCATGTTCAAATGTTGATGATTTGTTGAGCTATGTCTCATCTAGTGTTGTGAATGTTCTAGACACCATTGCCCCTTTGAAGGCTAAAATGGTCAAAAATAAGCAGAAAGCTCCATGGAAGAATAATGAGTTGGTCAGGGCACAGAAAAGGGAGTGCCGCAGGGCCGAGCGGAAATGGCGCAAGTCAAAACTCCAGATTAATTATGACATTTTCAGAGAAAAAATGCTCATATATAACCAAATTTTATGTATAACAAGAGAGAGGTATTTCTCTGAAATTATTGGAAATTGTTGTAATAACTCCCGTGTCCTGTTTGCAACTGTAAATAGATTGACAAACCCTCCAGCTCAGCTGCCAGTGGAACTAATTTCTACATTCAAATGCAATGAGTTTGCAAAATTCTTTCATGACAAGATTCAGAACATTAAAAATACAAGTAACACCTCAATGCTAATAACAACCAATCAGCCAGTTAAACACGTGGAGCTATCTCACTTTGCAATCGTGAATGACAAAACTGTCCAAGAGACCATAACCAGTCTAAGTTCTTCTTCTTTCTGCCTTGATGTGTTACCCACAATATTTTTAAAGTCTGTGCTAAACAGTTTGTTAACTCAACTCACTCAAATAGTCAATATGTCACTTCAATCTGGGATATTCCCAAGGGCCTTAAAAACTGCAGTCATTAAGCCTCTCTTAAAAAAGAGTAGTCTTGATGCGACAGTACTGAATAATTACCGGCCAATTTCAAATTTACCTTTTTTGGGAAAAGTTATTGAAAAAGTTGTTTACCAACAGCTTAATAATTATCTTGTAATGAATGACATTTTTGATGTTTTCCAGTCAGGCTTCAGATCACACCACAGCACTGAAACAGCTCTTATAAAAGTAACAAACGACATCCGTCTTAGCACTGATGCAGGCAAAGTCTCTATCTTGGTCTTGTTGGACCTCAGTGCTGCCTTCGACACTGTCAATCACAAGATTCTCTTACAGAGACTTGAGGACTGGGTGGGCGTTACGGGCAATGCTCTAAATTGGTTCAGGTCCTATTTGGAAAACAGAGAGTATTTTGTTGAGATTGGTCAATGTGTCTCAGACCGCATGTCCTTGACCTGTGGGGTGCCCCAAGGGTCAGTCCTGGGACCCCTCCTCTTCAACCTGTATATGCTACCGTTAGGTTCATTGATTCACAACAGTGGAGTGTCCTACCACAACTATGCAGATGACACTCAGATTTATGTCTCACTGACAGCTGGTGACAATGGACCAGTAGATTCACTCTGCCACTGCATCCAACAAATCAGCTTGTGAATGCAAAACAACTTCCTCCAGCTAAATTCAGACAAAACAGAAATAATTGTGTTTGGCCCGCAGAAACAGAGAGAAAGTGTAAGCAGCCACCTCCAGTCTCTCTCCTTAAAACCTTCAAATCAAGTGAGAAATTTAGGTGTAATAATGGACTCAGACTTGAATTTTGACAGCCACATCAAATCCATAATATCAGCAGCTTTTTACCATCTGAAGAACATTGCCAAAATAAAAAATATAGTGTCTAACCCAGACTTGGAGAGACTTATCCATGCGTTTGTCTCCAGTAGGTTAGACTACTGTAACGGCCTGTTCACTGGCCTCTCCAAACGAGCTGTAAAACAGCTGCAGTGCGTCCAGAACGCTGCTGCTCGAGTCCTGACTAGAACCAGGAAGTACGATCACATTAGTCCTGTGCTCAGGTCTCTGCACTGGCTTCCTGTGGCTCAGAGAATCGACTTTAAAGCAGCTCTGATTGTATTTAAGTCCTTCCATGGCCAAGCACCAAAGTACATCTCTGAACTGTTAGTACCATACGAACCATCTCGTACTCTGAGGACCTCAGGGACCGGCCTCCTGGTGGTGCCCAGAGTCAGAACTAAACATGGGGAATCGGCATTCCAGTTTTATGGAGCTAAAATCTGGAACAGTCTCCCCGAAAATGTAAGACAGGCCCCCACACTGCCAGTTTTTAAATCTAGGCTTAAAACTGTTCTGTTTAGATGTGCATATGATTAAGGGAATTTGATCCGTATTTTATTGTGTCATGTACATTTTAATGTATTTATTTATGCTCTTATTGTGATTGTATTGTTAGTTTTAATGTGTTTTTATGACTGTAAAGCACTTTGTGTTACTTTTGTATGAATTGTGCTATACAAATAAATTTTGATTGATTGATTGATTGAATGTCAAACTGTGGAACATTCCAAGCAAAACAAAAACATCTCCATGAAGACAAGCAAGTGGTACAGAAAAGTTACACCTTTTTGAAAAACAAATATGGAAATACTTCTCACCTTTTCATGATATGGACCAAGGACAATCCAACCACAAAAACAGTAGCTAATGTAGATAATGCCAGCGCAGCAGATGAACCGGATTACATTAGGAAAGGCTGCCCGTAGTGTCAAGATGAGAATCTGAAAATATACAGAAATATGAATAGACTAACACAACTAACGATTGTGTTTCTGGTCCGACCTGTATTTTGTGTCATACCTTGGCATAGTGCAGCCAAAACATGTCAAGAAATGACACAAAAATACAGGTCTGAATAATGAAGAATGTGAAACATTGTTTTTTAATTTATTTGATTTATACTAAATTTGAATAAGCACACAAAAAGGGGTTTTCATCCAAAAAGCTTTCTTGAGTTATTTTTATGCAAGTCATAAAACCTTCTCTCAGCTCATGGCATGTATTGGATAGAAAAATAATGATTTTCAATGACAAAATTAGTCAACAATAATTAATTCAATAATGTATTAGTTGCGATTATTAAATGTCCTACTTTTTAGTCCATTTATGGAATGGATTTTGTTTGTTGAATGCACTACTACGTCTGAACATGCATCATCATATATATAAATACCTAAATAATATAATTTAATTTAATGTATTAAGCGTTTGTTGATTATTACATTATATTTCCTGAAGTATCCAAGGTAGCGAACAACACCAATCCACACAAACATGGTTCCTGTTCCAAGAAAGATGCTGCAGACGTCATAGTTTGTCAGGATCTATAATAACATGATGGAAAATCAGGTGACATGCATGATAAAGTATATTGCAAGTCAGTTTTTGCCATTTACCTTGGTCTGTATCTCAATTTTAAGGATAGAGCCAATAATCGACAATGTATCACTGGCAATAATGAGAATATACCATCCATTTATGAACTCCATCTTGTCAGACCAGGGGACCTCTCTCAGGGTGTAGCTCAGGCAGTATTGATTGTACTCCTGTATGAAAGGAAAATTCTAACTATTAAGAAATTCAAATATAAGGTTGTAATGATACCATAATCTCATAATCTAGCAATAGTCTTTTAACGCTGAATTGCAAACACCAGAAGCAAAAATGACTGTCAAAACAAGCAGCCAGTGGGAAAATGTATTTATTTATTTTTTGTTTTAATAACACAATAGTGATTATGCAGTACCAGAGAGTTTGACTCTTTGATATTGTTCATTTAGATAATATTAAGGTGCAACAGTTTTCAAATACTTGTACCTTTTGTAGTCGAATCCCAGTGACAACAGAACGTAGACACAGACTGAAGGAAGTTATGCATGTAATAATAATGAGGCAGTCAAACAGCACCGTCAGGGTCATGTTTCTTGCGGCTGAGGGACAACATAACATTACTTTTCAATGTAAAGAGCACAGACGCAAATCCTGATCCAAACTTACTTGCTCCGATTACTTTCCAGTCTCTGCATTCTTTGATTTCTACATCTGTATCAAGGTCGATCTTTATCCTCCCACTGTGAGCTCGGTTGTCAAAAGTTATCTGCAAATAATAATGGTTTTCCAGTGAAACTCATTGGGATAATTAATGTAGACACCAGTGATGCCACAAAACTCAAACCTTCAATACGACTCTCACAATTTTACTTACTACTACTTCTTATTACTCCAACAACATGTGGCACAGCAAGACCTCTGATTTATACCAACAGAGCAGACGTCGAGTAAATTTAATAAAATGTTATTTTTATTTATAATTGGCTGGAAAAATAGCAAGGGCACATATTTTGTTCTTCTAAGGTCTAAAACATTTCAAAATCAATCAATATCATGAACCAAAAAATACATCTAATCGTGACAACAGCTATACAAAAAGTGAATGACATTGATTTATTTATGAGTAAAAGTAAACCTGATTCTTGCACAATGTGTAGGTATTTCCCTTGCACAAAACCACAACAATGTTCCTTGTTGTCACTTACCAGAACAGTGAAGTCATAGCAGTCTGGCAACTCTCTGTGTCGCACGGTCTGTAAATTAATTGCCTTTAGAACAAATTTAATGTTTACCCAGAGCATTCTGAAACAAATGTCAAAGTCAAATATTTTTCTTGGCATAATATCAAAAGATGTACAAAATTTGTCTTACCTACCTTTTAAAATACAACTCAAAGTTAGGGAGACTATCATGCAAGTTTGGATACATTGGATAGAAATTATAGCAGTCTGTAACAACAAAGAAAACGTTAACTGTTTTATTTATGACTGAGAAAAAATGACTTAATCTCAGTGTGGAATATGAAGACTGGTTTACAACTGGTTTCTCACCATTTTGTATTTCTGCATCTATTTCAAAGGTCTCGTTCCCAGGATATATAGTGCCGTTCCTGTAATAGGCTTGGCATAATTTCAGTGAGGTGTAACGAGTGTGATTCTTCTCATATTCATGGTTTCCAACTGTTGTGTTATGCAACAGTCTATACTACAAAGACAAGGATATTTTAGTTATCGACCATGCCAAGATTTCATAATGTTGATACTATAAGTGTTATAAATTACATAAAGAAAAAATACCTGTTCAATAACATAATTGATGTGCTCGTATGTATCTGTCTGTCGATAAACAGCATAGTTGTCCATTCCTCCATCATCATAATTTTTAAGAAAAAGGTGCTTGAATGTTTGGAGGTTTTCTTCTTTGAAAGTGACAACCATCTGGTTACTAAGACCAAATGAAACCAACTAGAAAACGATAAGAATTGTTATAAACTCTGGATAACTATGGTATACAATTTAAAACCCACCTGAATTGTAATTATGATAATTTTAACAAGCTGTAAACAGAGTTTCCAGGGTTTCCGTCCACGAGCGTAGAATTTTTCACAAGGGTTCATAAAATAATATTTTATTTTTCTTCTGAGCGACTGGTGCTTTTGCTGTGCCCATGGGTCGCCATTGACTGCATAGTCTTCATATGGGTCTGTAGATTCCTCCATTGCAGCAGATCTGACAGTGAACTACCTGTGATAAAAGATTTGGCATTAACTGGAGATAGCCAGAAATAGGAACTTGATAATCTACAGTTGGTTGAATAATATCACGTAGAATCATTAAAGTAACAATGCGGTAACAAGGTGAATTTGGCTGGGTTGCAGAAATTATGATTTTGCTTAATAACTATGTCATGTAGCAAATTAAATAATGATAACATCTTTACACCAATATGCCCATTCTACACACCACATGTGGAAATAGTTGCATTAATGCATTAAAGGCCATGGGAAAAGGGAAACATGACAAAACAAGCAACTTGGTCACAAGATTTGGAAAATATGGACTGTTTGAGAATCAGCAGACACTAGCATTTGTTTTGGGTGTGTTCTTAAGCACCTGGTTTGACAAGGCCTACATTTCAACATCACACTATAACAATTGCTTCCTTGTTTGATTTGAGTTTGTAGGAAATAGAGCTAAAACACAGAGATGTTGTGAGAAATGATGACTTGGCTCAATAACGGGTCAGGTGTGTGGCTATATCTAAGCTTGGGTTTGTTTAATTATTTACTGAGCAAGACAGATACTGAAACTCTATAGCTCCCACCACAAAGGCAAGCAAAAGAACAGATTAAAGAGAATCCAAATTAGATTTCTAAATCAGTTTAATAAAAGCCTTTCAAAGCCTTTCAACAGACTGCAAGATTTTGATTCAACAAAGTAAAAAGCAAAAAAATATCTACTTGAAATGAACACTCCAACTTGTAATAGAAGATATTATTGTCTATCCACGTACCTGTCAAATAGTTTAATCGTAAATCAATTCCAACGGCTTAACTTCTATTTTTGCCTTGCATCGTACATTATTACGAAACGTCGAAACTGTTTTGTCCTGTCTGTAAAGTTTTGAACTTCAACAGACAGCTCGGGCAGGTGACTTTTGCCAGTGCAGCTACGTTAGTGTACGGCCGGCCTCTGATTGGCTGCTGGAAATGTCAGAAAAAATTAACGCCCCCCTCGTAACCAATGGCAACCAAACAAACGTGCTGCTGCGCCGTGAAGTAGGAAGTGTGGAGTTCAACCATAAACTATGGTTGATGATGCCGGTAAAAACTGCTTTGTTTGTAAATTATTAGGAATTTGCAGATTTAAATTAACTTGATTTCAGGTTAGATCATCTTAAATCGTTTTTATGTATGTGTTTACTTATGTTTTAGTAGCTTAAATCAGCGTAAAAAGCCACTTTTCTCTTGCATTATGTTACTTTTGTGTGAAGCAAACATCTTTTTACCAACGACTTTTTACTTTTTAAAATATAATTCATAGTTTACACATTGAAACTGTTTGGAAATAACCACACACTATTGTAAGTTCTCTAATTGGCCAACAGATGTCGCCACCTGCATTGATTTTCCTCTTTTAACTACTTTGTCCCATCGTACCATCCGTTCCAGCGTTAACTTTTTTTAAATCATTCTATTAAGAAGTTAGTTCTCACGTACTAATTTTTGTTGTTAGATGTTTTTCAGGTAGGCTACCGTAGACAGTTCCTCCTCTTTTCCACTTGATTTGATCCAGCATGCCTCCCAAGAAAGCCAAGGGTAAAGCAGTTAGTAAGGTGAAAGGGAAAGGTCAGTGACGATGCACTCAGCTAAATGTGATTGTTGTATAATTCTGTTTGTGAGTGTAGGGAATTAGGAAAGCTAATCCAATGGCTTTTGCATTTAGGAAAAAAGAAAAATAAGGTACCAGAAGAAGTAGAGATCCCTGGTAGGTAAACACAGAGCACAACTCATTTTATGAGGACATCATCATGCTTACTATTTTTTTTTTTCATTACACTTATTCTCAGTGTCGATGTAACCAATTATTTGCTTCATTAGCCTAATTTATCTGTCATATACCTGTGTAAAGACTATGAAAACAAGAATTCTTACTGTAATGCCTTTTGCTCAATCATCTCATTCAACCTTTACATTTTAAAGATGATTTATGATGAACAATGTGTAAATAATGAGATCTATGTATGCAATAAAAAAAGAAAGACAGTGAGGTACCAGAAGCAGTTGAGAAACCATTTTGTACGGCGATTAATGCATCACTTAGTCTATTTAAACCTTTCAGTGTTATTTTAAAATTCAATGTTAACAGCTTTTCTCTTTTTCCTTGCATTGTTGAGTGTTTCCCAACCAGTGGTAAGCGGGCTCTTAGCAAGTGGTGCTTGTAATAGTTTTAGGTTCAATAACAAATTGCACTGTATTTGAATAAGATTTCACATCTTTAATAATATTATTGTTAAATATTTTTATTTAACATTATTTAAATAATGAGGATTTGGATCATTATAATAAAACATTTGATAGAAATAGTTGACAATATACTTAAATAGAAAACATATTTCTAAATGTATTTGCCTAATACCTGAGTTACTCGAAGGTGAGACAAAGCTTAGGGGGTTGGGAAGCACTGGCCTAATTGATAAGTAACACCACTGCCTTTCTATGATAGGCCTGTACCTGTGTAAAGTAGTTTTGACTTTGAAAACAGTTTCCATTCAGTTTTTTCCCTATTGTTAAGCTTTAGGATCAATATTAAGCAAATTTATTGCTTTTTGGTCACCCATCTCATCATCAGCCTTTATTATTGTTTTAGATCAATGTGATTTACAATGAACAAATCATAAACTAATTATTTCTAACTTTCAGAAAAAAGTAATAGGCCACATGCCACTGGAAAAAAAAAAATCTGTGGTTTTGTTGCTTGAAAGTAGTTAGTCACATGTCATAAACTCGTGGTCAAAATGGCAACCTTTTCAATGTCTTTCTCAGCCGGAAAACGTCCAGACACAGATTAAAAATATCTTTCAACATGCTCTCTCTACTAATTACATTCTTGAGGGTTATGGGACATTGCACATTACACTGTTTGTCTCTCAAGCAAATACTTCCCATGAATGCAGGCAGCGTGTACAGTTGACACATAGCCTGAGTGAAATGAGGGGTGTGAGTTTCCACTACAATGATTTGGCATGAGGCCTAAGTGGTGTGAGCGGGTAAGGTTGACACACCCAGCTGGAAGTGGTTACTTAAGCTGCACTTGAGTCTACCCAGTGTCCCCTTTGCAACCTGGTGAAGAGGCTTTGAAGAGCTCCACCACAAGCAATCATTATGTACAACCTTGTTTACTAAAGTACTCAAAGAACTTGTGTTATGGAGTATAAATGGGTTGGAAATGGCTTTGAATAGAAAATGACTTGGATGGCGGTAACATGTTAAGTATTCGAGCATCCTTGATTTGTGTTTTTGCATACCACAGCATAACAGAGGCACTTCCGCACATTTTTGGACAGTGTGCACTTTCTCAGTGCGTTTCATCTTGTGATACTGTGGTGGTCCAGACTACAGGGAGGGGCTTTGAAAGATCAGAGGTGCAGTGTGTTTGATGATCAGACGGCGGGGGCATAATCATGTCTCGTAGTGTATAATGCTGCAACAAACATTGTATGTGTTGTTTGAGTTGCTGCCTTGAATGTAATTTTTGAATTTATTCCTAAAGCTTGTTGGGATATGCATACTATCGGTGTCTTCTTATTCAGTTTGTGATTATTACCTTTTCAACACTTATTGGGCTTTTTATAACATAGGCACATATTTTTAAATATTAAGGAAATTTATTTGAAATCTTAAAGACATGACAATACATGAAGTCCATTTTTGGAGTAACTTTATTGCCTGCTTTATGTTAGGTTAGGTTATGTTATGTTAATAGGGTCTATATTAACTTACAAAACATTAAACGTATTTTTATTGCTTTTTTTCTCCACAGTATTGTATGTCTAGAAGTGGGCAATAGATCAAAATTTAGATCAGGAATGTTCTGAAATTGAAATATTAATATCGAGTGTATCATTTAAAGTAAAAAAAAAAAATGCTACAAAAAGAGCTAATAAAAAATAAAGTTATGTTGTAAACTCTCAAATAAGTATAAGGTGGTATTGCTGTACTTTTTTGATGAATTCTATAGACATTTCACTTTTGTCCGATTAGTAAACCTCAACTAACACGTTTAAAGACATGTTTTCATTTCTGTTGGCTTTACTCCCATAAAATATCACAATGTTCATTTTTGTTAAAATAGCCCACACACTCTTGCAAACAAATTTCATCATTGTACTGAGCTAATTCAGTTTCTTTTCAGAATATAAAAACACAGTTGTAACATTTATTTTGTACTCTCACACTGCAAGAACACCCTGAGGACATTTTCCCGCTGGTCCTGACATCCGTGACCCAGGAGCTGTTTGACTGTGTGGCTGACGAGGATGTCACTGGAGACAGTCCCTACAAGCTGCTGCTAAAGGACGAGATCCTGCAGGACATCAGGAACAGAGCCGCCGTGTCCGATTTCAGCCCTGTGAAGAAGATCGTTCTGGTGAGGATGGGCTTTTGTCATGTGTCTCTGACAGACAATTACCTGAGGATACTGTGACGTCACAGCATTGACCACCAGTTTTAGTTAATTGTGGGAACAGCAACCAGTTAAAAAGGACACCACCATTGTCACTAGACCCTCCGCCCTCCATTCAACTAATTATCCATAATAGGGCTATAACTAGCAATTAGTTCAGTTGTTGACTGGTCAGCAGTTCATTTTCTGATCAGTCCTCTGGTCAAATGATTATTTCGATTGCACATTAATTGCACATTAAGACTTTTTAGATTCTTTATTGACCAAATGAAGTTTGAAAAATAACGAATGAGGTCTTCTAGTTATAGAAGTGTATAATAATAATTATTATTATTGATGAAAATCTGAAATAGTTTATTCTTTTTTTTTTTTTTTTCAATAATGGCACTGTCTGTATGTGTTTTAGAGTTATAGTATAGTCCAAATAAGGATTACATTTTTTTTTGTTTGTTTGTTGTGTGTTGTTTTTTTGTCGACTTGTCACTATTAGTAGATTAATTGTTGCAGCCCTAATCTGTAATATCTTAATATAAAACAAAATAAAGATCACAGAAATAGCATATCAGAATTATTAAAAGACTACATGGAACATATATTTTGTGCTGAAAATCACATTCTAATTTACACAAAATGTAGCATTAATTTTCATCATCATTGTTGAAAATTAAATCTTTTTCCTTAGTATCGAAATTAAGTTTGACATTTTTGTATCGTGACAACACCAGTTGCCATAATATTCAGATGCAGTTACTCAGATTAAGTTAAATTTAATTTAACAGTGAATAAATTAATTTTAATTGTGGCCACAAATTTTGCCACAAAAAATCATTAGTGGGCTACAGTATGCACCAGGAACAGATGCGAATCCCATTATCCAAATCAATGTTCACTGTCCTCTTGAAGGAAGTATTTTATGGAATAAGCCCAAAAGATATAAGCAGGTTCAGCCATAAATAAAAATACCATCCTAATAGATTCTTAATGTTATTTCTGTTCAGGAATACCCGGAAGATGAACTCTTGTTGGTGTATGACAGAGATTTCACCCACGGTCAGAGCTTCTATCTGGTTCTCACACCAGAAGCCAAGGACAAATTACTCAATGTGAGTTTTTGTTTTGACGTTTATGTTTATTTTCTTTACCTGTCTTTCATGTTTTCACCAACTCCTTTCACACTGAAAAAGATAAACTATGACCTGAAATGAATCATCCATTTTTGTCATCTGCAGCCTCCGAAACCTCCTACACCAGTGGAGTCTGTTTTTGAAATAAGTAAAACTCCAGAACCTAAACCCTGGATCTCTCTTGGCAGCGAGTTAGAGATAGACGAGGAATCTGTCAAACACACACGAGAAAAGGTATTCCAATTTAGTGTTCATAAATCCATTTACATGTATAATTTAATCAAAGCACATACCTTCTGTTATTCCCATCTCTTTTCTTTGCTCCTAGGTTTGGTTTAAGTTTTCCCGAAAGCGGCGAAAGTTTGGCGCAGCCGTGTGTTTCTCCGACCGCAGCACTGCAGATGTTAAAGATGGCCACCTGGAGTGTGCGTCGTACCAGGACAGCAGATTCAGCATTAAACAGATGCAGAGGGACGCAGGGATGCAGGCAGTGCCCCAGCTCCACAGCAGCAGCGCTCAGACCCAGTGGTAGGCAATCTGATTACAAAATGTGTTGTGGGGATAAACATATGGCCATAAAAGAGAATTAAACTTGTGCTATTATTACATTCAAGTATCTATGAGCTGTTGTTTAATAGTTTCCTGCAGAATAGCTTCCTGCAGAACAGATTATTGATCATTTATAAGGTTAGATCAGTCAATACAACAATTCATTTTGATGTTGTGGAATAGTACAATTACTTTGCTAGCTTAACATTGCAAGAAATACATAGATGCTTTTTCATATATTTTATCTATTTATCATTTAATCCCTACCCATCCCCATCTACATAGTTTGATTTAGAAACTTTTGAGTGTGATTTATTGCTACAGAAAAAGTCACAATAGACAATAATATTGAAACAAATTTATACCACTGACACAAAAACACTAAAGCAGACGAATCCCGGTAAACTCTTTTTTGGCAAACAATTAATACACAACAAAACACTGAATGGATGAATTTATTTCAAAAATGCAAACAAGTCACAAATGACTTAATCAAAAGAGCACAGGTTGAAATATTTTGGTAGAGTAGAGCAGCCAAAATTGTACTCAAGAAACAGTCTAGGTACTTAAAAATAATATTTCTCAAGTAAAAGTATAAAGTAGTAGTCCAAGAAATAACTCAACTAAGAGTGAAAAAGTATTTGGGGGAACTACTACTCAAGTAAGAGTAAGTTTAAGAGTAACTTTCTGGACGTAACAACTGAGTTATAATTTGAAGTTCATGAAATTAGAAGGACAAAACATTAAATTAAATAATGCACAAAATTTGGTATTTACTAAAAGACCGACACAAACATGAGACTAAAAACCAAATCGTATCTGAAAGAGCGGTGCAAGAAACAGATCTTCAAATCATTTCATATTAGCAACATAAAGTTTTTGTCACTTTGATTTACTCACAGCGGGAAGAGAAGCCAACACTCAAAGTACTCACGTAAGAATAATATTACTTCAAGTAAAATGTCACTTAAGTAGGAGTAAAAGCAAAGTGTGTGTGAGCTACTCAAGTAAATGTAATTGAGTAGGCCTGCAACTAACGATTACTTTGGTAATCGATTAGTCTAGTGATTATTCTTTAGTCAATTAGTTGTTTAGACGGTGAAAGATCAGTGAATGTGATATTTTTACTACATTTGACCCAAATGAAGATGAACTGAAGTTATTTGTGGATCCCGATGGAGAATATTCACAGACAAAAAGGGTTTAATCTCAAACTTTACATTTACACGTTTTTCACATCATTTTCGTTCAATTTCAGCTCAATTTTCATCATAAAACCTCTTTTCTTGGCTCATGGCATATTTTGTAGCCTATGTTTTCACCAGGTAACAATTATTCAATTATCAAATTAGTTGAAGATCATTTCAGTAATCGATTAGTTGTGATTAATCAATTAACTTATTGAAGCTCTATAACTTAGTAAATGTCACTGTACACCCCGCTGCTTTAGTAGTTAGTTCTAGTATCTGTAATGTCCTATTATAATATATGTTAATTATTTACTGTCTACAACTCAAAAAGCTATACTGCAGATAGTTAAATAGTTAAGATGGTAAATGAGATTGTTCTAAAATTTCATTGTAGGCTTGTACTTATAATATTGATAATAAACCATCTTATCTCTACAGGAAGTGGCAGAAAAACATGTGCACACAGTACAAGCCTGAACATTTACAAGACGAGGAAAGCAAAAGCCTCATCCTGGCTGAAAGTATCAAAAACTTCCTAGATTTAGTTACTCCAAGGTAACTATAAATAATGAACTTGAAGAAATATATATTCGTATGCCACTATAAATATTCTGTTCTTTCAGGGTCATTCGTGTTCTTCAGCAGGAAACTATTATGAATGCATTCCGTGACGACTGGAAAGACCAGGGCACAGACGATGAAGGCGACTGGTCCGTGAAGGCCACAGAAGGCTTGATGCTTTATCAGACTTTTACAGACCAGAAGCACATTAAGGACAAAAAAATCAGCTGTCTAAACTGGCACCCAACTATGTATGGTAAACACCTAACCTTAATGTGTCATAGTTGCCAGGTTTTAGACAATTTTGTGTATAATTGGAAGTGGTTTTTTTTGTGTAAGGTGTTGTAGCTGTATCTATAACAGAAAGTGCAAAGAAGGAGTCTCAAAAACCAGTCACGCCCTCCTTCATCCTTTTCTACAGCTTCGCAGATCCTTGTACACCTCAAGTATGTATGCAAAAGATTCAAATACGATATATTGTTTGTAGATCTGCTGCCTAAAGTTGGTCCAAAGGCAGTGGCGTTGTGCACTAACTTTTGTACATATCGTATCAGGATTGCATCATGAGTAAAACCTTTGACAATTTAGTTAGGGCAAACTACATGTTGGAATCTGATTCAAGCAACTGTAAGAGTTGAATTGCAGTTGTGTTGTCACGATACTAAAATGTCAATGTCAATGCAAAACTTCAACGAAGAGGCCTGATGGTGATTTCGATAAATATTCAAGATATATTCACAACAAAATAATAGTACTTTCTTTACAATACGCATCATGTGGTCTTATACTACTTCTGAAAAGCTGAAGATCATTCTAAAACTGTTCCGGAAAGGTAAAAGTTTGTCCTGTTTGTCATTTGTTTTATAATCGATACTTGATCAAATGAGTATGTCATTTTGATACTAGTTACAGTATGGATTAGTATCTGATTTTGACAGTTGGGTTTGCAGACTTAAAGTAAAATAATAAATAAATGCACATATATAATCATAAATACAATGTAAAGATAAAATGCCTACAGTCTGCTGTAACAGTAAAAAGTATCGATATATACCAGAAAGGACATCGTATCCGAAGAGCAATTTGCAACGTTGTTTAAATGCATACAGATGTTTGGAAGCAACTGCACAGCACATATTTTGAATGTTAAAAATGTTAGGGTTAGTATATATGCAGTTATTTTTACTATAATTATTAAACATATTATCTACCATCTTCACTGAGAATTGTGCAGTGTAATTTGATAGCTGTTTGCTCAAGGAGAATTTGAGACGTTGAATTGATTTGACCCACACACTTAATCAATAAAGCTGATCTGCTAAATCACTCAAAGGTAATGTGAGTTCTGCATGACGTAAGGTTTATTAGTCATGCTTTGGTTTCACTGCTGTCTGGTGGAGACGTTTAACAAAATGAAATACTATCCAGAACACACTATTGAAATTTTAGAAGCAATACAATACGCAAAACATCTGAAAAGAAACAGCTGCAACATGCCGGTGTAAGAATAGTAACCTGCGATGTCGTTAGCTTCCATGAAATATATTATGGAGAACCTTTTGGGGAATATTACTAAAACTGGCTTTAGTATTGGGATCTGGCAGAAAGCTCAATCTGCTTTAAGATTGGCTAAAATTAGTAAATAAAAAAATATTTTACGTTTCTATATTTGGGAATAAAACCTCATAACAATAGACCCTTCAAAATATGAAAAATTTAAAGAAAACCACCCAGATACACGTAATGATGTTATCAGAACATCTACAAATTATATTTTACATGTAATAGACACTTTGACAAATACTTATAGAAATGTTAACCCCAATTTTATCTACAGATGTATAATTTACCACTATTTATACTTGTTGTGAAGCTCAAATACAATTTTGAGACATTTTGACATTTCTGTCCCGGAAATTCAAAACAGTTGCTTATTTTTTGGTTATTAAGACTTAAAATCATTGGCATTTAGATTTAGATATGATGTCAGTTAATCACTGATTTCCCTCTAGTTGCCTCCATTCAAGAATTTTGTACATTCTGACATAGTATTTTATAGAGTCTATTGATATTACTGAAATTACATATAATATAATACAATTCATAAGACGGAGATTGGCAATGTTGAAATATTTAGTTATTATTTTGATATTGTTCTCTTGGATCTTTGTATTTTTAACAAACCACATGTTTTGTTTTTGTTTTTTAGTTGTTACTAGATTGCCCTGATGACATTTTAGCATTTGAATTTTCCCCTTCTGATCCTAACATCATTGCTGGTGGCTGTGTAAATGGCCAGGTAATGATTCAACTTTTACTTTTCCCTCTATGTACATTGCAGTCATAGTTTACTGCTGCTATTATGTTACACTGTTATGTCATGGTGCATCCGGTATTTGTCTACTATGTGCTTTCCTTTCAGGTAGTTTTATGGGACATCTCTGCTTACGTCACACAGTTACAAGGAATACAGCCTGGTGGGAGAAAGGGGTCTGTCAACACTAAAGCTTTTGTAAGTAAAAGTATCCGGTCTCAAAAGTGTAGGATTTTGTGCCATTTAGAGTTGTACATGTGTTCTTAGTTACTCATGAAGTCCTTTAGAGGCGGCTGATGATGTCACTGTGGCATATTTAGATTTTTGGACAAGCTGTGCTCAATAAGACTGGGACAGATGATGATATGTTGACTTGATTTTTTTTGCATGCCTACTCTGTCATTAAATCTGAATATGAGACCCTAATGCTACTTTTTAAACCATCCACAAGCAACTCAAAAATGGATTTATACCAAAGTACTGCACATATGAAAGCAAGATGATGTGGCCTTAAAGTGCACTCAGCTAAAGACAACATAATACAGCTATAATAACAAAGTGAACGCAAGCTCGACAATATTTATCGGCTTCATTAAAGAATTACACAAGGGGTCACTTTCCATTGTACTTAATGAGAAAATTTTGTGTGCTGCAGAATTAATTTCACATGAG
Organism: Rhinogobius similis; assembly: GCA_019453435.1. NCBI lineage: Eukaryota > Metazoa > Chordata > Actinopteri > Gobiiformes > Gobiidae > Rhinogobius > Rhinogobius similis. Next base: position 20,249,866 of record CM033623.1, on the reverse strand, counting down.
AGAAGATGTGTAAATCAAGAAATCTACAGCAAAACATCATGTATAAATTACATGTATTTTCCTGACCCAAGTAAATTGGACTCACATCATTGTCACAACCTACTCCTTCTTTAGAAGAAGACTTCTGCCTTCTAGTAGATGTAGTAGAGTTCTAGTAGATGTTCCTTACATGTCACAACAAGGCCAAGTACAAGTCCACTTTGTTCTGACACCAAAATATTCAAAACACTTTTTAGACTCCATCTCCAGAACACCAGTCTTTAGTGTTTTATAACCCCAGTATAAAGCCTGACCCTCTGTGACATCCTCCACTGGGCCGCCTAATTGAAATGGGCACATATGCCCCTATCATCCAGCCCTCATTTGCTTTGTGTGTTTTATGGGCTCTACAGTGGAGCAGCTGTCCCGCTCCCGCTCAGCTCTATACTTCCTCCTCTATTGCCTCTTCCTCTCCCACCCTTCAGACCTCCCTCTATTCTCTTTGTCCTTGTTTGTGCTTCACTCTCCAGAGTCAACAGCATGGACTCACACAGCTGTTACACAAACCCTTGATAGCACACATGGAAATCAGTTCAGCTTTGTGTTTGCACTGTAAACATCAGCCGGTGCTATCGGCTAAAAGCTTTTTACATTGATGCATCGAGCTGAGAAAGCCTCGCTCGCCAAGCACCTGTTGCAAAGCTTATCAGTGAAACGGGCAATTACAATCTTTCTCTGCAGATGGGCTCTGTTCACACGAGTACAATGGATCATAAAATTAAAGCAATAGTAAAATTAATCTGTGTCAAGGTTGAAGAAATACATTTAACATAAAAAGGAGTGTGCTGTATAACTTCAATTTGCCAACAGTACAACCAGCGACTTAACAGAAGGACACATTTTGGCACAGATGCAACTTTTTATATGCAAATTGGCCTAATTAAATTGAATGAATGATGCAGAAGTGTAGTTCTCACATTAAACATGATAATGGTTCCAAGAAGGTTTTTTATTGCACTTCTGATGGGAATAACAAATTTAAAAGCATGGCAGATTTTCTCAAAGCACTAACTTCAATGGTAGAATTCCGTCCTTTCAGTCACTGTTCTTCGTGTGCCCGACTCCCTCCAGGACCTGAACCACGGCAAAGAGAATAAGACGCCTGTCGTGCGCCACTGTGCCCTGTCTGCCTTAGAGAACAGTCACAAAGCACCAATTACTGATGTCCAGTGGCTGCCACAAACATTTGAGGTAAATTTGAGCAGAGGGATTGCAGGAAGGCACAACTGTACACGTGACCGAAGAGCTGATTTTACTTCATGGTATTTGATTTATTCAGAATACAAAGCACACTTGCTTATCTGTAGTCTAGTCCACATATTTTTCATAATAATCACATCAAGACTTTTAGATGTCTTAATTAGATATCAAATCTACACCGGTGCATAGTTCCCAGATATGGGAAACAGTATGGATACTAGTATGGAGACTATTCATAACAGGCCAGTTCTTGATTTGTGATTTGACTTTTTTAACCCAACCTTTTTTTTAACCCAGCTCACTCACAATTACCATATTCGATTATTCGATTTGCTTATTCGACCCCAAGTCAGCCAATTTTCAAAGTGCTCTCTAGACAGTAATGCAATAAAACACAAACACGTTGCTCTTTTCAGTATTATTAAGCCTGGTTGAAGGTAATTCACTTTGCAACCCTCTCTGTCTGATTAGTTGACCAAAGCAGGATTACCCATGGAGAACAAGCATAACATTTCAGTTCAGATTGTCACTTGCTCTCCTGACTGGTAAGCTCTGTACAGACCTGACCACTTATGTATATTGTGTTAAAATGCTTATCATACTTGATCTTTCTCTGTATCTTCTACCAGTCACGTGTTTTTCTGGGACATCAGAGTAGCGACCCAGCTAACTCAATCTGTGACTGACAGAAAGCAGAAAGTGGATCAGACGTCACCCTACAGTGCCCCTGAAACATTCAAACACCTGGACCGGACATGGACTCCACTGTTCCGGGTAATTCCACCTGATTACGGCCTGTGATATCAAACCACAACACAAAGATGCTTGTTACTTAATTAGATTTTTAATAAAACCTGTCTGGCCTTTAGATTTGATAGCGGTTCTTCCTCTGCTCTGTCATGTGTCAGGTGTCTCTGCCAAAGATCGAAGCCAGTGGAGAGTACGCACCTTTGAAGTTAAGCTTTGAAGAGTACACCTGTAACAATAAGAAAGGGAAGCATGCAGGTGAGGATTTCTGACTTCAGGTTGACTGTAGCTCTCTAGCACTCAAATCCTCTACGCCTCAGTTAGTCAATGAGGAAATAATTATTTATTGCATTATTGTAAGCACAAAGCAACATGACAAAGGGAAGCACGTTATTGTAATATTTAAATCATAAATATATAATGGCATTATATAAAAATGTTGATACTATAAAAACTGAGCATTTAAAGGTGCAGTAGGTGTGTACACCAGGTATGAGCAAACTTTTTGACTCAAGGGCCACATTGGATTTTTACACTTGCCTGGGGGCGGGACCATTTACAGTTTGGATGTTGTTAACTACAGTACACACACATACTGTTATATGTAGAATTAATGCCTAAAATACACAAAATACTACAACAGAAGAGCAAAAATCATTACCTTTATTTAGTGGGAACAGTGCTGCTTTTTATCCAGTGCATCAAAGTTTGGTGTTATTCTAGTGGTGGCTATACTCAAAACTGATCTTAAGTGTCCATCTGTCATCAGGATCTGTGCCGTTCTTTGTTAATGTTCATCACACTGAATGTTTGCTCACAAACACAGGTGGAGCCGCACAACACAAGCATCTTTTGTGTCATGTCCCGGAGGTTTGGAAAATGTCCCTCTGTTAAAGACACGTAAAACTCATTGAGTCTAAGAGAGTAGAACGTCTCCTTTAACCACTGGTTATTATTTGTGGAAAGACAGTACTTGGTACTTGGCCATTGTTTTTGGACTGCGCCCTCTGTTGGAATCGTCACGCATCAATTATAGTACAGTTATTTTGAAGAAAAAGAATGACAAAACAACGCCATCTAGTAAAATGAACAAGCAACTGCAGTATCAGACAAATATAAAATGACAAATGCTCCATACTTAACTCATAAAAAATATTATTAAATGCTTTGCGGGCCTGATCAAAATGTCAAAAGGACTGCATGTGGCCCCCGGGCCTTAGTTTGCCCTCCTCTGGTGTACGCCATCCGCTTGTGTCCATGGAGATGTTCTTAGTTTACCTGGAATGTTCCACAATATAGCCTTAAACCAAATATCTCTATATCTTGCATTTATTCAATTACAGGTGTTTTGTTTTTCTCAAAAATATCTTGGAAAAAAATGCATTTTTGTTGTGAGTGGGGTAGCACTTCCACAGGAGAACAAATTGTTTAATAAGAATCATTCACTACGTCCTAACCCTTGAGGATTAGTGTATTAATTGCATTTACTAAGCCTGAATCATTGTTAATACGTTTTTGTTCCTGCTTTATTAAGGCTACAAAAGTGGTTATAAAGTGTTATCTTTTGTTTGTATCCAGGTTAAGTTGTAGTTCTATGAGACTGTTCATTTCATTAGGCCTTGGACTCTCTTTATACTGCACCCACATACTCGCTCTCTCTCCTGTGTCTTCCTGATCTCTCCTCCAGTTTCATAGGCCTATATTAAGTGATACGTCCAAAACAAGGCCCTCATAGTCACGGCGCATTGGCCTTACTGACTGTCAGCTCTTTGCAATATGCTGCTCCTTCTCTCTATGCTTCAGAAGATGATGGTGTGTGTCCTGACTGGTCAAGAAGAAACCTGTCTTTGTCCGGTGAAAGAGCTGCCTCTGTAAACATGGCTTTGGCCACTGGGGGTTGTAGAATTAATACGCTCGCTAACAAAGGCAATAAATTGACTGCTTGTTTTTCCTGCAGCCCACAGGCACACTGTTATTATGGTTTAATGGAGTCTTCTTTTGATTTAATATAGTTAGGCTTTATGGCTGGATCCTGATGGCGTGTTTTTTAGCAATTGGTCACTTTTAGTTATTTTTCTTCATTTTAGTACTCTCCATTTTTCTTGGTTAATATTTTAGTCATCAACCTCCCCTCTTTTCTAAAGTGTTAAGTGTTTAGAGTTCAGAGCTGCTGAAAGTGAATGCCTGCCTAAGAAGCCATATTATCTGTTTAGTTAGCTATCTTTACATCCATCCTAACGAGAAAAGTTGGAGGATGTGTGATCTTCCCTTTGCAAGCCAATTTAACAGGGACACAGACTTGACTGGGAGCGGTTTGCTGATAAGAGGCTGTGAACAGATAGTGCCGCACTGTTTCTGTAAAGTTAGACTGTCAGCCTTTTGTCTGGGATAGGACTCTTGGCACTTTCCTTTTTTCTTTATTTGTTTTGTCCTTTTCATCCACCTGAGTAGCACCTCCCAGCTAGGGACGGGTGATATTGACAATATTTTGAGAACAAAATCATGCATATTTTTAAAACCTAAAAGAAATGGTTTAAACCGTGTCTTTTAAACGTATTACTTGAGGTTTAAGTTTCAGATAAATGTTAAAGTATTGTGAAATTACCTTCAATAATGCTGTAATAGTTATACCCTTTTTTCGAAATATTACAACTTAAGTTTGTTTTTTAATCAGGTGTTTTTGCACCATTTTAGCGATAATTCAATGTAAAGCCCTCCTGTACTTATTTGCATAGAGATCTGGTACAAAGCATTTAGCAAAAGCAAAAGTTAAGAAATAAGTCTAAGAGCTACTTTGGTCTTTTGGTTTGCTAATATTGCTACTGGACATTGTCTTAACTATGATGACACAACATCTCTCTTCTCTCTGTTGTCATTATTTTCCAATGAAAGCTTGCAAAATGTGTAGCAGAATAATGTCCACATTGGCAAAACTCTGCAGTGTTTGTGCTTTTCTGTCACAGATGAAGATGGAGATGAGAGTTCAAAGGTCATACCAGACTACAACAATCTCAGAATACCTTCAGCTAAAACACTCACCGCACTTCAAGATGTCAACACTAAGTTGTACATTGGAACGGAGGTGAACTTTGTCGATTTCAAAATGTAAAGCCTAATTATTAAACATTTGCTCCACATTGTTTTGCTCATTGCTAGGACGGAGAGATAGTTTATACTGACTGGAAAATGGAAAAGGATGACGCGGGTCGACTTCAGAGTAAGTTACCTTTATCAGTAAAAACAAGAAAAACACCTGACCTTGCCGCCTGTATCAAAGTCAGTCCGATTTGATTTTAAAAGAGGCTCAAATCTATTATTCATTACCACAAATCTATCAAAATAATAAGTGTGAAAGAGTGAAACGAGTAAACCACAAATGCGCTCTTGCTGTGAGGCACCATGCAGACTTTATAGCCTCAAAATAGTTATTTACTCAATGAAATCCACGCTCCGCTTGAAGCTAAAATATACAGAAAATAACAATACATGACCTTGATACCAATTACTCCTGCCATTTCCTGTGGAGTGTAATATTGTTAACACCTGTTACCAAAAACAGATTTAGAGGATGAAAATATAAGCAAGTATGTTAATTATTCAGTTATTTTCATCACTTAATTGCTGCTAAATTACAGGATGTGTATCAGTGTTGTGACGCTAATGTCTTTTCTCGTTCCAGGTGGAAAGCCTCTTCATTGTGTGAGCTTTCATCACTGGTTGGTAAACACGGTACAACGCTCGCCATTCTTCAAGGATATTATTTTGACAACAGGAGGTTGGAACTTTGCCATCTGGAAGGAAGGAATCATGGTAGGGAAGGGATACGTGCTGTTTGACATGTTTCATTACAACTACAATTAGTATGATTTCATGCACAGAAAAACATCTACTGAACGTTTAGATTATGGTCAAATTAAGCCTGCACTATTTTAACCACATTTTAAATTGTCTTATTAAAACATAAACAAAGACTTAATTTAAATTCATGATGAACAAATAGTTTAGGTTTAGCATATACTTATTTAAGAGGTTAGGATATTTATTTAGTAGTTTCTAAGCCTGGATCATTTGTTTGTTCGTGCTTTACTAATGCTATTAAAATGTTGTTATTATTAAGTGTGAATTCCTTTTACAATTAGATTTGCATTAATATTGAAGAGATGACTCAATTACTAAACTTATTCCAGAATCTTATGCATTACAACTAGAGCTGTTCGACTAGGCAAACATTATAATCACGATTATTTGGCTGATAAATTAAATCACGGTTATTTCGAACTGTCATTTCTATCCTGTCACAATGATTCTGTAGACAAAGTATTGACCAATACATTTATTAGTAATGTTTTAGAAAAGTGCCTTTGCTCCAAGTTTTGAGGCAAAAGGAATGCGCTCATAACTCATGAACAGAAGGCTATCAATTGTATTTACGACAGTTTTGTTACTGAATAGAATAATAATTTAAATCACAATTATATATACGATTAATTGTAAAGCCCTAATTACAACAATTGTATTTTAATCATTTTAATCAATTAAAATTACAATTTTGATGTGCAGCCCTTGATTAAATGCAGTATTGTGATGATCACATTTCTTTCTTTCCTTCAGGATATGCCTATCTTCCAGTCCGCCTGTTCGGAGCAGCTTTACACAGTGGGATGCTGGTCTCCGTCCCGACCGGCTGTCTTCTTCGTGGGTAGAGAGGATGGCAGTATTGAGCTGTGGAACCTGCTGGAGAAAACCAGTGAGCCCACACAGATCCTGGCTCATGTCATCAACGCCAAGATTAATTGTATCAAAGCGTGGAATGCAACATGTAAGTGATTAACCTCTTCAACCTCTTTCATAAGAAATTATGTCAGATTTGGGAAGCTGTCACCGTTTTCATTAAAAACCAAAAGCAGAACACACAAATTACTCAGGAAAAACTGGTTTATTTACAGAGAGTCTCAAGCTGGTAGGCAGATGAGCAGACGATAGGCAGGCAAGCAGCATCTGAACATAAGGAAAAAGGCTTTCAGCAAGAAAAAGAAAAAACTTTGAAAATATCAAAGTACAGAACTACTAACTATGCATGTAGATCTAACAAACTGGATGTGAGTGATTGTGGAGCTGTTCTTCTTATACGGAGGTGAAAGATGAAAACAGTCCAGAGTAGCCACATCCAGACAGGAAGACAAAGAGTGGGGGAAATACACTGTTAAAAGAGGACTGGACTGGAGCAGACTGTGACAGAAACACAGTCTTATTTGTACAGTTAGGATGTTTAAATGATGTAATCTTTGGTAATTGTAAACAATCCTATTTGTTTATTATTCTGAAACACAAGGATATTAGTGCCCATTTTTAGACTTAGACAAACATTATTTATCCCCAAGGGACACAGTACTTGGTCTTCCTTCAGTTTTATAAAAGTGAATGGAAAAAAGGTGAAAAGCTATTTTGTGAACTTTCATTTTTGTGGAATACAAGACGGACTAGGATTTAGTAAGTCCTTGTTTAGTGTTTTGAAAGTGTTCTAAAAGTTTTGAGATAGCATTGGCCTCATTTCACAATGGAATATGTTCAAGGTTAAAAACTTGACCATTTTAAGGAAAAACATTGATACAGATACTATTTTGCAAGTGTTCTAAGAAGTAGTTTTTACATCTATAAATAAATGATTTTATGCTATGCTGATTATTATTTGTAAATACCTTCATTGCAGTTACATGAATGAAAGATTAGTCATACATTCTTGGTCATATTCAGACTGTTTTTTCTCCAAAGCCAAACAGCACTTCCTGGCAGTGTGTGACGACCTGGGAATGATTCGTGTTTTTGAAATCCCAAGGGCTTTCTATGCACCAATAAAGAACGAGGTAACATATTTTACTGCATAGTTTGAACACTACGGAGAGCAATGAAACATTACAGTAAATGCTTAACTTTTACTGTTCTGTATTGACAGAGTGTGAGTATGCGGAAATACTTTGAGTTAGAAGAAAACAAGATAAAGGATCTGATGACAAAGGAAGAGACATGGACAAACCACAAGAGACCGGAGGAACCCAAGAAGAAGGCGGTAAGATTAACTATTTCAGAAAGTCAAACTCATTTTCAAACTGTCCTGGGAAATAAAGTCCAGAAAAGTGCTTGACAGCTTTACTGTGCAATTTCCCATTACATAGCTTTGATTGACAGTATGCTCTGACAGCAGATGTCTCCGTAATAATATATGTAACATTTTATCAAGTCAAAAAGCTTAAAATAGATGAAGACTGCTCCCTCTACAGAATGACTTTTCATTTTTTATTCACACACAGTCAGTTCATCTTAGCTATGGACAATTAGATATTGACCGTTCTTGGTTTGAGTTGATTTGTACTACATTCTATTTCAGTCAGCTTTTAATTTAAATAATGTTTGTTCTACTGTTTTATTCCAGATAAATTGTCAATGTACTGATCTGAAAGTATATTTTTAGAGTTCTATATTACATTTGATACAAAATGTAATATTTCTTTCTCAAATACCTTTGACCACAGGACACACCACACCACACTGAAAAGTCGGTAAAAGTGCAGGAGGAGAGTGAGGAGGAGAACATGAAGGTGTATGACGCTTACATGCACATGGAGGAGAACATCCTAAAGAGCCTGGGTCTGCTGTCAGAAGCTGAAAAGATGTAAACTACCTCTCACACTTACATTTCATATTCAACTGTAATGTGATTGTTTTGTACATGCAACCATTAGTATTTTTATAATAAACATTAGATTTTTTTTTTTACAAGGCAAACTCCTCTTCATTGTCCATTTAATATTTTAGCCATTAGGACCTGGGGGCCAATGACTGCTTATCCACGGGCCCCAGATCCAGTTACAAGACAGTGTGGTCCATTAGTGCCCTCGTCTCTGCTGCTCCCACAGGGTACACTGAAGGAGCTGACCTAGACAGGAAGTCATGTTGTGCATCTTTAATTCCATGATATTTGTCTGTTTCCATATAGTAGTGGTACATTCTCCGACTTCACATTTTCAGTTTAGTATAGACAAATAACGCACAACATTTCAGTGAAACATGTTTAAAAGCTATTGTAATGTCACAGTTTACATTATATATCATGAATGAACTGAAAAATAAGTAATGATCATGAGGAAATCAGTCTAATTGGTCATAATTGAAACAAATAGAGACAAAATAGGATCATAGGTAAAAAACAAAAATATCTATGTTCATAGACTGCGTTAAAAATTCATAACAAAATATTTATGTTTCTGAAACACAGAAATGTGATTGTGCAATGGACCCTTTTTCTTGTAAACATATTTGTCAAAGAGTTTGTAAGCCAGGTGTGCTGTTAACAGTCATGTATTTTTCCGCCCAGTGGCAGATTTGGTCTAAAACACCACTGTCCACCCTCCGCACTTTAATAAGTGGCTTCCGCTTCAGCTTCAGTGAGTGGGCTCGAGGCAGCGTGGGGGAGTTGCTTAGCTGTGTACATATAATCAGGTAAGACACGGCTACAAATAGCCTTCTGAGGTTTTGTGCCCAATTTAAGTTTAGAACAATAAATAGTTTGAGGTTAACCCTTATGTTTAGTGAAAGGGCATACTTCTCTTTCTTTGCCTTTTTTAAGAACAAATGTAATGCCTTTTTTCTTTATATTTAAAAAAAATAAACACAACAAGACCTGAGAGTAAAAAGAAAAATTAAAAAGAAAAAAACTAAAACTAAAAAAGTCAGTCAGGCAAATTTGTCCAGTAATGTGTTTTTTTTCTTTCTTGAAGCACTGTCTATTTAACAGGACATACAGGCACAAATTATACACTTGTTACTCATTGTTGGTAAATGCAATGATAATTTGTAAAGCAGTATGCCGCAGTAATGTTAATTAGTAATTATTTAGTTATTTAGTAATGTTATTCTTACGTCTTCTCCATGTAAGTCTACATACACAAGGCGCACTTTTATTTGTCCCCGTAGAGAAATTTGTTCAAATGGTTGCAGTAACTTAATCCGTAGAGATTGCCAATGGCCATTACTGTTCATTTTGCCCTTGTGTCCATGGGCACAACCTTGATTTTGAAAGTGTCAGTGCAAATTGTAGTAATCCATGACAGCCCTAGACAAATTATGCTATACATTTGCATTTTAATACATTTACGCCCAATTTTAGTTTACACAGTAAGTAGTTTTATATGGATTTTCTGGATACTCCTCTTGTATCGTGTGAGAGCAGTGTTTAGTGTGTGTTACAGGGTCCTCTTGGCTTCATTAGTCTCGCTCCATCACTCGATAGAATCAGACCCACTGAGGAGCTGTGGTCTGCCTCAGGTCAAGAGCAGCTCAGCCAACCTGTATTCACCAGTGACAGCCGCAGTGTCCTACTCGGAAAATGGGACTCGGGCAGAGCGTGAGGGGGGCTGCGTATTATACTGGGGGGCAGCTGTCCAGTGGCTAGTTTCACAGTGTGCGAGACTCCTTACAAGGGAAGAATATGGAGGATAGATGAACAAATGGAGCGGAATTGTGTGGAGAGAAGTTGGCGAACACTGCTGCCATGACTCATTGACGCTGGCCCGTCCTGTCACTGAAGAATGAGCTGATGTGAGGACGCACAGAGCCAAGCGCATGTGGCCCCAGAGGCTCCGACAGGGCCCGGGTGACAAAAGGGGCCCCCAGCTCTGCACTTGTCCACCTCCTCCAAAACACTCTGTGCCTGGGAATTCCTCTGTCCACCAGCCTGGGCCTCTCGCTAACCTCTCACTTTCTCCCGAGCACACTTAGGAATGTGCCTTTTGGGAAAGCAACCACTCGCACTGGGAATGTCCTCATGTTGGGTTAGCTATTATTGTGTTGTACGGATGTGGAGGATGTTGCATAACTGTAAACATTCACGACATGGGAAGGAATTTCTTTTGATAAAGTCACTTGTGTGTATTATGTTAGCAGTAGTGGAACGTAATTAAGCACAGAAGTAAAAGTGCAGAACATTAAAAAAAAAAAAGGTATCTGTACTTTACTGTAAGGAATTTGACAGTGAAAACTTTTTTATTTTTTATTTTTACTTCCCTGCATTTGAGAGCAGTTGTCTGTACTTTCTATTCCACTACATTTTCTTAACTGGATTTTAAAGTACAAAGTATTTTTTTATGATTTTGATGAGGGGTTATTTTTAATCTTGTTTATAGAGACATCTTGCCTAAACATTTTGAGTACAAGTCCCAGCAGAGTGAACAAAATGATGTACATAATATTGACTTAAAATATAATGAAATACATTCAGGTGCTTCTTCTTTCAAAAATCAGCAACATTCTTAACAAAGCTAATTATATTAGATTCTTTAATAGTTCCAAAATTGACAACTATTAACTACTTTTTTTTCTTTAAAACTCAATTTTCATACATGTACTTCAATACATACTTTTACTTTGCTGTACTGTAAATCTGTACTTTTATAAGTAAAGAAATTAAGTTCTTCTTCCACTACTACATTTCTTTTTCAAGTTTAGTAATACTTTTCAGTTTTTGTCTAGTAGTAGTCAACAAAATCTCATGCTCAAAAGTGGATATTTTTATTCAAATTATAATAATGATCTGGTTTGGACCTCTGATTGAATAGCATTGTTTCATTGGGAATTTAAATCTCCAGTTTCTTTTTATTGTTTTTTGTGTAGTGTATTCCTTGACAAAAATATCTGTACTGTCAGTCATAGTTTTAGTTAGTTTTAGTATTCAAAAAAGTATTCATTTTATTCTTCACCACAGTAGTTAGAGCTTTTTGGTGTGGGGTTCATTCCACTTATTTGTGCCATAACACAAGACAGCGACAACATCAACAACACTCTCACTTGATTTCTTCATCTAAATTCAAGAGCTTTTCCTCCGACCATCGCGCCAGGAGGTATAGCCACACTTTGAATGTTCAGTCCTTAAATGTTTTCCAGCTTAATCCTGAGAAACAATGTGAGCAGGTGCTGTGCAGGAGGGGCCGTAAATCTGGCCTAGCGAATTAAGCCATTGCCGTGGCATTGTTCTGTCTGGCCTCTTCGCCGCTCCTACTGGGCTGCGCCGGGGAGAACCTAAGTCTGCTGACACGGGGCCAGACATGGTATATTTCACACATCAAAGGCGCTTATACATTGACTGCTTGAATTACAACCCCTTTCTTCTGTTTTCCATAAGACCGCGTCGCCTTCATTATTCAAAGCCACTCTCGACGTACGTAAAACTGAAGTGTAGCTAAAAATATTCGCAGTAAAATCGACAGCCTGTACGTTTCATCGCTGTAAACCGCAAGCTGTTTCTCTTTTTAAAACCGAAGAGGCCGCTGGTAAATTTCATTAGTTGAACTTTGACCTTATAGGAGATCAGGTGACCAGGGCACTGCTTAGGAATGTTCCCTCTTGACTCCTTTTCATTTTCTAATTTCAAAGCTCTCGACAGTTGGGATTCTTGTCATTTTAGCGGCCCCCTCCCAAATAGCATACCACCCCAGTGTTTGTACGTGTTGTCAGAATTATAGCATGTCAAAGCCACACAAAGTACTGCATACTTCATGGTGAATTTGGAGAGACATACATTTAAGAAGGTTGCCGACTGAGTTATGATTTTAGGGATACCAAAATGACAGCCTTTTTAACAGATTCCAAAGCTAAATGGCCTCGCTGTGTCCCTCAGAGTTAGATAAGACATGCACACACAGCCAGGAACGCACATGAAAGCACTGACGATAAATAAGAAGGTAGAATTGTAATTGTAAAAAAAAACCTCTCTCCATGCGGATACCCCACCGGTGGGACATTGGACTTTTTCTTAATGTGATCCTTTTTATCTACTACAAAAAAGCTGCTGGACATGTTATATATAAAGACAGCTGTAACCCTCTTATTTACAGTCAAATCAGCCAATCTGGGATGAATTAGAGTCAGTATGTAAACCAAAAGCACAAAAAAAATGTATAGGACTTTTATATGAATTCCGCCTGGACTTTTTTACTTTATTACAAGTCCCTAAGACTCATTTTTTAGTCAAATTAACTTCAGCTGTGAAAGAGAAATTGTCAAAACCTGACAAATGCCCAAATGAGTGTCAATCAGGCCTTGCCTCCTGACACCAGTTTTACTTCTTTGGAATTTAAAGTCTGACATTCCAATGAGCAGAGCTTGTTTCCAAGTGTAATTAAAGTAATTCAGACACCAGAGTCCAAAACTACAGAGTCTCAGCTTCACAAAGTGTCCAGCCATTTGTTTGTGTTCCAAAGGGTTCAAGAACAGCTTCAGTTTGTATTGGGGCTCATTTTAGTCTGATGTTTTAGGAAAAGCAGGCCTGTGTGGTAAGGGCTTTCAGTTCTTGACTCAAACAGTGACCTTTTTCAGGTGGTACACAGATTCCTCTGCAATTCAAATATTTGCTGTCATTATAATCTACATCACTGAACTCTTTTGAGTTTTAGATCTGGTTTATCCCTATAGTTTAGGCCTGGAATAGTCCTGTGATAGACCTGGTTCAGATCTGATGCTACTTGGGAGACCAAATATTTTCTTAGGTGGTAGTTTGTGTGAAATGTTTGAACTCTTTTTAAAATGTTCAAACTACAAACACACAAAGCACAGAATACAACACAGCTTATAAGTCCCATTTGGTCCAAAATGTGTCAAAAAAGTACATTTTCAAATTAAGTCTGAATGTAATTTTTTTCCATTTTGGACTAGTGTTGTTATGATTCTAACATCTCCAACTGGATGTGGTACTTTGGTAAATATCACAATGATATATATTTAAAAAAAAAACATTGGGCAATAAAATGATATTTTCTACACTAAATGATATTAATACAGCCATTATTATGTTTTTGTTTCCTTCTCAGAATCTATTTTTTTGTACCAATTAATGACTAGGTATTGATTTATTTTTATTTCTTATTATTCATTTGTTTATTTATTCAAACCCACTTCGAACTGACTGGAAAAGTTTTTCCTGTAATTCTTGACAGATTCAAAGTTCATTCATAGTTTTACAATTTGATTTGTAACCTGAAGTGCACTTTCAAATGAACTGTATTCAGCATTCTCAAAAGTTTCCAAATATAATGCTTGTAGATGTAGATGCTTCCTTGTTCCTCTACTTACTGTTGCCTACTTTCCAACTCCCAACACTGAACTGTTGGAATCCGTTCACTTTGGAAATTCTGACTGTTTTGCTATCAGCGGTTTTGGGGTTTAAATATATGCTCGAATTTCAGTCCATCAGCAACTTCTTCTACAGAGCCCTCCACTTTAAAAACCATGGAGATCCATCACTCGCCTGAGCTGGATCAGATAGTGGAATGGAAAGCCCTTAAAGCTTTTTCCTTACCCCATTGAAATGATAGTTCCTCTGCTCATTGTCAGATTAATAACAGTTTTTGGGGAGCCTGGCCAATGAAAGGCCGTGTTGGAGAAGCTCATATGGAATGAACAAGTGTAGTTTGTGTTGTTTATAAAGTTTACTGATGACAGATCACAGCTATTACAGAAAGTACCATCTGGAAGTAGCTTATTTACATTTAAGGAGGCGGTTTGTTGGTTGTTATCTTGCAGTCAGTTTGCTGTTAGACTGTTAGACACTTTTGCCTTTTTTTATGTCTATGATCCGTACTCTTGAAGTAAAGGGACTTCCGGTTTGACGCTAACGGTGTTCACACAAATGACGAACGAGTGAAAAGTATCTCACTAAAACATTACATAAAGTAGATTGACGTCTAAAATGTTTAATGAACACGTGCACAAACAAGTCAGCAATGCACCGATTTCCTGGACGGCCTGAAAATGACTTTTTAATCCGTGTAGAACTTATTTCCTGTTGAGCTCGTCTATCCCATGTAAACTACAATGGAAAAAGATGGCGGCGCCCACGACAACTTCCGGAAAACTCTATTAACAATTCTACATAAAGTTTTATAAATGGTTTCGTTCTGGCGGTACTCGGAAGTCCAGATGCTCCTCTTAACCAGGTCTCCCTCAAAGATTTCCCTCCTCCTTAAACCAAAACAGGGAAATTGACGCATACTAAAAATGGAATGAACTACCTACCACTTGCCTATGAACATAAACTCTCACGAATGAACGGCCGTAAAAGTGTGCCACCTGCAGAATGCCCCTCTGTCCAGGGAGTCCAGAATCCTCCGTGGACCACAGCTGTTGTCTGCCAGCATTCAGTGTCACCTTTCACATTTTTTGCCTCCTATCAAGCGCAGAAATCCCTGTCTGCGCCTCAAAGGAGATCTCACTCTCATTCTGGAGCGCGCCGAGGTGATGAGCAGCTTATACCTGTGGGACGGATTAGCCTTATTAAAACCAAATAGTCTAGTCCTGAGTGACAGAGCAATGGGCAGAAGGCTTGTTTGAGGATCAGAAGCGCCGCCATTCTTCACTTTCACCTTTGCATGTCCCTCAGGCCCCTCCCCGACCAAACCCCACCCTGCCCCCATCATAATCATTGGGGCCAGTGCAAAACAGGCCAATCTGTCAGCATCCTGCGCCTCTCAGATGGGCTGCCAACTACAGGGGCTGCATGGGAACAAAAGAGTCTCCCAAATAAACCAGGGAGAGTTCAGGACCCTGGTAAGTTGTGTGTAGTGTCGAGTGATGCTTGTATGGACTGAGTGATGGTTTAAAGAAATATCGGCGCTTTATTCTAGAGTAGGACTTTAATTGTATGCCCGCCTCTCGAGATCTGGAGGTAAATGTTTTCGTGTAGACCTTGAAAAGAAAAAGAAAAAAAAGAGGTGTCAGCTATGTGGCCTAGAACAATCCACTTCCAGGCTGGCAGGTGAAGAGATGTGAAGAAGAGGCCAACAGGGAGAAAAATGGTGCGACCCACAAGGCCAGTCGGTAAATAAAGAAAGCAGAGCAGTTTCAGATTATAACTCATCCCTTAGGGCAGGACTAATCTTGCTCAAAACAGTATTAATTCTAGTTTATTAGTTAAATACCTTTAGATTGAAAATTACTGGCATTTGATTTAAAAAAACATGACTACCAAAGAAACCTGTTACAATAGACTTCTTACACTTTATAAATTGCAAAGTTAAGAAGATATTTAGATTTTGAAAAGGATTTGTCAATTCCTAACATTTAATTACCTTTTTTTCTATGTCTATGGGGAAATGCGTGGGTAATTTACTCCATCAACAGGCTTCAAGGTGGCTGGTGATCTCTGCAGCTCTGTTGCAAATAATTAATTGTCAGAAGATTTATGTCTTACCATTCAAAGTGACCTTCACCAAGAAATAATTATTTAATTGACACTCAAATGTACTCGTGCATAAGTCGTGCTAAGGAGTGGAAAGAATATTGAAAATGTAGCCGTCGGTGCATCAGTGTTGCCTGACCAGCCAAAATTATTTCTTTATGTATTTTATATATGGAATACATTAAGAAATAAGTCAGTTGGTTTACCAGGCAAGCATCACTGGGACGATTGATTGGATTGTGCTAAATTTTTACTTTTTTTTTTTAACTTGTGGCTTATTACAATTACATGGCCATTATACCCAAGAACAAGTACAGGTTTAAAAATCTACTCAAAATCTAAAATTACCAAAAAAGAAAAAAAAAAACTTAGTTACGTGCATATGAATATTTGTGATTAGTCTATCCTTGATTGTCTTATATCCGAAAGATTAACAGCTAACTTCCATCCAGTGATTCCTGCTGTTGTGTCATGGACCTTGTGTAAATGTAAATAAATCTGTGAAGGAAGTTGTCTACCATCGCCTTGTATGATTAAATAATAATTAACTTTGGGAATCATTAAAAGTCACTATATATGTATTTTCAGGTGCAGGAACATCTTTTTTCAGACAGCAAAGTGAAACTCCAGTGACCGCCCCAAGCACAGCCAATCAGAGCACTGCTTTAAGTTGTTATTTCCATGTTGATGAGACGTAAAATACCTTGTTATTAGACACAAAAAACATGCAGCAGTCTCATTTTTTGTTGCTTTTACAATGTACTCTTTGGGGGAAAAGAGATTATAAAAGATTATAACTTTAGAGTCCCTAAATGTTTCATAAGGTAAAGCGCGCTCCGACCAGGCCAAAAATAACACGGAGGAAGTTATTTTATCCAACTACAACAAATGTTAGAAGTCAGTTGTTGCTGTTGAAAAGCCACAGTAATGCTGGGCTTTATGGAAGGAAATAGATATAGTTGTAGAACAAGTGGTCTCAGCACTTTGGTCAGTGGAGGCTGTATTGAATTTACCTTATGTGAGCTGATTTGACTCAAAAGATTGGAAAGTAATGAAATAGTTTGTGCGTTAAGTAAGCAGAACAAGCAGCAGTGATCATTACACTGTGTACCATTTGTTCTATTCTGAATTAATGACACAGGCAGAGGGATTTCTTAAGAACTCGCTGTACTGTTTCTTTTTAAACTTTATTTTCCAAAAACTGACACTCGATTGGTGTAAAACTATGATATATTTGCCATATTTGCCATAAGTACTGTACTATCCCGCAAAACAAAGTACTAATTAGAAAAACCTCTTTCTGCACTTCAAACTCTCTGAAGTGAAATCTAACTGTCATGGTTGACTCTTTAGCTCGATCCCAAACAAAGGCCGTGTGTATGGAGCGACTGAATCAAATGAAAGGTCAGGGTAGATTACGGGGAATACAGGGGGACGGGGGCTTTCACAGGCAGGTGGCTGTCAAGGATGTTTACCTAAAGACTCTCATATCTGCTCCGGTCCAGAATTAGAAATGTACAAAAGTTCAGTGGAGTTCGCCCAAGCAGCAGACGCCTGATATCCAGTGACGACCCTGACAGTCCAAACACGGTCTTATTATGTCTGCGCCGTCTTAAAATGGGATTTCGCTCCAGGGCTCAAGTCTAATCTAATCTACTTTAAATAATTATTTCAACGTGAAACTTCTGACAAATTATGGTGCAATTAAATGTTTTTGAAAACGAATGGGCTTGAAATCTACAAAGTAGAGAAGCTAACAATACAAGGAAGTGGAAGAATGATAGATTTATCAAAAATGTAAGTGAGAGAGCAGCCTGATTGGGGGAAAAGAGTGCATTTATAGGAATGGCTTGGAGGATGAAGTCTGAATAGTTTGGAGTTATATTAACACCTTAAAATGCATATGACAGATTACACATTTCACTTAAATAGTGGTTTTGCTTTAAATGTTGCCGAGTTTGACAATTTTGTTGAAATCTTTATTATTTATTTCCTGGTTAGACACAGGAAGCAGATGTGAGCAGAGGTCATTTTAAGACTGTTACTTATATGCTCTAAATAAGGGCCAAACTGTGTCTAATTTATGCAATACAAGGATATGACAAATACAAATAATTGACAACACAATTGTCTCGGTGAATAAACTGTTGCTCCATTTTGTAGAATTTGTGTCTTGATGAAATAGATATTGAATCTCTCAAGAATTAAATGCCACTTCCTGTAAACTTTTTTTTTTTTTACAACTTATTTTGTTTACTTCCATGTGACTATGATAAATATTTAACAAAGGTACTATTCAACCAAAAGGTGCACTATGTTTCCAGGGGTGGGTCCGCAGCCTGCTTTTTTCCACAGATGTTATTGTTCCTCAGTATGGCATTAAACTATGATCTATCGTGCATTTATTTGATTCCAGGTGCTTTTATTGAGCGCTTTGTCGCCCCTCCACAGATCTGATTTGTAATTTTGCTTGGTATTTCCATTTTAAATATAAATCAGTCAATGTTTCCCAGATTCATACATCTCATGTTTTAATTAAACATAAGATTTGACAAGAAGTTGTTCTAACTCCGCAAATACAAAAAAGAACATTTAATTTGGCCAGTGTTTTGTCAGGTGTTACGATTTTTATGTTCTTTGCCGTGTCCTTAACTTAACTCAACTAATGATCATTTCTTGTCCGGGTTGGAGAAATATTATGTGTCGTTTTGGATCCAGCTTGCATTAAACTAAGATCTTACACACTTGTTCTGTTAAAGAATATTCCCATTGAACATATAAACTACATTCAAGGTACATTGAATGTAGACTTCAAAAAGACGAATGTATTTTTCCATCTACACTTAAACCAGGCTGACAGACGAGAACATTACAGTCTGTCTGGTAAAATTATATACATTTTTAAACCGTTACAGAAGTATTTGGCTCACGTTCAAGAGAGGCATTTCTTCACGTTCGCCAGAGTTTTTTTGTCTGTAATGCATATAAAACAGCGCCGCAGGGAAGAAGATTGAGAACATTCTGTACCCTAAAGACAACGCAAATCTGTCCACGGCGGCTGTAAAAAAAAAAGAAAAAAAAAAACGATCCGAGCCTGCAGTAACAGTAGAGACATCAAACAAAACTGAAAACCATTTAGTCCAAGTGCTGAAAGGCTGCTCCGTGTTCTCACGAGCAGTGCCAGAGATGAGTATCAGTTTAGAGCTTTTATTTTGAAAAACTCACACCGTTTATCAAAAATAATGTAATTTGAAACAAAATAAGTGCATCATTGTTTTCCAAGTGCAGCTTTTGATTTAAATCTTATCAAAGTCTGATTTTCCCAGTGCGTCATGCAGTGTACACATCGTCACCGGTAGTTAAATATTTGACTGAATGTCAAATGGACAATGGTGATAATGGTAAAATAGTTTAATATTATGTGGCTAAATAAGGACTAAACCAGAACCAAACAAGAACACAACAAGTCTAATCAGTCCAGACCGAACCAGCACAAAACCAAATCACTAAATTCTGCGCAGAGATGTTGGTAGAGTTGCCTGAAATTGTACTCAAATAAGAGTTTCCTACTGTTACTTCAGTTACATTACAATTAATTACTTCATATTATTCAAGTACAAGAAGTAGTGACGCATGAGTAATAGTAACAAGTATTTAGGAAACTACTAAGTGCGATGTAAGCGTAAGCTAACATCTGGACAGAAAAATGTTTATTTATGAACAGATTATGGTATTTTCTTTTTTTTTTTTCCTTCCAGTTTTTCAAACTATATAAAGTAACATTAACATAAAGGATACACAGAACAAAAACAAGACACAGAGAGAAAAGCATGTAAACAGTAATACAGAGCTCTAATCATGTCCGGTCTAGTCCTCCCATTTGGTCCAAAGCCTATTCAATTTGTCCATTTTCAAATTTAGTCCGAATGTAATTTTCTCAATTTTTAATGTCAATTATAATATCGGTCCAGTCCTTGATTGTTGGTGCAGTTTGTGCCATCCATTTCATTGTGATGACCTTTTCTCTGCAGCTAGAAGTACGCTCTAAATATATCCATTTATTGTGTTCATGGCAGGAGTTTTGAGGCCCAAATACATAGTTGATTTTAAAAACAGTTCCAAGATTCTGGTGTTTTCAAAAGATTGTCAGTAGAAAATTGAGTTGTGCAAGAAACTATTAAAGAAATTATTTTGCAGTGTCATCTAGGGCTGCAACAAAAAAATATTTTAGCTGACTGCCAGCATTTATTTCTCTGATTAGAATAATAAACAAAATATTTACAAAAGTGTACTATTGATGAAAATCGGACATTGTTTATTCTTTTTTCACATTTTGATTTAATAATGCAACTGTCTTCAATATAATAGGCCTATTTGTATATATTTAGAGTCTGTAGCAACAATTACGATGATCAAACTACGACTACAGGTGTTTTTTTTTCTATTGTCGATGAATAGTCACGATTAGTCAATAAGTTATCAAAGTATGGAGAAATACAGCTTCTTCAAAACATTACTCAGATAAATGTACTTAATTTGAGTAATTGAACGACTATATCAAATCTGGACTGAAAAAGACTCCTGTTTGTTGATCCTGATTTATTGAAGCAGTACGAGTCAATAAGAAACCATAACGTAGTCGTCTAAGAATGGATATTTACAACCCGAGCCTGGTAGTAGCGCTGGTTTTGTGGGCCACGCTGAAAACGCAGTCAGTGGATTTTATTGGTCGGCTAAATCCATCTGCTTCTCGGGAATGTCCCTCGAGCACAAAGTCATTCCGGGAGATTCCCACAAATTCCCCAGATTTATTTATCTGCACTGGAAAGCGAGTTAGCCAGCCGCCCACAATCCATAGTACAGTTTCCCCAAATTAAACGCATCATTGATTAAAACAAATGGACGTGAATAGGGTTGAGAAGTTATGCCAGGAGAGATAAAATCAGAACATAAGCACTAGATGTGTTTGGATTTTTTTTTTTTTATTCATGAGTAAGTGATGTTGTTCTTGTGGGCGTGAGAAGATGTTAAAAAGTTCGTGTTTTGCTTTGTGTGGGCAGAAGTCAGATTAAAATAGTCCAGAGGTGGAAAGTTACTAGATCCTTATAAAGAATTAGGTGAAAGTATGAAATTGTGTGGGGTTTTGAGAAAAAAAGTATTTATTTGTGACTTAGTGTTCAGACAATCAGATCAAAATTGTGACTAAACCAGGAACAGAACTCGGACTAGATCATAATTTCACAAGAACTAAGGGTGCGTTCACACTTGTACTTGTTTGGTTTAGTCCTGGCTTTGTCCATGTTTAGTTTCGAGTTTAGTCCTAATTTAACCCCAGTTTTAACGTGGTGTTTGTGTAAGTGTGAACGCACCCTGAAACAAGACCAGACCAAGTCCACATCCGGATGAAAATGGACTGAATTTTAGGAGCAAATAGGGACAAATGTGAACGCACCGTTAGTTTATTAAACAGCCAGTTAGGGTGTATTGACACTCATTGTTGTTTGGTCCTAAATTGAGCCTATTTTAGTCTTGATGTGGTCTTTGTTTGGTCTCTGATCTAGCCTAGATTTAGTTTCAAATTTAGTCCTGGTTTTGTCCAAATTTTGGTGTGAATGTACAAGTCTGAATACATCTTAAGCGTCTGAAGCAGCTGTTGAAGCCCTTGTGCACAAGTAGTAGTAGTAGTAGCTGTATGCTTTGACTCTGAAACAGCAGACTTTGGGTATATCTTCCACCCGTTTTAGTGTGTGTTTAATAATAACGCATTTAAATTAATTAGCTGCAAAATGTAGGTCAAGAAGACAAGGTTTGCGTATCCTCATTCTCACCTGGTGGATTACTTCTGGTTAAGGCAACTTCAAAGAGAGTGGAGGAGGAGGACTAATCCCTTTACTGTAACGTCAGGATGTGTAAAATGATGGCAAAGCACAGGAGTAAGTCATGCTTTTTAATCCAATTGGAACTGCATCCCTTTCAAATTGTATCCTGTCCATTTTCAAGTGTTTAGTTGGAGCTTGGTTGCAGTGGTGGCAGTTTTGGCAAGGATTGTACGCCTTATTCTCCTGCTTTTGTTTTGTTCTCAATGCACTGTTCTTGAATAGCAACAGAATAGCAATGTTTAGGCCAATATACTGTATAAAAAATACATTTCAGCCGGGCCATATCATGTCATATCATATCATTCATGAGATATTGTCATTTGCTTTCGGGGCAATATGAAATCTGAATCGTGATACAATTCTGCAGCAGATTTTCCTCATAGTTGCAAAGTGAATCTAATATTGCAGCAAATTGCGAACGTTAACGGCTAGAGATGCATTAAAATCAATGTTGAGGTGAGGAGTGGAAGCAAAATTATAACAACTGAAAACATATTACATATTCTTAAAGGTTCTATGTTATTTTGACCCGAATAAATGCTTTACAACATATTTGTGCTGAGACAGAACGGACAATTATACCGCTATAGCAATTTTTTTCTTTTATATCATGAAAAAAATGTTTGGCCATATCGCCCTGCCCTAATCCTCATCATAATTTGTTTGGGATTGGCTCTAAAAACTTTATTATTTACATGATCACATCTGTGGAGTTGAATAATGGGAACACTTTCTGAGGCACAAAGTTAAACGTCTTCCTTGTCAGAACAAACTAACAGAAGTTTGTGCTGACAAGGAAGACGTTTAACTTTGTTCCAGTTTTTGTTTCATGTGGATAAACATAGTAATTACAGATTACCGTAAACCAGGTCAACAAATCTGTAATCTGACCGTTAAACTGTGAATTCTACCATAAAATTCTTACTTGCTTAGGTGTGAGGGAGGGCATCTGGCATAGAAATTGCAGTATCATTAAAAAAAAGTAAAGGTGGATTATTTGCGAAGAACTGCATTGCTGACACTCGACCTTGAAAAGTGCAGAACGCATGAACAAACACATGGAGCGCTCATATTTCAATGTAAAATAATATACTTTATTATGACCGTATGAGATCAATACAAAGCAGTTTTATGTTTAGCAATGCAATTTCCATGTGGCTTTTTATTCTCCAGAGAACACAAAGGACACACCATGGACAAGTGTAGCTTCTGCAAAGGGACAAAGCAGCAGTGGAATGTATAGCTTTTTGATTGGATAACACAAAATTCACATTAAAACAATTACAAACCAGGTTAAAAAACGTTGAAATGTTGTGGTAAAGCAACACAAAATGGCTATGGTGTTGGAGAAAATATTTTTGTCAGGTTTCTAATGACTGCAAGACAAAAAAGTAAAATAAAAAAGTGTTTCTTTACATATAAATATCAATTACAAAGGCTGAGAAGATGCCTTTTGCGTCAGTAAAGCTTTTGACCATGCAAGGTTCCGCACTGTACCTTTTTTCATAACACCATTGACAAAAAGACATTGAATATATACAGAAAATAACAAAAATATCAACTTTTTTTCTGCAAGAGCATAACTTATTTTACAGCTAGCATACTTGAACACACATATACATGTAGCTTAACAGGAGCAAAAAGCAGCTAACGCTAACACTACGAGGTCAACAAAGGTACTTAAATACACAATTGCGTTAATAAACCGTAAAAATTATATACTCCAAATACATTTATATAATTATGTACATATACATATAGGTTAAATACTGATCATTCTGAATCCCTGGATTGCTGAAATGTCTTTTTAGGCAGCAAGAAATACCTCATCATCCTCTCAATTGTGCTTCACATTTTATCATTTGATGGTTGAGCCAAAGGCCGTGAGAAGCAGGCGACTCTAGATTACAGAGGTATGGTCTTACTCAACACATCCTGGTTAAGAATCATGAAATCGTGTCTGAAATGTGAGTATGTTTGAAGGGTCTTTGCGAGATAATCTTATATTACAGATCTCTTTCATGGCAGCAGCTGTTTCTCCTGTACTTCTGCCATAATGATAACCTACACTGCAGTCTGCCTCATAAGTGCATCATTGTTGAACATTATTTACTGTTTCATACCTCTCTAAAAAGCTCTGCCGCCTTTCAGAGGAAACTCACCCCAAAAACACAACTCTCTCCTTTCGGACTGTTCCATCACAAATAGTTTACAAGTAAGAAAACAGGACAGAATTTCCATTGTTCTCGATAACATGTAACTACAGAAGACATAGTGACGAGTGATACCGATATTTTGGGTAACTTACAATTTGAGTAAAATGTTTTGGAAACAAGTTTGTAGAACAAGTACAAATCTGATGCAAGAATTGATAATAGAGCTTTTAAAGAGGTTTTAAAGAAGATGGTGATGTTTAGGGTGATTTTCCTCCCGCTGTACCACCTTCACACAATTAAGGCACCTTTTAAACCCCTGAGGGGTCAATGGGTTCTTCTAATAAGAAGAGCAACAATAACATGGAACACAAACACAACAGACATGAGGACAGCTCACACTGAATAAACATTTGGAATGTCAATGGGTCAGAAACAGAAGTGTCTCGTTCTCATGTTTTTGAAGCAGCACCTCCTGCACCACACTGCCTCTGTCTCCATGGAAACACCGTGGCTTTATCCTCAGCACCTTGACCACCAGCAGAGGCCTGTCTTTAGCTCTGAGCTGATATGAGTCAGTATCCCACATTGAGCTTGTTCTTGTTGAGCTCTCGCTCCAGGTTTCCTATGAGCGTGTCGATGCTCTCCTGCAGGTCCCTCAGGTTGACCCTGTTGCTCAGCACAGGGCTGATGTCCTGGATCTTCATGTAGGCCTGGTACGTGTGCTCTTTGTGCTCTTTGGGGCGCAGGGGCAGGATGTGCTCACACAGCCGTTCCTGCTGCTCCTCTGGGGGCTGCTCCTGCTCTGAACTGTCTGCCTGAGTCTGGCTCTGCTCCTCCTTCTTCACCTCCTCTGTCTCCAGACTGAGGGGCTGCTCTTGTTCCACAGACTCAGAGCTCTCGTCAGACTCTTTCGTAATGTTATTGTCCTCACTTTTCTGTTCTGCCGGGCCGTCATTATCCTCCGAGGCCACATCGTCGTAGTCTGCCTCCTCTCTACATGCAGGAGGCAGCATCTCCACAGGGAAGTAGTTCTCCCCACAGCCGCTCCAGTCGCCAGCGTAACGGTTACTAGGACTGTCCAGTCGACCTGGTTTGGGCCGCAGTACACCTGCCATCTCTGCTTCTGTGAAGTTCAACACCTGGGGGCGCTCTTTCCTCCGCCTTATTGGAGGTGCAGACAACAAATCGGAGGAGGTCACTGTCTCTGCAGAGAGCTGAGTTGACTGGGCTTGAGGGTCCACAACTAGACAAGAAAAGAGACAAAAAGAAATATGATTATGACGACTGAATGATTCACTTTTATTCAGAAAAAGACACACATATTAGAAACCATGCTTTTAAAAAATATAATTGAATTGTTGTTGAAGTGTTGACATTGTGGGTCAGCCACAATAACTTCAATACACATGCGATAAGTCATGCTTAAACCACAACAAACCAAGCTTCAAAAAAGTAATTTGTCTCCTTTCACATACTGACTTCTCAAAAATAAACTTCAATCTTTCCTTTGAGTTAAGTTTATGAAACACTCAGTCCAACCCACACTGTCTATTACCTGTCTGTGAATCTACAATTGTTGACATCGCTATCTCTCCCTTACTGTATTAGAAAAGGACAAAACAGTTATAGACAAAAAAAGTTATTCAAAAAACACAAAACAAAGGTAAAAATTATGAATGCTGTCAATTTTTGTAGTCATATCATTCAATTCATCCGTAAAGAGATAACTACATCAGGGTCATAAACCAAAACACTTATCAACTAAAAGAGCAATCCTTATAAACAGACACTATGTTATTTCATTCTAGACATGATTCAGTAGTGGCTTTAATTATTAGCTATGCACAGAGACAATACAGGACGTTCTGTTAGTTTAGACAAAGAGGCGTTTCTGTGCAGGTAGAGGTGAACATTATCTATCTATCTACATGACAAAAAACTGCTGTTTTAAAGATAAGCAAAATAAAAATATAATGTAAATTCATGTTTTATGGACATTTTACACCATATTATGTCGATATTATCTTTCTTCAGTAAGTTCACTCATCATGGGCATGAATGTGTGCGGAAAAGATAGTTTGAACCATTTTTCAGCATAGAGGTGCACCAAACAGAAAAGTAGTGAATCACAATATGGCGATTTCACAGAAAAAGCACATGATCACCATATCGCCTAGCTCTACCTTATTATATTAAATGTAATTATTATATGATGTTGCCATTTTGAATCCTGCAAAGATTCCAGATATACATTTCCCATTAAGTTTCACACTTGTTGTGAAATTCAAACATAAAAAATTTAAAGGTACACCAGAGGGCATGATGCATTTACTTTTTAATGCAAATAATAATAATTAAATAACCCACAAATAATTGACAAAATGTCTAAGGGGTTTTACAGAGTTTCAGAAGTAGGCTTCATTATGAATAAAATGTTAATTAGTTACCACATTAGCAGATTAACCCCTGGCAAGCTTTCAAACATATATATATATATTTCTCTTTGGAAAAAAAACCCAAAAAACTTTTAATTTACTTCTTCAACCTTGTGTTGCGCTCTATTGGTGGTTATTATTATTATTATTATTGGTGGAGTATTTCTGAATGTTTTGGCACACTGGAGGTTAAAAACGACAATGCAGTGGGAGTTAGTCCGTGTGCG
Source organism: Rhinogobius similis (assembly GCA_019453435.1). Classification (NCBI taxonomy): domain Eukaryota; kingdom Metazoa; phylum Chordata; class Actinopteri; order Gobiiformes; family Gobiidae; genus Rhinogobius; species Rhinogobius similis. The sequence continues at coordinate 20,222,959 of CM033623.1, read as the reverse complement.
TGTGAGAGGTGTGAAGAGGCCGCTGAAAATATCCAGTAATGGTTGTGAAATGCTAGGGTGAAGCTTTGGGGCCTCAGGGCTAAGGTTAAGTCTGGAATGCCTTTAATTATAGTCCAAGAGTCCTACACTGCAAACCCAAGACGACGCAGGAAAGATGTCAGAAAATGGTAAACAAAGAGGAAAAACCTGGACATAAGTTTTGTCGAGGTTAATGCAGGTTTTTCCAGGCATATTTTGTTGATTTCAAAGGCATTATAGTTTTGTCATACTAAAATTTCAAGCTAGGTTTTGATACCAAGGAGAAGGCTCGATACTCGATGCCACAACTATTATTATTATTAGTATTATTATTCAAAATGCAGTATTTTTTACACAATGGTATGGTATGGTAGACGCAATATTATAATTACCTGTAGCACTTTGGAAACTATCTTTTTCATAAACTGCGCCATACAAATAAAGTTGGATTGTATCAAGTTTTAGTATTGATTGGTATCTACTTTTGACATAACTGATATATTATGAACCATGACGTCTACAATGGATGTCACTAACTAACAATCATCTTTTTAAGCAGCACTTGCACTTGACTAAGCTGTCCGCACTTATGGGATTTACGACTGCCTCATTCAGCTGCCACCCTCGCGTCATCTCCCTTGTTTTAGTGGATGAAAAGGGAAGGGGTGGGTGCCCAAGGCCGGTGGTGGTTAACATAAAATTGGCTCAATGTGGGAGCTGGAGGATGCAGTTAAATTTAGAAAACAGCAGTCCAGACACAGAGTCAGAGCTCCTCCAGACATCATTCAGCAAATCTGGTTAAGGTTCTAAATTTTGGGGATTAACAGCAAGATTTGGGGATAAAGTCTGTCTATTGTAGAAATTCAAGATGTGTTGAGAGAATACTGCAGCCACACTATACAGATTTACAGTTAGTTACTTTTTTTTTAAACTTGGCCGAAGCCAGATATTTGCATCGCTCTGAATAAAGTTCCAAGAAGCCAAAAAAAAAATCAAACTTTTGTTAAATCCAGTTGAGAGCAAAGCACAGACATCTTTACAGTTTCCAAATGCACAAACCACCTCTATGAGCATGTTTATTTAAAACAAAATAGTTTGTATTTCTGCTAAAATAGGTTTAAGTTCGTGTGTCGACATCGCCATGTTTGTTTTAGTTTGTTTCAGTGAACCACCTTTGGTTTCCAAACAATGCTTCGCTGTGATTGGTCAAATCTCTGCACTGATGATTCAGACCCAATCGCAACAGCAAGAGTCTAGATCCAGATGGACCATATTGAGAGACTATATCGCTGGCCAGGTTACCTTTTATTTTACAAGTGGATAACTTAATGATTAACATAATCATATGTCATTATTGTCAGGCACTAAGCGTTTTATTGTACTATTCAATTGATGCAGCTCATGTTTTATTCACAATGTGATGAAAAGGGTTTAATGGGATTATCATGATTACTGTGTCAGTGGCTTAAATTGTCTTTAATATTATGTTATGTCTTCTTATTTTCTAGTATACTGCACTTCAAGTTAACAACTATTCTACTGCTAAACTACTGTTTCCAAGTCCCTTAAAGTTTGTTTAAATCTGTAATTTGTGACAGGCTTACTTTATACAATTAGTAACATCTATTAGTTATGTATATAGCTTTTAAAGACAACGTTTTTCATTTGAACTAATTTGTCAGTGGGATTCCTAATGATTGAGGCGCTAACATTAATATAACAGATTCTGCAGCTGTCGGGAGCACACTTTGTTTCAGTGCTATATCAGGACAGCATGTCGTTTGGCTAATTCCCAGTTCAGTCAATGTTCCTCTCTTCATTTGTCAGTGAGAGCCGACAGCTGCAGTTGGTGCGAGCAGCTGGACAGACGGACCGACAGACAAATGACCTGTGTTGAATGAAGTTGGTTCTGGTAAATTTATCTTAAGACACAGCAGCGCCACGCCTCACAGTTTGGTTTACATTGGGACTGGATTACCGCGCTCTGATTGGCCAGCTCTGCGGTGAAGAAGCGCTCGGCGGAGAGTTTCATCTGTGTAAAACTAACAGATGGCGACCACAAGATATCAGCTGTGCTCAGACCAGTGCTGGGCAACCTCAAGGATCAAAGCAGGGCAGATTTGAGCAGCCAGACCACAGAGCTATAGTGCGGATACACAAAGTCCCATTGTGAAAACCAACACTACACACAGCAAAACATGAACATATGAATGCCAGTCAACATAATGTGAATTCAGAATGTGATTTGATTAGTTGTGACAAGTCCAGGATGATGTATTTAGTCAGTTGGTCTGGATTTTTTTTTTTTTTTTTTTGGAAAGAAAGAAACAAAAATAAAAACTAAAGTAAATCAAAAAATAAAAATTAAATAAGAGAAGACCCTTTATTAGTCCAATGGGGAATTTTAAATGCTGCAACACAAAGTACCAGAAAGAAAGACAAAATGGACAGTAAAAGTTAGCAGTTTTGAAATAGACTTAAATTTACTAAAACCTTATGGAATAAACAAATATTTATCTTAAAACAAAAAAGTCTAGTAATTTCCAGTTATCCATGTTAGACCAACTAACTAAATAAATCTAGTTTAATCAACTTAAACATTAAGATTCTGAATTCAAGTCAGTTAAACTTAAGTGGCAGATATTGACAAATTCAATATCTCAAATTTAATTTATTTGAATATTCAGACAATCGTACACGCAATATTCTATTTCTTTGTGTCTGCAAAACAACAACTGTGATATTATCCATTTTCTAAAACATTTCCCACCAGATTAGTAACAGTCTTGACAGTGTATTCATCAGCAGTCAACAGGACACAAAGCTCACCTGGCCAGAGCTGCAGCAGGTAGTGCAGGACCTCGATGTGCTTCTTGAAGTGCAGCGCGCTGGCCAGCTCCTCTGAGTCGATGAAGACGCGGTTTGAGTGGCACGACGCCTCCTGACGCTGACTCAGTAACACGGGCCCAAAGCACACGGCCAGGTTCTGACACGTCATTTTGTTCACCTCCTGATAAGACGCCACCAGCTTCAGGTGGTTTAGCAGCTTATGTAGAGTCATCTGACAAAAGACAAGGCATGGCATTAGCTTTGTTCAAGTCTTAAAGGTGCACTATGGAACTTTTCTCTGATGGTCTCTATGGAGATTAGGGTTGCAACTACTGTATCAATTATTTCAGTAGTCGTAGCAGTAATTATTTACTTTGTACATTTAGACTTTCTAATGGTTGAAACAGGCTAACTGAAAGTTTCTAGATAGAGAACATTTACAAATAAAGCGTTTTGTATCAGAAATTGTTTATTCGTTTTTGACATTTTTGATTAAATAATGCGGCTCTCTTTTTTTTGGCATGTGTTTAAGGATGTGCACTTAACTTTTTTGATTGGGGACTAACAGTTGGGGACTAACATGATCTGGACCAAATGACACTGAAACAAATGTTTCAGAAAGTGAAGGGTTTACCATTATATTTAATGTTAGTTAACCGCAATTATTAAGATTAATTGTTGCCCTAATAGAAATGTTATTGCTTTGCCTGGAATGTCCCGCAGTATTATACTCATCTATCTCCATGGAGACAAGTAAGTGGTGCCACTAAGTCTGTGGAGAAAGCTTGTTTTTTTCCAAGATATTTTAAAGAAATAAATACAGCCATAATGTAATAAATGCTAGATAGACAGATTTAATGCCATACTGTGGAACATTCCTGGCAAAGCAATAACATCTCCATAACATAAAGCAAGTGGCGGACCCCCCTACGACAAAGGTTACACAGTACAACTTTAAATTAGAGTCCAAGTACTTTTTGTAAATACAGAATGATTGTATGTTATTCAGTATTTGGTTTCTCTTTGTGCTGTTGTTATTAAGCGTTGGAGGAAATGACAGTGGTGTTTGTGAGTTCCACCACTAACAGTTTGTAATGCGACACTAGCGCAGGATTTAATAACAGTCATAGTCATTGATAAGATTCTCGTTATGGCCTGTCATTATCTGTGTCACAATAATGCCCTTCTGCTCCAGCGGGGGCAGTGTTTTGTCATTTGAATCAGTCTCACTCACCTTCTCGATGTCGGGCAGGATGTCCAGCAGAGCCACAGTGTGTTCTGAGTCCGCCGAGTCGTTCTCACAGCCTGAGGCCCCCATCCGCAGGGGCCGCAGCGCCATAGACTCCAGAACCGCTTCATACAACTGCTTATTGATCAGAGGGAAGGGCAACTCACGCAGGTAGTCCTTCAGTACACCTGCAAACACAGAATAACACATACATTCATTTGTTTGTACTATAGATTCATCATACAGTAAAGAAGAACATGATACATCATACATGAAGTCATATGAATAAGACTGGATTAATATTATGAGATTGGACAAAATGTGTACAGACTGCTCTATGTCAAAGGCACTTATTATGGGAATAGTCTTCGTTTGACAATGGCGCATTAAAAGTGGATGAAAAAAAACAAGTTTGTGAGCACTTTTAATTCTGGCCTTTTACTGTTCTGTGTAGGAAGATACAAGACTTTACTTTTAAAATGTCTTCCAAATCCTTTTCAGCATCATGAACGCCATAGTTTATTATAAATTATGTATACTTTTCCACAATATATATGGATGTTATAAATGAATATTTGATGTCCAATATGTTATCTCTTTGTAATGTTTTGTATTTGTCTTCTGTGTTAGCTGTCAAGGAACAACTGATAGAAATGAGCATATTTGCTGCTGGCATATTTACGTTGTATTTTACAGCTTTTCATCAATATGCACTGTCCATGTCAAATAAATTGCAAAAGAGTTAGCTTAAAAAAAAAAGTCTGAACTCTCCTCCAAACCACTTCCTTTTACTGACAGAGGATTGGCTGTAGATCTCTCAAGTAAAAAGATCTAAGATGATCATTGACAATTTGAAACTCATGATTAAAATGCCATTTTTTGAACAGCCCTAAGCACTATTTGATTAAAACTAAAATGGTCATTGCACTGCTCTTTGATGGACGTGTGTGTGTCTGGAACAGCAGTCTCACACCTGTGACCTCAGCCTCTCAAAGTTCACACAAAAGCACAGAGTAAACATGAAACCCATGCCGTGTGTCTGCGCTAAGCCCCTGGACTATCACAGCCGTGTCTTTTCATCAAAAAGGAGCAGAAAATAAATACTGGAGTAAAAGCAGTTGGCAGCGGGACAGCTCTTTGTGGCGAGTGTCTCGTCTTTGAGTGTGGTTTACCCGGCGGCTGCAGGCTCTGGCTCTGTGCCTAATACATATTATTTTAATTACCAAAGTCTCAAAGCTTTTTAGATGACACAAAGCACCAATATTAGAGCAAAATGTTAATCATGCAGTAAGGCTGGGTGGAACCACAAAATATGCATACAGTTTTTTTTGTTTTTTTTCCATGTTGATCAGTCTCAAGTTTTTATTTAATTTATTTAAGGATTTAAGGACCCAAATATATCATTGTCAGTTAGTAATAACTGAATCATAGTTGACTGAAATAATGTTTGATGAATTGCACTCAGCTCAGTACACTGTCTGCTTGTCTCCATGGAGAATTTTATTGCATTTTTGTTGAATGGCATTCGCATTTCTTACATTTTGAGCATTTATTGCATAAAATACTTAAAACATATGCATTCTTACTGTTGTCTCTTCACAGATCAGACTTGTCATTTATCCTGCTTGTGCCACCTTCCTGCTTTTCTCCATCAAGATTGATGGGCAAAGTAATAATATCGCCATGGAGACAACCAGGTGACATACCTTCCTCCAAAAAAGTTACACAGCGCACCTTTAAGAATAGCCTTAAATGCAGGACAATGCAAGATTACGCACAGTTAAAAGATCAAGTCAAATTTGCTTTTACTGTTTGTCATCTTTAGGAATCTATTTAATTTTCCAAAGTTCTGTTACCAAATGTTACTGTTAAACATGTCTTTGTTGCAAATACCAGTGAGTGGTGCATTAGTTTGAAGACCATCACTTTTGATGAAGTATCTGAAATCATGTTTTTCTTTCTGTCAATACAAAGTGCACTCCAAAATGAGTTAATGTCCCATGTTTTTGCCTGTAGAGCTTCCCTTTTATACACCACATCTGCTATTCTGAGCAGACTACAGGGAGTGTAAACCAGGGACATGATCCCTCAGAGCAGAGAACAGAGAGCTCAACTTAATGCGCTCACATTTTAATCCTAATTAGTCTCTGCTCTGTTTTAAAAGCAGCCTTAACACTTTCACTTGGCTAAAACACCCACCATTTTACACAAACAAGTGCTTTACAAGTAGGTCTGTGCCACAATAAAACATTGTGAAACACAATATATTGTCTTGTGAATTATTGCAATACACAATATTTTCGAAAACTACTTGTCAACGGATATTTACATTCCTCCCTATAGCATAAAAATTCCTGTAAACTCTTTTCCAAATGATGGTATATATAATGTAATAAATAAATAATAACGTGCAGTGTGTAAAAGTGTAATAATATTTAACTGCGTGATCCTAAGTGTCACAAAAACTACAAAAAAGTCACTGCTGGAGCAAAAAAAAAGATCTAACATCAACATTGACCCCTAAAAATGACTATTTTTTTCAGTCATCTATTGAACGAATGTTGATTCTTATCATGCCTATTTACAAGCATGTTGACTTCATAGACAAGATTAGTCAGAGAAAGCAGAGTCAAGTTTTTAGTCTAGTGTTACATTACAAGGCTCAGATTATCATTAGGTCATAGCTCCACACTGGTATTCAAAACAAACTAAATGTCTGCACGTGTTATCAGAAGATCAAGTGAAGTGCCTAAGCAGTTTTTTACAAGTCCACTCAGTAAATTATAACCTGTCCCCTCCATCGATATGTTACACCACATTAAAAAAACATTCTACAACAACAACTAAAAACATTTATCGCAAAGTGTTTTGGTGCATCAGTTAGTTGGAGAAAGATTAATTATGTATTGTCACAAATGTTTCCCCACAGTAGCGTTTTAGTCGACAACAACATAACACGCGGTGGTTGTTACTACATAATAATAGGTCAACTCGAAACATCAATAATTAGTGGTTGAAAAGTGTTTAGTGACAACTGCAGTTTGGATTTCAACACTCGCTTGCTCGCACTCGCTGATACGATGGCACATTCCTGGGAGAGTGAGTGGTGCCTCTGAATAAGGAAACAACATGCCAAAGCTCAACGAGAGGCTCCGTATCTCCCCGTCCCTCCCTGCACAGAGCGAACTGACAGCTCCAGTCAGCAAGGTCGTAGTCTCATGCAGAACGCACTTACAAATACACACTATGTCCCTGCAATTAATAAAAACAAGACATTATACTTTTTTTTTCACATTATTTTACATTTTTGTTCATTGTTAATCACACTGTTGATCTAAAAGGGCTCGAAGCTGCATCACCCCAAAGAGAAGAGGAAGTATTGGTACCACTTTATAATAACTATACCTTATTAGGGTTATTTTAGGTTTAGAGTAGTACTTACTAAGCCTTAATCATTCTTAATAAACTATTTGTTCACTATATTAAGTCTTTGTTCATGCTTTACTAAGGCAGGAATAAGTGTAGTTATTATAAAGTGTTACCGAAGTATTTAATCTATAAAACCAGTTTCTAGCTCTCACAAACCCTTTGCTAATTCACAATAAAGCTCGGGGAGAATTTGGCTACTCAAATAGTAAAACTATGTTGTTGTATTATTATTATTATGTTTTTGTTTTGGATTATTATTATTATTATTTGATTTACATGCAAACTGAAGAACAGATTTTCTGCTTCAGGTCCTGTCATTTTATTGACGCATTTCATCATAGCAAGCAGCAGATTTTAATTTATGGGTTTTTGTTTTTGAAAAGATAAATCTAATTGCAATTTTTCCAACAAATACTGTGATCGAAATTAGATTTGTGTTATATTGTTAGTATTCTGTTAAGAGTGCACATTGTAAACAACTCCAGAGGCATTGACATTTGTGTGAAGACTGAAATATGACCTGCAAAACTAATATAAAATTTAAATCCTACACATTTTCTTCTGTCTGTCTGTTATAATGATATTTTGTTCTTTGCCAAGAACATTAAATCATCTAACTTATCATAGCCTTTGCGATTTGATAATTGTGCCGACTAAAATTTCAATTGAATAGTGCAACCGTCATATGGGACCTGGAGTCTGAATGGGGCGGGTGCATTTTCTTAGCACTCAAGCCTCAAATGCAGGACAATAAAGCATTTCACAAACATGCATGGATAGATTAAAAGTATCAAAAGCTAAGGAAAACAAGCTCTTACAAGTTGCTTTTGTATTATGTCTACTATAACCCGCTGTGCTTCACGCTGCAGTCTGGCTGTTCTGTGCCAGCATGTTCTCATATCTTCATCAGCACGAGCAGATCTATATGAACATCTCGTGGCTTCCCGATGTCAATCTTTGCTTCAACTTTCCTCCAATTATAAATATAATCAGCACGTTTCATCGTCAGGAAACTGTTTGCCTGGAAGCGACTCAAACCATATGTTTTATCTTTATCTGACGACTGGAATGGCATTTTTGTTAAGAGTGCATGCCAGGACAACTTTATTGTACTTTACTCAAAGCATCTGACTTTCAATAGATGTTCCTATGCCTTATCAAATTTCACTCCATGCATAACATTCCCATGTTTTTATAGGACTAGTTCAAAGTCAAAGAGCATGAAAAGAAGAGTATTTGTTATAAACAAGGTCAGTATGCAAATGTTTTAACCACATATGATTTGCGGTTTTAACCCCTTGAAGTAATCAGTCAGAAAGAATAAACATTTAAGATCTATTGCAACATTTAAACACGTACTACATTTAAAGAAAGGTTGGGTTTTATGGCAAATATGCATCTAATTACAATTTCCCCCAACATATTGATCCCAATTTTGCATTTAATCTTTATCTTCTTTATTTAAAAACACATACATATGACTAATACTTTTCTTTCTTTTAATTTCTTCAAACTAGACAGCCTTTTAAAATATATCTCAGCTTAAAAGTGTAACTATTCCAGTGGAGGGTGCGATAACTGCTTGTCTCCATAGAGATGCTATTACTTTTCTTGTATGTATAAATTTAGATTTATTAAATATTGACTAACTTGGCAGGACAGAACATTAAATTCTAATTCTGAATTGCATAAATCACACCATCAGGAAAAACTAAAAGATAAAACATTACCATGAAAGTTGGCAATATGAATATACAAACTCCAACACTGAGATACAAGGAGACAATTTAAGAATAAAACAATGTCTCCCAAAGTTCTGTGTCACACTCCTAAGTCCAGTTTTAGGCAAAGATTACATGTGTTTTAATGACTCTGACGTCTAAAATTGTCCAAAAGGATGCAAAATTTACTACAAATAACATTTCTACAGATTAGGACTGCAACAATGAATCAAATAATCGTGACTAGTCGACTATAAAAACAATCGACAATAATAATTGATAATCGTAATCGTTAACTGGACTATACAAACTCTATAACACATGTAAAAATACTTTTCATAACAAAGACAGCAACATTATTACATCCAAATGTTAAAAAATAATACATGATTGCAGATTTTCATCAATAATACACTTCATTCATAAATATTCGCTATCTCGAAGCCTTCAGTCACCACATTTCGACCTTCATTTGGCTTTAGAAAGTCTAAATATACAATAGAAACAATTGTTTGACTAATTAAAAATTAATCGCTGATAGTCGACTGCTAAAATAATTGTTAGTGACAACATTATTTCAGATATGATTAAATTTCACATTAATTTAAACTCTGAAATCATTCAACTTCCCCTTGGTTAAGTGTTCGCACAACCCTAAAGTTCCCTGTACCTCATGACAATAGTACGGACATAACCTACATTACTACATCACGCACGTGCATGACTTAAAGTGCTGTGTACGTGCTCGGGTCAGGAGTGGGAAGAAGGCAGTTGCAGGTGAATCATTAGCCTGCATGAGTCACTGATTGTGTTTGTTGGTTTGGCTCCTGGTGCACACAGGCCTGGAGTGTCAGTCACACAAATCCACACAAGGTCAGACTGAACAGGTGTGCAGCTCTGCAGGTGCACACCAGACAAGATGACAAACTGTGCACGTCGGACATGGCGCTGTAAAGCTTGGCCCACAACACTGCTAACCAAAACAAGTAGACAGGACCACCAAAAAAGCTATTCCCAGATACCAAATTATACTAAAACTAGAATCTAAACTAGTGTGGTTACAATACTGAAATTTCAACGTTGATTTTGATAATAAGGAACATGCTCAATACTTAATACTGATTTCGATACCGCAATGATATTGAAAAGTTATCTTTTTTAGACAATAGACTGTAATTTTCAACACAAACAAGTGGTACTTTCTTTATGTTACCATGTGGTTCTGATAAAGTTCAACATAATTCAAAACGTTTCAGGAAAGATCAAATGTTCTTAGTGTTCTTGGTACCAATTGTTCAAAGTATCTAGTTCTTTTTTTTTTCTCACGAGGTGAGAACGCATTGGGATCGAGACCTATTTTTCAAGAGTGACCTGGGACAAAGTACAACTACTGCTATATTAGTTTTGGTATTGATTTGTATCTGATTTTTCAATACTTTTGACAATCCAAATCTAAACTCTAAATTTGAACTAGTATCAACACTAGATTTAAAAAAAGGGGGAAAAAAGGTGAAAAAATCATATAAATGGGACAAAGTTCATTTCCTGAAAAGTTTTAGAATGGATTTGCTCAGAACTATTTATGACCACATGGTTATTGTCAAAGGGCGACAATGGGGAGTTCAGCAGCACAGGAATATTAATATTGTACTCAATCACATTCTTCTGTCTAAATAAGTGCCTTTTATGATCCTCGTGGTATCAAAATTGGTTGGTGACAAGTATCATACCTTTTCTTCAGTATTGAAACCGCTTGAAATTGAACACTGTGATAACACCACTGTTTACCTTTCATCCATAAATAAAACTGTAACAGCAAAAATAGTAGCTGCTTAAATGTTTAGTTGAACAGATGAGACATACAATATCCACTAACTGTTGAATATCATAACACTGTAGTTTTATAAATCATACACATTGTAAAAGCACACTGAACAGTAAAAGGGCACTACATGTACTTATGGGTGGGTTCACACTTGTCTTTTTATGGTTCTAGACTTGGTTTGTTCCTATTCTAGTCCCAGTTTAGCTCCAGTTTGGTTGTGGTGATTTGTGAAGTGTAAACGCACCCTAAATCTGTATCACAAAATGTAAAACAGTGGTCTAAACATGGAACTATAAAGCAGCCTTGCTATAACGTTTGCCTATTGTTTATGCAGTAGGCTTAAATTAGTTCCTAGTCATATGGATATTGAAAACAGTAAATGGCCATTATACTTTACAGCTAAGTTATTTATTATGAATGTGTCACTATATCAATGGAGATATTAAGATGACTGCACCAAACATAGCCCCCTGATTTTTCCAAATAACTCACACATTCTTCCCACCTTTGATAACAATAACCAATTACATTTACAAACTTTGTGGATGTAAACATTTTCTCTATTCACTTGACAGTTTCAAATGTGCCACCAAACACTACAAGGCACACAATGCACTGGGGCACAGCTCTACCCTCTGACCTCTTGTTCAAACAAAGCTGAGGGTCAGTCCTCTTGTGCGCGCCGCGGTCCTGCCTCGCCCGGAGAACAAACGGGGGTCTGTTCATGCCTGCTGCCCCTCCCTGTGCCGTCCCACACGCCCGCCCTCCCCCTCGCTCAGCGCCTGTGGACCCAACTGTGCAGCGCCCGCCCTGACACATTTTAGGGATGTCAAAAATGAACATGTCATGAATTCATTATTGTGGAACTATGAGGTTTAAAAATGGTCTGGATACAACTGTGAGACAACTTGTGACAATAAAAACTAGTGTGATCTTTCCAGTTTATTCATCCCTGCCTACTCCATGTATATTACATTTTAGTTTAAGGGTAAATATTTTATTTACAAACAATGTAATACCATTTTGTTGAAGTAGGAATAAAACAATCATCTTTAAATTTTAGTCACTTGTTTGACTCTGTTTGATTCTTCCAATGCTGTACTCCGCTTGTGTGGAAAGTGCAGAATTATATCTCTCTATATTCTAATACATATTGATATTAGTCCACAAGCTCAGATTGGCGTGATTGACAAGTGGATTAGACAATCAGGGACACGCATGGTCCATATCAAAACAAACATGGCGGCTTACGACGAGCAGCAAAGACAGCGGACTGAAAAAGATTGTTTTCTGCTGAATCAAAGACCAAAGCGCAAAGCTCTGTTAATCCGAAATGAGAGAAGTTTGATTTTGCTCTGAACGATGATGACCACTGAGATCTTGTATCACGTGTGTCACTGAAATAATCAATCTGTCTGAGTTTGACTCGAGGCGCGACGGAGGGGTTATGACCAAACTCACTCTTCGTAAACAATTGGAAATCGCAAGATCCCAGGCAAATACACCATAACTTTCTCATTGTGGGAGAAAAATAAGATTTCCTCTCATAATTTTTGTTGACATTAAAAAGGAACAGGAAGTTTTGTCCCTAGATGCTTCACTGAGCTGGAAAAATCTGCTTTTTCCTACTAAGCACGGTGATGTGGGAATGATTTACAAAAAACATCTTACATTGGAATCTGTTGTGCCACTTGTAAACATTGCGGTGACTGTAAAATGTTTTTCTTGAGAAAGTCATATTATATTTTGTGACTTTTTGAACCGTGCTGATTGTGTTTGTGGGTCTTTGTTGTAAAAGAAATTCTGAATCTCAATGGGACTTTCTAGTTATGAAAAGTTATAAGAGGAATAAAAAGTTACTTATTCACTCTCAGCCTTTTGGTTGTGCTCGTTTTGTTTTCTGTACAGCACTTTGGATACTTTGTGTTGATAAAACGTGCAATACAAATACAGTTTAATTGGATTTTAAATAATAAGACACAACTTCGACATTGCTGATATTCCTTCTTTCAAAATATGTACAAATCTTCTTACATTATACATTACCATATCAAAACATCACTTGTAAAGGTCCCTCATACCAAACTGCCCACCTCTCTGCCCTGACAAATTATAGCAAGGACCTCAAACCCCAAGCATGTTCAGAAATACATCGACAAACACCTTTTCAGCCCCGCCGCCCACGCCAGGCCGTCAGGGGCAATGGTCTGCCTGTGCGTCTCCCCGGCCTGGGCAGGGTTCAGCTAATCCCCCATGCGTGAGCCAAATACCATCTGTGTTTGTTCGGCAACAAAGGGGGCACTTGTTAATGACTTTCCATGTCTTCACTGGAGGAGCTGTGGTGAAGGGAGGACTATGGAAAAGACAGGCCAGGAAACACCAACAAAGGAACACAAACCAGGATCAATAAATGGTGAGAGCGAAGTCGTGGAAAACTGTGGTAATTAGTCATTTAGTGTTTATAAAAGTACCCAAATTGATATTATTCTAAACACATTTCTAACTAGGGATTTTTGCACTTTAAGAACATTTTCAGTTCCTAGTACTGTTATTTTTCTTAGTTCCAGTCTCCGTTTGATGCACATTCACACAGGAACTACTGTAAGAACTTGGACAGATACATTCCAATCAGACCTGGGTCCTTTTGGACATGTTGTTGAAGCACATGTTCAACACTTCTTCTATTGGGAAATATGTTTAATTTACTCACATTTTTGATCCACGAGAGAAATTTCCTTGGACACAGAATCTCCAAAAAATATCATTTAGTGAGTAAGAAATCGTGTTTTATTGTTAATGTCACTGTTTCTATGAGCTTTTTGTGCATCACAGTTTTATTTGCAGGTTCCAGAGTTCAAAAAGAGTAGGAAGAAGAGACTTTTGCTTTTTTAACTACACTAAATTAAATATAAAGCCAGTTAGAGTGCACTTTCAGCCATTTTTGATGTGTGAACGTGAGCAAAGGGGGACTGAGTGGTTCTTCTGACTAAATAGGGACTGGGGAATAATAGGGACATAGTTCTCGATACTATCATGTGTGAAAATGCCCAATGTTGCATTCCTACATTTATTTATCCACAATAACCAATGTTCTCTTATCTTAAAAACATGTATAGTTTTAAGTTGCTCAACCGGACAGAGTTAATAATATAAGAATTAACTTGTGTGTTTATGTTAACTTGACCAAGCTGTTGTATTGCCACAAAAGCCAGATAGCATCACAAAGAGTAACTTCTCTAAACCAGCTCAAGATAACGATGTTTGTCTCGATTTGTCACAGTGGGTGGCTTTGCTTTGTTGAACTTTCCTTCTTTCTGTCTGTTGTGACTTGAAACAAAGGGACTTGCGAACATTTGAAACAATGAAGAGCCACGCATCGAGCATGTTTTGCAAGCTTTGAACTGAACTTTGACCTCGCCCTAATCCCTTTCACTACATCCGCTTTTAAATTAGGCGTGTGACAGTCCAGTGCTTTCGGCTCATCAGTCCGCTGTTCACTTATTAGCTCTGAGTGGAGAGGGCCCTTGGATTTCAAACGTACAAAGGGAAAGTCATTCAAACTTACATTATATTTTCCCCTACACTAAAAGGTTCCGTCATTATTGGGTCAAACTTTTCCCCATAAACGAGACATTTTCCAACAATTTCATAGCTCAATCCCACATGGACACATTTTGTTCAAACCGTAAAACCTCTACTCCCTTCCCCCTTTCCTCTTCAGTTGCTTACTCTGCCCCATCTGCAACAGCAACTCCGCTTGGCAGAGCAAATTTAGGCAGCAAAGCAAAAACCAACAATCCGCATTGGTGCTGGGCCTTTTTTTCGCAGCCGCTCAACTGTTAACTGTGTTCTTTGGCCTGCCATGCAAATGCACGCCGATCAAAGCAGGCATGGTCGGACTAGGTCTATGTAGGGCCTCTTCCCAAAACCAACAGCAGCCGCACACAATGCCCAGGGGTTTCTGCGGTCTTCCTCTTTTCGGTGGGAGAGCAGCGAGAAAAAATCATGACCAAGTCGTTTTTTAGGCGACACAATCCCCGCCCCCTCTATTTGTCGCTTGGTTGGACTGATTACTCAATGCAGTAGTGACACAGCCATTTGTTTAGCACATGAGGTTGTAACACACCACTTGCATTTTAATTTACTGTACAAGGAAGAGTAGAGGGGTGACTGAAATACATTCAAGCCTGTATTTCAGTCATGATTGAGTTTAATAACGTGAAACAGAACTAAAAAGGCTAAAAATTAGATCTTCTTATGACAGAGCGTTGAAAGAGCAAGCCCAAAAAACTGCAAACTGCCCTCAAACTATGGAAGCAACTTTCCTAAAATAGATCCCCAAAGTCGCTATAAAGAAGCGCACATGGCAACTATATCTGCAAGTTAACGGCACATGACAGGCATTTCAATTAACCTGCTTTACGTCAGCACTTTTACCAAACATTTCAATTAATCTTCGCATCACGTCGCGTTCAGGAAATTAGATACAGTATAATCCCTTTGCAAACGTGAAACTTAAGGAAACATGCCTGAACTCAGAGGCACAGACTGAAAGAATGGCCTGAATGTATGGCACGGGCTGCATGTGTGGGCTTCCCCCGGGCACTGGTCTCTGCTGCCGCTGATGGTATGTTGACTGGAGGTATGCTTTTACTGCACGGTTCCACATGTGCTGACCTATCTGCAGAGGACACACCAGTGCAGGCACGTTTTACCAGGACAGGCAGTGGTGCATTCACCGCCCTTGGATCAATACTT
This sequence comes from Rhinogobius similis, assembly GCA_019453435.1. NCBI lineage: Eukaryota > Metazoa > Chordata > Actinopteri > Gobiiformes > Gobiidae > Rhinogobius > Rhinogobius similis. Next base: position 20,207,151 of record CM033623.1, on the reverse strand, counting down.
AATCTCTGTTCGCGTATAGATTCACAGGAGAGGGGATGCACACTTGAATTGCTCTTGGGAGGAATATTTCGGAAAGTTAAAGCACTATGTGACTTTGTAGGTGGAGAGGTATGTAAAATGTTTGTCTTTGTGGTATAGGTAATGGATTTGCCATAGTATGCTATTAAACTTCTTTCATGCATTCATTACAGGTATGTCTATTACTTCTACTTCTTCTCTCTTCTAGAAATGCATTCTTGTTGTCAAAAATATTGAAAAATCTGACCTTTCCTGGACAGTTTTAGAATGAATTTAAGATCAAATCAAGTACAAGACACACAATATAAAGTACTGTGATTTTTTTGTTGTTGTTGAAAATGTCAGTTTACTAAAATATCTTTCTTCCAAACTATCAAAATCAGTATTGAGTCTATTCCTTCGTATTGAGTTTGAAATGTTTTGAAAAGTTTTGTGACATACAGTGACCAACTGAAAACTTAAATTAAGATCACTAGAGTCTAGAGTTTAGAGAGGTGTGTGTCAAAGTTTAGAGATGTGAGAGTTGATAATAGATCAACTAGTAGCATTGGCTATCAGTGCACAAAGTTGCAAGTGCACTGAAGCTGATATGCCCCTTTTTGTCAAACTCTAACTCTCTATATCTTTTCTCAAATATGTATTCTGTATATAAATGTAGTTACTTTGGTTTTACAATAAATAACAAAAATATAACATCATTGATAGTAATTTTTTAACACACTTTAGACAGTGACATCGTGAAGAATAATGACTCTGAGAATACATTTGACAGGATCCATCAAAACCACTTGTACAACTTGTACTAATTAGCTAGTTTGTTTAGTTTATTTCCTTTTGTGACATTTTTATGACATTTCTGACAAGTCTGGAACATTTTCTATATTCCAGTGGAGTGTGCTTTCTGTGCTGTGTGTTTCTTTTGGAATGAAATTTCTACCTTTAAATCAATCTGCACAATCCTGTTCCCCACAAGATCTGCAGCTCAAGCAACTGAGCTGAAGCTGACTTGTGACATAACGCTTGCCTTTTCACAGCTCGTTCTTTATAAACCGGACAAATCAGACTAAATCAAACTACATAGTGTACTGTAGAAAAGTTAATCCTCTCTGCTTACCCCTTATGTAATATAAAGTAAGGTCGATACCAGGCAGCACCCGCATCATAAGACCAGAGCTGCTTGGTGTCTTATTGGAACATACAGTACCCTCAACTTTGATCATGACTTTGTTTTGGTTAAGAATTTGTCACGCCGGCATACTTATGCAATTCTAAAGCAATGATTCATAGAAATGATTGAACCATTCTCCTCAGAGGAAGAGAAGAATCAACGCAGCTCATTTTCCAGACACAACGTTCAGTCTGATGTAATATTGTCAAAACAAACAAATCAGCAATACCCAGATACTAATTGATGCAAAAACTAGTATTGAAAGTAGATTATTTGAACAAGTATTGAAGTTAAATCAGTATTGAAGCACTGACGTGGAAAAAACAGGACATCATTTGATCTTTTTATAACTTTTATAAATGAATTACAATACATTTGTGTTCAAATTACATTCTGTTGTCTAAAAACCATATTGTTGTACCATCTTTGTGGTATTTATATCAATTTATAGTACTGAGTCTTATCCTTAGTATCGATGATGTATTGATGATGATCTGATGTTGGACAATTTGTGGTGACACATGGTAATATCAATAGACTCAATAGATTTAGTTCATGTTAGTTTGGTGGTTGGTTTTGGTTAACACCTTTCATTACATATATATAACTTGTCTTGTTTATTTAAAATACTTTTATTGGCTAGGGTCTTTTATGTTTCTGTAGCAGTAAAAAGGGTGTATTGTTCATATATTACAATTATGTAAAGGGTACCAATATTAGGGCAGTAGCTGACTCATTTTTTTAATAGACAAAAAATATGTTTTTTGATGAATAAACAGGGCGTGGCGCAAACTCTCAAAACAATACAATAAATCTACGCTCTGACAATACATCGGACCCAAACTTCACTCACAAGATGCCATCACAACTATACAAACAGAGAAGTGCAACTAAACAGCAAATTCTTCTGGAAAAAAGGAAACTTTAAGTCATTTAACTAACAAAATTCATACTCCCAATCTCCATATAATATTTAGTTAAAAAAATGTTAGTTGACCACTGACCGATTAATCTCTATCCGATACAGTAAGGAACTTTAAAGAATGGATTCTTGTCCTGTCTTCTTACCTGTGATAACATTGATGTCGGGATAGGTGTTTTCGCTCAGCTCCACTCCATAACTGTCCCTCTCGAAGGCTTCTCGGAGCTCTTTCTTCACAGCTGCAGAGCCACACAGACGGTACAGGCCCACCACCTGCAGATCACACACACACACACATACATAAGGGACACACCGAGACACAAGTAGGTCAAATAAACACCAGGGTCTGAAGAGTTAAACAGTTGACAGAGCTGCAGACATTTTTACAGCCCTATTGATCAAGTTCAACTCCTGCACGCAAACAATGGGCTGGAATGACGCCAAAGCACTTTCAAAGAACAGAAACGGCCTTAAACCAGGTCTGTAAAACGACTCAATATAAAGGAGTTTAATCCTACACGAGATGTCATAGCAAGAATACTTTTCAGATTATATGTTTTAGGACTGTTAAAGAAATTCTTGGTTGACTAAAGACCTGCCCTATCGACCGATTCGTCGACTAAAAGGGGGTGTGGCAAAAATATATTTAAACTATGAAGTATCTCGAAGTATCTCCATGTATCTAACACAAACTGCACTCCGAGGACTGAAACTGCACAGTAGTTCATTCAAAAATAACAAATTATACAGAAAAGTACTAGTAAACAGTGTATTTATTTGTTTGCTCCAAAATCTTCAGCTGACTCACTCCACATCATCTCGTTTTGGCTGTTTTTGTCACATACATTTGTTAAATGCAAATAAAATTGTTAGTCGACCAACAAATGTTGACACCATTGGCCGATTGATCAACTAAACGATTACAGCCCTGATATGTTTATCAGACTAAATTTGAAAATGGCCCAGTTTGATGGACTTTGGACTAAATAGCACTTTTTGGAAGTGCCTTGATTTTGTCTTTTTTTGTTACATTCAATGTTCGGTGCTGTTTTTGATTTATTTTCTGCTCTCTGGTCTTGATCTCTGTTTTGTCTGTTTATAATAAAAATAAATGGTGACTGAAGGCTTCTAGAAAGAGAATATTTATGAATAAAGTGTATTATTGATGATATTCACAAATTGTTTATTCACTTTTGACATTTTTATTTAACAATGCCACTGTCTTTGTTTTCAAAAGGCGTGTTTTAAAGTCTTTATAACCCAGTTAACGATTATTACGATGAACAAAATACGACTTTGGTTATCTTTTGCAGACAACTAGTCACAATTAGTCAATTATCCTAGTAGTCCTACTACTACTTGGAGAGAGCTAAAAACTGCTGGATGAAATGTATGCATTCACAATTAATTCAACTAAACTGGCCTGCTATTTTCTTCTTGCCAGACTGTGACATATTTTTTCTGTCAATCGCTGCAAGTTGTCTTAACTCTTGAATCTTGATTATTCCGGCTTAGCTATGTATATTTGGTAACTTGGACGATTATCTTAACTTTCCTACACAAACACTAACTGCTTTCAATTAGAAACAAACATCAACCTATTTAAGTTAGATCCTTAATCATGAATGCTCTCCTTCAAACTGACCAAGGTAAAACAGTATCTGTGTTATGCCCAAGTACACTCAGCGATGTGATAAAAGTGTCACATTCACAAGACCGGACGAATAAACAGACTGCTACTTAAGACCTAAATAGACAGCCCTGCGTTTAAAATGGAAACTGTGAGCGTAATGTTCCTTCAACCAGACCCCAAAGTTTATCCTACAGCAGTGGCTCTTGCACTTTTCGCTCGAAGAAAAGATTTGGCTTTATGAATACCACCAGACCTAAAAATAGTTTTATAACAGGACTATTTGAGGTCTACATTTGGAATGAACCAGCCAGGTTTTAAATAGGACTACAATAAAAAGTGAGATGGTGACAAAAATGAATATCTTGACATCTCCATAACAATACAAGAAGATATTTTAACAATGCATCTGGAATGTGCGATGGTGTGCCTGAAAATATCTTGGTTGAGGTTGCACAAAAAAGTGACCATAAAATTAACCACAAAAGAGCAGAAATATCACTTTAAATCCTTGTTTGGGAGGTTATACTAGACGTCTGCTTTTATGCAAATGTTATTGTTTTAATTATAGACTATATACTCGATATTCTAATTTTGCATACCTCAAAAACAATTGCAATATTACAATGTTTTATACATATACAGTATATATTATGGTGGTGTTTTGATGTTTGTACTGTTTATGAATGGCACTGATGTAGTCTGGAGGGGGAAGATTATTAGTTTTTCTTCATTAATTATACAAAAAATATAGAAAATGTCAAGTTTATTTGGTTAATAGATAATTGTGATGATTTAGGTTAAAATATAATCATGAGAGCAAAAAATAATAATTCATAGACACATTTTTAACTAAATTAAGTCATTTCCATTCAATTTTACTCTGAAATAGTAAATCCACATGTAAAGTGGGCTTTTATCTGACAGTTTATGTCACACAAACTTTACTTTCATAAATCGTCACCTACAGGAGGAGGGGTAATGAAAAGAGACCAAATGAATGAAGGAAAATTAAGGATTTCATCGTGAAGAATTGTTAAATCGTCATCTTTCTTCTCACAACAATCATATCACAATATTTTGATATTGTTGATTCCAAAGTTCTAACTAACAAATGACTCAAAGAAGAATAAAAATGTGGATAAAATACACACTGAAAGTGAACTGAGGAGGTGTCCGCGCTCCACTAGAAGAAACTCGTCTACCAGAGTTTGAGAGCGACATTTGATAGTTGAAACTAAGCACCACGCTCCCTCTTGCCTTGTTATGTTGGAATTAGTCTTGGCTTTGGCGTAGCAGACATACCATGATTTCTCCTACATGTGTCTGTCTGGTATGTGGCACTGCAGACCAAGTGGTGTGGTTGCCCCGGTAACGTGTTAAGTCAGTGGGCTGTGAATGTGGGGTCCACATGCACACACAGTATAGCAGCACAGTATCAGAGCAAATGTGACATGTCATATTTATGTTTACTATTATCATATTATTTATATACTTTTGATATAATAACTTCAGTTAAATAACAACAGGTTAGACTACTGTATTTCACTTAAACTTAGTTGAAATATTTAAAATTTTACAGAAAACTAGTTTTACCAAATTTGACAATTTTGTGGAAAATAATATTTTTTACTTCCTGGTCATGAGCAGCAGATGTGACATACGCCTTTACTTAGCAACCACACTGTAAGCGCCAAAGCTCGCCTAATTTACACAATCTGTAAGTTAGGACTTTTGCCAAAGTGATTGACTATTTAAAACATAATATTATATATTTTGAACAGGAAAAAATCCTCAAAATGTTGACAGGAAGCTGAAATCTCTGAATAGTAAATAGTTGACACATGTTAATAAATGACAACATATTTATTTTCTTACATTAATGTTTAAATATTCAGAAAAATGTCCTCCTTTGGTGTATCAATGAGATAGAGATTCTACTAAGTGCTACTTCCAGTAATTTTCACATTTCTTTTTTCTGTGATTATTTACTTCAGTGCATCAGTAAAATAAAAAGCACACATGAAAGCATTCATTCATATTAACTGCAGAAAAACGGTTAAAAAATGGGATACATCCCTGATAACACAGTATGGAGTCCATGATGCTCAAAAGGAGTTAGAAGAAGTTTTAAAACACCCCACTTGACTTGACTTGACTAATGTTGAACTACTGTATGATGAATATTTACCACTGGTAAGATACAAAGACCGAAACAAGACTACATTAGGAGAATTATTGACACATTCTGGCTTTTACAAAAAAAAAATATAAATAAAACATTTTTCTCATATGGATAAATCATTGTGTTGATATTTTTTCTCAAATGGTGCAGGCCTAACAGAATGTAACGGTGCCATAATCATGTCCCCACAGTGGCACAAAGTCGAACAGTGTTTCCTACAGCTCACACGACAGGGAGAAAGGGCAGCACAGATTAGCCGGGGATTTAGCTTTGTGCAATAGTAAACACAAGTCACTGGGCACAATGAACAACAAGTCCATTCAGAAAAAAGAGGACTCCAAATGCAGGCGGGGAACAGCTGTTGGCAAAAAGAAGGGGCTCGCGCTTATGGACCGCGGCTGCCCGGGCAACACTACAGGCAGCAGCGGGCCAAGCCAATATGTGGAGTGAGGTAACAATGACACACCAAACAAAACGAGTTCCGATAGAGAAGGAATGTGGAGGCTTGGTAACGCCAGCGCCATTGAAGGGATCAGGGGTTTGAGCGTTTCATCTGGGATTGGCTTAAAACAGTTTACAGAAACATCAAAGAGGCAGAAATGACAGGAATAGAGAGAAATATTCGATCAGACGAGAAGCCAGGACAAAAAGGCTAAGTTACTTCCTGGAAATATGACTTGAGTTTGAAATAAGGAGCCAGGAAATCACCAATCAATAGCACATGACACTATCAGAGTTGTAAGTAGTAAGAAATTCTGCTTGCAGGCCATTTTTGTACAAGAACAATGGATGGATGTGTAGAGGTTATTTGTTTTTAAGGCTGTAATGATTAATCAGAATAATTGTGACTAGCTGATGATTAAAATACTTAAAATTTCTCATAATTTTCTTTTAAAGTCAAACAACAAGATATAAAACACAGAACATGACGCAGAGAGAGAGAGATATAATACATAAAAATAGTGGAACAAGACAATCTGACGTTATGAATTGTCCCTTGTTCCTGTCCCGTTTAGCCCATAGTCTGTCAAACAGGTCCATTTTCAAATTGAGTGCAGGGTTATTTTTTTTCCTTCTGTTTTCCAAATGTTGATTACTCTGTCGCTCCAGTCCTTAATCTTTGGCATAAAGTCTTACGGCCTTTTACATAATAGTTTTTTCATCATCAACTGGACTATAAAACACACACAAAATGACATTTTATGCAAACACAGTGGCATTTTTAAATGTAAATGTTAAAATAAAATGACCCATTTCTGATTTTTATAAATAATACACTTTATTGGTAAATATTCTCAAGCTAGAAGCCTTCAGTCACTATATTTCCACATTTATTTGGTTAAAAATGTATCTAAAAATCTCAATGTACAATAGAAATAGAAATAATTGTTTGACTAGTCGACTACTAATAAAAAACGAATTACTGAAGGGATGCCTACTAAAATAATTGTTATCTGTAGTTCTAGTGGTTTGCCAGTGTTCCTGTTTTCTTTTATGAGCACGTATGTTTTGTCTGTAATCATTGACAGAGGAAGTACCATTCGAGCAACTCAAAACGTGCTTCTAGTTTGTGTCAATAACATTTTAGTTTGTCCATGGATTTTAACCTTTGCACAAAAGTAAATGGTACTTTGCCTGCTATTTCTACTGGTCTATTTGCTGCACTGTGCATAACCAAAGTCAGAGCCACTTATTGTAAAAAATAGTGTTGCAGTCAGTGCTAGATAAGTAGAGTATTAAGTTATTTATCTTGATATTTACTCCAGTTGTTTTTGAACTGTGCAACACTTGAATTTCCCCATGCAGTGACAAATCTTACTCATCACAAAAAACGAATAAGACTTAATTCAACTCAACTACATTACATATTAAGATAAGATAAATTAGGATGAGAGAATCTTGCATGTTGCATGTCATGTTGCAGCGCAAAGTTCAAGATCAAAAGGAGAATAGATCTATGCATTCTACTACAGTATGCTGCAGTTTAATATTTACAAAGGCCTTAGCCTACATTTACTCTTTTATCCCTCCTATATTTAGGCTAACCTAATTTTGGAAGTACAATTCAACATTTTAATGACGAACCACAAAAAAATGCCAGAAAACGGCAGATTATACCAAGTGGTAGAGACACAGACAAACACACTATTAAATCTCCTTCTATATAGCACACATTTTCATTCACATGTAGGCTATATTTTAGACAGTACGTAGGAGTAAGCAGGGCTGGAATAAACACTAGCTCACTGCACATCTTAAAGAACATTATTTGTGAAAATTGTGATTTATTTGGCAGTTTATGTGTCTGTATGTAGGTTAGTAGGATGATTTTAAAAGCCTTAGACACTATGTGCAGCTTCTTCACAAAGCACCCACTCGCAGGCAGTGTTCAAAAGCCTGGAGAAGCCCTCAGGACAGACTCCATCAAAGATCTGAATCCTCATTTGTAACAGACACTGCTACATTCACTTTAATGACACGACCTGCGGGCTCCGTACTGCCTCCAGGATCTGGTGTCATCCCTCTCTGACCCGGTGCACGGAGCTGATTCTACATGTTTGTAATGAAAGAGGAAACCAAACAGAGGCGAGGTGAGTGTGCATGCCAATCTACAGAATAGAGGCAGTGTCTACGACAAGAAGAAACAGAAACATATACATCAGGTACATTCAAAGCCAAGTCCAAGTGTTAAGACTGTATCGAGTCCTGGATTTGTTTGCAGTTGTAATTGTACAACCATGTACATTATAATTATTGTTAAGTGGACTACAGTTTCCAGTTTTAAGCTTAAATATGGTAATATGACCTTAAGACAAGCTAAAAGGTGTCTTGACACAATTTATACAACACACTGTCATCACTGGATTTGTGTAATTCTCATGGTGGATTACAACAAAATCCGAGAGCTACTTAATGAAGCAAGAGGCCCCGGTGTGAGCTTTGGAGAGGCTAATATTTGCCCGTTGGCTCCTGGCATGCCCCCCCAGAGTGATCAGTCAGGACTATGGCCAGACACTTTTACTGCCACTGTCTCAGCTCTAATTAGGCAGCGGCTGCCCCTCTGTCTCTGTCTGGCTTCAAAGAACACAAGAAATGTGGACGTCTGGACAGCACTGGACAAGACTGGGGCAGGTCACATGACCAGAGAACACTACTGAGCACAGCACAGCGGTCTATTAACTCTGAGTCTTTCTTTTCTGAATAAAAGAGCCACTTGCCCCAGGACAGTCAAGCCTCAGTGACATCACGAAGAGAGCTACATCTCTACTATCCTTTCTGCTCCTGCCACTCATCCAGTGTTACAGCTGACTGTAGGGCAGAGGCAGTCTCACGACATCCGCAGTGAAAAGAGGCTCTCAGTGTGGGATTATAGTGCACTTCATTCACTCCCGCACAGAATAACAAGTGTGTCATAGTGTCACTGTCTTCTGCATCAAAAGAGACAGCTTCGGGATGTCCTCATTTATCCTACAAGTGTTTACACTGATTACAGATTCAACCATTTACAGTACGTGTAATTAATAAGAAGAATATACAATCAAATACAAACATGAAGAAAGACATACAACAAATCCATTTCCCCACTTTGCCCGCGCACTCACCTGGCATCCTCTCTTCTCGATCTCGTTGATGCACTTGCTGATGAGAAGCGGCACCATGAGTCCCGAGTTCTCCCGCTCCACCACTCGCCACGCCTCCACCCCGAACACCACCGGCTCCCTGTCGCCATCCGGGCCGTCCAGCGAGTTCTGCCACTGCTCCATCAGACTCAGCTTCACGTAGATCAACCCCCGCGGCTCCAGCTTCACCGCCAGCTGGTGCGTTCGAGTGACCCGGAAAAGCGTAGGAAGAACCACCGTACCATGGCAGCAGACTTTATTCCGTTTCGGCGTGGGTTCCCAACTGAACACCACCAGTTTTAAGTGCTGGGCGTTCTCCAGTTCGATATTAAAAGTATGGTCCATGTCTAGAAAGGTGGTGCGACACGTGAGGAGGGCTGTCCGTGCTTTGTTGACCGAGTCTACTTGAATGGCGCAGTAAACATCTCGAGAGTCTATTCTAGGCGGTTTCAAATCCTCTGCGCCGTAAAAATGCAAGTTCATGAGTCCGGAGATGTATTGGCTGCACTTGGGTTGCTCGGTGAAGCTGTAATGCCGGAAAGCATCGATATCTAAATCCATATTGTTTAATCGTCCCTCAGTTTCTTTGCTTTTTGGGGCTTTGCTTTCCGAAGTACTGTGTTTACCAGATTTGGCAACTAACTCTGGCGAATCCCCGTCGCTTAGATATCCACCTTTACTCGCCGACTTTGAGCTACCGCTACTTTTCTTCTTGCTGAAACTACTTTGTGTCGAAACGCTGCTGTCTAGATGGTAGCGTGAGATGACATTTCGACTGGCTTGTCCACCTCCAGGAGCAGACAACCGCGGAGGACCGGAAGTTTGGGAGACACGTTCGGTCCCGTTACTTTTAGGCGAGCTGGATCTTGTCTCTGATTGGCTGGTTCCGTTGCTGCTGTTGTTATTGCTGCTGCTGCTCGGGCCTTTTACGCTGAGTTTGCGGCTCAATTCGGGAAGCTTCTTCATCTTCATGGAGATCTTCCTGACGGTGCGAGGAGACTTGATCTTGTCGGGGAAGGACCAGTTGATGGAGCTGCTCTTCTTGGTGGGGTTAGGGCTTGAAGGTGGGGAGAAGCTGACGGAGATGCTGGGGACTTCAGGCCCAACTGTAACGAAAAAGAAATAAGCTTTAAAGAACCTACAATGACCACTTGTAAGGACAACTCTAAGAGAACATTGTTTGACAGGCAAAGGGTTTAAGTTATAGAATAGTTGCTGTGATTCTCTCTTCAGTTCAAGATCACTTTTAAGAGAACGGCAATTCTCAATCAAACGTGTTGATAAAGTGTATATATTTTTATAAATGTTCTGTAACATTTGTATATTTTGATGAATGTCCAGTGACGTGCTGCGCTTTTGCTTTTGAGGATGGAGGTAGGTAAACTCCTGGTCATTAACTTATTTTTGTTGTTTGATTTGTTTGATTGTTTAATCATATTTAATCTAAGTAAACCAATGAATTAATGAATAAAAAAAACAAACAAGGGTGCTCCGTTGTGAAACGTTGTCTTTAATTTTGTTATTAAATACTAAAATGCTTTTGTTTGATTAAATTATAGCAGTAGTAGTTGCAGGAGTAGTAGTAGTAGTAGTAGTATTAGTAGTAGTAGTAGTAACTCTATTAAAAGTATTTAAACTATTAAAAGTAACAAAAAAGGTACTTTTTTTTTAGATGGGAAAAGTGACCTCACCCCTTGACCTCACGGCAAATGCAAATGTTGTGAGGATAAATGACTTAATAATCTGTTTATCTGCCCAGCGCAGACAGACAGGGAGGAGAAAACCTAAACATTGGAGCAGCCAAGTCTGCCAGAGCCACAGTTTACACTGGAAAGGGCACTACACCCCCAAAGCAGCCTATCAAGTCATTAGTTTGACAAGAACATAGTAATCCACTAAGAGATACATTCAGCCAGACTTCATATAAACAGCACTGTAACATATAACACATAGGAGACTTCATATATAAACCTAGACAATGTTTTAGTTAATTAAGTCCAAAGGAAAGGGGCGATGCTTAAACCTAATCGTGCTCAAAGAGTTTCCATGCAGTGTAAAAGTGGGCTGTGTTCGAGCTAACACCAGGGAAATAGAAGTGGAATGTCATTAGCAGTGGCTCCAGGAAAAACAGTAGTTTCTAAGCAGGAGAGTGTCTGACTAGAGACACAAACTGCTACAGGGCTAAGCTAGAGTTACCGAGCCATTATTCAAGCCCAGAAAATAAGCCTTTGGACGAACCAGGTGGGAATTTGTAGCCTCAAATCATGTCTGCACGCTGGAATTTTTAAATATTCTTGCCTTAAATAACTATAATTTTCTTTTCAAGCAAGCAGCGTGCCCTTAACCAGAAAAGCTACATTACAAGTGCATGTTTAATCCAACAAGACTTTTATTTGGTATAGATATTGAACAAGTAGAAGTCATCAAGGCATTTGAAAACTGAGATTTGTGTTACTTTTTCTGATTTTATCCAAAGAATTCAGTCCAACAACTTTAAAAAGAAATACAGGCCATAGATTGGTGTCAATTGTCACGGCGTTGGATAATACACCAAAATAAAATTTTAAAAATCTAACTAAATCAAACATGCAGTAGAAATAGGGATGGGAGACACTTAATTTCAAATAATGTTAAGAAGAAGAGGTTATATAATGTATTTAAACAATAGGCTAACTTCAAAATGTTTAAATAGGCAATGTGTTGACATAATCCATCCAGTATTGTTGCTAATCTAATCTGTCAGATATTGTGTGGAAACAATAGTTTGCTTTCATACAATTCTCAGATTGTATTTTTAGAAAGGGTTCGAGGAAGTTTACACATTACTTAATCTGTCCCACTTTACCCTGGTCACGACTAATTGTAATTAGACATTACGTAATCCGCTGAAAGGGAGTTTGGACAGAGCAAGTTTGTTAAGAATGAATGAGGTCCACAACTACTGATATTGATCCTGCAATTTCAAACATGATTTAATACAATTTGTGGTAGAGCTGCACGGTATTGGAAATGATTGTGATTAGAAATAAGGCTATATTTATATTTATGTTGTATATATATATATATATATATATATATATATATATATATATATATATATATATATATATATATATATATATATACAACAAATATAACAAAAATGAAGATAAACCCTTATTAGAGAGAAAACTGAGACTAAATCAGGGATGTCAAGCATATTCCGTTACTCAATTATCAATTTTTGAAAACAAAATTAAACACAAAACAGTAAAACACCAAACATTAAACACTCACAAAAAGAGCTGTTTTTTTCTTTTTCTTTCTTTCTTGCATTTCATGTTATATTATCTTTCTGAAAGTTTGATTTCATAAAGCTGGTCACAAACTTTAGGAGTAGTAAATACAACTGTAATAAAAGAAAATTAAGAATTTCACTGTTGTTTTGTCAGTAATTGTAAATAATGGTTACATTGTGATGTTCTTATATATATTCCAATATCATTCATTCATTCATTCATTTTCTACCGCTTGTTCCCGTTAGGGGTCGCGGGTGACTGGAGCCTATCCCACTGACTTTGGGCCTTAGGCGGGGTACACCCTGGACAGTGGCCAACTCGTTGCAGAGCTAACACAGAGAGACAGACAAGGACAGACAACCATTCACTCTCACATTCACACACTAGGGACAATTTAGAGTTGTCAATTAACCTACACAGTCATGTCTTTGGGAGGAGCCGGAGAACCCACGGTAACACGGGGAGGACATGCAGACTCCACCCAGAGAGATCGTGTGATGTTAGGGTGGTCCGGAATTCGAAACCACGATGTTGGGGTGGTCTGGGATTCGAACCCACGATCTCCTTATTGAGAGGCAGAAGCTCTAACCGCTCTGCCACCGTGCACCCCTATTCCAATATCATGACATCCCAAATCAAGGCTAATCTCGATTAAATAAGGAAAATCTTCATAACATGAGCCTTTTTGAACATCTTTCCTTTTAAACCAGTACATCCCTAGAAATATCAATGCCATTACAATACATCATGCTGCACTATAATGTGATTTATTTAAAGAGGCAGCTAATTATTTCATCATATAAAGAGAGAATTTAATATGGAGCACAAAGAGAGATACAAAGTGAGGAGCAGCGATCGCTTGACCCTGCCAACATCCCCAGGACTATTTCCAGAGGAGACCTGCTGTGCTATTCTGGGGGGAAAGGGCCTGCATTGAATGAAGGGAGTCAGAAGAGGCTCAACAGGATGGAGCGAGGGGTAAGACGGGGGGCAGCAGCAGGCCAGGGAGCAGCCAGCAGATGGGGGACAAAGACGCCCCTTGTCCAGCTCCTCGAGTCTGGATGAAGGACGCTGGTGAATGTACAAATGAGCGTGGCTGTTCTCGCACATTCCTCACCAAACATGTTTAGTTGCCTGCTCCGGCGGCTGAGTGGCCTGCCCTGTCACGGCTTCCTGCCAATAATAGACACAGAGGGCTCTAAGAAGCAGGAACAGGAGGGTGGAGGGCAGCAGAGGCGCAAATTCACCAAATAACACGCGGGGCGGGGTCAGGTAAACACAGGCCTCCGCTCAGGTCTGGAACACAGTTTTCAGAAGCCAAACATGCATCACAAAGCAGCCTTCAACACTCTGCTTTACTCAACATGATGCAGTGAGGGTGACACATTCAGATGGAAATGTACTTTGAATCGTGTCATGGTGTTACTTAAAGGTGCACTAATACGCAACTTTTGTGATGAGTTTTTTCCATGTTATTGCTTTGCCTGCAGCATTCTACTGTATGGCGTTTAACATCTTTATCGCCATGGAGACAAGCAGGTAGGCCTGTTACGATAATTAGTATATTGACTAATCGTTCAATATCCATCCATCTTCTTCCGCTTATCCAGGGCCGGGTAGCGGGGGCAGCAGTCTAAGCAGGGACTCCCAGACTTCCTTCACCCCAGACACTTCCTCTAGCTCCTCCGGGGGGATCCCGAGGCGTTCCCAGGCCAGCCGAGAGACATAGTCCCTCCAGCGTGTCCTGGGTCTACCCCGGGGCCGCCTCCCGGTGGGACATGCCCAGAACACCTCCCGAGGGAGGCGTCCAGGAGGCATCCGGAACAGATGCCCGAGCCACCTCAGCTGGCTCCTCTCGACGTGGAGGAGCAGCGGCTCTACTCTGAGCTCCTCCCGTGTGACTGAGCTCCTCACCCTATCTCTAAGGGAGCGCCCAGCCACCCGGCGGAGGAAGCTCATTTCGACCGCTTGTATCCGCGATCTTGTCCTTTCGGTCATTACCCAAAGCTCATGACCATAGGTGAGGGTTCCTACCCTGAACGTATATATCGTTCAATATATGATAGAAAAAATGAAATTATATTTGGGGCTCAATAAATATTGTGTGAACGTTTGTATGCACTTTGGGGAACCTTTTCTTTTTTTTAATACGATCTGAATCATGATTTTTTTCCACAAAGTTTTCTTTTTACAAGGCGCTTTCTGGACACTAAACATAATTTATTAATTATGAGTCTAACAGGTTTAAGTTTAACATAGAAATTTGCACTGTGTGTGAAGATGAGAAATTACCATGTTTGTGGATATTTCGGTTTTGTTCATACCTACACTTTTTGCCAAGTTTTACAAATGAGACCTCAGATCTGTGGAGAAGTGACTGCACTTACAGTAAGAAAATATGTTTTAACAGCAATGAAAACAACTGTAACTGTATCAATGCAAGATATTAATGCCATTCTGTGTAACATTCCAGACACGGCCTAAAACATCTTCTTGGAGAAAAGCAGACAGTGGGCCCATTCAGCAGAAAGCGTATACATTGCATTTTTAAGCGTATAAAAAATTGGTGTTGGGAACTTCTTTATACTTTGCCTGGAAGTTTAATTTCCAGTCATTCTTTATTTGTTTTTTTTTTTAAAGCAAATTTTAATTTTAAGAGCTTTTCACATGTTTAAATTGTTTTCCCTTCTCATTTACACACTCAAAGTTGTATTCAAAGTGATTCATGTATATTTGTGTAATCTTTTTCCTCTTGCTTTTAGAACAATGTTGCGATTTAAAATGTCCACAGTATAAATAACGATTCACAGTGTCATAGATTATAGAAGAAAAATGCATCTTATGACTTCTTTTTGAGTAATTTCCACTCCTTTCCAAATATGGATGACTATTTTCTGAACTGTTTATCTTAGCTGTGCAATGGCGACTACTCCTTCTTATGCTTCCTCTACCCAACATGACCTCCACAAAGTCATACCAATATTTTCTGTAACAACAAATTAAAGCTAGATACCCTGTCATTGCTCTCTTGATATATGCTCATACGCTTTTTCAAATTCAACTTTGCGGCTGCAGTCTTTCCCAACAGAGCGGTAAAACCATTAAGTAATATGAATGTCAAAAACAACAGCCCTGCCTAATCTCTGAATTATAATCAGTCTGTCTGCCTTTTCTTACATAACAGAGAGGCTAAAAAGAATGTAAGCCAAAGCATTTCCCCTTGTGTCTGGCTGCTGTCCTGTTTATCAGATAATCAGGCCAATGTCAACTCGCCCTGCAGGGAAGATTTGCCTCTGACAAAACGTGAAAATAACCGTAGCTTTGTTAATGACTCGCTCGCTCACACACAGGTTCATGCAGCTGCGTCTTCTGTAGCCTTTGGCCTCGTGGCAGCATCCCGAAGAGAAACGCTACACCTCACAAGCCGCGGTTCAAACCCTACGATTTGACACCCAACCCTCAAGGGCCATGTTTCGGGTCAAAGTGCAAAAGGTCCGCATTCCACCGGGCGACACCTGAGATGGACCCCACCTCCCTCTGCTCTTTAACACGCAGAGGCACTCGGAGGATTACTGTATCACAAAGAGGCCGTGTATGTTTGTATGTATGTAAATAAAGACAGTGTGACCCCTGCCACTCTCACACAAAATGACAAAGACTTGGGATTTATGCGCAGGGTTTTTTACTTTGGACACACGGCAGGTGCAGAGGCGACAGTCGACCTGATCCTGATCTGACAGATTCTGGAAATGCATCAGTAAATGTTATGGGGACAGATTTGAAGTACACTGTGTAATTTATCTGGTGAGGTGTCCGTTAGGCGTGGGCGATATGGCAAAAAGATAATATCACGATTTTGATCAAGTTTACTTCTATAGAACATTTCACAAACAAAAGCTGTTTCCCAAGTGCTCCACATAATGAAATAAATCAGCTACTAGTAAGTAAAACATAAAATAGGATAAAAATAGTAAATAAATCAAAGACAACACTGTTCATGTATATGTTGAATTTTTATATTGCTTTAAATAAGTAAATGAAGTCATCTGCTCTCACTTCACTGTGATTGGTTAAATCCACCTGTCACTCACTCAGAGCCTCACAGTGGTTGATTTTTAGGAGTAAGTGGGAAAAACGTTGTTATTAGGGCTTCACAATTATAATCATTATTATTATTAGACATTATTTCAACATGGCTGTTAAGTGCTGCAGCATCAACATGATTGTGATTTGGATTAACTTTTTGAAATAATCTTTTCAGTGACAACAAAACAAATATGTTCATGCTTAAATGTATTAGTCAAACTCTATCAAAATAAAACTTGGCAGAGACTAAACCTTGAGACAAAATCAATGGGAACGAGCAAAATCATAAAAACAAATCATCCCATTTATACGTTTTCCTTCTAAAAAACAGTACATTTCTGTCCGATGGAGGAGGATTGGATTTATCGCGATATATCTATTTGTATATGTTTGTTATTGACACGTTTTAAGTATAACATCTGATGGAGATGCCATTCCTCTGCCTGGAATATTACGCAGCATGGCATTAAACTTATCACTTACATTCCTTTAGTTATTTAAAGGGTTTAATGCCGTACCAGAAGGTTATAGTAAAAAGTTTAAGTGTAGTAAAAAGCAACACATATTTGGCAGCTGTGCACATTTTTTAAATTTAGAGCTCATAGCGTACATGAAAAATGCTTTTATATGTCTAGCGCGCCAAGATTACTTTAAAATTAATATCATAGGCGGGGACCTGTGGCTATGGTTAGAGTTGCTGCATATTTTGGTCTCTTGGTTCTATAAAGAAACGTTGCTCCACATTTTACTTACTAACTTCAGTGGCACACCAAAAAGTCAAGAGTCAAGACTACGACCATGTTATAAACTAAATACCATGACACCATCATAGTACCAGAGAATAATCCGATTTTTGACATTTTTGTGCATATTGTGTCTAATCCTCAAGCCATAATGTCATAGAAATATCACTTTATACTCTGGTTTGGAAGATTACACTCCAACGTTCAGTTTATCTTTTGTTATCTGATCTTTTTGCAGCCTTTTATGAATAGACGCTGTTCTAAATATTCAAATTTTCCTCATTCTCAAAACCACAATTGCGTGATAATACATTTTCAATAAGCCTTCTCTAAATCTTTCTGTGTGGAAAGGCTGGATCATTTCATTAGACGGTTACAAAACTCCAGCTAATATCTTCAAGCATGCAGGCCGTCTCACTGCCACAACATGGCCCCGAGCCAAAAGAGCCTCGTGTAACTGCGGCTCTTCCACTGCAGCCTCTTCTCTGTAACGGTTTTGAACGAGCAGTGGCTAATTCTGTCGAGCCTGCAGCTTCAGCCCAGCCCCGAGGCACTGTAATGACTGCTGGCTGACTCCAGAGATGACACTGATACTCTCCCTTAATTTAATCATCATTTAATCTTAAGAGGTTAGCACTGATATGTGGGACGTGAATGGCATCGGAATGAACGCTATGTCCCAGTAGCTTTTAGGGATGAGGTTTATTGAGTTACATTTAAGCCGGGGATTTATGATTTATGACAAACAAGACATGACAAATTTCACCAGCAACAGAAGTTCTGTCATTACAAGTATCCCTGACATTGTGTTTGTTTTCAATTGTTTTCAGTCTGTTAAACAATAATCTGATACTTGAGTACTTTGGGTAGAGTGAAGAAAAATGTGCTATAAACACAAAGCAACAAGATATTGAGGTTGTCAATATGAATCAATACTAAAACTAATATCAAAGCTAAATTGCAAAACAAAAATGACTTAAATTCAGGCGATTAATATTAATTTAAATTTATTTGAGTAGTTCAAATGTATCTACTTCTTCTTTAAATGTGTTTCTGACTTGTTTCAGTATATTTCTCCTTATTTCAAACCATATTTGACATCTACCCCCGGTAAATGTCTTTACTTATTTACTTTGTGGACAAATTAATTTTCTTATTTCTTAATTATCTTGTAAACAGTCAGAAATGTCTTGAAACTAGTGAAATATTCTGTGTCACATAAGCAATTCATCCTAAACCTGCTCAAAACTACTTAATTTGAGATAATTATTCAAAATTCACGCTATTTTAAGCAGGGCTAGATAGTAATGTTTCAGAGATAGATATCCAGTTATTTAGAATCTGAAAAATTGAAATTGAACCTTTCCCGTTTTTGAAGAGATGTGTTATTACCACTGTGGTGTCAAAATGGATATGTAGTATTGAGGATTGCATAAAAAATGACTCCTCACCCTTCCACATCTACAGCAGCTTACAGAGTAAGGTGGGGCCAGTGGAATTTTTCCTTTCATATTTAGACATCATTTTAACATTTTGCATTGTAAACCAAGGCAGGCCCAATAATGGAATGAATGAATGAATGAGATCGAGATTAAGTCATTTCTAATCATCAATGATCAGCTAGAGTCAATCCTAAATCGGTAAAAGTGTTTTGGAGCAGAACTGAGACTTTGGATTGAGAAATTTGACTATTTTTCATGTTCATGTCTGTAATGAAAAGTGGGTTTTGTTTACGTTTAACCTACTTTTTGTCATTATTCATTGCATGTGTCCAAATGGTACAGAAAGTTTTGTTTGTGAAGTTTACTCTGATGTTTTGTTGTCCACCGTGAGAGATAATTTGTGGAAAGTCACAACCAAGCTTGAAATAAATTTAGATTGAAATGAATATTGAAAGCTATTTTTGATTAATACCATTGACCAGTACAAGGAAAAAGATGTGTTTTATGTCATATCGCGCAGCCCTAACAAATACCACAGTGAAAAGGAATTAAAATGCTCTCCAACCGCTTCTTTTTAACATCTGTCTTAAAGACAGACACACAACAGATAAGCCGACTGATGTCTCTCATCCAGCAGGACAAAGAAAAGAAAACCCAACACTAACATGGAGCTAAAAATAACATTCCTCTAAATTTATAGCAAGTGTTGCAGTCACAGTCTTCAATCGATGCTTTATCCCTCAGAGCTGCGGCTGGTGTTGTTTCAGCTTTTTGGTGCTGAGATGAATAACAAGGCAGAAAGAATGAACTCTGAGGAAACTATGTGGCCTGGACTTCACATCTCGGGCCAGCTCAGGAATCTGTTTTGAGTTTTCAAGTTCTTTTCTCACACTGCTGTTGACTTCCTTTAAAATCAACTGTGCTATGGGTTTACCAACGTTATTTTTTTGTGTGTGTAATTTTAGCTGCAGCAAGGGCATTCTCAATTCTCAAGCACTTTGATCGGTCAAGCAGCCAAAATAGTAATAAATGATAAAATAAATCGTTTAAAAATATATATTATACATTTTCAGTGTATAATATTCATATAAGTAAATATGTTAAGGAAATAAATACATTTTATAACTAATTTAGTAAGTATACGAAGATTTAACTTGCGAAAACAGATGCGAAAGACATGCAATTAACACAGGGGAATACACATTGCCATGGTTACTGCAGGTGAAACAATTTTTGGACGACTGCAGCCTTAAATAATAAGTAATTTTCTAATTGTAATTGCAATTTACTCTTTGTGTATCTGTGTTTTCATAAGCCAACAGTGCAATAAAAGTATGATTCCATCCCTTTTTGAGCAAATCCCCTAAAAACCATAATATCATTAATAAGTGTTGAATATGTTATAAAAAAAAAAATAATAATAATAATAATAATAACAACAAAACTGTTTTTGCAAATAAACAGTTGCGCTTTTGACAGAAAAAAAAGGACAAATTGAAGTCCAAATTTATAGGTAAGCTGTATGAGTAGTTCAAATGGTGCTCAATACTTCTTGAACTATGATGAAGAAACTCCAGTTAATTCAATAAATTACTTACTAAATTCTTGGGGAAAGAATGTGTATGACTGCCACCAAAACGATCAAAACAACAAACCTCCAAAACATCTATTCTGAGCCCTCACCAATTCAAGAATCCCCAAATAAGCTGTAAAAGGACCAAGAGCCAAGGTCCACAGCCCCCAAAGTCCATCAATCATTATTTTCCATACAAATAGAGCACTGAGATGAACAAAAAGTCAGTGAATAGGCAAGACACGAGGAGTCTGCAGTGTATCCGGTCCCGTAAGAACAGAGCCAGCCATCCGCACAAGCACCACTATAGTCACTGAGGTCATCTACATACATTAATTCAGCAGAAAGTCTTGGTATTCATGGTCAGTCATCGAAAGGCATGTCCCAGTTTTAGGCCAACGCATAAAATTGACTTGGTTACAGATAATATTCATGAAAAGATGTAGAGGGGCTGGAAATAGCTGGGTTCAACTCTATAGGGGCTTTCATTTTGTTCTGGTAAAGCCAACATCAAAAGCCTTTGTTCACAGGGAAGAGTGGAGCGATTACAGAAATGTGGTGAGTGCAGCAGTGATGTGGTTTACTCGACATGTATACAATCACGCAGTATAGATGCCCTGCTCCATGGTGGTCTATAGGACTACATTTAGGATCATGTTTTGGAAAATCTTTGACATATTGTACATTTAAGAAGATGAAGGGCTATCGCTGCTTTGAACAGAAGGCATTATGTCGGATTATTTGGTAGGAGTGCAGCGGTTTTAGACTGATATTGCGCTTTACAAGTAACAAAAAGTTAAATAATCATATACGTTTGCCACTTTTGATTGTACATGTTTTCTTTTATGTCAAAAAGCAGAGTAAAAATGATTTCTTTCCTTTTAAATTCCTATCGATACAACTGTTATTTTCCAGTTTGGCAAATAAAAATCCGATAACTAGAATAATCGGATATTTTAATACTTAGATCTGATTTTTGGACATATGTGTAAGTTATTCAATATATTTTTTTAGAGTAACAGTAGTACTTGGAAGACAAAATACAAAGCATTTTGAAATAACTCGAATAACTCTCATAATAATTTTCCTTGACAGAAATTATACCTTACCACTATACATATCACAAAAGCATAACATGTTTTCTTAAATGCAAAAACGTAAAAGATAATTAACTAATGGATGTAAAAATCCAACAATGGAAACAATAGATGGATACCTGTGGAAATATGCGTTTTTTGGATGCAACAACAAAAAAGCAATAGCAAGGATGACGGGCACGGAGCCGACTTTAATAACATAGGCAGTTAAAACATTTTGAAAATTAACAAAGGCAGATACAATAATGACTATATCGACTTATCGTTCAACATATGATAGAAAGAACAATAAAGTGGGGCTCAATATTTTGTTTTAGTTGTTTTCTTTGCACTGTGGGGTACTTTTTCTTTATTTTTCTATAAGATTTGAGCTGCAGAGTGACATTAGTAACTTTTAAGACTCATTAATGACACCAACTAACTACAAAAGTGTTTTACCGTACTATTTAGCTATTGCAGCTAATGTTTTTTAAAGATCTTGCACCATTTTGGAGGAGATTCTCCTGCGGTCAGTGGCATAAAGTAGTTTCAGTATAATCACTTGTCATGATATTTTCTGGAACGATATATGACACTTTAAAATTTGTTATAATGACAGGCCAAGAAACATTGTCAGCTACTGAATTTTTAGTTGATTAATTGATCGGGGAGGCACATTTTTCATCTACCAAGAATCACTTTAGTCGACAGCAGACACTAAACATCGGGTGGAGCATGCACGGCCCACCGCTCTCCTCCCTCACAGAGCACTGCAGTGTCATTTCACAGCCCTAAAAGCTACGCTGCAGCTTTGTGATGTTAGACCAGGCTTGTAACTAACTACAGTTAACAGGAGCACCGTTTCTGCTTCTAATCATTTCCTTTGATTCAGTCATGACCTCGGTGGAAGCACTGCATCTCTACAAACGAGCACTTCCTCTTATATTACTCGTAACATGGCTGTGGGCCTGTTTTCGGCTGCGGTGGAGAGTGGGATGGCATTGGCAAAACCACAGGAATCAATGGTAAAGTCAACAACAGCGGACAGAGAGAGGGGGCAGGGCGGGCAGTTCCGGAGAGCACAGGGGGAAAAGCAAAGTTGCCAAGTACCAGCTGTAAAGTTTATTGATAATTACATTTCCCATCACAATAACATAAAACACGGCTGTAAATTGCCCGTATTGTTTTAATATTTTGATACTTTGCCATTGGTTTGGTCTTGGTTCGCCAAGAAGATGTTATGCTTTGCCTGGAATATCCCTAAGTAATGGCATTAAACTTATATATCTTGTAAAGGGGTATGCCAAAAGTATTGATGCCAAAATATATATAGCAAATGTTTGGAGAAAGAAAACATGCAAAACCTTTGACATGTTCACTGTTTTGGTGATTAAAGAGGATGTATTTCATTTTAGGTTTGTGCAGGTCAAGGTTTAATAAAGAAATGCTGTTGTTAAAATGTATTTGGTTCTGAAAAAAATAGTGCAACATTGCAGAATAGCATGAAAAATATATTGATCATTGCATAAATCACAATATTATTATAGTGTCGTATCGAATAGTGAGGGACCCTGTGACTCTACGATATCTTGTATCTATTCAAAAACAGAAAAAAAAAAACATTAAATTAATCAGGATATTCTAATTATTTATTTATTTTTTAAGTGGGTGCGCCTTGATTTTTGGCCATGTAGTTTAGAAAAATGTGTTTCACCACAGCACCCATTTTTACAAAAGCAGCTCTTGGGGTGAAAATGACACCGCTGTGTGCTGTCTGTATCTAATAATAAAGCGTGTTATTGTCCGACAGCATGCTAACAATTGTTTGTTGTTTACTGTGACGGCAAAATTTCGCTCTGGCATCTGAAAGTTGTTGAAACGCAATTAGAAACGTGAATAATTAGGATGCTAGGAATGCATTAGGGGAGTGGGGAGTAAATAGGTTTGGACCGCTGCAAAACAACCTAGTTCTGTTTTTCATGTTTTGAAACTACAGCCCCTTTAAGTGACTGTTTCACATAAGCATTCATGAGAAGTAAATGTTTAATCAGGATCTAGCTAAAATAAATTCTCATTATTTTAGATTTGCTGCAAACTTTAAGTGCTTTTACTGTAAACTAATCCAAAAATATTTCACACATTTCGGTCTTTTGGCTGTTGCTGAGTCCGAGACAAAACAAAATTAGGTCAACATTACTACGCACATTACATTAAGCATTCCTGCTCAGCTTAGGATTGTAGAACAAGCCTCTGATTATGCCCTCTCGACTGACTAAACCGCATGAAAGGCTCTCCCTCCAATTGAAGAGAAGAAGGCTCAAGGTTTGAAATAGCCTCCATTTAATTAGCTGTGTGCAGCACGATTAATAGCTGTCCCGAGTTTAGTACATCGAGACGCAAAAAGGCCCTACAGGTTTAATCCTAATCCTACGCGGAAAGTCTCCCAGGATAGAAGTTTGACCAAGCAACACGTGATGTCACAAGAGTCTGCAGGCTGTCAATGAAGCAGTTTATCAGTTTGTTCAAGTGCGTAAGTGTCCTTGTCAAGGACAGATAGGTTTGTTTTTCATGACTAAAGAATGCTAAAACAGATAAATGATACAAAGTGAATGTGTTTTATTAAGATAAACTGTGCCTAACAAGCTTGAGAATGAGAATACCACTTTGTTTTATTAATGGAGGTGGCTTAATAGGGTTGTGAATTTGAATTTTAATCGAGATTGAGATGGTCTACAGTCAATTCTCTGGCAGTAAAAGCATGTGGTTTGAAGCAGAGTACAGATTTGGGGGAAGACATTTGTGTTAAATGGCAATGATTAAAAATGTGTCCTGTGCATGAAATTAATATAGAACGCAATATTCATGTGTTTTTAAAAAGACAAAATAAAATTGCATACAAAATTGACCTATATGAGGGGGAAAAAACTGCTAAAAATACGTTTGCTCAACTCTAGGACTAAACATTATGTAACTTATGTTTCTGAACTTGCCAAACTTGGTAAACTAACAAATATAGCATATTTTTGGTTCGGTTTCAAATTTGCGGAAAGTGGGTCTTATGAATTTTACATACATAAACACTACTATTTTTGTTCCATTGCACAAAAATACTTATTCAACTCTACATTTTAATTGCATAACAAAGAGGTTCTCATTTAGCCTAAGAGCACAAACTAACTGGCATGACAAACAATTTCCTTTGTCTAGTACTTAAACTGTTAAGTGTTTAGTGCCAGTTTTAAATCATTAGCTGTCAACATTTAAGCTAAAAGTAGAAACGACTGTTGCGTGCCATAGTGAAGTGTTGTCAAAAGTAGTAATTATAGGCTGAGCAGAAAATGCGCCAATTGGTTCAAACGACCATGTTGCCACATCAGAGAGAACAAAAGTCGGAAGTTCAACACAGCAACCCGAGCTTATTAAGAGACGTGTGCTGCCTGTCATCATTATACCATTGATGTATACCACACTGTCAACACCAAAACACACGCTTAGCAACTGGAAAATGGATGCACTGCACAAATTACTTAAATGTGATGAAGAAATCATAGTAGTAGTAGTAGTAGTAGTAGTAGTAGTAGTAGAAGTAGTAGTAATAGTAGCATATGGAGGAGAAAGAATAACCTTTTTTCATACTACAATGATAAAAAAGTGAGTTGTAAAAAGTATGTTTTTAAAGTCACATTGTGTAATAAATTAATCATAAGAAATCTGACTAAACCAGGTTAAGCAACAAATATAAATCTGTCAAAGATTTAAAACGATGACAGAACCACATGTTTCAGAATGAATTTTTCACTTTTTGTTGCGTTTTTGTCACTTTTAGTCATGTTTTTGTTGCTTTAAGTTGCGTTTTAGTCTATTTTTGTTCTTTTAAGTCACATTTTTGCTGATTGTTTCAGAGCATATTTTGACAAAATAAAACCACAGAGTTAGAAGTTTTTATGCAGAATGAAACAGGATGTTTTGCTGTTTGTGAATAAAATGTACTTCAAAAACTGCTGCCTTTGCGATTTGCTGATTGCGTCTATTCAAATTGTGATTTCAATTTGATTTCGATTAGATGTGCAGCCCTCCTCTAACTCTCTTCTAGATGTAAGACTAATGCAATTATGATTCAGTGGTAGAAGTAGCAGTAGTAACAGCACTACTAGTAGTAGCTGTAATAGTAAGGACTTTTCTTTTGAGGAATGCTGGCTCTAAATACCTTCTGACTCATGTCTAAGCTCCACTAATGAGGGCTGCTGATATAAGTTGATACGACTGGACGGCCCCAGCTCCTGTCTGCTCCTATTCACCCCCAGAAGATCTGAACTGACGACTTTGAAACATTTAATAGCTCTGTTGATTCACTGATTGACTTTTCAACACTTACTGTAATCATCGCCTAACCACAAAAATCTGCCGCGAGACAAATCCTCAGACAGTAATTGCATCCAAAGTTAAATATAATATAAACGGGACAAAATTGAAAATGAAAAAAGCATAGGAAATGAGCGTGGGCGGTTTGATTGACTTACCTGTGTGTTTGCTGACAGAGGGGCCTCCGTCTTCCTGGTTTTTGCACGCCAGTATTTGCCTGTGCACATGTACGGACTCGGAGGAATGTAGAGCGCTGTCTCCCACGTTGGGGCTTTCTGTGGGTGCTTCTGTGGCGTCCCCCCCTCTTCGCTCTCGGGGCGGGTGCAGCAGCCGGATCGAGGGCCTGCCGTGGGACTGGTCCGGCTCGTCGTCTTCAGGGATGGGGTTGTACCAAATGTCGCCCTCGTCGTCTGCGTCGTTCTCCTCCATCGGGTCAACGCAGCGTGGGTGAGGGGACACTCTGACCTGGCCGATGTTCACCTGAGACAAGAAGAGGGAAATAGTTATGCAGTTGATTTCATGACGCTTACTATGTTGCTGTTTTATGAGCTTCAAAGACTTAAACATTATGGATAGCTGTCATTGCTGGACACATTTACAGCCTGTTTGTATATACGAGTGTATCCATCCTTCAAATTAGATGTCTTTACAGTTTCTTCTTCCTCTTTTTATGAGTTTTTACAGGCCAAGAAGAAGGTTCTAAGGGCATTTGTCTATTTTGACACATATTTTGTCACATATTTTGCTGTTACTATGTGACTATATACACACATCCTAAAAGCCTTGTGATGCATAAAAGAAGTATATAAGCTTGAATTATACATTTATTTTATTATAATGTTCAGGGGTAAATGCTTTGTGGATGTATCCTTCAATCAATCTATTGGATGGATTTTATATTTTCTGAGCCTAGCTTAGAATAAATCTTCATTTAAAAATATGGCAAAAACATATTTCTTTTCTTGTATTGATCAAACACAATTTGGATTCAATTTCATGCTTTTTTTCCTTTTAAAATGAACATATCTTTACATTATAATTTTATGAACAAAAATGATCATTTTAATCAAAAATGTATTCTGTCCAAACTTTTAAAGACAGAGACTTGGATCTATACATCTCAAAGACCAATGTTTATCATTGTGTGCTGAAACGTATTCATGTAAATAAAGCTAAATCAAAAGACACTGTGCCTTGGACCTTCTTTTATTGTTTCTTTATCATTGTCGATTGGAAACAATAGAATCTTCATTAGATTAAAATTCAATTCAGTGCACAACTTTTCTAAAACCTCTTAATTGTTTCTCATTGTTTTCTCATATTGTACATAATATTTAACAAGCTATTTCTATAAAACCACATCAACAGTTGAAATATCAAAATCTTGAAATAATATGTAAAAATGCAGCGACGTTTACCTTTGGCAGGAGCAGGCGGGCGGGCCGTGCCGGGGCAGACCCTGTGCTCTTCAGGTGATCGGGAGAGGGGCTCGGAGAGGGATGCTGTAGATGAGGCCCCTCGTCCTCAGCTCCCATGGTTCCTTGCGTCTCATCCTTGGCGAAATGGCTCTTTCCCAGTGAGCTCTGCTGCAGCCAGTTGCGCTTCTTGGACACAGTGATGGTGTTGAGCGGCGGCCTCCATCCTGACGTCTCCGTGGCCCCCTCGCGGCCGTTAGCACAGGACGGGGGCTGGATGTTTTCGATAAAGGCTGGAAAATAGCAAAAAACCAGGTCAAAATCAACATTGCGGTGCCAAAAAATGCAGAATAAATCTTGATTTGAATAATTCTGACATTTAAGATGTAGTTACATGTTTTATTTACATTTCTGACATGATTCAAGATCATATTTCAGGCTAAATTATCTGTCAAATGGGAAAAAAATATTCCACAGGCAGACTGAAAATTCAACTTGAAAACAGGGAAATAAATATTGAGATTAGTATTGTATAGTATAGTATCTTGGTTAAATCAGAAATGTGGAAAAATAAACACATAAAAACTACTCAAATCAATTAAAAAAACATAGTACATTTTGAAGTCATGTAAATTTCATCATCATTATTTTTTGTTGTAGCTCTGATAGAGAAACATCTGTGTCAAGAAACCATAACAGTTAACCTCATAAAAATGTTATGTTACTTGGCAATTTCCTTTTACAATAATTAAAGCAACCACATCTTAGCGCTGACCCATTTTGCATTACCGAACCAATCTGATGAACCTGTTTGATGTTTACGACCTGGTAAACCCTTCATTCATTTCAACAAACGGCCTGAAGCATCCTTTTAACCAGCCTCCATTGGATTCACATCGGCTTCAAATTGTAAAAAAGACAGCACAAAAGATAATGGCATAACGATTTTCCATTGCAGTACAAAAAGCAGTGGTCTTACAGCTGTGAAAACTTGAAAACGGAGTGGAGCTCGGGGCCTTGTGGTAAGTGCAGCCAGTGGCCAAAGACGCAATGACATAAACAACAATGATGTGGTACAAGTCAGAAAGAAACCTTTAGATGTGTTCTTTCATTCAGGGTCACTGGAATAAAATGCCTGACATATAGCATGTATGTGAAGGAGTTTTATGTATGCATTACATAAACTTAATAGGAAAAAAATATTTGTCAAAAAGTAAGGGGAAAGCGTGTGTGGCAGGTCTGCTCGATTACAAGGAAAAAACTGAAAATTAAAAATAATCATGATTATATGGGTCATTGCCAAAAGCACATTTTTAAAAAGTGCCTTTTTAGTGACTACTCATTTAACTAAAATGCTGTTAAGATCAATGTATTCAAAATTTATAAAAGAATTGACAAATTGTATCCCTTCTCAGCAACTTTTAAGTCTGTAATTGCAATTTTACTTCCTGGTCGTAAATTATGACATCACACTAGGAAATTACCTTGCAACCACACGGTACACTGGGCCAAAACTCATCAAATGTCATAGTTTTTTTTTGACAAAGAAAAATGTATGTGAATATCTTTACTTTGTTGAATTAACATTTAAAGCGTCAAAAAAGTTGTTTATTTTGTGTAAATTATGCATAACTTTGGCACGAAACGAGTCTACCAAGTGTAATGTCATCAATTTGTTTCAACTTCCTGTAATTTTCAACAGATTTTCCAACTTTTCTCCCCAAACGGCAACTATACTTGTAAACCTATAATTTATATTTAAAACAGGTATTAATACACCAAATAGATTCAAAATTACAAAATCATACAAAACTGTCATTCACACTTAGTTATATTTTGTAATTCATGGTTTTAAAAATGTTTTCAAGCTGTACGAGTGCCCCAATATCATTCAAAACATGATGGAATAATATGTTTTTTGTATTCAACTGGAGCCACAATCTGTAAAAACAAATGTACAGCCCTACCTCCTGGTGTCAAGAACTATATTTTCATAGTAGCAATGTTCCATAAACTTGTTTCAACAAAATATTTACACAAATTTTATAGTAAACTATTTGCCAGGTACTAAATGTTCTGCTGCGTTGTATTTACCTGAAAAGTAAGTGAAAGAAAAACACGTGCGATGCGTTTGTGAGCGACAGGCTGAAGTTGGAGCTGAGGGCAGGCTCTTGCTGTAACACGTACAAGAGGCTCGTGTGTTAAAAGACTGTTTTGATCCAGGACTATTTCACGAGCCCCTCTG
Organism: Rhinogobius similis; assembly: GCA_019453435.1. NCBI lineage: Eukaryota > Metazoa > Chordata > Actinopteri > Gobiiformes > Gobiidae > Rhinogobius > Rhinogobius similis. The sequence goes on along the minus strand of CM033623.1, from coordinate 20,177,388 downwards.
CACGCGCTGATGACAACCTCTCCTTTTGCACCTGAAATCGTACCCCCACGCACGCCACCTGTCTATACAACAAATATTTTCACCTACAACAATATGAGGTTGGGCCAAAAACATGGACTACTGACTTTTATTGACGCTTATGACATCCATACAGCTTTCAACTGACTCAGCTTAGTCATTTCAGCTTTTGAATTGCATTAATTATGAGGCATCTATCTTTTAGAGCGGTGTTGCTAATGGTCATATTAGCCGTTCCGAATTGCTTCATAAAACTCTGTGCAAAAGTGAAAATGTTTAAAGATAAACTTGGGTGATGATTTTAGCAGTCAACTAATCAAACAAATGCACATTGAGACATTTTAACCAAATAAAGGTTGAAATATGGTGACTGAAAGCTTTTTGTTTATTACTTTTTGACATTTTCATTTAAAAATCCCACAATTTAGAGTCTGTGGAGACCAGACGATTACAGATTACAGATCAAAATATAACTTGGTGTTGTCACTATACTCATATTCTAAACCCGAATTTGGTACTAAGGAATAGGCCGATACTCAATACCACAATAGTAGTAAGAAAAACCCCACCACTTTTAAGAACAGGCTGTAATTTTAAACTCAAAATAGTAGTACTTTCTTCTTCTACTCTTCATACTTTCTCTTATACTAGTTCTGATAAAGCTCAAGATTGTTGTTGAACTGTCCACTGTGTTAAAGGTCAAAATTTTGTAAATTTTCTATGGTCAACCAGTCACAATTAGTTGATTAATTGTTACCATCCTAGTATCCAGTATTCATGAATTTAATGATGATTTTTTTATTTTTCAAAATCCCAAAATTACAGTGTGTTCATGAACATAAACACAAAACTGATTTTTAATCAGCGCCATTTAATTATTATTTTTTTAATGCTCTGAACTGGACTCTGCTCAAACCACATGCTTTTACTGACAGAGGACTGACAGCAAAACTCTCAATTAAAAGGACCCAAGACCCAATTTGATTTGATTGAAATTCGATTAATAGTTCAGCCATACAAACAAAGGTCAACGTTATGTCTCTTTCAAAACCTACAGCTGAGCATCTCAAAGCAGCAGAACATCTAAAATCACATGTCCGGCGTTGCGTAACCTCTGCTGAGTACATTGAGACCAGTGCTTTGCTTGGTTGGTTTTAGGCCTGAAAGCAGCAGCACACAGAGAGATCCTTAGAGCGAATGAATCCACCGGGGAATTACTGCTGCCTCTGCGCCGTGCTGCTGACGGAGCCGCCGGCACGACTATCAGGCAACTTTATTAACACTCAACAAAGCAACTGTTGACTTGCAAAAGCTGCTGCCAAGTCCTGCGCCCCCAAAACCAATAAAACACAACCTCCACCACAACAGAGCAGCCTTGAACTCCTGTCACTGTAAGATTTTCCATTTGATAACTCAAAGCGGGAATTGAGTTGGAATGGAGTGTCTGATTTTATCACTGATGTTTGGTAAAAGTGAGGAAATATCTATTATTTTGGGATTTCCCTTTTGGGGTGGTCTTGGCTAAACTTCAAACTTTTAAATCATGTGCAAATTGTTTTGATATACTCTCAAAAATAACATTTATAGTATGATTTAATTTACTTTTTTATTAATTTGAGTTGTTTTTACTTGTTAAACTTAGTCAAACACCTTATTTCCGACTGGCGGGGCTTAATTTGATCCCCAGTTTTGAAGGGAAAAGGATTCAGGTGGATCCGGAAACTATATCTGAGAAATTATAATGGAGTCTAATGGGAGGGATTGGCAACTATTTTGTCAGAATTATGACACCGGTCCAAAAGTGTTCTTTTACTACAACAAATTAAACCCTGCTGACTACGTAACAATATATTACTTAAAGGAGATCTATCGACCTTTAGGAGCTTTTAACCATATTATAATTGCTCCCGTTTTCATTAAACCACTCAAAGTTATATTCAGAGTGATTTGTGCATATTTGAGTAATCTTTATTCTCCTGTGGACAAGACACCATTGCTCCGTCTCCAGGTCTTCACCGCTCTCCCTGTTATGCCCACGGCTCTTTACTTTGGAAAGTGGAAGTGCTTGCTTTTGAAGTCATTTTAGATCAATATTGTGATTAAAAATGTCCAAAATATAACATAATGATAATAATAATTCTTTGAATGTGCAATATATCAGTAACATTTTAGGAAGATGGCCCGCCAATTGTTTGTATATAATTATACTTTTTATACTACTACAGTAAAGCATTATACCTGCAGTATAGCAATCCCTCCACTATAAAAGTTACATATTACACCTTTAAAGCTAAATTATCTACCCATGGTCTACAAACACTGAATAAAAAAGCAACCTCACTGACAAATAGCTAAAAATATGTAAAAAAAAAAAAAAAAAGGAAAAACAATGTCAACAACAAACTAGTCAAAATAACACCATATAATAATGAGTCTAAATTACATTTACTGCAACAAATATATTATTTGACACAATGAACCCTTTCTAATGTTTTATTCTCTATTTCTCCAGTTTTGGGACTAGCACAACGAGCACAGAGTCATTATTTCAATACTGACTCTATATGGGTTTATGGCAAAGGCAGAATCTGTTAAAGTGCAGCCAACTGGATCTTAATGTGTAAAACAGGCAGCACATACTTTCTCTCTGTGGTTAGACTTTTTCCCACTCGCACAGTGGTCACATTTTGATCATTTGCACACCACAAATACTTCCGTCCCGGATCAAATTGGAAAAAGCGCAAACTGTGCCGCCGACGCACATGTGGGCAGGTAACGCGAGACTTGTTGTCCGCATGCCTTCGTCTTCCTGGGGTCTTTCATAACCTGAACGAGATGCAAGTTCTGACACGAGGCGCATTCCAGGCCACGCTTTTTCAGATTTACAGCTTTCCTGCCGTCTGCTTCTCTGTCACACGCCACAGTCTCCAAAGAAGCTCACCTTTCCAAAGAAACAGCAAAGCAATAGTGAGAATGAATGTGTCGACTGCAGGCCAAATTCAAGTCAGTCAGATATTGAGGTTTCCTGGTCTGTTCTTGTGTTAAGTTGCCTTTATGTTTATTATGGGGAGGAATGATCATAATAAATATGTGGGCAACAAATTCAAGCGAAACCAAGAAACTGACATCATAACCAAAAAGGGAAATCGCTGCAAGGTAGAGCAGCATCTCTGGTACAGGTACATACGGTCGCAAGGTCCTCTTAATGTCCAGTCTTTCTTTAATTTAGGGTGCGTTCACACTTGGCTTAGTTTAAGTCACATTTAATTCTGTTATAGACGTGGTTTTGGTCCTGTTTAAGTCCCAATTTTGGTGTGGCTTATGTGAAAACTCCCTGTTGCTTTATTAAAGCAACAGTATGTAACTTTATGGAGGTGGCATATCACCTGTATGATTCTTGGGAAATAGAGAATTTAAATAGTTTTTCTGAACATTCTCTATGTATATGTTTGATCCAATACTTTGGAATATTATAGCAAAAAGAACAGCATTTCCATGGAGAAAAGCAAGCCTGCTCACAGTTAGAATGCAAGTTTTTCAGTGCAATAAAAACATCTAAAAAACAAAAAAACAAAAAAAAAAAAACAATAAATGTACGTGCTGGGGTTTTTGATTCCCTCTTTTGGCCTCCTTTCAGCTTTCACTTAATTCTTTTACTTTAGTCCTTGTTTGAATCAAGAATAGTCTTGTCTTTATGCATGGTTTAGATCTAGCTGTACAAGGAGTGGGTGATATTATGATAAAATACAGACAAAATAATGGAAATGAATCCATCCAGAAATAAAACAGTGAAGGAATTGCAAAAATAACCAGAAAACTGCAGAACTATTACTGTTATTGTTGTTTGGAAGATGTTTCAAAGCTCATTTTGCTGCCTTTTTGAATATTAAAAGCATTTCATATTAGAATAAACTTCAAATTTTGCATTCCTTCAAAACCTTTTCAACTAGGCCTATCTATCTACCACCTCTAAGCTGTAGTTCTTGAGTGGTATTTGGTGTGAAAGGTTAGAGAAGCACTCATGTATAGAGGATTTATTACGGCAATCTCAGAAGACAAATGACAAAAGATAAGAACTAACAGGCAACACCAACGCTGAATAGGTTGTAGCAATTCAAATGATGTTTGGCAGTGTCAAAGTTATGATATCATTGAATGTTTCACACTTGTTGATTCTTGCCGGCTGTTTTCTTTCGGATTACGTCTTACACCTAAGCTCTGGAACAATAGGTAGATAAATAGGCATAAATATTTGTCAAGGGCATAGCAGTGCTTTTCACGCGCCACACCGACAGCATTTCTGTGTCACCATTGAGAAACGTCAATTAAACTTTCCAATAATGGGTCGCGGCGACAGCTTGTGTGATGTGGCGCCGTAGCATTAACGTGAAGTGTTCAATGGAACGGCCCTGACCTGCACTGAACAGATGGCCAGGGAGACATAATGCCAGGGAGCACATCTGTAGAGGCACAAAAGGGTGAAGAAGCAGCGTTGTAGTGTTAAAGGTGCTAAAATAGGACAGAACTTTGGAATTTACCATGGATTTGGACATATTCAACAGACTTTAGACCAAATGGGACTTTTCTGTTAGATTGCGTGTGCTGTAATGTGTGTTCTGTGCTGTTTTTTTAATTTATATATATATATATATATATATATATAATTAATCACGTTAATATATATATATATATATATATATATATTTATTGTCTGCTCTCTTTTGTGTTAAAAATCTGAAAGTTAGGGGGAAAAACCTGGATTTGAGTTGGTAGTGTTGTAACAAACTGAAATTTTAAGCTTGATTTTGACAATAAAGTTTATTCTTGATAGTGATACTGTAATAAAAACACTTTAAAAATAGACTAGAATATAATTTCTTTTCAATCTTCTTATTCAATTTAAGAAGATTCTAAAACTATTTAGGAAAATTCCAACTAGGGATGTCTCAATATCAAATGTTAAGTGTTGCGATTGTGAGAAAAAAATTCATGATTTTTCAAATTAATTAGAACATGAAAAAACAACAGAAACAATTTATTTTGTTTCATTCCCATTATCAATCATGTTACCATTAAGTTTGTGAGTTTCTGTAAAACAGAAAGTTTACAAAACTTTCTGAATGACTAAATGTGACAAAATTGGATAAAAAGTACTTTGCATTTAGATTTATATTGTTTTGGATATAGATTGACTTAAAAAGACTCAATTTCCCTTCTCAAACATTCACAGTTATAATGTTTTACTTCTTGTTATTATATCTTGTTAGTGCTGTCACGATACTGAAATTTTAAACTCAAGTTCGATACTAAGGACGATTCTTTATACCGATTTCAATCCCACAATGATAATTAAAATAGTTCTTTTTAGGTCAAAGTTTTAAACAATAGACTGACATTTTCAACATGAAGTTATAGTACCTTTTTATAGTACGTTTAGGTTTAATAAATATTGCGGTCTTATAGTGGTTCTGATAAAGCTCAGGATTTGTTTGTTTTTGTGTCAACAAATTAGTGTCTAGTTTCAATTCTAGTTTTAGCATGGATTAGTATCTGATTTTTGATACTTTTGTCAACCCTACACCTGAATAATTAATTAACCTAATAAACGTGACATCCCTAGTTTGTCAAATCTGATTTTTCTCAGATTCAAATGAGTATCTAGTTTTGATACATTCATTTTACTATCAATTAGTGTCTGTGTAAGTTTCTGACAACCCTAATTGAAAGTAAACCAGCGATAATCATCATTTAAATCTTCAGAGTGAATCACAAAAACATCTCCTTTCCCATAGCAGACCTTCCACTTTACTTGGTGGATTCCTCGTCTTTTGATAAATGCAAAACACACCAGCTAGTTTTCTCCCATGCACACAGCACTCTGTTGTGTACACAGAGTTTTTGGCTCCCCTCTGTTCAAAGGGTGCTATACATTCCTGTTGACAGCCTTTCATATGATAATGAGGATTCTCGCTGTGGATTTTTCTCTTTAGTCCCAGACAGAGACAGTGATGGTCCAGGGTTGCATCACATGTCAGCACTTGCATCCCACCAGCAGGTTCTTGGCAGGAAGATGGCAAATGCTAATGTTAGTTCAACAATAATACATTGGTTTGCAGAAGTGCTCGGTAATTTACTTATTATAATTTGTACAGCACTTTGACAGTTCAAATTAAAAATGGCTGTAGCGGAACTAGTGTTTTCACAGTACAAAACTTTCAGACTCGATTTCGATACTAAGAAATAGATTTGATAAAGTGATAAAAAATGTGTAATTTCAACACAAAATAATAGTATTTTCTTTGTGCTCAAGATCATCCCTAAACTGTTCAGGAAAGGTCACATTTCGTCCTGTTTATTATTATTCTTGTCTCGATATTTGTTCAAATGTGTGTAGTTTCAATACTAGTTTTAATTTTGATTTTTTTATACTTTTGAGAATCCTAAGTAGAGCCAAGAGCTTCATATAGCATTCCTTTATTAAGAATGCTTCGGACAATGCTTGGTATATTTCTATGCGTCTATATACAATTTTAACCCTTTACTTGGGTTTATTTGAGCTTAAAGGAGACATATGATGCAAAATGGACTTGAATTCATTTTTAACCAAGTTACAATGGATTTCTGGGGTGCACGGTGGCAGAGCGGCTAGAGCTTCTGCCTCTCAATAAGGAGATCGTGGGTTCGAATCCCGCACCACCCCAACATCGTGGTTTCGAATTCTGAACCACCCTAACATCACACGATCTCTCTGGGTGGAGTCTGCATGTCCTCCCCGTGTTACCGTGGGTTCTCTCCGGGTTCTCCGGCTTCCTCCCACCGTCCAAAGACATGACTGTGTAGGTTAACTGACAACTCTAAATTGTCCCTAGTGAATGAATGTGAGAGTGAATGGTTGTCTGTCAATGTCTCTGTCTCTCTGTGTCAGCCCTGCGACGAGTTGGCCACTGTCCAGGGTGTACCCCGCCTAAGGCCCAAAGTCACTGGGATAGGCTCCAGTCACCCGCGACCCCTAACGGGAATAAGCGGTAGAAAATGAATGAACAATGGATTTCCTTCATTTGCTAACTCAAGAGTTGTATTTTTGTTTGTTTTATGCTCCTTTGAGTAATGCTATATTGACTACCATTTGAGCATGTTCTCCCCGTGTTACTGTGGGTTCTCTCTGGGTTTTCCGGCTTCCTTCCACGTCCAGAGACATGACTGTGTAGGTTAATTAGCAAGTGAATGTTTGCCTGTCCTTGTCTATGTTTCTGTGTTAACCTCCAGGGTGTACGCCGCCTAAGGCCCAAAGTCACTGGGATAAGGTCCAGTCACACAAGACCCCTTCATGTGATAATGGGAACAAGTGGTAGAAAATAAAAAATAAAAAAAGTTATTCCATATCAATATTGAAGCTTACAATGGCCAAAATATAAAATCCTGATATACATATGTGACAGTTTATTACTAAATATCAGAAATAAAAAATGTGCCTCTTTAAACGGTTTGAAAACTACAAAAAAAAAAAAAAGAAAAAGAAAACATGGGCACAAACTGAAGTCATCATTTTAAACAGTATTCCAAAATAATGCACAATCTGTACTTCGACCTCAATCTGTTTTGTAAGTTAGAACTTGAGCACATTTCTTTACCTGATAAAAAACTGGATAAATCCAAGGGCATCGAAGGAGTTTTAGGAAACACTTCATCACAATGTAACCCAAGTAAAAGACAAGGTCATCGCACAAAGGCCTGAATACACTTCTGATAAGAGCAGCTCACTCTCACTATACCACTGGTCAAATGATTTCCTACTGCTGTAAACAACTCTGGCATGCCTCCGGTTTCTGCTCCATCACCTGATCCATCTTTAGACCCACCGTCCTTCATAAATCTGTCCAGAGGAAACACCCACATAACTATTTATTACTGCGTATTTGCAAGAAGAAGAGGGTTTTTATGCAACAGTTTCTGCACCAAGCATAAGGCCAAACTGTTCAGACATGACCTGACAACAGTTTGGGAGGATAAGGTTACCTGCGCAGCATTTAAAGAAGACATATTATGCTTTCTCAGGTACGTAGTATTGAATGATAACATTAGTAGATCAACATTTTACATTTTGTTCATTGATAAACAGAATATTGGTCTAAAATGGCTTGGTAATAGAAACAGGTTCATTGACTTCCTGTTCTGCAAGTTAAGTAAATTTATAATGATTATTTATGGTTTTATCCATTTGTAGTATGATCTGTAGGACTGTAATCCGTTAGTTGTTTAGTTGATTAATTGGCAAAAACAGTAAAAACGAGAGGATTTTGAGTGAATCATGAGTTTAATCTAATGTTATACATATCTTTTCAGTATAAATTGTTGTTTTTGCATGAACTCCTGTGCAGTTATGGTCTTTTGAGTCCAGTTTGGGTTAGAGGCATGGAGGTACTTCATAGTTGTGACACAATTATTCCGCATCACCTGTTTGTTGACTAATCGGTCGCAAGGGCAGTTCTTTAGTTGACCAAGAATCTCTTTAGTCGACTACACCCCTAATGATCTGAGTGGATTCCTGCTCTTTAAAGCACTTTGAATTACTCTGTGTACGAATTGTGCTCTACAAATAAACTTGCTTTGACTATGTGACATTTTAGAAACCTTTGTCTATCACTCAATGTTTATTTTTAACACATTTTTCCACCCCAACAGTTTTACTTGATAGGACAGTTGTAGCATGAAATGGGGAGAGACATTCAGCAAATAGTTGAGGGCAGGTATCGAACATATGACGTTGTAGTGGTAACAATCGCACGTGGAAGTAATGGCTCTTCTCAACCGCCAAAGCATTGGAGCCTGAATTTTTCAAATAATCACCACTAAGTACAGGGATGTGGGTGGGCAAAGGGGGTAGGAGAAAACAGACATTTTCTGAGAACTCAAACCTCGCATGCAGTACAACACAGGATTACTCAAACATGCATGAAGCAATCACAATACAACTTTGAGTAAAGTAAATATGAAGAAACACTGTTGTAACAAGATTAAAAGCTCATTCAAGTTTATTTTGCATAATATGTCTCCTTTAAGAAGCTGAAAAAGATCTACTGAGCAAGAAGGAATTAATGTACTACAAATCTTGGGCAATGGTAAATCTGTACAGCAACAAGCATGACCTAAAATAATATAAGCTTTTACAGTATCAACTCTAACAAATTAAAACCGCTGCGATATTTCCAGCACACTTCTGGTGACTCAATCGTGGCAATGGTCCAGACTTGATCAAATCACATCGAGAGGGAGAAGAAATAAAAGTCTAGATTAGCATTTTGACAACATGTAGCGCTGCCCCTGCAAAACACGACAACTCTATAAATTCTAACCAAACACAAACACGCACAGAGCTCACATTCACCCACACGTTGGCCTGTACCAGCAGCACTGACATCCAATCATCCAAAGATGTTAATCAGACCCTATTTATGCACACTAATTAAACGACAAGTCTGTGCAGAATTGACTTAAACAGATCCAATTAAATCAATGCTGGATTAAATTCACACCTTCACTGCATAATAGGCTTTAATTTTCTATTTTATTTTTAGTAAGTTGCAATCATGAAATATGTGAAAGTAGTTTGAGTGATGGCACATAATTGACCATAAAACTTTTATTATGCCTTAAAGGGGCTGTACCTGATTTTTAGTGTTTTGAAACGTGAAAAACAGAACTAGTTCTTTTTAAACTCTTTACAGCAGTCACATGTATCGCTCACTTACATAATGCAGTACCAGCATTCTAAATATTCATGAGTTTATAAGCACTTTTCACAAGCATGTTAACAACGCACTTCCTGCTTCTCGTAGAATAAAACGCTCTATAAGTAGATGCAGAGAAAGAGCTGTAGTCTCATTTCATATCTATACTGAGATAGCACAAAAAAAAAAAAAAACGCCACATGAACTAATTCTGTTTTTCATGTTTCAAAATCTGTAAAAATCTGGCACAGTGCCTTTAAAGTGGTCCACAAATAGGACAGCTTAAACTAAATTATATGTGAAGAAAGGTATTTTACGACTGATATTAGTACAGATTGTAAGTGGTTGCATATAAGAGCAGACATTTTATTAAATTAGCTGTAAAAACTCGAATAAATTAAGCTAGGAAGGGCATGCGGGGCAAAAAGAGCACTTCTTGAAAGGGAGGAAGAGCTTCATTAGTTACTGTGTAAAGTTGCTCAATGTAGCTGTGTTTGGAACCAATAGAAATGTTAGAGCAAATAGTTTAGTTTTATTTAAACAACTAAAAATGCATGCTTAAACATCTTATACAATTAAGCTACAATTTGAAACAGTTACTCGATAGTCATTTTGTTCTGTTTTACAATGAATTTGATGAAGTCTCTAACCAAGTTTATCAAGCCACCGCTGCTGCTTTAAGACCATTTTTTTCACAGTTAAATGCTTCTTTGTCAAGTGCTGAGAGGCCCGTCGAGGCACGATAAACCCGGCTTTGACCTTAATAAATACTTAATCGCCCTTCATTTTGTTCATTCACCGTGGGGAATTAAGTGACACAACGCAAACAAGTTAAACAACAGGAATGGCATCCAAAATATTCGTTCCAAAGACTTCTTAAAATGCAAGTTACCATGGAGCTGTCCAGAGCAAATGACCGGGGAGGACATGACAACCGCAACCACCCCCACCAACTCTTAAACACATATGAGCAGTGAAAAGAAGTGGTTCAACTCAGGCTACAGCTGTGGAAGTTCATTCAGACTGAAAAATAAATGGAATAACCTAACTAGAGCGAAGCAGGGAAGCCAGCAGGAGTACAAAGTATATTACTATTGAATCGAAACTGCAATTTGAATGGACGAAATTAGCAAAACGCAAAAGCTGCCATTTTTGAAGTACCATAATTTCCTCCACAAACAACTAAATATCCCATCTTATTCTGCATGAAAAAAGCTTACCCTGTAGTTTAGATCTGTGCAAACATGTTCTGAAATTCATAAATTGTCAGTTCATATTTCAGTCTTTTTGGCAAGTGTTCTGGATGAGTTTAAATGCATTCTTGTATAAATGTAAAAATTTGAAGAGCATCTGATTATTAAAGCGTAAAATGCAAATCTAGTCGCAATTGCAGCACTTGTCAGATATTTTTCCCAAATTGTTCAGCTCTATCACAAACTACAAAAACTTCAACTCATTTCCTTGGAAACAGCAACATATCTGGCCTCATTATATAAAAACAACAACAACTACAATTTAGTTTGGTTTTTGACAGGTTTTTGATGATTTTTGTCACATTCATGATGCCTGCAGTCATGTTTTTGACTGTTTTTTCGTTTTCAGAGGCCTTTAAAGTCAAATTTTTAAAGCTTAGTCAGGTTTTTGCCACATACAGTCACTTTTTTGTCACCTTTAGTCACGTTTTTGTCACCTTTAGATACGTTTTTGTTGCTTTTAGATGCATTTTTGTTGCTTTCAGATGCATTTTTGCCACTTTCAGTCGAATTTTTGGCGCTTATAGTCACGTTTTTAACACTTAGTCACGTTTTTTTCACTTTGAGACGCTTTTTTGTCACCTTTAGTCACGTTTTTGTCACCTTTAGACACATTTTTGTTGCTTTTAGTTGCATTTATGTCGCTTTTAGTCGCATTTTGACACTTGTTTCAGAACATGTTTTAACAAAACTAAACTACAGGGTTAGCAGATTTTACGCATATTAAAACTGAATATTTTATTGTCTGTGGAGGAAATTATTGTATTGCATTGTATTGATTTGCTAATATTGTCCATTCACATTGCGATTTCGATTAATTGTGCAGCCTTATTCACAACATTCAACTGAAAAAGTATTGAAATAACAGAAGCGAGGAGGAAGCTAATATCACTAACTTTACTGAAATAGCCAGAAAGGAAGTTGAGGATACAGCATGAGCCAAACAAAATCCTGCTGGAAGCCCGAGCGAGAGGCCTTCCGCTGGGCTGCAGTCACAGATCACAGTCTATTTCGAGCAGCAGTCAACAAGCGGCTACGCACATGGCAGCTCATCTGTTTACTCTGTCAGTGGCATGCAAGCAGATAGCCACAAACGCTGAACTAGTACGAAAGGGAATGAACAGAGATGGAGTTTTTAAAGCTCTAAACCACAATGAAAAATGTCCAATGTTTCCAGCCACACTTCTGGCCAGAGTATGTGCAAGGCTTCCAAGGCAAAGAGTAAGACGGTAAGTTCATAATATACAAAACTGAATATTTGACAAGGATTGGCGCTTGGGTATTAAGTGTAATTTATGTGATTTAGATTATGGAAAAACAATGAAGAGGTTTTAAGCAAAAATCCAGGCAGAATATTCACAGCAGATTATGGAAGCCAATGAATGTCTGTAGTGAAAAGAAAAAGGAAATAAAAACACGGATTGACATTGCAATGAGAAAACCAAAAGCAAATAGGTTTTGTAGCTGTTTTGAACGACTGTAGCGTACTCAAAATGTGTTCAGTAATGTCCTTCAAAGCGGTTTTATATATATATTTTACTTATTTTATTTGAATGATGCAATTGTGTAATGAAAACATAGTGTGCATGGATATTAAGTGTAATTTAGCCAATGTAATTTATGTCTTAAGCAAAAATCTGGGCAGAACATTCACAGCAGGTTGTGGAAGCCAATTAATTTCTGTGGTGACAACTAGGAAAATAAAATAAAAACAGATTGATTGACATTGCAATAAGAAAACCATGCAGAGAGCAAATAACTTTAATAACTGTTTTGAAAACTATAGCGTCAGAGGATTGATTTGGTAATGTGTGATCTGCTCCAGAGGCTTTAAATGTTCCTTTACTTATCATTACATTTGAATGACGCAATTGTGTTATAAAACGGCAGTGAAAAAAACAATAGAACGTATTGTGCACCAAGAGAATCCTCTGCAAAATGTCAGAATACCACTTACATCTGGAGTCCATTTAAACACTGGCTACCTTACGCGCTTCTATTTTAGTAGCAGCAACCGGTTTCATGACACAGATGTTTCGCATTGTTTGTGTTTACACCACGTTGAGAACGGCATAATAACACAATCATAAGACATTTTGTACATTTTATCACATGCACACCAAACCCGCCACCAACAACCGCCACAAACACCATAAAAACTAAAGAAAAGGAGAGTTAGTTGTTACTGATCTACACCGTCAGTGAGTGAACTTGAAATTTGATGTGTGATTAATTGAGTATTAAAATGCGCCTAACATTAGTGTGAAGGAGAGAACCCGCCACCAACACCAACACCGGTTAGAAAGTCGTTTTGGTAAAGGAAAGCAAAGAGTTCTGAGGAGTCTCGTCCCATTTGCTTTGCATCCTAAAGTCAGCAGTGCAGGATTGGACCACCACCAGATGTACTATGAATGGAGGAGGATGTAGTAATCAAGGAGGAGATTGATTTTAGTGGATCCACAGGATTTGGGGGCCACTGTGAAGTCATCCTACCTGGCTGCGCAGAGGAGGAAGTGGAGGAAGGCTGCCTTGGGGACTTGATTGTCGAAGATTTTGCCTTTTTGGATGGCGTCACCGGTTTCACCCCAGCTTGAGGAGTGGATTTGTCCAGGACTTTCATACGAGGCAGCGGTGGAGACGACCCTTCGATGCGCTGCTTCATCTCCGACGACAGTAGACGACCTTTGTGCATCCACTCCTGCATCTTGTTCACTGTCACGCCGCTGGTGACACAAGTTTGCATTTGGCCTGAATTTATCTCTTGCTTGTTTTCTGATTTCGAAGGCGCGTCCGTGTTGCTATCGGTGGACCCTGTAAGACTGTTCGTGGACCCGCTACTCTCTCGCAGTTGTGTCGTCTGATCATCGTAATCGTTGGCCTCTCTTTGCAGCTCGTCACCGCAAGCAGCAGCAGCATCATCGCACAACACCTGCCCTTCTGAAATCTCACCTACTCCTGCTGTAACTTTATCTTGTGACACTGTAGCCTCCTTACTACCTTCCTCCTTTTGTGCTCGGCAAACTAAAGGTCCACCTGGATACCTGATCGCCCCGTCACTAGCAGAGCGTTGTAACACTACGGCCCTAAGATTGGAGTTCAAGTTGACCATGCTCTTGCTGTCACCTTTGCTTTCATGCTTCTTTGCCTGGAGGTTCTCGTTCACGCACTGCAGGAGCGAGTCTGTATCCGATACCTGTTGCGGGCTCTGCTCCCCCCCAGAGGACCAGGAATCGCTGTCCATGTTTTTAGCAGAGAGCCGCGAGCAAAGACTGTCCCTAGAATGGCTGCTACACGAGGACATGACCTGATGTTCGGTCAAACCATTGTTCACTTGCTGCACATCCATGTTAATATCATTCATGGCATTTATAAGCAGGTAATAAGCCTCTTGCAGCTGGTTTCTGAGCCTGTCTGTCTCCTGCATGGCACTGTCACTAACCTCTCCTTTGCCCTTGACTTTTTCAGAGTCACAATTTGTTTTCACAGCTTCATAAAAAGGCAAAATCTCATTGTCGTAATAGTCATCATCCTCGCTTTCTAACAGTGTTCTTTCAGTGCCAGACAGAGATGCCATGTTGAGGTCTAGGATTTCTAACTCTGTGGGGAAAAACGTGGGGCTTTGTAGAGTTGGGGGCACAAATTCTGGATCATAACTTTCAATGCTGTGGATTAGGATGTGCTCCTCTGGGTTGGCAGGCAAAGCAACGTGAGAGTTTGTGTCCAAAGTTGTGTTGCTGTCAAAAATCAACGAGTTCTGCACAATGTCTATGTGTCCAACTCTGCTTAGCACCTCTTGTCCTGTTACTACACCTGCGTTTGAATGTAACGTCTGGCACAAAGCTGGATTGGAGCTGTCCCCAAACCCTATTGAATCCCCGCTGCACTGCCTGGATACAAACTGCTTCCCCCAAGCTAGAGTGACTTTGTTCAACTCCTGCTGCCTCACGTCGCTGTCTCTTAACACGTGTCCCCCAGAGTGAACGTCCCTTTGAAGCGAGACCCCCGTGCGCTCGTCATTACGCACGGCCACGCTCCTCGTCTCCTGAGTCGGCTTCGTTTGGGACAACTCCGGTGTTGTTGCAGCGACTAACACAACTCCTCCTGTCCCTGTCTGTAGCAGCATCTCACCTTCCACACTACAATTCTCGTAAGTGCTCATTCTCTCTGTCGTGCAATCCAGCTTTGAGAGAAGAGACGTTTGCTCGCAGTCTACCAAAACTTTTTCGTTACCTTCTCGGCCCGCATACGCAGCCGTAGAGTCGTATCCACCAGCACCGCCGACTGTAGCTCCTTTCTTGGACTTCTTCCCCCGGAGTTTTGCTAGTAAAGTCCTCCGCAGAGGGTCGGCCATTCCTTTCCGTCGCCTTAAATCCGCGCGTTTCGGTTCAGTAGCGCACAGGCTCCGTAAAGGAAAGGGACACCGAGTGAGTAGCGCTGGCTGGCCGCGGTCAAAGCTCGACGCGCGGCCGGACTGCTCTCCATTCTCCGCTGTCAACTCCGCTCTGCCGCTCGGCTCCGGGCTTCACTTGCTTAGCCTCGTCTGCACACCTCTCCCTCTCTCACACACACAAACTCAGCACTGTTCCCTCCCTCCGCCTCTCTCACGCTTGTCCCGGGACTCTTGTCTATAGATACTCTCTGTCTCTCTAGCGCCGCACTTCGCCTGCTCCGCGTCTTTGCAGCAACATAGAGTGAGTTTTTTTTTTTTTTTTACTTGGTTCAAAGTGTTCACGACTTCAGCCCACATGATACATTTTTATTTGCTCGGAAAAAATGCTTTCCAAACCTGTGGAACAAATTTAGTGAAGTATAGTGGCAACAACAGTGGCTATATGTTTCATGCACACCAACAATGGGATCATTATCTGAAATTATAAGATTATACAAAGTTTTATCTATCGTGTGCAGTGGTGGAAAGTAACATAGTACAAAAGTAAAAGTACTGCACTTTAGTAAATCTTTTAGGTATCTGTACTTTACTCAAGTACATTTAACAGTTTAACAGATACTTTTGACTTTAACTACATTTCAGAGCGGGGCAAACAAATGTGACATTGATTTAAAAAAAAGAAAATTACTTAAAAAAACAACATGTCAAACAACATAAAACAAATGTCTTTGTCTTCCAAATAAAACATCTAAAAACCTGTGTCACCAGGTGTTTTTATGAGATTTCTTTGTATGTAAAGACACACAAAAATCAGACATAATTTGGTTGTATGATTACTGTAGTAATATGAAATAGTGCTTAATAATGCCCTGCTATAAAATTAGGCTATATTTTGAATCTAAGAAATATATATAATATTAAATATATGATCAAAGAAATGCAAAAGAGAAAGGATTTGACTATGGGGTTAGACTTGGAGGCACTTTGTAGAGATGAAGGGTAATGATGATGATTGAGAGGTCTGGTATAATTGTTTGTAAAAGCTGTAACTTGTCATCATTTGCTGGGCTCTGCAGGCAGATATGAGGTGAAAGTCTCCAAAGTTGGGTTGATCCATCACTTGAGACTCCAGAAAGGGGGGTGACCTTTATACTTTTGTACACTCTGACTATCATCCTTACATAAGTCAACGAGGAGCATGTAAGCACATTTATATTCACTCTGGCTTATTGTGAATCACAAATATTACTCAGTTCTCAATACAAGTTACAGCAGCAAATACATTTGGTAATCCTCTGAATTGTCAAAAGTAATGAAAAATCAAATAAAAATCAGTAACCACGTTACGATGATACATCTGATTAATGATGTTGGGTTATTTGTACCAGAACTCTGGGTTCATAAATGAGACCAGATAACAGTGGTGTTTTGAAGTCAAAGTCAATACGGCTTTCAATCTTTTACAGTTTGTCTTCATTTGTCTTAACCTTTACTTTTTGCTGTTGTTAACATAACACAAGTGTCAAAGATCAGAAATAATTCAAATTACTCACTTCAGATTTGACTGTTAACATGCCAGTTTCAATATCTCACATTTCAGAAAGCAGATAATGATCAGAACTTTGGTGTACAAAATGAAGTATTTAAGATTTGTGTGACGGGGTCAGAGCAGGCCACGGCTCATGACCTGAGCAGAATCACTCCAAAGACTCTGCTCCTGACAGCCACCTCTGTCTCTTCAGCTCTCCCTTTTCTCCAGGCCATGCTCACACAAACAGAGCATAGCCTGCAGGTTTTGACCTGTAAATAAGTGCCTAGACAGGGTCTAGTCAGGCAGTCGGGAGGCAGGCCGAGGCGTCAGGCCTTCACGACTCCTGCAGGGCGATAACAGATGCTTATCATCCTCTGGAGCTGGAGCTGCAGAGGGGGGCGAATGAGGGACATGGGGGCCATTGCTCTGACAATAACAGCCTTTATACAATGAGACTCTGTTCAGTCCAATTGTAACTGTTCTGTTTCATTGTGTTTCAGTAAAAGTTTTGCTCTTAATTAAAGGTGCACTATGTGACTTTCCTGGTGGAGCGCTTGCCATCTGCTTGTCTTCATGGTGATCTAATTGTTTTTCCTGGAATGCTCCAGAGCATGGCAGATTTATGGAGATGTGACACTGCTCACAGGAAGAATTCATGTTTTTCCAGGTATTTTTGACCAATAAAAACACCTGCAATTGAAGAAATGCAAGAAAATAAGTCCAGGCAGAGTAGTAACATTTCCATGGAAACAAACAGGTGGCGTTCTCTCCATCAGAAAAGTTACATAGTGCGTCTCTAACAGACTTTGAGAGGTTGTTTAATAAAATGGATGTTGCACTTATTCAAAGCCTAATAGCTGTATATTTCTTAACAAATGTTCTTTCTGTCCTTTTCAATCAAGAATTAGCAAAATAAAAAAATAAAAATGAACAAGTGGGTTGCAGTTGTAAAGCTTCCTGGGTGTAAAAGTAATGGTTTGATACCATAAACAGCTCCTTTTGACGCTTCTGTAGAGTTGCATAAGAGTGGCATTCACATTGAAAGATTGTATTCTTTTTTTTCGCTGCTCAATTTTGACTCCTGATAAAATAGCAACGAAAGAAATGTGTCAACAAAAAAACAAAGGAAAATGCTTGCAACTCAATAGCCACTAGTTCTGGTACTAGAATGTAGTAGTAGAATGAAACTTTTAACACAAAATAACAGTTCTTTCTTCAATATCTTCATATTTTCTTATACAAGGTCTGATAAAGATCAAGACACACCAAAACTATTCAGAAAAGATCCTGTGTGTCCTGTATCTCGTCCTACTCTGCACATCCTACTGAATCTAGCGTACATACAGAATATTCCCCACTTTGTCTGTGTGACATTAGTGTTTCTCTGCTCAGGACTGCGCATGTGCACTGATCCAGCCACTGCAGCGTTTCAGCAGCTCATCCTTCAGCACATTCCAGGTGGAGGCAAAGGCAAACAAATGGCTTAAGGTTCAAGTGTGTTTCATACCTCTGTGTGCGCTTAGCCCGAGGTTGTGCCAGGAGCGGCGATACAAGGTCAAACAGGAGAGGATTATTCAAGAAGATACACTTGAGATGACATGTGCCCGTCATTTTCAGCATATTCAAGCAGCTGTTAAAAGGAAAGTGTAATAATGATGATAAATATAGAATAACAGCCCATATAAAGGTTACAAAGCGGTAGTGTTATCAGCATATCTTTCTTGCTGAATCGACTCGTTTTCCCTTGTATTTGCTGCAAAAGGCCAAGCACATACCCCAGAGACTAAAACACATTACCTGCAATTTGATGAAATGCCTTCACAGCTAAAAGCAATTTACCTCAGCGCCCTGCAACTGAATGTAAGTCAATGGAACTAATATGCATTTAATTTGAATGGCACAGGCAACATAGAACCAGCAGCAATGACATTTTACCCCCAGCCATCTCAATCACATTTATTCTTGCTCTTAATTAGGGTGAGCTAAAATATAATTTGATTTATTGCAATACTAAATTTGGTGATGTATTATCGATATTGTGGGTTTCACGGTTTATTTTTTCCACTTTTTCCAAGGTTTTATCCACTGTTTTGATGATCAGACTGGGTGCAGTTCATATTAAGCTTGTGCAGATAGTGCTTTAACAAATAATACTGTACGCATAAACTATGCGATGTTAATGACCCTGTTATTCCCAGCCCTTTTCTTCATAAACCCTGTGATAATAGATTTTAAACACATTATTTATTGGCGAAATTCAAGGTAAATGAATATGTTTTTGCACTTGAATAATAATGAACATTTAGTGTCTTCTTTTCTTGCAAGTTGTAATTTAGACTAGTTTATTGCTTTTTTGCTCATGATAATAATGTAAAGACCACATGTAGTACCAGATTAGACTTAATTTTGTTAAGATAAATATTGGTTTAATTAAGCTTTTCAGTTTAATCCTGACTTCAAATTGCTGGCTATTTGATATAATATGTTTTTCTATCAAACCTTTATTGATACAAACCTTTACTCTAAAGGTGATCAATAAAAAATGTTTCAAACAATGTAAAACAATGAACAGTGCGAATAATAAAACAAAGCCAGTGTCTCGCTCGTGCAGGATGAGGATGTGCTCTTTCCTCCTTCTCCTGCGCGGTGCCCTCTCCTTTGTCAGGTGGTGTTAGAACATCTGCCCTGAGCTGTGTGTGTGTGGGACAGTGAGGGGGACGCAGAGTGGGCTCGGGACAGGGGGCAGTGCAGCTGTTGGTTTGTCCCCTCCTGATGGCCGCCCCATTGTTCTGCCCCTCTGTGTCCCCGGCTCCCTCTGTCCCGGCCGCTTTATGATCCGCTCCTTTCTCTCAGGGGCACAGCGCGGGTGAATTTATGTCCCCCAAACGCGAGTCTTTCTCAGGGCATAAATTATTCTGAATGATTCCTGTCAGAGCAGTGTTGCCAAGGGGTTCATGTTTTATGTTCCATTGTCCTTTCACTTTTTTATTGCATTACCAAAAATGAAATAAGGGCACTGATGGGGTTTTGTTTGTAAAAATGTCAACATTAAAATTTAAAGATATATTTTTGTCAAGATATTTTTTTTACTCTTTAAAGGTGTACTTTGTCACATTATTGCTTAGACCGGAATTTTCAACAATATGGCATTAAAGTTGTGTATCTCCATGGAGACAATCTAGCGAATTCACCAGACCCAGTTACAGCTCAGATCTGCGGAGAGGCGATACTACTCACAGTATGAATGTATATTTCTGAAGGCATTTTTGAGCCAAAAAAAAAGCAAATTAGATAAGTTTAATGACATACCGTGGAACATTCCAGGCACGAAACATATGTATTACCGACAATGCAAATAAAAACATTGACCTACACAAAAAGTAAAATTGCTGATTTCCAAGTGCGATTGTGTTTTTTACTTCTTGACCTTTTTTAGTCAGCTCTCTTGCCATTTAGTTAATTAAAGTTAGCCAAATTATGATAGTTATTTTAAATAAATTGAGTCAGCCAAAGCAAACAACATGGGAGCTTTAAATGCTTAAGATAATTGAATCCACAGAGAGTGATATCAGCGAAAGGACTGGTGTCTGAGTTGAATCATATCCTCTGAAGTGTAACCCTCATAAGTCCTTATCTTAGCAGCCAGTGACATACAGAGAAATAATAGAGCCAATATTTAATATTATGTCATGTGATCCTGTCATTAACAGCGCCAGTCCCAGTGCTATTGATAACTCTGTTGACTCAATGGTCAACTCTTTAAAATTTGCTCTTGATGTTGCAGCTCCACTTAAACAGAAAGTAATCAGGCCAAAACGAGCCTCCCCCTGGTACAATGAAGAACTACGTTCTCACAAACAAAGGGTAAGAAAACTAGAGAGATCCTTACGCCGCTCCCACACAGAAGAATCCCTAAAAGAATGGAAAACTTGCCTTCTGTCTTATAAGCAGGCTCTGCGTAAGGCTCAAACCAGATATTATTCAAATTTAATAGAAGTAAATAAAAATAACTCTAGATTTCTCTTCAGCACTGTAGCCAGGCTGACAAACTGTCACAGCGCAGTAGAACCCTCAATACCAGCTACTCTAAGCTGCAATGACTTCCTTCTATTCTTTAGCAGCAAAATCACAACTATTAAATTACTCCCACTATCAGTACTGAGCAAGCCCAGACTGCAAAGCTAGTGTCCCATACAAATCCTTCAGTAATACTAGATAGGTTCACTGCTGTTGATCAGGCAGAGATAACTTCAGTCATTATGTCCTCCAAAACATCAACTTGTATTTTAGACCCAATCCCAAGTAGACTCCTCAAAGAAATTCTCCCCCTAATTATAAATCCTATTCTTAATATGATAAATACTTCACTAGAAAGCGGTTATGTCCCTCAGTCCTTCAAATATGCAGTGATTAAACCACTTTTGAAAAAGCCTAATCTAGACCCCATCATACTGGCAAACTATAGACCTATTTCTAATCTTCCCTTTGTCTCTAAAATCCTTGAAAGAGTAGTGATTAAACAGCTTTGTCGCCACCTGCAGGACAATAATCTATTTGAAGTTTTTCAGTCAGGGTTCCGTGCGTACCACAGCACTGAAACTGCACTAGTTAAAGTCACAAATGATCTGTTATTAGCTGCTGATGATGGACAGGTCTCAATTCTGGTTCTGTTGGACCTCAGCGCAGCGTTTGACACCATCGACCACAACATTCTACTGCAGAGGTTAGAATGTGATATAGGTGTCAGTGGAACCGCCCTTAGCTGGTTTAAATCCTATCTATCTGATAGGTACCAGTTTGTTAATGTAAACCAGAGATCTTCCCCATGTTCTAAAGTAACCTACGGTGTGCCGCAGGGTTCAGTCCTCGGTCCAGTTCTGTTCACACTTTATATGCTGCCCTTAGGTATGATCATCAGAAAGCATGGCATTAACTTCCACTGCTATGCAGATGACACTCAGCTGTATTTATCAATGAAACCTGATCAGACCCATCAAGTAGACAGACTTAGTGCCTGCGTGAAAGACATAAAAACTTGGATGACTCTTAATTATCTGCTCCTTAACCCTGAAAAAAAAGAGGTCATTCTGCTGGGCCCTAAGCACCTGCGAGACTCTTTACCTGACCAGATAGTTTCTCTGGACAATATCACTGTAGCCCCCAGCTCTACTGTAAGAAACCTTGGGGTCCTATTTGACCAAGATCTCTCGTTCAAAGCTCATATAAATCAAGCCTGTAAAACAGCCTACTTTCATTTGCGTAACATAGCCAAAATTAGAAAAATCCTGCCCAGAGATGATGCCGAAAAACTCATCCATGCATTTGTCACATCCAGATTAGACTATTGTAACGCTCTGCTTACAGCGTGTCCTAAAAGCTCTATAAGAAGCTTTCAACTGGTTCAAAATGCAGCAGCAAGATTATTAACAGGTACTAGAAAAAGAGATCATATTTTACCAGTGTTGGAGTCTCTTCACTGGCTTCCTGTTGAGTTTAGAATCAAATTTAAAATCCTCCTCCTGACTTATAAAGCTTTAAACAATATGGCCCCATCCTACCTCAAAGATGCAATAGTAGCGTACCATCCAAACAGAGCTCTTCGTTCTCAAAATGCTGGACTATTGTTAGTCCCCAGAGTCTCTAAAAGCACAGTAGGAGGTCGAGCATTTAGCTACCAAGCTCCTATGTTATGGAACCAGCTCCCTGTTCATGTAAAAGAGGCCGACACAGTCTCTACATTTAAGACCAGGCTCAAAACGTTCCTCTTTGAAATAGCTTATGGTCAGGCCAGTTAGGAACAGAAATAAAACCTATAGTTTTAGCTATGCTGCCCTTGTAGCAACTATGCTGGGGGAAGTATGGCAGCTTGAACACTATCTTCTGGTTCTTCCTACTTTACCTATCAACAATATTTAATATTACTTCAACTGTAGTCTGTTCATTGCTGTTCACATGTTTCTCTTTCTCTCCACTTCCCCCGGGGAGTGGAGACTGTTTCAGGCACTGCGGCGGCTGCTCCAGTGACGACCCCCCCACCCCCATCTGTCTGGAGGATCGATCTCTACACTGGAGGATCTATGCGCCACCCGCCTGGACAGCTGGATTAGCCACACCTCGTCTGCCTGGACGAACTCCTTCTACTTTAGATGAACTGTTCCTCATCTCCTGCTGGAGGATCTCTCTACACTGGTGGACTGCTCCTCGTCCTCCTGGAGGAACTCTTTAAAGCCACCTCCCTCTTGAGTGGTTCTGGCTCCACAGTCCAAGTGGATGTCAGTCCTAGTTCATCTGCAGCCTGTCCGTCCGTGGGAGTAGGATCTCTCCTTCACTGTGGTTCTCCCTGAGGTTTCTACTTTTTCCCGTGGGGTTTTTTGTAGTTTTTCCTCACCGCGAAGGAGGGTCAAAGGACAGGGGCATTCTGGGACAGTTATCTGAACTGCTTTTACCTGTGGCCCATCGAGGCAACTGTTGTTGTGATTTTGGGCATTATAAAAATAAATTGATTTGATTTGATTTGATACACATGTAGTTAGTGTAAGTTGGCGGAAATTCTTGTAATTAAATATCATAAACGTAAATTTGGGCTCATTTTTAAGAGTGCAGAGATTTTGATTTAGAGCAAGTGTGCATGCATATCCTCAAATAATTGTTTCCTGATTAGAAATTACTTTATTCAGAATTAGCTGCTTTGGTCTGGTGAATGTTTTTGTGTTTTAATTGTTCACCTTCTTGTTCCCATTCTACGATTTAGAGGTGATTCCAGCAACTACAGACAATAAGAAAAGCAAATCCATAACCATGAGAGAAATCACAAGCAGGGGAATTAAAGATTCAAAATTTGGATCTTTTCTAGAAATTTTGTCCTAGATATAGTGCAGAAAGTCCAGTGTATTTATGTGACTTCAAATACTTTCATTGTTGTGTGCAGTGAATGGCCTGAGGCTGATGAGACAATACAGTGGCAGAGGTCAGATAACAGACTCTTCACAGATCCATCTCCTGCTGTTCAGTGGGACTCTGCCTCTGCAGACACGCCTCAGTGTTATCAGCTGACAAGAAGTCAGGCTGCACGACTACTGCAGCTGCTTCTGCTCAAGTACAATCTATGTCATTTATTCATTACTTATTTATCTTTTATTGTGATTTATAAGGATTGCACAATTTACAAGCCAGGGGTATACATAATTAACCAAACATACACACTCATGTTGGCTTGATCAAAAATATACAGACATTTTTAAATGCAGGAGACGAGAAACACGACATGCCAAACAACACAAGATAAAAACAAAACATTGCATTCATCCTCACGTTCACTTGAGCTTATTCAGATATCTATGTGGGATATGAATTACAAAGGCTAAAGCTGTGAAAATTGTGTTTTAATAATGGGTTTATTATTATTATGTACAACACAACAGCAGGTTTTGTACTTTGGGCATTATATATTGTTTACCCCAATCTGGTGTTTGCTGCTGCTCTGTTTAAGACAGGGCTTCAGGAGCCTGGTTTTCAGCACAACATCTGTTAATGTGTTTAGGTGGTGTGAAAAACAACTGTTTGCCTCTAGGAAACACTGCTGATTTAACCAGAGGTAACAGAGCAGCAGGAAAAGCAATACTGTTGAAATGCACCTTAACAATGACTAGATGAAAAATGCCAATAAAAGTATGTGTGTCCCAGCACTGAGACACGAGCCAAGCATTGTGTGACTGTGTCATAAGTCATGGACGCACAGCTTTAGGCAGCCTGATCCGCACAGGCCACAGAATACTCAATAGCCATCATGAGGTCCTGACCTTCACGTAAATATGTCAAAGAGACAAACAGCCTGTGTGACACTGGTCCAAAGAGCAGGACTTGTGCATTCTTTAAACCCAGTCCCGGTGCAAGGATCATTCACCTGAAAGAATATTCCTCTAAAAAGGCATATGTTAATGCTGCGTTTGTTTATAGAGAAAATGTTTAGCTCATTGTGTTCTAACTGCATAGGTGGAGATAAGGCCACAAATGTGTGAAATGTGGCGTTACAAAAATGTGGCTGATAATGTGAAAATGCTAAGAGGCTGTAGTCCAGGCATGATGTGTATATTGCCACCACTAAAGAAAAATTCTCAATTTTCCAAGAAACTACATTTCATAACATATTATTTCAGCAGAACTTCCAGTGTGGAATCAGACTGATGAGTAATTGACAAACACTCAATACTGTGAACCCGCTGGTCACTTTTCATTTTCACAAAAAGTTATTTTCCAATATGGTTGATAACATCAGTCTGCTGCTGTTGTGAGGACCAGATACGCGTCTCAGACAAGGCCAGGCACATACCTGTGAGCTGGAATTTTATCAAAAGTACGTTTACCGCAAATTCATGTGAACCCATGATGAGAGATAGGCCAGGAATTTCTCTGATCAAAAGTGTTTCAAAAGTGGAAATAATGTCAAAATCAGTGGACAAACTTCAAAGATTCAGCAATTTAATAAAAAACAAAACAAAAAAACTACAGTGTATTGATGTACAATAAAATATTTTATTGCTTTTGGGTCAGAGTATTGGAAATTCATAATAAAACACAGTGTATTTAAAAAATGATTTAAAGTTATAAATCACAGTAGTTACCGCATTGTGGTTTGAACCTTGGCAGCAACTACTTTGTGTCAGAAAGTTGTTTGTATATTGCTGAGTCTTTTAAAGAACAACATGACTACAATGTCTAAAAGATACTTACAAACGGAGAACTGCAGTGGCTAGAAAATGCAGCACAGATAATATGATGGGGTTTAAGTCATGTGTTGGCAAACAGCGACATCTAGTGCTCACATGCAGGAAGCTAAACATCTTATAGGTTATACAGGCTGCATTACTTTTTAAATTAAATTAATTCTGACTGTTTCAATTTATATAAAACACGAATTGCAAACATCTATGAAAACCATTATACACATGACATTTCACATACTTAAACAGACTGTACATACAATGTACAGGTTACACAATAAATTCTATATTATTATAGTTTCAATGCACCAGAATTGGGGAATTCAAATCTGTTTTTCTCTTGAATGTATTTTACTGAAACATTAACAAACACATTATGGTAAAGTAGACCTTGGTAAAAAGATCTTGTAAAGTATTGGCTTTTCATAAATAGCCAGGCTAAGTTTCTTTTCCAAAGTTCCAGTTACTCAGCGTTTTGCCTCAGGATCCTTTTCTCCTCCTCTACAAAAGTCTTGTCAGATGTTGCTTGTCCCATGTCCCTCTTCCTTTTCTCTTTCTGCTGAAACGTTTCAACACGTTTCTTTTTGGCAGAAACATCAGACTTATCGGGTTCTTCATCTAAAAAAAGGTTAGAAGGTCCATGTTAGAAGAAATAAAATTATTGGGAAAAAAAACCTAATACTAAGAAAATGTTGGTAGAACAAGACCGTATACCAAGTCCAGGAGTGTCCAAACTTCTTTCATAGAGGGATGCATTTTGAAATATTTATAGGGCCACAGACGACAATGAGGTGAATCTCTCAAAATGCTACATTTGGCGTAGTCGTTGTAATTCCTCATTAGGGCAGGAGTGCTTCATCATAGAAAAGGTTCTACAAGTAGTCATCTGAATACGGTTTTGAAAATTAAGCTACTTCAATGTCATTCTTAATCTGATAGAGAATAACTTTTGGTTTTGATTGAGTTTTGATTAGCCACTACACACCTTCAAAAATGCTTCAATTTTTACGGTAAAAATGCTGGTTGTCTTCAAAGAAATAGCATCTTAAGTTAGAGCCAAACAGTACATTGTGAAGGTATTGATATCCCAATAGTGGTATTGATATCCCAATTTGGTGCAATAAACGATATTGCGCCAAACAGAGATTTTTTGTTTTTAAAATTAAGTTCAAGACACAGACGTACAATGGACTCTAACGTTTTTACATTTAGGGTAATTACAGAAATGGATCATGTTATGAATGATTACAGCAGCACATGTTTGCAGGTTTTTAAAGTCAGAGGAAGTGGCTCTAATCCTTATACCGTGCTTTGATCAGTTGATCATTCGTAATCCTTAAAGGGATAAACAGGACTCACCTGACTCAGACAGCTGCTCCTCTGGAGGGAGGAAGCGCGCTTTGCCAGAATGTGCAGGTGCATCTTCCCCATTATCTTCATACACATTGGACCATTTTATGGCCATGTCCATCCCTGGAGGAGGCCCCTTTTTCTTCACTGGCTCTGGTGCTGCAGTGTAGCTCTGAGGAGGAGGGACCGCATTGGTCTTCCATGGTGTAAACTCTTTAGGAGCCTACAAAGAGCAAAATTATAAATGAAATACTTTCTTTGCAATGAGTGAAATGAAACCCCAACCCTGTTTTAAAACGGAATGTCTTAACAACCACAAGCTATCTCATTGTATGAGTTTGTTATGACTGATGCTACACTCAAAAGTTATCTCATTAACAAGTCCACTTAGAAGTTTCTAAGGCTGCACAAGTTTTGGGGGGGGGAATGAATTGCGATTCTTCTTACTGTGTAGTACTGCGACTGTGATACGATTTCCAATATATTTAAAAAGTAGGATTCAGTTTTGTGCATATTGTACAACAATTTCAGGAGCATTAACATTTAAGAGAAGACTGAAATATGAAATGATTAACTAATACAAGTAACACATGCATTTCAGAACATGTTTGTAGAGGGCTTAACTACATGTACAAACAATAAGACAGAAGATATTTGCAGAGGACATTCTATTATCTATTGAAGCCTTTGTGATTTGATAATTGCGCCAACTGCAATAACAATTGAGATTTTCTTGCGATCTTCTTAAGATGTTTTAGATAAAAGTGTAGTGTGTAGATTTGACCTCTTCTGGAGCTTTGACCACGAGATTGTCCCAGTCGATCTCCTTGTTGAGCGGGTTGTAGAGAAACGCAGGTCTGGAAACAGTCTCGAAAAGCTCATCTGGTTTGGGTAAAGGTGCACCACTGGCAGATCTTTTCGTCCCTTGTTGTGGAGCCTGACTTTTGCTCCCCGAGGCATCTTTATCCAACTTCTGACTGGTTTTCTTCAGGCTTTCTCTCTCCTCTTCATCTGAATCGCTCGCATTGCTGCTGTCGCTCAGATCATCGTAGCTCGAGAAGAAACCCATAGAACCAGACTTATTTTCTTCAGACATGATTAAGGTTGAGCTTGTTTTCTACCAACACAAAGATTGATCGAAAACTGCCGTGTTTAATTCAAGAAAGAGCTTACAGAAACCTGAAACCTTACTCCATTTTGAACCAGCCTCCAAAACAGTCGTAAAAGGTTCGAAGGTGTCGCGAAAGCAGTCGTAACTGTCGTAACTTTGTGTTGGTTTACGTCTCCAAATTTAAAATATAAATACAACTAAAAAAGGGTTTTAATTTTCTCACTAGACAAAAAACATCGAGTTAATAATTTTAACTAATAAACACAGGCAAAATATATATACTTTTTTAAAAACTTAAGTGAGCGTAAGACTAAATAAAGTTGTAGCTTTATTTAACCACTAGAGGGGGCTATGGTCATTCGATTGAAATGAGACAATAAACAAGGGCCATAGTTTGGACTTTCCTGCATAAAAGTGTCAAATGGACAGAACAGACGCACTGTCCGATGTGTTGATTCAACAGGTAATCACAAGCTTAAATTAAACTTCGTATTTGTTTTCTATAACATTTTGGGTTTGCAATGGCTCATTTTAAGAAGTTCTCTTTGGCTATGGGTGCCACATGTGCAACATAAACCTGTTGATGGTGAAAGATTAACTGTTAGCTAGTGGCTGCACATGGTTAGCTAGTTGTAAATTAACCCTTTTCTGTCAACAGTGAAGTGTCTTGCCCTTCCTCTTGTGTCCAACGTGCTCATTCCACTGGTGATGATTGAAAGCACTTAGGGCTTTTACATTTGGAGCAGAGGGTTTCAATGTTTTAGCCAGAACTGCAGTGGCCTTTCTTTGCCCTTGTGCATGGGTCAAACACCTTCTAAAGCCCACAGCATCAGTACACAGACATAAATCTACCAGATATATTGCCCCGGACACACCTTTATGTTTACCACTAACTATCCCTTTCCCCTTTAGTGCCCAATAATCACAATTACAGATGTTTTTTACATTTTTAGTTGAGTTGGTTGAGATTTAGTTGTAGTCTATAGTTCAATCACAGCCCTTGAAGAGCTACAGACCAGTGTTTCTCAAACTGTGGTTCATGTGTCGTATGCGAGGTCCTCTGCAGTTCTATTATTTGCTAAATTTAAAGTCAAATATCAACATTGGTCCCTCCTATGCGTTGTTTCTTGGTTAGCAATGAGTTGTTCAGTTTTAGACCATGGTTTAGCCATAGTTTAGACCTGGAATAGTACTATTATAGATTATAGATTATAGTACTATTATAGACACAGTGTAGATATGGTGGTATTTGCTGTAAATAGTTTAATCAGCTGACAATGTCTTGGTTGAGAAAATGTTTTATCAGTTTCCAATTTTGGAGTGATTTTAAAGGATTTATATTCACCAAAGCAGAAAGGGCAAGGCATGGAGTGTGATATCCCAAGATTTTGTAGAATTTCTTTACAGATAGATACACAGGTTACTTAGTGGTTTTATGCATACACATTTGCAATTTTATGAGTTTGTGTGATCTCGTGGTCTTGTCAGTTCAGTTGGGTACATATAGATGATCAAATCATAGGTATTTTGAGCTTTTGCCACACGATGCAACAGTTAATCAACAAGGACATTTTTGTGCATACCTTGAGTAAAAGCTAATGGCCAAGAAAATGTCTCAGCTCTGCACATAAATGTCAAAGGAATGATACAAAATGACATATCTTGTTTTATATTTACATATCTTGCTATACATTTTAAAGTTAACTTGAGCTACTAGTATACAGTATACCACTTTATACACTTTAATTGTATTTAATAAAGTACGTAATAGCTTTATTGAGGCTAATCAAGGTAAAGCCAAGCGTTACGGAATAAATGGTAGATGAAGGATGTTTTGAA
The DNA here is from genome assembly GCA_019453435.1 of Rhinogobius similis. Lineage (NCBI taxonomy): Eukaryota > Metazoa > Chordata > Actinopteri > Gobiiformes > Gobiidae > Rhinogobius > Rhinogobius similis. The sequence continues at coordinate 20,147,448 of CM033623.1, read as the reverse complement.
GTGTAACTTTTATTTTTAAGTTCTTTTGTGACAGACAAGTTTCAACTAATCGTAGCCTACTGTTTGCAGCTGTAAGTTGTAACCAAAGCACAAGATAGAGTGGCAGGTAATATTCATAGTATATTTTCCTTTGACAGTGCTGCAACTTTTTTGACCTGAGAGACATTTTTGAACTTTGCAAAGATTAAAAAACTCCCGGAGGCCCGATAGTGTGTTCTGCATTCATCATTTTCAGGAGGAGACACAAGCTTACATAGATCCTTATTATCAGATAAACTTCGGGTGCAAGGCATTAGCTCAGATTGATCATGGCCACTGACAGTTTCTAGAAGGTAGATTTGTTTAACTTCTTCACTAAGACTGGTCATGATGTGTGAGATTCCACATTGAGGCGGTAGACCACACCATCTTACTCTGTTTAATCTATCCATTCATAATCTTTTTGTTTCATTTAGGCTCAAGAGTGGAGGTTGTCTCAAGGCACTATAACAGTGGGTAGATTTCTTGGTAAGTCTAGACCAACCGTTTTCATGTAGGAAGCAAATACCAAACATAACCCAGTGTTTTGAGTGTATCATTAGTTTATCTGCAGCTGTCTGGCAAGAGTTTAAAAGCACATTTCTTCCTCCTGAGCATAGGTGTTAAGTGTATGAATCCTGTTTGCACTTAAGATAATTGGACCTCAGTCACCACAAACAACATATGCTGAAAAAGTACAGGTGCACATGAAGCTTTACTGTTTAGTTTTTAGAAAGGAATCACTTTATGCTTTTTCTTTAGAGTGTTCTTTGACCAATAGTAGAAGAATTGTAGTAATAATTTCACAGCAACAGCATTAGTACTATCGAAAGAAAAACAAAACTGTAGTGCTACTCTTAGAAATAAAGGTATGCAATTAAGTGAAATGTTTAAATGGTTAATAATTGTTGTAATCTTTATTTAACTAGAATATTCCCATTGAGATTTAGTCTACAAAAATAGTGAATAAAGGCACAATTAAATAAAAAACAAAGCCAAAAGCTCATGATTTGTGATGCTCATAATGCCATACTGTATTGTTTTTGTTATGCAAGTTGCAAACAGTAAACCTTGTCATTGTACAGTGGTGGTCACCTTAAATTACCAACAAACTGCATGTGCACGTGTGAAAGTACCCGAGATGTTTATGAATGTCAGCATGTACTTAAGTTATTACATGCAGTAAGTCAAAAGCAAAGCAAAGGATGGACTGACAGGTAATCTTCACGTTAATTTTGTTCTTACACTGTTCAGACGAGAGATACAGTTGTGAAGTTTTGACGTTTTTAACTTTTGAACAGTTAAAAGCACTTGACTAATAGATAGCCTTCATGGTAAACTTTAACCTTTAACACTGCTGAACAAATAGGCCATAATAAACTGTTAACCTTTTACTGTTTTATTCAAGTTTTGGCTTTAACTTCCAGTGTCACTGCATTGTTGTTCATTTTGAATTTATTGGTGCCCTTCCAGATTTTTATCCAGACTTAGGGCTGCCGCAAAAAGTACATACAGGCTAGACAGCGAGCCTTTATGATGTGACTCCTTTTGCAATGGGCTACACTTTGATAGTTACTTGCTCCCCCCTGTGGTAGATTCAAACTATAACCTTCTGTATGAATAACAGTTTTGTAATAGAAGTAGTAGTCTTTACAGTCGTCCCAGAAAATTGAATCACAAGAAAAGAAGTTTTAAAAGGATTCATCTTGACTTGGTTTATTTGAAGACATAACACTTTCAGTCTCATCTCAAAAATTGAGAATGCGTCTTGGATGAAACCAAGTCCAGATGACTTTTCAGTCCTTTGAATATGTTCTCTATATGACTTTACTAAACAAGCATGTGAAGTGACTACATTCTGCACAGGGCTGCAAGAATAGGCACGATTAAATAAGAGTCGCAAATACTGCAATTATCTAAAGGGGACATACAAAAAGTACTTTTAGAAGATTTTAACTTTGTTGCAGTGCTCTTCCCTCATCATTAGCTTGCTTTATTATATTTTGATTGATTCAAGTATGTTTGAGTGATCTTGTCTTGTGCCCAAATTCGAGGTTTGGGTGCGGGGGAAATTTCAGTTTTCACCTACCCCCCCACATCCCTGTACCTAATCAAGATTTCAGGTCAGAGTGAGGTTAAACGATGTCCAGAAGCCATTTAAAAAAGTAAAAACACATAATGAAATTCTCCTGCTTGCTTCGGTGAAATGTCACTAGAGATGTGGGTTCTCAGTTCAACAGTTTCTAAAAGAAAGTCAGTGAACCCGTTTCTATTATTGAGCCATTTTAGATCAACATTATACTGCACAATGAATTAAATGTAAAATGGTTATATATTTATATTGTTGTTTAATACTGAGTAATAGTACTGAACTAACCGCAAAGCTTGTGAAAAATTGCAATTAGAAATGTTTCTACAAATAGTGCAACCCTAACAATAATAATAATAAAAGAATGGAATAATACAAAGTAGAATCTCAGCACCTGCAGCCATTCCATATTCATGCTCCTTTACCTTTCCAGCATTTCTTGATACATATCTATCATTGCTGCTTTGATCTCTTTTTTCCGTGACTCTTTCCATTATGGATGCAATGCTCATGATTAAGTGTAAAAGGGGTGAGGTGGAAATAACATGTGGTGTCCTGACTGACTTTTACACCTCACATCTGTTTGTTTAAGTTGGAAGTAAAACTGCAACATAAGTGAAAAAGATATTACGCATAATGAGGCGTTCACATTTCCAACTTTATGAGCTATTTTGCAACTTTAAACTGTTGTCATTATTCTGCCTCGTATTAGTTTAAATGTCCACCTCGGCTTGTCACTCACACCATTGCCCCCTGTGTGTTCGCAGCATGGTCACTTGGCACCTCTTACAATAGCAGGAGTGAGAGGGGCATTCCTGCGCTCATTACATTAACTCGAAGCTGTGTTTGCGCCGCTGCCTGTCGGGGCTCGTGGCTGGAGGCCGGAACGAGATCCAAGTGTGGCAGAAAGGGAGGAAAGAAAGATCTTCTGAGAATAGGTGAGTTGGAGAAGTGGGTTAAAAGGACAGAAGAAGTGGAGACAGTGATAAGAACCAGTTGGCAAAATATTTTTAGTGAATAAGGGGGAAAAGGCACATTTTTCCAGAAACTGTGAATAGGAAAAAGAAAAATTGAAAATAATTTAAATAAAGAAAATAATGGCTAATATTGCACAGAATATAAAAAAGTCAGACGTAAAATTGCACTAACTAAAGCACATTGGGTAGGCGTTTATGGAGGCAATGATCTGACCTGCTGAAACAATTTAGCATAAAAGTATATTGACTACCTACTACCTATTCTAATCCTTCTTTGTCTAGAACATATGGGTTACGTTTCAAATTTTGTAACTATTTAAGATTTCTGATATTTCACACTGAAACTTTATTGCACTCATTTGTCATTCAGATCATGACGGGGGCTAACCAATAGAAGAAGTCGATGGGAGAAGTTCAAATGTACCATCCAGTCTTAATGTAAGATGAATCCACCTTTAACGACAATTAACAGAGAACGGACTTATACCCCATTTAATGAATCATATCTCAATGAAAACAAACACGTTTTGAACTGAATACATTTATTATTCGTTTTTAGCACCTATCTAATTAGATTGGAGCCTATACTATGGGTCTTTGGTGAGGTACATTTTCATTCAGCAGTTTCCTGTCAGTCAATCAGTCAATAAATCAATAAATACCTCTATTCATCCTCGAGGGGGAATGGAAACAGCAGACTCTGGTGTCACTCTATGTCCTGCAGCATCACAGCCAGTGCCCAGAGTGGGGCCAGATGATCTCTGAAGACACAACAGGAAAGCTTTTACACCTCACTCTTATTCCTCTTATTTGTTTCGATTTGTTGATGAGACGGACAATTCCCCTGAAGTGTTTCTTCAGGAAGGTCTTCTACCGCATTTGCTGTAAAAACTATGCATACATTGCTGTTTTCTCCCAATAGCGGTTGACAAAATACTTAATTTATTGTTGTTGTTCTTATTGTTTAACCTTTATATTAAATGTGCCAGACATTTGGGTCAAAAGTGCAGTTGGGGTGGATTTATAGTGAGGGGGGCGTTGGAGATCATCATCATCCTCATCACGAGTCCTTGGGTCCCCTGCAGTGTGACTGACTGTGTGGGCTATAAGTGCACAGCGCTCTAGACCTCATGCCCTTCCTGCTGCTTTGATTCTGGCCACACTCATTGCCTGTCTACCAGCCCACAGTCTCGGCTGCATGTCAGGACAGACACTGTGTAATCTAAGCAGTCCCATCTCACAGAAAACTATCATCATTGTGTAAAGGGCTCATGTTGAGAGACTATTTTGGCTGCTCCACATTTTCAAATATGTCAGTGGGATAAGTTATTACAGCATGAGGTAACCGCACTTTTGCAGTTTATGATTATGGGCCTTCATGTTCATATAAAAGGGGAGAACTGCAGGGGGAGAAGAAATAATAGCTGCAGTCAAAGCATGCCAGGTCTAGCAAAATGTTAAACTTTTAGATGTGGCTTTGGTCAGTGTTTTTCTTGAAATTGTGCCAACCATTGTCATTGATTTTATTAGATTTCAGAAAGCCATAATTTACCTGTTGACAAAACATTTTCTTAGTATAATTGTTTCCTCTGTGTGCTCCCCTGGGCCTACTTTGGGTGCATAAAGCAAAACTTTCCGAACACAAGGGAAATTATGTCTACTGCACAAATAATAATTGGCTTAAAACTGTGAAACAATATAACAGGAGTGAGTGTTTTTGTTGGAAGCTATTCTATTCGTGAGTTTCAGCTTTCTGTTATAAGCAACCTTTGAGTACTTTTCACTATTCAAAAGATGGAGTATTTTGTTTTAAAGAGTTAATTGCTTTGGCAACGGTCCTAATTTCTCATCATTCTGAACTCCTGTAGAGAACGACTCTACGGGAGTTCAGAATGATGAGAAATTAGGACCGTGGATGGAGCTCCAGAGTCAAGCTGACTCTGGAGCTCCATCCCACAAAATTTGTCAAAAATTAAGTTGTTTTGAGCTACACTTAGTCACACTAAGTTTTAAACTGACATGGACCAAAATAACACACTTTATGTATTTATATTTATATACACAGTATATAGAGGTTATTTTCCGGTCAGTAGCTGTTGTTCCTTTCCGTTATAAAACAGTTCTTGCTAGTCCTCAGACTCAGCTCATATTTATATAAACTGTCATTAAAGTGACAATGGGACATCCCCCAACAATGACTTTCCACACCTTTCCCAGTTGCAGTCGAATCCCCTGATCAAGCTGACAGGGGAACCAAGGGGATAGAAAAAATAAACAAAGTCAGTCTTCCCAAAGCTTTGTGGGCTTTCAGTGATAGGCAAGCTGTCTGCTGCGCACATTGGTCACCCAGAGCAAAGGCCTCCCTGTCTGTATGTTCTGCACATGTCAAATAAGAATGCTTTGTGCAAAAGCCAACAAACATCTTGTTTTCAAATGCATTATTCAACACGTGCTGACAATCATCTTAAACAAAAGAAAAAGTAAGAAAAAGTTTAGATGATTCCTGCTCTTGGGTGAGCATTGATAGGCATTAAAGTACAAAGAGTAACATGCTTTTAATAATAAGCACCAGCTCATCTGACCAGAAAACAACCTTTTCAAAAACATCTTTACATTTGAAAAATAGAAAACGAGAAATAACATGTTTTATCTCGATAACCACTCAATTTTTCACCTTCCATGTCTCGGCATCAAATTAAGAACTTTTTTACATTAGTTACACATAAACAAATGAAGATGCACTGCACATTTCTGGTGAGAGTCCATCAACATATTACATGACGATATAATAACTTTGAATTAAACTTAGCTCTCCCTAAAATCAGATATTTTATTAGTATTCGTTTATTTGGCTGGGACAGTGCATGTTCATAAAAATACATGATGTACATAAACACACTGCATGGTAGCTATGGCTAATGTCCAGCTGTTGATCTGCCTTCGCTCTCATAGCACGCTCTCATTCATGCTCCAGTGTGCATGGACACTGAAGGCAAAGTGGGTAATGTAATGTAATGTGCCTTGCCCAAGGACACAATGACAGTTTGCACTAGATCACTGCCGCACCACTACGGAACCTGGTATGCTCAGTAGTCTCCCATCCAAGTACTAACCAGGCCCAAACCTGCTAAACTGACGAGACCAGGAAGCTCAAGATGATGTGGCTGCAATTTGACCTGTAACTTGGTCTGGTGGCATCACTGGCTTGTCTCCATGGGGATAACCACGTGTGTGCCATTTAGAGCTGCAACAAGATCATTGTAGTACACAACTAATTGATTTATAGAAATAGTTGGTTAGTTAGTTACTTATTAAGTAATCGAAAAAATCGTTAACTAGACTAAACAGAGTCATGAAATGTGTACATTTTTTAAAAAGGAAACACCGTTTTGTCTGTAAATGTTCTACACCAGGACATCCTTAAACAGTTTCAATTCAACTTTCTCTGGGTAAAATTGAGTAAATATCTAATTTTCATGGGCCTTTCACTAAACAACTAATTTATTAATCAAAAGAATAACAGACTAATCGATTATCTAAGTAATCGTTAGTTGCAGCGCTTATGCCATATTGTCGAGCACTCATGGCAAAGCAATAACATCTCCGTGCAGACGAGCAGAGTACGGCCCTACACCAGAAAAGTTACGCATGTGCCCCTTTAAGCATTGTTACTAAAATCAAAGTGAGAATCATGAATAGTTACACTGAAAGGTTTGCTATTGAATAAAGTCCCAATTTCATGTCACTGAAACGTAGACTGGAACATGAAATATGTGGATTCTGGCAAATGGTGTCAGAAATCTTGGGATTTTGTTTAGAACATCAATAGAACAACATCAAAATTACAACAAATAACTTTTACTGAGAACCCATCAAGTGCTCTTTCAATGTTTTAATGTTTTTTTTTGTTTTTTAGTTTTTTTTTAATAGCCCAGAATTCTGCAAAGTTATGATAATATGATAATTAGCCTATATCACTGAGTACATTGTGTGTTCCTTTGCCAGTCTTTGTGCTGCTGTAGGTCTGCGATGTGCTGGTCCGTGTGGAGAAAGGATTCTGGGCAGATTTCACACCCAGGGGGCAGCTCAGCGGGGGTTGGCAGAAGAGGGGTAAGTGCACCTGGCCAAGCAGAAGAGAGCCCCCCACCAGAGTCTGTGCTACAGATATGGTCTGCAGATCAAAGAGCTAATCCCAGATCATCCAACCTGCCACTCCCTGCAGACCCTCTTCTCCTCAGGGTCCACGGAAAGGTTCATCTCAGGAGATCTGTCCAAAAGGAGGAGTGGTAGAGGAGTGGAGGAGTAGTGAGCCATTTATAATTAATCAACTAATAAGATATCGTTCAGCAAGTAATTGATTTAAACAACTTAGTAACTTATTTTCTGGAACAAACATTTCCACACAAAAATAAAGAAAACCATCACACATAGAGCAAAATATATAGATACTTAAAAAAAAAAACTGAATTGTCTTCACATTTTCTTCATCCGTACTCCACAAACCTGCTCCCCCTGATGCCCATGGTGAACCCTGAAGCCCCGGCGCTGGGATTTTCTGACTCATTAGCTTTGCTCAGTCAAGTGGAGCAGCCTGCGGATTCCTTCCAGCCAAGTTCATCAACCCGACCATCGACTCCGACTGTGAGGTGAGAAGACAGAGGGGTTCAAGCACTGGACCCCGCCGTGACTTTGTTTAGTGTGAAATGAGACGAGGAGGAGGCAGCGCTGAGGACATGATAGAAGCTCTACTGGAGGTTAACGGAGTGTCCAGCCGTCATGTTTAACAGAGCTTAGCAGTGTAGTTATAGGAGTGTTAACGCCTGTCAGTTAGCCGGCCTCCGTCCTGCAGCAGGTGCTGCTTTGACCCCTGGTCCACTGTTCAGACAGTGTCCTGTTGACCTGCTCTCTCACTGATAACATCACATCTTCACTCAGCCTAGCATTCTCACAAGGGCAAGGGCTGACCTGGTCCTAGAGGGTCAGATCACAATTTTGTGCTTAACGTCTTCTAGATAACACATTGGCTGTGTAATGTCAGAGCATGTCTCAGTGCATTCTGATGTTGTGTTCTTGGGCAAGACACTTAACCTGCTTGTGCTGCTCTCAGTCGTGTATGCGTGATCGTGAACCCGTGAATGGTTTATTGACGAATAGCTCTTTATTGTTTTTAATGACCTGATCTTGAGTTAATTTTCTCATTTCTTTGATTGGCAGGAAATCCAAAGTTTGACCCTGGAATCGATTCGTCACTGTCAGGTGAGCAATGAACACACCATTGCTCTTCATATAAGTTTGAGCTTTTATTAGTAAAAAAAAATTCAAACCTGTGCATAACATTTGTTGCACAAGTTTCTGCTGCTCTCAACATATTCCTGAAAATCAGAAATGTGGCTTGATTCTTCCAAACAATACATTTCCATCACAAATCAACACGGAACTTTGGCAAAGATGCTGATGTAGAAACTCTTTGGTCAGGATCAGTTTTCACCAATTTCCTTCTCGGAAAACTCAAACTCCTTCACAGTCTGAATTTAAATTCTGCCCCTGAGATGTTTGTTGGCCGGTAATATGGCCCAGCTGTTTCACAACTTTCTGTGAATAAACCACAACCAGCATTCATAGGTACACACAGGCTGAAAATGGAGACCCAGTACAGTAGATCAGACTTCCAGTGAGTCGTTTAATTGCATCAAAAACAGATCTATACAATATAAACTTTGTCTAATCTGGTGCCACTATTGAGAATCCCTTCAACAATCATCTAATGTAACAATCATGTCTTATGTAGGGAATGAAGCCAAGCCTATTCAAAGACATTGTTGTATGCAAACATTTAATGAGCAACAATGAAATAAACATGTTTTGTGTCATCAATCTTCTTAAACTTAAAAGCTCTAGGAATGCTTTTAAAATTTCCATCACATAGATTTTTGCTTTGGTGATGCAACTATGTAAATCATGCACTAAATATATATATTATATTTAACATTACACCCTGTGGGTTCTCCCGGCAGGAGTGGTAGTGGCTGTTATAATTGCAGGTTATCTTTGAAATACATAGCATTTTCCTTGTCAAAGACGGAGCCACAGTTTTAATTTGTGTGGAATCCAATAGGTTAAAAGAAAAAGAAAAAAGAAGTGGAAAATGTGACTGTCCTGTTAAGAACTTGTTTGGGAGAGATATTATCTTTATCGAATCCTTTTCAAGTATTTCTAAATTCGGCTTCAAGGGGCCAAGAGTCTTTGTACCACTCTTGTTTGAAGTTCCTCTTTTGGATAAACTGAAATTGTGAGATCAAAGCTAAATCAGTATTTGTTGTGATGACATTTCAGGGACAACCTAACATTGAAGGGGAAGTGCTATTTCAAAAAGAGAGAAGTCTGTCGAAAAGATGGAATAATAATATCAAAATGCACTGACAAGTAGCAAAGATGTCGAGGTTAGAGATGCACCGATACAAATACTGGAATGTGGTTTCTAGATTATGTTTTAGTTCCAGGGGAATGGTTTAGGTTTAGGTCAATCAATTCATTTTATTGAGAAAATTAAAAGGTCTTTGTTGACCCTAAAAATGTTTAACTTTTATTTATTCAATCATTTTCCATAGTACCTTGAAGAAAGTTTAAGTTAGATGGATCCGTTTTGTTAGTTGATTGTGCTAAAGGTGCAATATTTAACTGAGAGTTCGCCACCATCTTGTCTCTATGATGTTATTGTTTTGCCTCTAATGTTTTAAAGTATGTCAGTAAACCTCTCCAATGAGACAAGTTACGAATCAGCTCTGAGGCGAACCCATTAAAAGAAATTCATATGTTCCAGGGCATTGTTTTGCAGAATAAAACCCAAATTTAATTGCATCTGGTGGAGCATTTCCAGGCAATGCTATAACATATCCATAGAGACAAGCAGGTGGTGGATCTCCCTCAGTATGAAAGCTAGTGCAGCTTTAATTAAAAAAAAAAAAAAAAAAAAAAAGAATGTCAAAACAGTGTAACCGAGACAAGCGGGAAACGGACCACACAACATCACCTCCATGTGTTGCTCCTATTTTTAGGCTCTACTTTGTTCTCCAGTTATTTAGAAGCTGAAGCCGTCACCTTCAAGGAATGTAGGCTTTTATTTATTTATTTTATTACGATTGTTTGTTTTTATCTATTTGTTTTATGATTTTTTTCAGGGATACAACTAGACTATGGGGGGCCACTGTAGTCTCCTCGATTTATAAGGAAACACTGATGTACTGTTTACTAATGGTTTTCAGTAAATCTGTGTAAATTGTGTGAACTTTCAGTGTACTCTGGGTTCAGATACACGGTCAAACCATACAGATACTTAATAGATTTGAGAGCATTTGCAAGCACCACACCAGGCTTCCATTTAGTTGACTATTAAACAGAAAGCATGTCTTTAGTTGACCAAGAATGTCTTTAGTCAGCTACAGCTCTATCACCTTCACAGCAAGACTTTTAATGACACAGCTGTAGTAAGTTAATGACAAAATCAAACCGTATCCTGCTCTATATGAAAATGCATTCAGCTGAGTTGGTGGCTGTACAATCTGACGACATTTTTTACTTAACTGCTAAATAATCCTTGCATCGGATTCGGAAATTACCCCAAAGAGATCAGAAACTGGACCAAGGAACAACTGGTCGACCATAGTTTTGAAACCGCCATCTTGTTTCGTTTTAGTTGCATTCTCCACAACTGAGCTTAAGTTTTCCTTTGTTTAGTCGTGGCCAGTGTAAATCCTCACAGAACTTGAGGAGCACGGATAATGGCTCCATGACTTTACTTGTATAGAAGTGTGCCACGGGCTACTCATCTGGAGGAAATTGTTCACAGATCTACCCTTGTGATGGTAATGAACTGAAGCGTCTTTCCGTTTGGGACACTTAGGGACTTTGGGTGGTAGTAGGTAAGTGGTGAGCAGAGCAGAGGAGGATGTGGTTGTGTGTTGTTTTTTGGTTCCTGTAATGATGCTAATGGGTTGACGAGTAATGTAAAGGCCTCATATATCTTTAAGTTGTACCAGATGAACTACTGTTGCCTTCAGCCATCTTCTTGTCATCTTCCTGTTTAGATATTCACACGGTAATAAGGTTAAAACCGGATTGTTGCTGCTAGAGATATATCGATATTCAAATTTTGATTATCAATGATTCAAGTATCATTGATAATCAAATTGTTTAGAAACCTTGCCAAAAAGTACATTTAAATTAACCCAAACTTGAATTGTGAAGATTTAAAGTTATATTTCTGTTAACTGTAAATTGTAAATCTATGTGTGCAATACTTGAATATTTTACAGGCACATTTCTGATGGACTGCCATAATTCTCTCTGAATATCATCATCGAGAGCTTGGGAAAAAATATATCGATATAGTCATGTTTGTGAATGTCATCCACCTCTAGTTTCTGCTGTGTAGATTGTTTATTGCCTGTAAAACAAGTCATAACAACTTTACTTGCAGTTGTGGCTATAAAGTTTTGTGAATCACACACCTGTAAAACGTATTATTTGACAGTTATCTACAAGAGTCGGTATATTGCTCTTGTTGCATTGTGTAAAAGTTATTTCCCTGAATTACATTTCTCAAGACTGAACTAATATGCTTCAATTAGGTGTAAGGCAAATACCCAAGAACTAAATCAAATCTAATCCCAGACTAAACATGTCATAATTGAGCCAAGAAGTTTTGGCTGTCATCTCCCCATCTCCATGGAGACAGTAAGATGACCTGTTTTTCAAGGTATTTTGCAGCAATAAAAACTCCTATTGACATACTGAATAAACGCGAGAGAGCGAAGAGATACCTTATGAAACTGTGGAACATTCTAAGCAAAGCAATGTTCTTTCCCTGGAGACAAGCAGGTATAGCCCGAACATAGTGCTCGAAGTATCTCCTGGGTGCCACAGTTTGAGAAACACAGCATCCATTAACTGACAATTATAACTTTGGCGTATTTCAGCCCAGTTTCTCTCCCCAAAATTAAAAATAATAGAACCATCTTGCTTACAAACTCAAATACTCAAAATACAGATCAACCAGTTAAACATAAAATCCCAAACCTATGACACAGCAGTTTACCCACTAAAATAAAGTACAGTTCATCCTGAGTGTGTGACAACGTCAAATATGGATGAAAATCATAATATTAATAACAGACTTTAGGTTAAGAGGTTTTTGCTCAGATTCATAAGCCTCTTTTTAGATCTTATTACATAAAGTAAGCACAGCTGACATGGCCTTGGCCAAGGTAATGTTTGGGTTTCCATTATATCCTGTGTCCAGCAGAGCAGCGAGCTCACAACAGTCTGGAGGTCTGAGAGAGGACGACCTCAGGGCTATCTCTGTCTAGACTGCTTCGGTAAACCTTTTATTTCCAGCCTATAAAGAGGAATGTCTTTGCACAAAACCACCAGGTTGTTTTAATCACATGGCTACTGTGAATATCCTCTCATCTCTGATGGAGTGGATGTAGTCGTGTGGCGTCCAAATGGGACAGATTCTACGGACGATGGATCAACTGGAGGAGAGTGGAAACATGTGTCACACATCATGACATGAGGCCAGTATGTTGCGTTTGAAAGATAGCTGACCCTTCAAAATGTTCAAAATGTGAAAACAAAACAAACAAAACTTTTGCAGCGGTTTAAACATACATGTCATCCCAATTATTAATCGCGATGAGTTTATGAGTGCGTTTCACCACTTTCACACCACTGTTAACAAAAATAGGCATGTTAACAGGACACTAGTGTTACTTTGGCCGATAAACGCTTTATAATCAGATGCAAATTGCACAGTGACCCTAAGAGCTGCTTTTACATCGGCAGATGTGGGGAGGGTAGCCAAAACATTTAAGTAAGAGTAAATTTACTTCAAAATAATATTTGCCAACTAAGTAGAAGTACAACGTAGTAGTAAAGGAAAGTACACAAGCAAGTAAGTGAGAGTTACTCTAAAAGTAACTGTCTAGTTAATGTAATTGGAAGGACAAAATATTATGTAATGCACAGAATCTTCCATAGACAGATTAAAAAATTTGAAACACTAAATAATATCTGAAGGAGCAGTGCAAGAAATAGGTAAATCCAAAACATTTAATATTGTTGACATAGAGCTTTCGTTACATATAGCCTCACTAACAGTCAGAGTAACCAGAAGGTTTACTCTGCAACACTGTCAACTGACAGGCTTTAAAAAAAAAAAAAATCTGTATATTTACATTTATTTATATTTTGCCTGTATTCTGCCTGTAGGCTGTATTGGACAGGACAGTGTGAAATGGAGCTGAGACTATGGAGGGACAAGTACATTTGTGGAGCTGGATTTGAGCTCATGACACAGGCATGTGTGTCATCCACTCGACCGCTGAGCAGCATCTGAAAAGCTTTCAAGTTAGTTATGTTTTAGGTTAAGGCACACTTTTCTTGAAGGAGATGGATTTCCAGATTAAGCAAGATTTGGTCAGGAACTGAAGGATTTACCTAAAATGTTCATGTATTAGGTTGTTTTGGGTTTTATAGTCTTATTTGGTTAATTATATTTGTTCCAAAGATGATTCATTCTGCCAGTAATGGGTTCAATCACTGACGGCTCAATACTGTAGCTCAATTACTGAAGAAGAACAAGTACAATGGATTATGTGTTGGGCATCATGCTGAATATTAATCAGGTGATCAAACACACAACATTATGACTGCCAGTATTTGTCATGTTATGCGCGATCGTTTCTGTTGACCCACTTTACTGTTTTGTTTCAGTCTGAGTGTCTTTGAAAAGCTCTTAGCAGCATCTGTTTTTGTTCCAGATAAACTCAGAGTTTGCTGTCTGTAACAAATGACAGACATTATTCCAGCATAAGAAATTATAAAACAGCTGTTTTGTTAGGTATGGAAATGAAAACACCAGCTTTACCAAAATAATACAAAATATACAAATATTGCCAAAATAAACTTTATTGTTATTTTAACCTTGTTGTCGTAGTTTTGATTTGAAGTCTTAAATATGCACTATTGAAAAAGATAATAATGTTCATAGTAGCGTACCTGGAGACTGACCTGTGTAGTCAGCACCCCTTCAGGTAAAGTAGGGTATTGCACTAGAACAGCACAACTTCAGAGTCAGATTTGAACATAACATATATTGGTGGTGCATATGAACATTTACACAAGTCAAAATACTTATCACGTAACATTTTTGTGGCAATATTTTACAAATGCCATACAACAGGAGTGTGAGTCAAAGTCAAAGATGGGAAAAGTAGTTCTGACATCAAGGGCCGTCTAAAACTATCCAGGAAAGTTTCAAAGTTTTCAGTTTTTTAAGTTCAGAAGGCTTATTGATAACTGCCACTTTTTCTATTTGAATTAATCAATTTTATCAGAGCCCCTTATATTATTATGGCATAGATTGCTGCTGTTCTTGTCTATTTGGAGTTGTATTTGGATTATTCATTTATTATTTTCTTCATCAGATGCTTGGTATGATCAATGAGGGATAAGTCTGTGTTAGATTCTGCATGGCACCCTCTGGTTTGTGGGCCTTAACCTCTTATGGCATTGATTATATCTTTCAAAAACTGTCTTTAGTTGAGTGACTGCCTATGCATAGGCAGTCACTATTTGTTCTTGTATTTTCCGGTTTTTCGGCACGTTTCACAGGCCACAGTTTTTAAATTCTTTTAAATTTTTTTGCATTTTTCAATACTTCCTAGCCTTCTAATGTCTGCTATTACTTTTGGTTCATGTACCTTTTGTAGTTTTTTCATAATTTGCCGAGCAATTTTTCCCTATCATTTACAGTGGGAGCCTTTCTGTTGGTCCTCTACAGGAAATGTTGCTGTTTAAACTGTCTTAAGCAGGTGCACGGTGGCAGAGCGGCTATAGCTTTTGCCTCCCAATAAGTAGGTCGTGGGTTTGAATCCCTGACCAGACCAACATCACATGATTTCAATTGCGCAGTCACAACAGCATCTAGTTGTCTCTGATCCTTGCAGCGACAGCAATGTTCGACTGCGATCTTCATGTTTTTGATTCGACTCATTTGGAAAACATATGCATTTTTTTCAGACTAGCAAGAAAATTCTTCATTTTATATCCACTATAATCCAAGACTGGCCCAAGTCTTCTGGCCTTTCATCTTTGCATAATCCAGACGGGCTGGACGGCATGCTCAAATGAGGTAATACTGATGATGTCTCTTGCTCCGGGGTTGCTACACCAGACCTGGTCATTACTCTGCATGATAGCAAACACATGAGACATGGCCCGGTCTGCCTGTCCCGGGATCCTTAATCGGCGGTCCATGTCTGACAGGTGGGGCACAGTTTGGCCCCCCAGCAGACAGGGAGGCCACGGGATAGGGCGCTGGAGCTAATTCGGTCCCCTGAACGGTGGACAATGACAGGTCTGGCTGATGGATAGGATAAGTGTGTTAAATGAGGCTTGACGCCCAAAGAACAAAAGGTTGTTAAGTCGTAAAGAGCAACGCTAGACTTAGACATGGACTTTTTGTTAACTTTGTATAGAATGACCAGCTATCCTGTTTCTTTTTCTGTTCTGTGCAAAGAATAGCCATGGCCTGGTTGACTAAAACTAAATTTCCCGTGAACACAAGAACACTCCTGTATGACCAAAAATTGATGTTGCTTAACAGTTTGAAATAGCAGACAGAATGAACCTTCTCCAAAGAAAAAAGAACAAAGAAAGTGATGCAATTAATAATAAATAAAAATAATACAAATGCTGTGGAAGAAGTTCTTAATTCTGTTACTTAAGCAAAAAAAAAAGACTCATGTAAAAGTAAAAGTATTGCATACAAAACTGAAGTGAATTGTCCTGATTTTTTTGGTTAATCAATTTCTCAATGTTTCTTTTTTTAATGTATGTTTTAATTTAATGTATATTTTTGTTTCCTCAATAACGGGACTTTATGGGAGAATGACACAATAAATATGCTAAAATAACCCTAGAACCAAAGTACTTTTTACTTTTCAGTCCTGTTCAAAAATGCAGTGGAGTAAAAAGTACAGATAGCTGCCCTTAAATTGTGAAGTAAAAGTATTCACTATGGAAGATGGATGCATGAAGAATTGATTTAAAAGTTCTTGAACCCTTCTTTAATTTCTTTTTAGAATATACTCCAGACGTTCGTCCAGTACCGATCTGGTTAGTTCTAATTTTTACAATTTAAAAAATGCTGACACTGGGAACATTTACATGTCCAGTAAAAATCAAATAACAAGAACTATTAGATTAGATGGTTTTGGTTTTAAAGTGTGTAAAGTACAATGAATACAATGATACGCTTTCAAACATTTTCTGTCACTTTTTGTTTTCTACTTCTTTTTTGCATAATTGCCCTCATCAACACCTGCACAGATGTGAACCATAACAAATTCAGATTACTCACATCAGATGTAATTATTTACATGAGAACTCTAGAAATCTGCTAATTACCCAATTTTGGTGTGCAGGGAAACATAACCAGTGTTACTATGTTTAAAAGTAGACTTACTTTTATTTATACATGTATTATTGCATTCTTTTACCCTGTGTTCTTGATTTTTTATTTCCTTTTTATTAAACTAGTACTGTTTTTTCATATTTAATGTTCTATATGGATCGTGATCATTTGTATTATCATATAAGTAGACAACCCGAAATCTAAGACACCACAGAATATGCAAAGTTTCCACTCAACTACAGTATGAATGGTTAGCAAAATATCTTGTTATTTGTCAATGTTATTAGAGTCGCCCCAGGACTTTTACTTGGCCTGTGTTGAAAGTATATTTGTATTCTCTTCTCCTCCTCTTTTGGCATAAACACTATTTTTCCTCGCCAGTCTCTATCATGTGTTCCGGTCCTTTCCTCCTGCGTTGGGGAGTTATTGTGGAAACCAGGCATCACGGTTCCTCTCCTGCAGCTGGACACCCCTTTTAATAGAAAACCCAAACCCTATTTTCTCGGCAGTTGTTTCCAATCACTGGCAGAACACATTGTTTTTGTGTCTTTGCACTCCCACAGAATAAATTGTAGGAGCCTGCATTTTATTGCCCTTTTTTGAAGTTTAAATGGATGCACTTGGAGTTTTTACATCAGGATTACCGTGCACTTTCAGACACAGGTAAACGTTTTAAGACGATGGACTGCTTCTACTGGAAAATTATATTGACTTCAAATCTATAAAAATGGAAAGCTCTTCGGAAAAATCAGGAGGACATGCTTTTTATCTAGGTTACTTGTGCCAGACACTTTGTCAAACACGCAATGTGTTTGTTTAAATCACTGTGGAGCCAGATGAGGAGTGTATATCTGTGCTGTAGGAAAATATGTTGGCTTACATCCAGAGAATATCTGGGTTAAGCCTTACTCTAGGCTTTAATAAGTCTAAAATGTTTATGGACTCGCTCTCCATAAAGTGGACCTAGTGTAACAGGAAGTGTTGTAGTCAACATTTCTCTTGAGACTCACACCATGACCAGCCGTACTAAATCCTTTTCTATTGTATGTGCAGAAGTTGACTCATCTGATTTAAGTTTTCCGGGGACGGGACCTAGGAAAACTAATTATGCCTGACAATAGATAAAACAAGACGGAACGGAGACCAACACACTTGATAAAATACTTCTGGACCAATGTAACCATTGCATGCAACTACTAGAAAGGCCTTTGAAAGACTCAGAAAGTCATGGGAAAGTTGCACAAGACACAACAATTATTATTGAATGAAGTTTGCTTTGATAAACAGGCTCTTATGTTTTAAATGAAAACGGTTCATGCCAGCCACCTGAAGCCATCTTGGTCGCTAGAGTTAACAAATGTAAACTCCAAAGGAAATCTGCATAAACTGCTCAAATATGAGAACAGAACTGATCTTTACTGTGGTGCTGACATTTATAAACCAACAAATCACATCGTATAAAAGTACATCTGAATTTTGAAAAGTTTGGCTTTGTTGCAGCAGGTTAAGTAAAAATGCTCGTCTGAAACATGCTTTGAAAGTGTAGTTAAGTTATAGTTAAGCAACACAGTTTAGTGCTTACTTTGATGAAGAATTTTGCCAGTTATAGGTTTGTGTGTTGTGTAAAAGCCATTCAAAAGCCCAGATATCTGCATTGACTGCTCTTGAAGACGTTAGTTGGCAAAAATCAGCACCTTTCACCCAATATTTGTGATCCATTATTGTGTTTAATACAAAGGCAAAGTAGAAAGACTTTCCGCAGAAACAATATGTCTACAACCAGCCACAGATGAATGCTGTTATTGATGTGTGACCTATGTACGTTGTATAAATCGATCCCTAAGCAGGTCTGTCTTCAATGACTTGTTTTAAACAATATCCATTAGGCTTTGATTTTCTGTTGAAATTATATTATATTCTCTGGAAAGGATTTATTCTTCTCTGACCTCTTGTGGTGGAGTATGTATCTTCAGCTTTTTCTTGTCATGTTAGCAAAATATGTAAGTAACACTTCCAATTGCTCCAATTGTTATGTGTGCTCTAATATGCTGACAGGCAGAGAAAACTGTGTCTCCATATCACGTTAACAGTATTGCAGTATTGATAGTATCCGTTCCCAAAAAGTCCCCTCCTGTCTAAATGATTAATGACATCCTTGCAAACAACCTTTCAATCTTCAAACTATGAAAAGAAATCAATGTCATGAGTACAATTTTCAGTTAAAAGCTTGCCAAACACATCCATTTCTCAGCCTGCAGGGTTTCTTGTATTGTGCTCAAAGCCATAATTATGAGATGACTGATGGGGAGTGGGCGTCACAGTGGGCAGGGCCGGGCTCTGACCTGAGAGGTAACTCAGGCCTGCAGTCAGCGCAGACATGTGAAATATTTCGGTCCTCCTTAAAGTGCGGGACAGGCCACAGCGGCACAGTGTGAACTCATTTCTAGGTTGCCACTTACTGGCCTTTGGGTCCTGCCGCCCCAAACCACCAAGGTCACTGCTTTCCTGTTCTTATAGCTGCATGGGCACCTGTGTGGCCTCCAGCATGGGGACATTGTGTCTCCTGTTTGTCTGGAGACTATTCTTAGAGACTACAATGCAGCTTTTGTGATGACAATACTTAGATGCCTGAAATTACCCATGCTTTCCCATAAACTTTTGTAGGATTGAATGTCCCAGCGGAGTCCTCGAGTCGCCTGTTAAGATGCTTGAAGGTTTCACCAAGTCCATGTTACAACCCAAAGTGTTATTGCCACTTTAAATTCCCTTTGTTTATTTATAGATAAGTCATATTCATTCATCCCAATCCCAGTATCCTCAGACACATATTTCTTATCTCTCACCAACAGCATTTAGAATGCTATTTAACAAATTTTAATGGGGAACCTAATTATGCAAAGATGGATAAGGAGCTCAACAGAGACCGCCCACCGTTTGGGTCCGGAAGTAAATTGTCATTTTTGCCATGGGAATCTGTACTATTTGTACCATACGAAATTATTTGTTATCTTAATTCCAGAGAATATTTGAGTTAAGCCCTACACTAGGCCTTAGTAAGTATAAAATATTTCATATTCAAAAAAACAAATATATTAACTTGGCATGTCGTATACTCTTAAGACCTATGGTTTTATTTAAAAGTTTCAGAAAATGTATAAATAAGTTATTAAAACATTTAAAGCTTTATATGCCTTTTTTGACTGAAAACAACCACTTTATGGACATTAGTTACCACATAGTTGCTTAGCTTCTGTTGTGCCATTTAAGTATTTATTTTTTTAACCTCATTGCATAATGGATGATAACTTTACGTCAACATGGTGAACTTCAAAGTCAGTGTGACTGTTGAGCTTAAACACTTTTGTCACATTTTCTTGGTGCTGAACTTTAATGCATCAATTTCTTTCATTATTAGCCATTATACAAAATATGTTACGGATTTGTAACATAATGTACCAAAAATTTAGCTGCATTTGGTACTAAAAAGTTCCTCAGTGAGAGCGCCTTGTCCATATCAAGTTCTGTTTTTCTCTGTAATCATAATAGAGAAGTTTTGGGGAAAGAAAAAAGAACTAGAATGTGCATCAAGTCAAATCAAAGCTGACATTTTTCTTCTTCTTTTAAGCCTCCATCAGAGTGGTCTCTCACTCAATCCCATAAGGATCAGCACTGGCACAACTTCACACAGAAAAAAGAAGGGTCCAATCCCCAAATTCTCACAGGCTAATAGTATCTAATAGTATGACTGTAGATAAGACACAATATGCCTTTCAACCCATTCTCTCATGCCTTTCACAAAACAGAGTGGGATTCTGTACAGGGAATAGTACGGTACGAAAGCATAAAGCCACCCTCTGTTCCACGGCCAGTTCCTCAGAGAGTTCGGGCTAGATAAAGGATCAGCAACGAAGATGAAAGCAGGGTCAAGGTGGATTCTACTCCTCCCTAAGTCTTTCTTGATGACTCCTATCTCCTCTGATTTAAGGAATCCGGATTTCTGGAGACGAAGGAATTTGTTTTACCAGTTTTTGGCAAAGTCAGTTCATATTATCTAAATAAAGGCATTTCTCAGAGTGTCTGGACTAGCACACTTAGTAGGAAATTTATTTCAGCAGCTCTTGTCCGTATATGATCCAGCTGTGATGACATGTTGCATTAGTAATGGTCAATTGCACATAATTAGGTTGTTTATATGGATTATAATATATGCATTTTGAAACTCAGCAATGCTATGAATGGTGCTACCGTTTAAATCCATTCAAATCCATGGCTGATGAAGCTGTATGCTTGCATGTTTGAATAAAGAATTGCGTCAAGACTTCACAATATTTTTGTTGAAATGTTAAATAAGACATATTACGCTTTTGTCTGTTGTATAGTTATAATCTATGAAACAAAGATCAAAGGAAACGGTGGTGATTTATCCCTTCTTTTTTACAGTACATCACCATAAATGCCATCACAACGGCTGCGCTGCTGGACTGCTGAGGGCTGACTGGGCACAACTCTTATGAGTTGTACGTCTACTACTGACTAAGACAAATGAAAAAAGTACAGAGCCTTGGGTGTGTACGGGAAAACAGGAATTATTGGAGCAATGGCTTTTTGAATACAAGAGAATAAAGGTGACTCAAACATGCATGAATCACTCTAGATACAACTTCAATTGTGTTAATTAGAATGGTAAACCATGGTTAAACGCTCTTAAAAGTTGATTGCATAATCTCCTTTAATAGTCAAATTTTTAAAGCACCTGCTGTGTTGAGCGGTTTCCTTCAAAGAACTGTTCAGAATCAGAAAGGTTTTTATTGCCATTGTGAAAAAACTCACAAACTAGGAACTTACTTCGGCGGTAAGTTACAACAGATAGCAATGTATAATAATAATAGTAATAGTAAAAGTAAAAGTATGAATACAATAATGAATGAATACAATATATACAACGACAACGAGATCAGGACAATTGTTCAAACTCACCCATTTATACAGCGGAGGATGCAGACACTGGTAGAAGCATGGGATAAATGTATTGCCAAAGGACACAGTGACAGGATGCACTGTTTGGCGCTGGGCTCAAACCATCACTGCAGCTGAGTTTCTGCATCTCTCAGCAGCAATACACGCCACAATACACTTAACATCATTATAGTATTGTTTTGACGATACTATACATTTTGTGTATATTCTCAGTCAAATTATTTGAGTAATTTTCTATTTTTATGCATATTTTCTCATAGTTTTCATTTTGCTGTCATTATTGTTTCCCGTTGCACAGTATCTTCCGAAACTCGATCCTGTTTACGAATTCTCTTCACTGACAATGGAAATAAACCTTTTTCTGATTCTGAGTAGAGAATCGAGTAAATAATTGAATTTGTTTTCATCTCCTTTATAAATATTTCCTGTAATGCCTCTTATAATATTACAAAATAGTTCACAATAGAGCCTGGATCCCATTATTATTTTTGACTTGTCTTTCAAACAGACAACCAAACAAACCACAACTGGCAATAACCGTCTTTATCTGAAGAATGTTTGACAAGCTACTACTCCACTTGAATAACACATTGGTCCGCATAAAAAAACCTATAGCCCACTCAATCTACGGTAACTGTCATGCGATTGTATATACATTGGGCTGGTTGGAAGAACTCCTAAACCACAAACTCCAGTCAGACAATATCTCTGTCTAGTTTTAATCTGTTCCTTATGCTCATCATGGACGCTTCAGTGTCTTGACCACAGAATGTTGCTTGTAGGGATTAAAAAGCCATTAGTGCTTCTGCATTCATTTATCATTTGGAACCTTGTGAAGAATTATATCTAAGCCCAACATGATGCCCCAAAGTACAAGTATTCGTAAAGTACATTATGCCTAGGAGTATGCATAAACCTTTTCTCCTTTTCTTGCTGGGAAAATTCTGTGATTGATGCTGCATGGCAAAAAAAAACATCCCTAAGGACAACATCTTACTCAGCGTTTTTCTCTTCCCGTTCTGCTCTTTTGTCTGAGGTCTCTCGCTGAATTCAAGTCGGTCGCAGCGCTTTTCTCCTAACTGCTAATTGATGAGATTAAGGAAACGGTGTGTTATTCCACAAAAGTCGTTTGGCACAAGATTTTGGCAGCTCACCATGCCAAGGTTTAGAAATCTGACAGACAAGCTTGTTTTTGCAGATCTCGTCGATGCATTTTTCTTCCTCCAACATGTGCAAAAGTAATTACACGCACACTATTTCCTTTGTCAGTGCAGCCAGTTAGCATTAGCAACATATTAAAAGGATTTTCAGGGGTGTCATTGAGATTTACAATAAAGAAACAATATAAAATGGATTGTTGGATTAAGGATGTTAAAGGTTTTTTGTTAGATAAATTATGACTTGGGCTTAAGTTCTAATGAACCATCAACTAAATGGGCAATCATTCAAGAGCTGCATCTACAAAATCCATCTGGTAGACTGAAAAGAATTAGGATGGCTTTAAGGTTGTAAGAGGCTGGACTTTTGGAAACTGCGGACCACCTTCAATGCTTTAGAACCCAGACCTCAACATGGACTTTTGTAGTTCAAGTGTAAAGTCTGCCTGATTTTACTGTACCGAATCTATCTCCAATGATGTACGAGCTTGCGAAACATCTTGCTTCTGATTAAAAGCTAAATGTATGTATAATTTTTTTCATTATGGATTGTAATGTTAAAATCTGCAGAATTCAAATCTAATATAAAAAAAACTTGTTCCAGACCCATGCCTGATCTTAGGCGTGGACTTTAACCAAGCCAACCTGTACATCAATTTATTATTACATGCTATTAACAGACTATTTCTTGTTGGATTATCCTTGGCCCTTTCTTGCAATAGAGGCTGGCACGACTTACTTTTGTTTCAAAAATGCCTTTTCTGGCCATTTTTGTCCACGGAGATGGTGTTTTGCTCAAATTTACGTAGTTAATTAGGTCAGTGGTTCCCAACCGTCTCGAATACCCCCTAAGCTTTGTTTCACACTTAACTTCAGATTCTGGCAAATAATTGGGTTTACTAGTCATATATAGTCAATTATTACTATTATATGTTTTGCTTTAATTATAATTAAGGTCCAAGATACTACAAAAGGTGCTAAATTTACAACTATTGACACTTATTTTTATTCAGATACGAGTACATTGCATCTTCATTTAAAAGCTGAAACCATTAAAAGTATCCCCTGGTAATTCCTCACGTACCCCTTGTGGTCCCTGTACCCCTGGTTGGAATCACTGAATTAGGTAAGTAGTAAAGTAGTTTATTTGTTGTTGCTCTGACTATACAGAGTTTAACTAGCTTGTTTATTAAAGGTAGTTGGAGATTTAGGACACTTCATTTGCTTCGCAACAATCCATTTCAACACACAGACTCAAAAACAGATTATTTAAAGAGAAAAAGATAATCAGTTCAACTGTGTGTGTTCCCAAAGTCTGTATTAGTTATAAAAGTGAGTATAGCCTGCTTCTGTCTGTTTTTCTGCAACTGTTTACTTAGATGTCTGGTACAAACTAAATAGCAGAGTTGTAGACCTTTATATTTCTTAATAGATTGTAGCAGCTTTTTCACATTTTAGTCGTCATCTGGGTTCCTTCAAGACATTACTCACTATTGACTCTCATGTATTTTTGCCACTCTCAGCTAAAATTCAGAATGCTGTGATTTCCCCAATTTTCTTCAGACTTTTGTAGAAATACTTTGGATTAAGATAGAGTTCCAGATCAAGACATAAATTCCCTTTGCGTTTCTTTCAAAAATGGGCGTCAATTCAACAAGCCTAACTGTGAAATCCATCTGTTTTACCCTGAAAACGATAACGTAAGGCAGCACTTCCTGATGTCGTGTGTGTCTGTGTTCCAGCTCAGTAACCTTTACCAGCCCACGTGACCTCCAGGGGGACTTTCACTTTTCGCAAAACTTCCTCTCAACCTAAACACCCCTTTCACCCTGGACTCCCCTGGCCCTCTTCCCTTCCTCGTTTCTTCCCTTCTTCTTAGGGTCCCTTTAAGCTCTTCACCACCGCATACATTCTTACACACACATGCTCTTACAAGGAGAATTGTTTCAGCTCTCGTCCTCCTCTCCTCTCCGCTCCGTACACCCCAGCATCTGTTGAGCAGTCTCCCAGCTGTTGGACACTCTCTCCGCACTTTGGCGAAATAACAGCCCTACGAGGCGGTGACACGCACAGACACAGGACCAGAAATTACACAGCCGCATGCTGATAATTAGAGGTGGGTTGAGCTTCACACAGGTATATGGTGGTACAGCTGTCAACTCAGGTCGTAGACACATGCCAACAATGACTGACTGATGACCCGGTGAGCTAATGAAGCTGTCTGCCAATAATGTTGACAAGAATGCACTTACACCACACAAGGTTACACATTATTTTACAAGCAGAGGTGGGGAGAAGCAGGTATTCTAAATATAAAAACATAGTCAAAATAAAGTGCCTGTAGACAGTTTGAAGTTCTAGTATAAATACATGCAGTCATTTATGTAAGTTAAATGTCAAACAACGCAATAGTTTTATTTATATAGCTTACTACACAAATGACATACAAGTACAAGATGAAAGTGCTGTTAAACATGGCAAGAACATGAGTAAAAAGCATTTTATAAGACAAAAATATATTTAAAGTAACAATTTTTACATTTCCAGAGGTGGAAAGTCAGTTGCTTGATTCTATACTATAGAAATAGAAAGTTAAAACCATACTTTGGAACATTTTTCATGACGATAGCCATATTGTGGAATATTGTAGCCAAAGGAACAACATTTCCATGGAAACAATCAGGCCATGTAAGAGTCTGGTTTGTGGAGGGGCAAGCACGCTCACTTTAAGGATGTAAGTTTTGTTTTTAAGTGCAATTAAACATCAAAGATGAAAATAAAACTTTTATTTAGTCTATTTTGGATTGGGCCAATGTATTGGGGTAGCAACAGCTCTAACTAAGTCTAATTTTAAACATTGCAACAGTGTCAGCATCAGGTGGCAGAGAGTTCCAGAGAATTGTGGAACTGCTTAAAAGGAACTGCCTCTGTTACGCACATGTCTATCTGTGTATTTTTATCCTGGCTTAGGACTGGCTCATTCATCACTGGATAAAAAGTGTGCATACTTATTTATTACTGGAGTACAAGTGGTGTACCTCTACAACATCACTACTACTCATTATTATTAATGTAATGTAATGTACAACAACTATTTATTTTGTCTCAAGTAAAAGTACACATAAAAACTTCACTCAGGTAGAAGTATCTCATTACTTTTACCAACCATTTGAGTGACTCCACATTGCTCTTTCTCTTCATTATTCAGCTCGGGTTGACTTTGGCTTGTCTCTGGGCCAAAGCTAAAAGTTTCCACTCTCTCCATTTACAAGCTGTTACTGTATAATGAAATGTTTAACCTGGCTATATAGTTTCCACCAAGCACGACCTTTTTAAATGAGAAGCTACCTCTCCGGCTTTAAAATCACTTATGAAACAGTAGTATGTAGTCAATTGAGATAGAGATCTAATGGGAGCAAGGCCAGTGTAACTACTATTCCGTGCAGTGCCAGCGAATATAAAGTTTAAGTTTACAATGCATCTCAAAAGGGGAACAAAAAGGTATTTTACAACAAACTACCTTTAAAAGCTTTACCCCATGAAACAGAATAGTATAAAAGCAAGCTGTTCTGTGCGTTATGTAACTTTATATCATATGGAAAGACTTAGTTAATTCTGTCATTTGAGCCTTCGAGTTTTCATCAACCTTGCCAATGTAGTTCTCAGGAAAATACTGACGTCACTTGTTTTTTTGGCTCTGTTGTAGCGCGTTTATTGATAATCTCTCAGACAAAGGGGAACGCCACATGTAGCAGAAACGCTTTTATATGTGTGAGCTGTCGGTGATCTGTGGTTGATTAGTGAACACTGTTCCTCTCGATGGTCCTCGCTGCACAATGGAACGATTAGTGCACATCTGGGGGTCCAAGAGGGAAATCAAATAGCGCTCACTTAAATCATGCAGTATATCAGCTTGACTGTGATGAAAGAAAACGTTGTAAAATGCAAAGTTAGGCTTCTTCTCTTTGTCAATAAATCGAAACTAAGACAAGGGGTCACAAACAATATACGTCTAAAACTTTGCATTCCGCCTAAAATTATTGCAATAAATTATGACAAAACTCCAAAGCTCAAAATTTCAATGTAGGGTTAAGGTTGAATGTGTGTCATGTGGACGAGATACAATTCCCACAAGACAAGACAAGACACAAGATTGTGTCCAAGAGAACGAGACAAGACAAGATTTTGACATATTTATCAATAAAAAATTGCGTGGTTCGGTTCACAATTTCCGTCTCACAACTTTTGATTTATTGTGTTCGTTTGGAACCACTGCTATTCAAGAGATGTAACTCACCAGCACTTAACTCTGCTTTTTTGTTCGAGCCAAATGTAAACACATGTAAACATAACAACACAGTCCCAATCAAAAGCTAAAACCAGTTGAATATATGGCACAAATCACATTTTGCATGGTTGTATTTTAACAAGCTTCCAACTAGTGTTTCAGTATGCAATGAGACAAGAAAAAAGAAAGAAATGAATGAGACAAGAAAAAACTTTGATCAAACATTCTAGACTGTTCTGCTGCGGATTAAAAACCCAAATTTGTGTAAAAATGCAGGTATTCACACTGTCATAACGTTCTGAATCAACAATAACGGTGGCGCAACTCATTACTGAGTTCATGTTTGGGACTCTGATTTGTGTTTTGAGGGGGTTTCAGGGTAGTTTTTTGAGGTGTGGTCCTGAACTCTGGGTCATCTGCAGAACAGCCTTTCCAGTTTAATTATTGTTTTCAATAAAATGTTTACTCAAACTTTTTTTTGTCTCACTCCCATTTCTTGGTGCTTATTGAAGCTCCACTTGTAATCTTGTTAAGATCTAACCATGCAAAATATGACTTTTATCATTTACTCAACTGGTCTTTAACTTTTGATCGGGGCTTTATCTCACTAGGTAATTTCCCACATTTGTGCTTAATATTGTGCAATTTTTTTGTTTGAGAACTTGCGGTACGAGATCTTGTCCCAAATTTCAAGATACAATCACGTAAAAAATTTGAAATTAAGAATTATCATTTTAATATTGCACAGAATGTAAGTGTTACTAAACATTTCCAGCATGGTGTCATCAAAAGATCTGAAAAGCGTCACTCTCAAGATTTATGAAGAAAATGGAATGTAATCCATTTGCAGCCATGCCAGACTTTTGATGCTTCTTTTGATACATACCGAGTTGTAATCGACTTGTTTATTATATTGATTCATGGTCTTGTCTCAAACCCAGCATCTCTACAGTTTCCTGGAAGAAGGTAAAGCACATCTGGTCGATACATTACCATCCCAAAGATGCAGCTGATGTTAAACTCAGAGTGGATCACACGATTCTTCTGGGACAAGTGCATTTGATGAAGAAAAGCAAGCGCATCTGACAGTCACATACCTTTTTAGTCTTAAGAAGCCATAAGGAGCCCCAGAATCATGTTTTTGATTAACCTCTGTGTTTAAAATGATTGGCACGCTAAGCTGTGAGTTTCCAAGTGACTTTGACCTGCGTATGCTCTCGTAGGGACATTGTAACTGCTTAGTGTAACGTCCTTTTTACAGGTTAATATATGCAGGCTCGCTCTCTCCGTGGGACTAGAGGCAGGAACTGTTCTGTCTCCAGTAGCATCCCCCTGCTCCCTAAACTGTAAACCATATGTCTTCTCTGACTCAGACCAGGCTGCTCTATGGAGGAGGATATAGTGGGGTACTCAAGGGGCAGGTGTGGGCGAGCGAATTGGACAAACAGAGATGTGTTTTTGAAAGATTTGGTTTCTTTTGTGATGTCGCTGGAAAAGAAATAATGTTTAGTTTGCGGCAATGAATCCAAATTGTAATTATAATGAAATGGTCTGCTTTGTGCACTTCCATCTCGTGCCATTAGGTGGAGTTGTGAGCCAGAAAAGCTTCAAGTTGCCCCTGTGGCCAAACAAAAATAATTAGTTGTCTGAAAGGGCAAGTAAGCAACACATATTCTGCTACAATTACTTTTTTTTAGCTTTTAACCATGTACTAACAATCATCATCAGAAACATACCTGGAGTTGCATTCAGCTGCATTTACGCTGTTTTAAGGACTATTGGTTTGGCTATTGGTCAAAAACACTGCCTGCTCAACAGATTTTCTACATCACTTATCTGAGAATCTTCTGCTGTTTTAAGTCCTTAAATCATCGCCAGACTCGCTCTGAACATTTCTGTCGTCCAAACATGATCACTGTAACTGCCAGCCTGACTATAGCATCTCTTAAAATACTAACATAACAAAATTGTGTAAGCGCTAGGTGCCATCTGCTGGCTGAATGCACTCAGTAATTGTCAGCTCAGACAGCAGAAAAATTTGTTCATTAGTACATAATAAAAATGTTTCAAAACATGAGAACGCAAATTTAAGGTATTCAAGGGCCTGTTTAAATGCCGATAACAATATAAAAAATGCATAATATTTTTCCTTGTTACAACAGTGTTTTCTTCATCGTTTGCTTCCTCAAAGTCCACATTTTGTTTGATTCATGATTTGAGTGCTCTCAAAATTTTCAATTTTCACCTACCCCCTATCCCTATTTAGGATTTTTTTGTAGGGTTGTAAAATATCACATAGCCACTTCTCAAAGATAAAAGACATGTAAATGACAATCCGCTGCTTGTTACAGTGAAATGTTACAATGTAGGCTTTATGTCAGTTAATTTATTTCTGTTATTTCCTTTAAATAAATAAATGCCGTGTACAATGAACAAAGTGTAAAATGATCTACTGTGTGTAATGTACATAAATGGAAAAAAAAAGTTGGAAAAAAAAGTAGTATGTCTTCTATAACCTGTCCCCTGGTTTTGAGCTATGAGTATGGGCATAAAGTACGCTGATGTTCCCTTTTGGCATTAAGACTAGAGCAAGATTTAAGACTCAAATGTAGGCTATAATCGGTTGCAATGGGATTGGGTAAATTTATTGCTGCTAGTTATGTAACGAGATTAATAGAGCTTTGAGGCGCCTCACATGGCACATTGTTGACTGCAAACTTATATTTCTGCGTTGGAACGGCCTCAATAAGGTCTTTTGTGCGCGTTTGTAGGCTGCTTTTAAATTTAGCCCGTGACCCCTGCCTGGTCCGCAGAGTTTACAGTAAATATAGCTGTGCGCACGGCTCATACAGTAGTGCAGACAGGGGCAGCATCGATGACAAGCCAAGGCTCTATCTGTGATGTCACGAGTCAGTAACCGGTGAAATCCAACACCACCAGCTGGTAGTAGGAGTTGTGTTGGGGTGAATACGGATCCCCTCGCATCAGTGCAAGTTAAGGCACATAGCAGAAACCACCGCCCGGAGGCAAAGACGTGCGCGCAGCAGGATCTATTCGCGTTGGAGACCTCTCTAGCTTTGATTCTCACTCCTGCAGAGCGCTCGGAGCTGCAACAGTTGCGTCTCCGCTTTGCTCAGAAATAGCATTGTAACAGCGAGCATCAAGGCAGCCAAGAACTTGGAGAGACTTGGAGACAGACATCCACACTTCGGACTTTACAATGCGATGAGGGAATTTTGACAACGGCCACTTCGCGCGTCCTTTGGCCTGTTCCAAAGCGCGTTATCCATGTTCAGGTATCTCTATACGTGTGATTCTGTTTTCACCCAGATCTCTGCTGCCTGGACAAATGCATACAAATGCATTTAGGATCTCAACGGACAAGGAGTGGACACGTTTCCGCGGCAGCGACGTAAGTGAGCAATTGTCCAAATGGCATGCAGATGTTAAACTATCTTTGCTCATTTCCTACTTAAATTATGCTCATGGCTGATGGTCATTCAACATGGCAACGGGTAGACTGTTTCTGTTCGGGAGTTTTCCCTCAAAGCGGTGCCAATTGACTCTAATTCACCCCATGTTCTCTATTACAACTTGTAGTGTTTAAGTACTTCTATAAGATGGAAAGATTTTGTTCTTATCCGGTAAAATTGGGCTCTTATTGTGTGGCTTTGTCGGTGCTTGTAAGAGATCCTGTAATAGCCATTCATCTGAACCGCATGAACTACAATCCCATGATAATTGTGCATTCCACAGGATCTGGCTGCATGTTTCTGGATTTGTAAACCACAGATAGTTTGAGCTGATGTTCTGTTTTGTTCTTCTCTGCTCTTGATAAATGTAGCTGACAATGAAATACAGTTCACATTTGGCTTTGAACCTCTCTGGAATCCTTTTCAGTAATGTGTGTACCATGTGTCCTGCTGACCCATTCTGCCTTTATTTATCAAACTCATAACTGTGATAAGCCAGGAATGGAGAATAAATGGGTCATAACTTGGATGCAGTGCCTAATCAGTGTGTTTGTCATAATGTCATGTTTACTGGCTTTATAACAGAGAAGCTCATTAGTCTTTTGGAGAGAGATTTTAGGATGTCATATAAGCTCTAATTGCTTTGTCTTAATGAAGCAGAACCTCTTTAGCACTTAAAGCCAAACATTCCTCATGGAAGTGTGCATTGCTGGCGCTCAGCATGCCGGCTTGCAGCTCTGTTAAATACAGCTGGGACAGAGTAGCTCCTGAGCTGTCTACTCCTCCACATAGAAAATTTGTTTTGTGCTATTAGAACTGTGTCCAAGCTGCTGTAGTCTATTATATCCACATATGATATAAACTTCATGGTCCCACAATGCACTTGGTTGTTCTCTTCTGATAGTGTTTGTTCTGTGGAAAACAAACCAGAGCTGAAATCTTGAGACGTCTACATTTTTTGTGTGTGGAAGTGAAAATGAGAGCCGCATGGGCCTGAGAACAAGTTTGGCCTCCTTGAATTCTCTCAGAGTTAGTGTGTATGCATCAGTGGTTAACTGGCTCCCGAGCCCCAGACAATCACTCACTGTTGCAGCCGGTGCTGCTTCTCCATAGGCTCAGCAGACAGGCTGTATACATGAAGACAGCCCTGGGGTTTCCTTAACACTCAGTGCATGTAACATGATGCCTTTGGCTGTCCCAAAAATGGAAGGACCTCAGCGCAGATGCAAAGAGACAATCAAAACACAATGGGAAACAAGCAAGTAGCCCCTTGTGTCAGTCCTAAGCCAAGTCAAACAGAGAGGCACCTCACAGGAGAGCTGTATTCCCAAACCATAATACAAATCGTGTTACTGTAAGATGCCAATATTTTTTCTGTGGCCAAACCCAGTCATCTTGCATAATGTATTTGCAGTGTTACAGTTTGATCACCTTTCCACTTAACACTCTAAACAAATAAGCCCATTATAAGACTTACACCTACCCAAAGCTTCTCTCTTTTGGAAAGGTAAAGCCCAATACTCAGCCATGATTTTTATATCAGCCATTGATTCTATAAAAAAAACATATGATGCAACATTTGGCATGTAGTGGCCTTGGAGCATCAGGTAGATTTGATAGTGTTTCTGTTTTTTTATATTGGATATTTGTAACTGACTAAATTGATTCATTCTTTTCTGTTTTATTTGAGGCTATAAACAAATGGTCTCAATATTGTTTAAAAAATGTCTCCTCCTCTCACCTGTAATTATCATTTTAAACTAATGCACACTCAGTTCCCTCCTGGAGCTGTCTTAGTTGGGATTCTGGCCTGTTTGTCACTGCTGCTCACATCTGCACATCCATCCATCCACCACAGGAAAAGGCCAAACCAATAAAGAGCCCTGGAAGTTTACTCACAGCCCTTTGTCTGCTGGCTGTCTAGTGGGCTAAGTCAATCTTTACTCTGTTCTGCACTGACCTCTTGACTCCAAGCACCAATTTGAGTGAGAGCACAAACATGCACCACACTTGGGCTTTTGTCAAAGGAAATAAAGCATTCAAACCTGCAGTAAAAATTCAAATGTTTTATTCAAGGATACTTATGGAAATCATTTGAAATCCCTAACTCACCTTAGTGATTTTTGGCTGATGCAAAAGTTGGACGTAAATAACACAAGCTTCTTTACTGCTTCCATCCTGATATCATTATGATCCGGATACAGGTGCTAAAGCTGAAACATGACCTGGGGGAACAAAAATTGGCTGTGAATTGATCACTTGTTCTTGTCCAAGAATGTTTTGATTGAGATGGAGAAGCTAAGCAAGCAGGAACAGAGCACCATTGCATTTCAGTTCTCCTACATGTTGTATCTTCCATAAAGGATTGCTTTTTTTCCTTTATTAGTCTTTAGGTAAAACGACTGGATGGAGTCAGCCAATGCCAGAGTTATTGCCTCGCCAGTGTTTTGAATTCCACTGCATTTAGGCCTGTGCTTAATGGAGACATATAGTTGCCAGAGGGGCATATAGCAAGGCGGTCAGACAGAATGTTATTCATAAAGCTTTATGTGAAAAATGGCTTTTAACAAGAAAAGTAATGGCAAAAGAAAATTCAGTTCTGTCATCTGGACAAAAAAGAGTGAATACCTTAAGCAATTCATCCAAGTAGCTTCTGCTGTTCTGACTGGGATCTTCTAAGTCACTGTCTTAATTTCTTTAAAACTTTTGTCCAGTTGATAGAACTGAATTTTCTTTTGGCAATTGAACCTACCTGGACGACTAAAGGACTACACAGGCAAAAAAGAAATAGCATACGGAGAAAATATGCATTTATTTTTTTGATTAATTAAACATTTTTCACTCATCTTTTGTACACTTTAAACTTGAGTACCTTTTTAGATTGCAGGCTTAGAAGGTTGTAATGTGGGGCTGCAAGATAAATAATAATTGAAGCAAAGTCATAATTTAAATAGATGAAATAAGCAAATCACAAAGTCTTATTCTGCATAAAAACTTCTAACCCTGTAATTTAGATCTGTAGAATTATATTATATTGTATTATTATATTACATTTTAGAATCCTATTATAAAAACATAAATTGCAAATCTAACTGCAACCAACAATAAATCTTGCAGCCATATTATAATGTATTGTCTTTACTTTGCAAACACCAGAAAATTTGAATGTATGTTTCTGAATCTCTTATTCCTTTACTGTTCTTTCTAATAAAAATTAACAAATTATAAACCTATTGCTGATTTGTTGCTGCTAGACAAGTTAACTTAATTTGCACTAACTTTACTGGTGGTGGATCTGTCACCTGCTCAATCTAATCTAATGAATCTAACATGTATTCTATTAATACGTGTTTTAATTGCTAAAAAACAAACAAAAAAAAAAACTGAAAAACATGTGTTCTTACAGTGTGCAGTGTTCCCTTTGCACAGATCAGACCTGTAACTTGCCCTGGTGGTGTCTCCTGTTTAGATAGATATGTTTAAAGCCATACCGTGGAACATTCTAGCCAGAGAACTGACATCTTCCTGGAGTCAAGTAGTTTTTCCACCAGAAAAGTGACATATTGCATCTCTATGGTTACTAGCAGCAAATGATTTGGCTCTAGGTGTGTGGTATTTCTTTTCTTATTGATACTCCTGTTGACATTTGCTCAGTTTTGAAGCTTCTGGAAAAAAGAGACAGTGCACCGTCTTGTGACTCACCGCGGCTGGATTCAATTTGACACTTACAGTAGTGAGTGACTCTAACGTTACACAGAGGTAGATTGACAAGCTGCCTTTTCTTTTTTGCCTCATAAAAAGAATTTAAGTGAATTTGCCACTTTTTTCCAAGCCGGGTTTGTGTAGTCCCTTCTCGCCTCTCAAACCTTTCCCTTATAGTTGAATGCACCATTGTTAAGGGTCCAAGCTAATTGTAACGGGGGCTGGAATGATTCATTGCAGAGGAGAGTTTTAAGTTGTGATTATTTATAGTACTGACATGACACCCACTCCAAACATAGTGGTATTTCCCTTAGTCAACAGAGCAGTGTTTGGAGAGCTTTGTCTTGCCTTCAGCAGTCCTTTTCCATTAACTGGGATGGAGAATCATGTCGAAGTGTGCTGTCAAAAAAGGATTTATATAAAGCCTATGAAACTAATGTTGTGACTATAGCAATATGGCAGAAACTGTAAATAGTGTACAGAACATCTCTTAAAAGGGATGGCAGTGGCCAGAATGTTCTGCCATATGTCATTGTACATACACCAAAGCACTGATCCGGAGCTGTTGGGCGACACAGAGACTCGAGGATGCCTTAAATAGCCATGAACAGAGACAACATGTCTGACAGAGCAGCACAAAACAGTTGACTGAATCAGCATCAGATGGCCCCAGTTGACATCCAAAGGCACAAGTGTTAAATTTAGTTTTTTCCCCATTTGGTCCAATACTTTTCAACCTTCGCCAACATTTAACTAGAACCAGCAAACTTAATGGTTTTACTTTGTACAGGCTGATTTGCTATGTCTTTCTTACTAGCTGTCAAAGGAATGTTACACTCATGATTTGGATGAGAATAAAGGGAGTAAGCGATTGGTATTGTTAAAAATAATCAATACCATAATACTAATTGATGTTAAAATTAGTATCACAACTAGATACTCATGTGAACATAGGGCTGCTCCATATAATCGATATAATCATGATTATTTCGAACATTTACTTGCATAATGTATAATTATTCTGTAGAGGAAGTATAGACCTCTATAGAACAGATAATCAATATTGAAAACAAGACATAATTGTCCCTTTCATGAATAGTTTTTGACTGTTTTTATCTACATCTAAACTACCATAAGACCACTATAATATTAATTCATTTACTATTATTTTGTGTTGAAAATTACATGTTATTATTTAGGGGTAAAAAAAAAAAAATCAATGTGGTATCATAACTAGGATCAAGTGTCGAGCTTTTCCTTTCGTGTTGAAACTGACTCTGAAATTCTGAAACACACTACAAACCACTAAGTAATTCAAGCTAAAAGCAATTGTAGATTCACTCTCGCTTCGCCTCCCAGTGTCAAAGCTTATCTTTTCTGTCATAGTTGTGCTTTGTGTGTGGGTGAAAACCAACCCAGGGGTCAGTCTCTTTTAATCATATCTTCTGAGAAGCCTTTGAATAACAGCACCTTTGCTGCAGTTCGTCATGATAAAATAACACATAACACATGCAGACCACAGGATGCTAACAGTAACATAGGTGGTCTGTGTGAGCCCAGAGAGGACCACACCACTAAGGTTAGGCTACTGTTACAGCTGGTTTGCCTTCATACAGTGTCAGTGGTTAACCATGTTGTGTTTCCTCAGTTAAAGATCATGTTTCAAGATAATTACTGGGAAGTATGTTTTGTGGTTTGTTATAGCTTATTATACCAGGCTTTGTTTTTTGATGTGCACTTCATAGCAAAATGACTTACAAGAGTTATTTTTCCTCTCCAAAATATTTGGTACAAGCTGTTTTACATGAAATAGATGGATACTGTGTAATGTCTGTCTAATCAGGTTCCATAGAAGTCAATTTGGTGTAATTTAACCTTTGTTTGCGATACACACATGTTATGTTAAATGTTATGATAAAAAATTATAATGATATTTTGACCTGAAGCCTTCATAGATGCAAGAGCCATCACAGTTGGTTAGTTATAGTTCCACTGGTTATAAACACATACTGTATTTTGTGCTCTGACTGTTGCAGCTGTTTGGTAGGCAGTGCCACCTAGAGGTGGGGTCAGTTAGGGTCAAAGGACAAGAAAGGACATGTCTCTAACTTCTGAATTTACACCAAACATATTTCAGTTAAGTGTATGCTGCAAAAGATTAAGATAGTAACAATTAGGTTCATCGGAAACTCACTTGGCTACTGTAAATACACCATAAAGGACAGACAGCCCAAAACGTGCACAAAAGGCAATCCTCCAGTTTGGTGGTCCTGACCAAGCCGGGTTTAAGGTCATTGGGTCCCTGAGTGCGGCAGCAGTACATGGCAGTTTGCGTTGCGGTACTGGTATAAGGATGGGTCAAATGCAGAGAATGGATTTTACTCACAAGGGAATAATAAAGTACACCAACTTTACTAGAAAACAACATAATGTGCTTATAGTAATATGTATCAACCTAAGTGGTATTCTGTAGCTTTAAACATGAATAAACATGAAGACAGTAGTCCAGGGAACTCATTTATAATTATTATATATTGTTTTAGTAATAATAATAATAATAATAATAATAATAATAATAGCAATAAAACATATTTGAAATATAAACAACATTTTAGTATTTTGTCTGTAAATGTGTGTAAATCGTTTGTGAATTGTTGTGAATGTAGCCTTTGTGTTAGTGAACTTTTATAATTATTTTATTTAATCTTTTATAAATAATTGGCAAGCGACCATGGACTGTGGGGCTGTCAGAAAACCTTGTATCTCTTCATTTTAACCAAAGGGCTAAATGCCAAAATGCTAAAATTGAAGTAATCCTGAAACCATTTTTAATTTAAAAATTTTGTGTTGATTATTATTATTATTATTATTATTATTATTATTATTATTATTATTATTATTATTATTATTATTATTATTATTATTATTATTATTATTATTATTATTATTATTATTATTATTAATAATAATAATAATAATAATATAATAATAAATGTCTAGGACCCTTTTATTTGCTTTGACATGAATATAACACACCAACATAACCACAATGTCTTGCTGTATGAAGTATTCTCTTTCTAAACTTAACACCTTCATTTCTCATCAATAATACAGTTGTAGTGCTTTTCTTATGTCTGTCTTTTCTTTTCAGGTGGAAGCTTCTCCTGCTCCTGTCGGTTTGCTCAGCCGTGCTCTCTGCAGAAGACTACATTGTACAAAGTAAGTACAACACAACTCAATTTTTTATGTCTGACCTGCTGCAACTCACACCATTTCTGGAATATACATGTGTGTGCTGTTTTAATATATGCAGCATTGTCACAGATGAAAGCAGCTGTGAACAGGCACATTTCATGGCTCCTTTTTAACCTTCCTTGTTACAAGTCTGTTCTTGTCCTCCAGGCTTTAGAATGTGTGCGAAAGAAGCCAAAATAATGTCGTTACCTTTATTTTCTGTTTAGGGACTTACGACTTACTTAAGGTCAACACAAAGAAAAAAACAGAGAATCCAGATGTGACTAGACACAATAATACTGACATTGATGAAACATAGTTAACGCATGAGGTGTCACTGATAAGCCCTGTGCATATTTTCCTCAGTACTGCATACGGCTAACATTAGGTCAAAGCCCTGGCTTTTCACAGATTTGATCGGATACATCAACACAATTATTATTAGCTGTGTTTGTTCCACAGTTCAAAAGTCTCTTTGTTTCAGCATTGTGTTAGATCGAGCCCATGCCAAAATACCAGAAAGGGTCTCATGGATATGGATTGCACTGCTGTAGGACATGCAGGTAGACTATAGCAGTGGTTCTCAACCTTCTGAGGGGCACGAAATGATATGGGAAAAAAATGTAAACGTATACAACAGTCTTAAACGAGGCTTAACACCTTTCAAATGCAGTGCAAACATCCCTATAGCCTATCAAAGTAATTTGTCTAGGTCTATATTCTCAAAAAATCAAACATTAGATATAAGGCTACTTTAGCACATCACAGGTTTCCTATTTTTTGTGTTTAGGGGGTCGGGAATTTCAAATGTTGATATTTTGGGGGTCATGACTGAAAAAGGTTGAGAACTGCTGGACTATAGAACCTCACTCTGCTTAAAACAAAATGTCCTGTTTGAATTAAGCTGCGATTAAGAGTGGCCTGTTTCCACTGATCAGACAGGTTAAGTGGAATACAGGTGATGTTACCTCAGGCAATGATGGCTGGTGATCAGTCATGAGTCATGTTAAAATCAAACTTTGATGCTTGATCCAGTATGGAAAATATGTACTAGATGTGTCAAACCCTTCAAATGAAGTCATCCAGAGAACTACTAAAACAGCCAACTTGGTTATGAAGCAAAAACATTGCATTGTACTGTTGTAGTAGTACAGTGAAGTGTAATTACTAGATAGTGCATTCATATTTTACATGTTCATTATTTGGCTGTTGCTAGAGTTCTTAGCATGTAGTTGTGCCTGGGGGTATTGTTGTGCTCTATTCTGTGACAAATTGACACATTGCCTTCAGGTCTAGTGATCTGTCAGTTGCCCACTTCATGCCAAGCCAAAACATCAGAGCATAGTGCGTGTTTTCATTTTAACTCCTTTGCCTTACTGTGTAGCTTCACTGTCAGCAGACCTTACATAAATCCTTTGAAAAAAATTACCTGTAGGCATTAGAAAGAATGACAGGATTCTCTGAAGAGGAGCTGCAGGAGTCTCTTCAGCCGATTGGTTCAACATGGCTGTGTGTTCTCCGCGGTTCTCATCCCCAACATTCATCTGGGCCACAGATGCCTCCTCTGAACAAGTGAAGCTGGTTCCGGCCTTGCACATATAAAGAAAGGGTATTAATACCATTTAAGTAGGCCATAACATCTAGTTTGTTTGATAGATACAGGGCTAAACTGTATTGGAATTAATTCAGTGTTGATTAATAGTAACTTTTTTTTTTATTATGTTTTTTTAGGTGTAGATGTTCTCTACCGACTTGGGCTCACAGGCCAGAGCAGCACAGACTATCTCAGCAAGAGACACGGCTCTGCAGTCAAATTCACCACTGCCCCTCCAGCTATCCCTGTCTCAGAATATGGTGTATTACTCGACTCAGACTCTTTTTATGAGGCTGCTGCAGGCACTTTGCTTTTTTCTGAGATTAAAGAGGAGTTTTCTTTTGTAGTTAGTCTAAGCTCGTGGAGAGCAAACAATGCTTTTGTTTTTAGTATCCGAGATGGCAGGGACAGACTACGTTTTGGCATTCAACTTCTGCCTCATCGAGTGGTGGTGCACACTGAGAAGGCCCCCATATACTTCAGCTATAACTGGCAGGATGGGCGCCATCACTCCTTTGCCATTGGTGTTCGCACTCACTCTGTGTCCTTCTATGCAGACTGTGGGGCAGAGCAGCAGCAGGAACAGACCCTGGGCAGGGCTCAGACATTGGGGGGCTCTGAGTCTGTTTTCACTTTGGGCAGAATGAACTCCAAAGCGGTACCATTTAACGGTCGTGTCTGCCAGCTAGACTTGTATCCATCGGCCCAAGCAGCAGCACACTACTGCAACTACCTTAAAAAACAGTGTCGGCTGGCCGACACTTACCGATCAGACTCGCCTGATTCTGTTTTGGATACAGTAGGTCATGACTCCCCTTCTCACACTGTGACTACTGCCTTTCATGGAGTAACAGCAACACATGAGTCCCCAGCATCATCAGGACCAACTGAAACTCCAGGAGAAGCATTGATGCTTCCTGACCCCTCCTTACAATCATCTCTAGCAACACCAGTTACATTTGAAATCGTCAACCACGACAAATCGAAGGATTCACTCAGGAATAAATCTACTACCAGCCTTCAAAAAACGCAACACGCCCGGACTCATCTTATGCAGCCCAAAGCCAATGGCACAACTCTGTATCGGCAGAATCAGGAGGACAACATTGAGCCGCTTTACCCGGACGGCAGCTACGACGACACTGACATGGGAGGATACGACTATGGCTACGAGGAAGGCGAGTTCCTGTATGATTATGATGACGGCTTTTATGGCGCCAAGGGGGATCCAGGTCCACCAGTAAGTAATTCAGTAGTTCATTAATTAAGTGTAATCGTTAACAATGTAATACTGTAACTTTGATTGTTCAGGACTTTGACTTTGCTGTCACACATTTGCACAGGACACAAAGAAAATAGCAGGGTGTGGTATAAATCTAAAGGTGATGACATGTGCGAGTGCTGTTCAGTTTTCAAGTACATACAGGTTGTTAGAATAACATGTCACTTTCCAACTCTTTTGTGTGTGTACATATTCTAAGAATAGCTGTCCCATGTCCCTGAAAAATAAACATCTGATCTTATGATGTAACCTATGGAACTGAAATGATGCTTACCGTTGCTTTGTTACATTTATACAGTTTGTCTTTTCATAACTTACACAGGTTCTCTTTTCTGTTCTGTCCTATTACACTTTTATATTTGAGTCTACTGGGCCAAATGCTGACAGTTATACTGATTTTTGAAGAATATGTACAGAAAATATAATGTGACTCAATGTGTAATGTCATGTAGTATAATGTCATTGTTTATTTTTAGAACAAGAGCCTATCAAATAACATTATTACATCCCATTCCCACGTCTAATTATCAGAGGTAGTAATCTGCTTGATATTTGCTGAGGCTATTATTTGCGCTGTAGTTTTGCAGAGCCTTTGTGTCTTAAAGGACACTGCTCTATGCTGAAGGCGCTGATGTGGTCAAAGTTTCCATGTGTCTGTGTGGGAGGCAACAGGAACAAACAACTGTTTCTTCCCTCTGTTTTCCACACTTTGAATCATTGCTGTGACATTTTGATCAATGGGGTATTCCAGACCACCACACATAACCACCTGCACTCATGACGACAGCAGAGAGAAGAATATGATACTGTTCTGCAATCTATATCTTTATTGATGAATGCTATGTGTTATTGTTAATTACTACAATTACATGTGTTATAAAAACATGTGTATAAAATATGGTCTGTATGAGCTTGTGTTTTCAGTTTGACTCATTCCCACATTTTGTCCATATTTTTTGGAATTTATAATAAGTAGTTGTAAAATATCTTTCCAAATAAAACGTTTTATCCTGTGCTTTTTTAGACTGTTTATAGAACGAGCTGTCATATAGAAGGGAAAAGAAGTAATGTATTGGTTAGCGTTCATTGATGTTTCATAATAAATTTTAAAATAATACCATTTAACTTTGAAGATAATATTGTCACAGAGGTTTGACTGAGCCCATGTGCTGAGAGTCAGGCTATGTTTCTATCTCAGGGTTAAATTGGAAACACTTGCATTCTCTCTCTCATAGATCTTACATAAAAATGGCACATACTCATCATTGCGGGAGCCTGGACAGTCTTGTGCATGTTATTGCTTGCCATTAACATACTTTATCTTTTTTCCCTTCCCCTCCACACACTTCTTCTACAATGCTCCCTTCTCTCTCCAATATCCTATTATCTCACTAATCCAGGGTCCTGAAGGTCCCCCGGGTTTACCTGGTCCTGCAGGAAAAAGAGGTCCTCGGGTAAGTAATTCCAGCTAATTCTTTAAGCCTGATCATTTATCTATTTTTGCACTTATTATTCTAGAAATACACCTGCAATAGCCAAAAAAGGAAGCATTATGGTGGCTAGCATGATTCAACTGATAAGACTAAACAAAAAGCTTTAATCTGGAAAGATAAAGTTTAAAGAAGACAGATTATTTAAAAAAAAATTGCTTTTATGAGGGTTTAACCATGTTTAAATTGTTTTCTTTTATCGTTGGCTTGCACAAAGTATTTTGATTCATGCAAATAAAAACCCTGTATTGTCCTGCATTTACACAAACTCCTCCTAAAATGTCTGTTTTCACCTACCCCCTTTACCTGCCCAGGGCCCTGAAATTGTACCCTGTACAAGTGTCAATACTGAAGCAATCCTTATAAATAGGACAAAGTTTGATTTTTCCTAAATAGTTTTAGAAAGGTCTTGCTCTATATCAAAACTAGTACAAGGCCACACGGTAATAAAGAAACCATTTTGTGTTGAAAAATGTGTTCTACTGCATAAAAATATTGGATCAAGTACTGACAATACTATTTCATTGGAATAGTTTGTCTTATGCTCCCGGTGGTCGAAGGGTTGAAGAAGCAGTACATGCCAGGTTGTCCTGAAAGATGGTTTTTTGGCTCTGATAATTTACTGAATGTCCTTCCTGC
The DNA here is from genome assembly GCA_019453435.1 of Rhinogobius similis. NCBI lineage: Eukaryota > Metazoa > Chordata > Actinopteri > Gobiiformes > Gobiidae > Rhinogobius > Rhinogobius similis. The sequence goes on along the minus strand of CM033623.1, from coordinate 20,105,051 downwards.
TTTCACCCAAATTTCATGCTCTATTGTCCTGCCTGATAAAGCCTACAAGCTAAAAAATCTGACACAGTTAGACTCCAGGTCATACACATAGGGTTACAAAAATTGTGTGCAGCCAAAAATACTAACACCTGCTTGCTTTGTGAAATCAAGAGGCCAGCAACAAAACATAAAATGATCTATGTGATAGTTTATTTCATAATGAGGGTAATATAACATAACATATATCTATTTAACAACGAGGATGGTACAGCTTTTGTTACAAAACTGAAATGTTTGCATTCTTTGCCACTATGACTTCTTCCCCCTCATTCATAAAGTAAAGCTGTAATGTGCAACATCAGAGCTCTTGAAATCCACTGGTGATAGAGGAGCTGGGGGCTGCAGGTTGTCTTCACTGTATTAAAATGATACTGTATCTTTTTATAGAAGTGGTGCCGTCATTTGAAATCGACCCATATGTTTTTCATTTGGCCATTGCTGATTGTCATATTTTAGAATCCAGAGCAGCATTGAATGTGAAACACTAAAATGTTTCAGTGTAATAAATTACTCTACAAGACTGAAAGATAAGACAGAATATTCACACATTGGTTTAAACGTTATACCTCTTTTGGCCAAATACATTTGATTTTGTAATTCACATTTTTAACTCCTGTCCACTTGTGGCAGGGTCCGGCTGGTCCGCATGGGAAACCAGGACCACCAGGACTTCCTGGACTCAAGGTGAGTGACCTTATGTTAAATATTACTGTACAATTCTACAAATTGTGCCTTATCTTAATTTCCCTGTCTGCACATAATGGAACATAATTGTGTGTGCGCGTGTGCGTGTGCTTGTGCGTGTGCTTGTGTGTGTGCGTGTGCTTGTGCGTGTGCTTGTGCGTGTGCTTGTGTGTGTGTGTGTGTGTGTGTGTGTGTGTGTGCGCGTGTGTGTGCGTGCGTGCGTGCGTGCGTGTGTGTGTGCGTGTGTGTGTGTGTGTGTGTTTTTTTTTCTTTTTTCTTTTAGGGTTCAAAGGGAGATCCCGGACTGTCACCAGGTCAAGCTGCACCAGGAGAAAAGGTAAAACTTTACCACAGCTCAACTCTTTAGGAATTTTCCATTGATTTTTTTGTTTTTTTCCAAGCAAAAGACACATCATTATTCAACTTTATATTATGGACGGTTCAATTTCTGAATCTATTACTTATTTGTGTTTTAAAATCTTTCACACAGGGTGACAAAGGGCCTCCAGGACTTCCTGGTCCAGATGGATTTCCCGGGTTACCTGTAAGATTTATTGTATTTTTATAATTATTACTTTGATCTTACTTGATATTCCATTGCAATTTCTGCAAATCATGAATTTACTGCCTAAGCTGGGTACCAAACCATTCAGTCATTCGGCGTCCTCTATCATCTTGAGCTCATGGTTTGTCATGATGATACATATTTTGTTGCCATTTCAAATAAAAAGGTTCTGGTGCTAGTTTTAGCTTAGACTCTATTGAGGGCAATGTCAAAGGTCCCATGAAGAGAGGAAAGGCCCCCCGTGTAGAATGAAGAGGTCGATGACATGCCCAGGATTCCATGACACCGGAGGTCATCATATGCCAAGGAAGAATGCCTTTAAGTTATAGATGTTGTTGGACAGAGACTAATATGTCCACTGCCACTGTCACTCTCTGTCATATGCAAATAATATGAAGGGCACTGCTGGTACTGTTGTTGGGTATTGGTGAGCTTAGCCATATACATTAAAATCACTTTAGTTATTAGGAGCATCTTGTTGTGCAGGGTGTCACAGTTGTCTACGAGGTTCTGAGTCTGGCCTCCACATCACTGGCCTTCACCTTGCTTCCCAGAAGGCCATCCCAGTGTTTGCAGTAGCTAAACCTAATATACCCAGAGCATAAACTGTGCCCCTGTAAGTATTTTCAGAGGAAATGAGTGGCTTGGGGCCTGTGCTCCTCACCCCCAAGTGGGGCTTTTATTGCCTGTGAAGGTTCATGTGTCATGACTTCGGAAACACATGACAAAGTCAATGGGACCATTCAATTGAGTCTCTCAGCAACAGAGAGACACTGACCTGATTCTGACCTTCTGTTGTGGAGTTGTCAACATCTGTTGTTGATTTTCAGTGTGAAAATGTAATAGGTCCAGGCCTTATTCAAAATATGTATCATGTTCATTAATAAAATAAACAAAAAAACATTTAATTGTTGCAGTACTTATATATATGTAAGTACTATTCTCTCCTAATAAAGATGTTGCTGACATTCTTTTGAACATTTTCTATTTATGTTTTAAGGGTCCCAAAGGTCATCAAGGGCCAGCTGGACTTCAAGGCGAGCAAGTAAGTACCAATGACAGTAATTAGAAAACTTGCTTCCTTATCTATTTACTTTTAACTTATATTGTAATAGTATTCAAAAGGAAACCATTAAGACTGGGATACTATTGAGCCAAATGTAATTAAATCCAGGTTCTTGTTCAAACAGAATACAATTATACGCAAATAAAGAAAGGTATTTACTTATATTATTATTAATACCTGGCTCAACATACAAGCTCAGATTGCTAATGCGTGTCCACAAGCCATATACATTATTTACAATCTCGTTCGAAGATTTCTTCTGTAAAATATGCTATTCACTGTAAGAGAGTAGCCCTTATCTGAACCATGGAGTGCAAAAGGATACAGTTAATAGACATGGCTTGGTGGAGGTTGCTCGCAATGAACAGTGCTTGTTTTATTCCTCAGTTGGCAATGCCGGCAGAGCTCTGTGATTCTCCTCTTTCACCTTATCCATGCATCTAATCTTCATGCTTTGTTCATTCATTCTACCCTCCTCCGTCTCCACTTTAGGGAATGCCGGGACCTCCTGGAGAAGCTGGGGCTGCAGGTTACCCTGGCAGGCAGGTGCAGTGAAAATGCAAAAAACATAATGTTTGTTTCCAGATCCCCTTAACATTATTGTTGACATTTACATTTAAGTTGAAATGGTATTAGGAAATAGTTGTGACTGTGTACCACATTAAAAGCTAAGTAGGAACATATGTACGTGTGATAAAAATGTTTTATTGTTGTTGTTGCAGGGCTCAGCTGGACCTGAAGGTAACCCAGGTCCTAAAGGTATCCGTGTAAGTATTATTTATTTACCAAAATTGATTTTAACAATTGCTCATCAGTCAGAGAGACAGGACTTGCAGTGTTGATATTGGAATTACTGTGCAGTTGGATCATATATTCATGCATATTCTTGTACCTGATAAATTATTACTTGGTTTGAGTGTTAGTAAGTTGAATTATTGCACCTTGCCATTGCCTCATTACTCCTTTTCATTTGCAGTTGTTCTGCTAGGTTGCTTCTCGGTCTAAAATCTCATAACATCATCATTTCATATGGAGGGCAGGGTAATTCACTGCTTTCAAAAAGAAATATCAAAACTTAAGATCAAAAAATGTTGAACCTCATCATCATTATTTGTTTGGAAGGATCCACAAACTTCCCATAATAATTCCCATCAAAATAATTATGACTTATGACCTTTCAACCGACAACAATCACTTTCAGGTTTAATAATGGAACACCGTTCTGAAACTGTTGTGTAAAGGAATATTTTCACTTTTGTTTATTGCTGACAGAGAAGAGTGGCTAGGCCCAGTAATTACAGATATATTCATATTATTCACAAACCATAGACAGTCTGTGTTCCACCAAAAAAAAACTAAACAAAAACAGAACGAAAGAACACAACCTATTGATTCAATATAAGTACAATATGAATGTGCCTGGATAAGGTACATGCAAAGTTGTAGCAGATGTGGACGAGGTAAATTATGTGATATTGATATAGCTATCGATGTGTACCCTTTTTAGTGTTCTGAATTGTCAAATGACTTTCAGTATGATTCCCAAAATGTCCTGTTTCTTGGTTGAGAGCTGTATTGCAGTCTACAGTATCACCACTAGATGTCAGTAAATGAAAGTTTAACAGTGTTGGGCAAAACTGAACTGAATGACACAAAAGTGATATGTTATACGTTATGACATATTATTTTGTGTTTATTGGTTTTCAGGGTTTTATTGGACTTCCTGGTGTTTCTGGGCCACCTGGGTTAGAAGGAGAAAGAGTGAGGCACCAGACAAATATGCATTTTATTATGTACATTGAATATATTAATATTATTTTTTTTCTTTTTTTGTTGTTTAGGGTGTTTCTGGTCCTGCTGGAAAACCTGGACTCAATGGAAGACAGGTGAGCAAAAACTGTAAACTTTGTGTGTCCAGTAATAATAAAACGCTATGACAGCATGTTGAACTGATGGCTACAATTTAGACTACTGAACAATTACATTTGTGCTTGTGGTCCACAATAGTTATAAAACACTACAAGTT